>OU343048.1:61960210-62565210 GCA_910593695.2 Ocypus olens
AATTCCATTGGAAAATCCGCCAGCCGCTAAAACGAAAATTACTCCGCAACACTGCCCATGGGAAGTAATAAAATCTATCTCGCCCCGATAGTTAACATTATATTAGCAGATAGGATCATCTGGCGTCGATTTATGTAACAAATTCGTAGAAAAATGTGTAAATCCCCGAAATAATCCAATAGAACGAGATTTTGAAAGGGGAAAAAACGTTTTTTATGTGATATTTTCGGTAAAAAAGAAAAAATAGAAAACCTTCGCTTCACCTCTGAAATCGTAAGTTTACATCATTATAAGTGTGTATTTCTCGTAGTCCACACCCTAATAAATTATCACATTTAACATGTTTGCGCGGTTATTTATTAATAAGTACGGTAATTCAGAGTACGCGGGTACGGTAATTCGTTTTCGAACGTGTGGGAACAATGTATTACTATTATTATTATTAGTATTAAAATACCGGCTTTCATTTTTCTAATGTTTTCTACCAAAAGAAAAAAACATAGATTTACAATTTAAAACCGTAAGCATTAATTACATAAAGTTTGCCTCTTGCAGCAGACTCTTGAAACAAACGTAGGGGGGGCAGAGAGAGAGAGAGAAAGAGAGCGGCCCAATTTGCATGCGTGATAACGAAATTCATGTGTTAATCAGTGTGCAATGATAAAGTGGGAAATGGCGAAGGGCTCGTTAAAGGTCTCTCTTTTTCTCTCTTTTCGAGTGCCACTCCATCGCAGACACGAGAATTTTACTCAATTAAATCATGAATGGCGGTAATGAAATTTAAATTGTGTCGTCGGTGGCGATTTACACGTTTGCACTTTTATTGTTTCGGACACAAAAAAAGGGCGTGTTGTGCATGGACAGAGAACGGCCGGTCGGGCTCTGGTGGGAGTTGTGCAAATTTTATTCAATCTGCTACCTCGTGCGTTTAGTTCATGACTCTATTTAAACTTTGATGCTCGAAGGAATATGAGGACTGCATATATTTCTAAACTGCGGATAAAAAAAATTGAAACAGCAGATCAATGCATGGATGTCTTCAGGATTTATGAGGCCCTAGGTACTGATAATTAATTTTGTAATAAAATGAAATAAATAATCTGCATTTAGCAAAATTAGGTATAAATATATTCATGGAGAAAGAAATGGTTACTTGAAGAAACCATTCTATGGTGAAACAATTGTTGCGTTTCATGTTTCACCCTCGTTTTAAGTTCATTTTCAAGTTATAGTATCTAGAGCATCATTCTGATAATTTTGGTATTTATTTTGTCTCGATTTCTTTGAAATTAACAGTTATATACATTTACGCAACATATGTTTTCGGCCGAAAAATGGTTACGAAGCAAAAAAAAATATGAACCTAAAAAAATTCCTTACTATAGTTTTGAACTCACCTGATATTGGGGAGTAGGTACCTGGAAAAAGAAATAGAAAAATCAAAAATTTTATTCTACTTGGGTGATATCAAGTGGACTAACCCAAAATATTACCCCATCGTTTTAGTTTTTTCAAAAAATTTAAAAAGCCACATATGTCAATTGTTTTAGCAGTATGTCAAAGATAGGTTAATTCAGGATGGATTTTGAAATTTTGAAGCTAATTCCAGCGGATATGAATTTTTTACAATTTTTCCAATCGACGAATGTAATTTTTTTTTCTGCAATTTATGTTTTGAGTGTTGGCATTTTGTTTCCTACTCTCATATGTCAATTGTTTTAGCGGCATGTCAAAGATAGGTTAATTCAGGATGAATTCTGAAATTTTGAAGCTAATTCCAGTGCAGATGAAGTTTTTACAATTTTTCCAATCGACGAATGTAATTTTCTTTTCTGCAATTTATGTTTTGAGTGTTGGCATTTTGTTTCCAACTCACATATGTCAATTGTTTTAGCGGTATGTCAAAGATAGGTTCATTCAGGATGGATTTTGAAATTTTGAAGCTAAATCCAGCGGAGATGAATTTTTTACAATTTTTCTAATCGACGAATGTAATTTTCTTTTCTGCAATTTATGTTTTGAGTGCTAGCATTTTGTTTCCAGCTATCATATATCAATTGTCTTAGCAATATATCAAAGATAGGTTAATTCAGGATGGAGTTTGAAATTTTAAAGCTAAATCCAGCGGAGATGAATTTTTACAATTTTTTTATTCGACGAATGTAATTTTCTTTTCTGCAATTTATGTTTTGTGTGTTGGCATTTTGTTTCCAGCTCTCATATGTCAATTGTTTTTGCGGTACGTCAAAGGTAGGTTAATTTAGGATGGATTTTGAATTTTTCAAGCTAATTCCAGCGGAGATGAATTTTTTACAATTTTTCTAATCGACGAATGTAATTTTCTTTTCTGCAATTTATGTTTTGAGTGTTGGCATTTTGTTTCCAGCCCTCATATGTCAATTGTTTTAGCGGTATGTCAAAGATAGGTTAATTCAGGATGGATTTTGAAATTTTTAAGCTAATTCCAGCGGAGATGAATTTTTTACAATTTTCCTTATCAACGAATGTAATTTTCTTTTTTGCAATTTATGTTTTGAGTGATGTCATTTTGTTTCCAGCCCTCATTCGTCAATTGTTTTGGCAGTATGCAGTATATCAAAGATAGGTTAATTCAAGATGGATTTTGAAATTTTGAAGCTAATTCCAGTGGAGATGAATTTTTTACAATTTTTCTAATCGACGAATGTAATTTTCTTTTCTGCAATTTATGTTTTGTGTGTTGGCATTTTGTTTCCAGCCCTCGTATGTCAATTGTTTTAGCAGTATGTCAAAGATAGGTTAATTCAGGATGTATTTTGAAATTTTGAAGCTAATTCCAGTGGAGATGAATTTTTTACAATTTTTCTAATCGACGAATGTAATTTTCTTTTCTGCAATTTATGTTTTGAGTGTTGGCATTTTGTTTCCAGCCCTCATATGTCAATTGTTTTAGCGGTATGTCAAAGATAGGTTAATTCAGGATGTATTTTGAAATTTTGAAGCTAATTCCAGTGGAGATGAGTTTTTTACAATTTTTCTAATCGACGAATGTAATTTTCTCTTTTGCAATTTATGTTTTGAGTGTTGGCATTTTATTTCCAGCTCTTATATGTCAATTGTTTTAGCGGTATGTCAAAGATAAGTTAATTCAGGTTGGTTTTTGAAATTTTGAAGCTAATTCCAGCGGAGATGAATTTTTTACAATTTTTCTAATCGACGAATGTAATTTTCTTTTCTGCAATTTATGTTTTGAGTGTTGGCATTTTGTTCCCAGCCCTCATACGTCAATTGTTTTAGCAGTGTGTCAAAGATAGGTTAATTCAGGATGGATTTTGAAATTTAGAAGCTAATTCCAGCGGAGATGATTTTTTTACAATTTTTCTAATCGACGAATGTAATTTTCTTTTCTGGAATATATGTTTTGAGTGTTTGAATTTTGTTTCCAGCTCTCATATCTCAATTGTTTTAGCGGTATGTCAAAGATGGGTTAATTCAGGAACGATTTTGAAATTTTGAAGGTAATTCCAGCGGAGATGAATTTTTTACAATTTTTCTAATCGGCGAATGTAATTTTCTTTTCTGCAATATATGTTTTGAGTGTTGGCATTTTCTTTCCTGCTCTCATATGTCAACTGTTTTAGCGGTATGACAAAGATGGGTTAATTCAGGATGTATTTTGAAATTTTGAAGCCAATTCCAGTGGAGAGGAATTTTTTACAATTTTTATAATCGACGAATGTAATTTTCTTGTCTGCAATTTATGTTTTGAGTGTTGGCATTTTGTTTCCAGCCCTCGTATGTCAATTGTTTTAGCAGTATGTCAAAGATAGGTTAGTTCAGGATGGATTTTGAAATTTTGAAGCTAATTCCAGCGGAGATGAATTTTTTACAATTTTTCTAATCGACGAATGTAATTTTCTCTTTTGCAATTTATGTTTTGAGTGTTGGCATTTTGTTTCCAGCTCTCATATGTCAATTGTTTTAGCGGCATGTCAAATATAGGTTAATTCCGGATGTATTTTGAAAATTTTAAGCTAATTCCAGCGGAGATGAATTTTTTACAATTTTTCTTATCGACGAATGTAATTTTCTTTTCTGCAATTTATGTTTTGAGTGTTGGCATTTTGTTTCCTGCTCTCGTATGTCAATTGTTTTAGCGGTATGTCAAAGATAGGTTAATTCTGGATGGATTTTAAAATTTTGAAAGGAATTCCAGCGGAGATGATTTTTTTTACAATTTTCATAATCGACGAATGTAATTTTCTTTTCTGCAATTTATGTTTTGAGTGTTGGCATTTTGTTTCCAGCTCTCATACGTCAATTGTTTTAGTAGTATGTCAACGATAGGTTAATTCTGGACGGATTTTGAAATTTTGAAGCTAATTCCAGCGAAGATGAATTTTTTACAATTTTTCTAATTGACGAATGTAATTTTACCAGTTTATGAGAAAGTCGAAATCTCAAATAGCAAATAAGTTATGGCGCTTTTACCCGGTATGTACATGATGGAGAAAAAAATCAGGAGTAACATTTCCTTTTAATTAACTGTAATTCCCCGGAAAGCCCAATTCCGCATCGGCTTAAATTACGGCTTCACTCCGCCGAGTTGCATGTTCTACAAAATTTAACCGTTACAGAGTAGTAGTGTATGCTATGTTTTTTATTTTTTTGTTGCAGTTTTTCATTGCCTTTTTCTTTTCCTTTTTCAGACTGAAATATGCTCGAGCGCCCTCACCGACGTCATACATGCCGTCATAAACGGGACCGACGGTTGCCTCTTCTGTTTCGGACACGCCGGCTTGGGTAAGTTATTGCTCATCAAATCTCAATTGCTTTTATGCGTTGCAACGAAATTCGTGTAACATTGAGAGAGAAATTGTATGCTGAATGAAAAGGTTTACTTACTAAATGCAATATTACACAAACATAGAAAAAAAAATATGTAATTCGTTTATCTTTACTTAATGCTTTTGCAAGAAGTGAGGGTTTCCAATTTTAATTGGTATGGATATTATTAAAATGAATACCGTTTTCCATTCGAATCGAACAGAGTCAATTTATAAAATTTCCCGTTTTTTAAGTTGACTTAAAAATTGAAAAACAATTGTTGCGAATTTTAAACTTTCAAAATTTACTTAGAATATAGCAATCTTCAATATAGCGCAAAAATCTTGATATGCCCCATCTCAACATTTTAAAATAATTCCATTTAAACTGAACAGAGTCAATGCCAAAACTTTTGCGTTCTTAAAGTTGAGGAAAAAAATTGATAAACAATTGCTACGTTTATTTAAAATAGGTCAATCTTCAAGATAACAGAAAAATCCCGAAACACCCATCTCAAGATTTTGAGAAAACTCCATTAGAACCGAACAGTCATTAACTGAAATTTCGAACAGAGTCAATGTATAAAATGTTGCGTTCTTAAAGTTGAAAAACTATTGTTGCGAATTTAAAACTTTCAAAATTTACTTAAAATAGATCAATCTTCAAGATAGCATAAAATACTCGATATGCCCCGCATATATTATTTTAAAATAATTCCATTTAAACTGAACAGAGTCAATGGCTAAAATTTTGCGTTCTTAAAGTTGACGAAAAAAATTGAAAAACAATTGTTGCTACGTTAAAACTTTCAAAATTTCCTTAAAATAGATCAATCTTCAAGATAATGGAAAAATCCCGAAACACCCCATCTTTAGATTTTGAGATAATTCCATTTGAACCGCACAGTCAATAACTGAAATTTCGCGTTCTTAAAGTTGACAAAAAAAATTGAAAACAATTGTTAGGACTTTAAAAAATTACTTAAAATAGATCAATCTTCAAGACAGCGTAAAAATGTCGAAATACCCCATCTCAGGATTACGAAATAATTCCATTTGAGTCGAACAGAGTCAATTTATAAAATTTTGCGTTTTTTAAGTTGACTAAAAAAATTGAAAAACAATTGTTGCTACTATAAAACTTTCAAAATATACTTAAAATAGATCAATCTTCAAGATAACGGAAAAATCTCGAAACAACCCATCTTTAGATTTTGAGATAATTGCATTTGAATCGAACAGTCAATTTCTGAAATTTCGCGTTCTTAAAGTTAACTAAAAAAATTGTAAAACAATTCTTAGGAGCCCCCCAAGCCAAATTTCTGGCTGCGCGCCTGGTCTCAACAATGAACTTCTTCTACCAAATATCATTTGCATTGTTACTTATATCTTTATAAAATTTAGTATGGTGTTTTTAGAGGAGAATAAAGTGCGTCAACATGTCTACTTTTAATAAAAAAATCCACTTCCGGTTTAACCGGAAATGACCATAACTTTTATATTTCAAATAGAACACCCTGTATATGTATATATACTTTGTTTCGTCTCTAAATTCTGAATTCATAGATGTATCATAAGTGACCTTTTGTTTATTAGTTTTTTGTTTAAATTTAATTCAAATTTGTTTTTTGTTTAAACTTAATTTAAATCTAAACAAAAAAACTAACCATCTCCAAAAGCAGAAGTTAGAGACGAATTAAGATTTGTAAAAATATACAGGACGTTCCATTAGAAATAGAAAAGTTAAAGTAACTTCCGGTTAAACGGGAAATGGAATTTTGGAATTTATATTAGAAGTCTACATAAATTCTATCTATTTTCTTAAAACACTATTTGCAAAAATGCAAAAGCTTTTAATCTATCATTGGCATATTTACAAAAAAATGGTGATGGCCATCATGTTACTTTCTCCGATTTGGTGGTATTGTTATTTATATTTACACTTTCATGGTTTAGTTCGTGAATAAAAATGTTTTTAAAAAGTTTTAAAATTACACTAAATTTGAGATATTTTGACGTTTGGTTCATCAAAATCGGAAAGTGCATTTAGCAGTAATGTAATTTCAAAACTCAAATTCACGATTTTGAAATCCAACTATAAAATAAGTGCGATTTTTGCAGTTTGTGCTGAGTACGCGAAAAAAAATTATAATCAGTTTGAAATTACTCTAAATCTGACATATTTTGACGTTTGAATCATCAAAATCGGATAATGCGTTTAGCAGCTGCGCAATTTAAAACTCAAATTGACGATTCTGAAATCTAACTTAAAGAAAGTGCAATTTTTGCAGTTAGTGTTAAGTTCGCAAAAAAAATTATAATCAGTTTTTATATCATCAAAATCTAACAGTGCGTTTGACACTTGGGCAATTTCAAAACGCAAATTCACAATTTTGAAATTTAACTTTAAAAAAAGTACAATTTTTGCAGCTTGTGCTAAGTTCGCGAAAAAAATGTATAATCAATTTTAAAATTACACTAAATTTTCAATAATTTGACGTACTAATCAACAGAATCGGGTGAAGCGTTTGACAGTTGTGCAATTTAGAAGAAAATCAAAATCGCAATTTTAAATCTTATAAAAATAAAATTTGGCAGTTTGTGTTAATTTCACGAAAAAAAAATAAATTATAGTCAGTTGTTGATTACACTAAATTTACCAAATTTTGACCTTTGAATCGTCAAATTTCAGGCAAAGCGTTTCGCTGTTGAGCAATTAAAAAAAAATCAAAATCGCAATTTTAAATCTTATAAAAATAAAAATTTGGCAGTTTGTGTTAATTTCACGAAAAAAGAAATTATAGTCAAAAAATCAAAATCGCAATTTTAATAAACCTTTTGCAGTTTATTAATTTCACGAAAGAAGAATTGTAGTCAGTTGTTTATATCACTAAATTTTCCAAATTTTGACGTTCGAATCGTCAAAATCAGACAAAGCGTTTGACTGTTGTACAATTTGAAAAAATTAAAATCGCAATTTTAAGCCTTTAAACAAGTGAAATTTTGCAGTTTGTTACTTTTTCATTTAAATCATATTTTGAATGTACGTCGAGCATTTTTTAGGATCGGATAAAAGTGACGTTTAAAACGTCAAAATTATGACAAATTATACTTCAAATTCTAATCAGCCAGTTTACTCGAAAACCAAAGTGATTTGGAAAAAAACTTATTCTTTATAAGTTGTTCATTTTGGCATTTTCTACAATTAATATTAACATAAATTTGCTGTAACTATTAACGTTTCATAATTATAAAAAAAAAATACTCGAATAACAATGATTTAATGAAAAATGTTTTTAAACAAAAGATGTCCATTTATTTGTTGCCTTCAATATTTGTTTAAATATTTTTGTGATATTTTTCATATAGAAAAAAAAATTGGGAAAAACAAAAAAAAATGAAGGTTAACACCCACTTCCGGTGTACGAAATTTTACCAAAAGCAGACACACACACACACAGACACTTTTTTTCCAGAAATTGTTGAAATGGAATCTAGGGACCCCAAAACGGATAATTTCCGCAAAAAAAATTTTTGAAAAAATTTTCACGATCATTATACTGCTTCTCGTACTTCGTAACGGAGAAAGTAAAAAAATATGAAATTTAGTACAATGTTTTCAGGGAAAAAATTGTGTCGACATGTCTACTTTTAATAAAAATTTCACTTTCGGTTTAACCGGAAATTACTAAAATTTTTCTATTTCAAATAGAACACCCTGTATATTTTTATATAATTTTATTTGTCACTAAATTCTGAGTTCACAGATGTATCATAAGTGACCTTTTGGTCATTTGCTTTTTGTTTAAATTCAATTTAAATTTGTTTTTTGTTAAAATTAAATTTAAATTTTAACAAAAAACCAACAACCAAAAGGCCACTTATGATACATTTATAAACTCAGAATTTAGAGACGAATTAAATTACGTAAAAATATATAGGGTGTTTCATTTGAAATAGAAAAGTTATAGTCATTTCCGGTTAAAAGAAATATGAAATTTAGTACAATGTTTTTAGGGAATAAAATGTGTCGACATATCTACGTTTAATTGAAAATTAAATGACGAAAACTTTTCTATTTCAAATGGAACACCCTGTATATTTTTACATAATTTTATTCGTCACTAAATTCTGAGTTCAGAGATGTATCATAAGTGAAGATTTGGATATTGGTTGTTTTGTTAAACTTCAATTTCAATTTGTTTTTTGTTAAAATTTAATTTAAATTTAAACAAAAAACTAACAACCAGAAGGTCACTTATGATACATTTCGAAACTCAGAATTTAGAGACAAATTAAATTACGTAAAAATATATAGGGTGTTACATTTGAAATAGAAAAGGTATAGTCATTTCCGGTTAAAGAAAAATGAAATTTAGTACAATGTTTTTAGAGAATAAAATGGTTCGACATATCTACGTTTAATTAATAAAAATGTCATTTCCGGTTTAACCGGAAATGACTAAAACTTTTCTATTTCAAATGGAACACCCTGTATATTTTACATCATTTTATTCGTCATTAAATTCTTAGTTCAGAGATAAGTGACCTTTTGGTTATTAGTTTTTGGTTAAATTCAATTTAAATTTGTTTTTTGTAAAAATTAAATTTAAAGTTAAACAAAAAACTAATAACTAAAAGGTCACTTATGACATATTTCTAAACCCAGATTTTAAAGATGAATTAAATTACGTAAAAATATATAGGGTGTTGGCTGAAGGACTTCGGTCGATGGCCATTGTATTTATTATTTATTATGTATTTAGTAAGTACAATAAATGTTTATTATTATATAGGGTGTTCTATTAGAAATAGCAAAGTTATAGCCATTTCCGGTTAAACCGGAGGTGGAATTTTTACTAAAAGTAGACATATCGACGCACTTTGTACACCATACTAAATTTCATAAAAATATATCTTGAAATGAAAATGATATTTAAGGTGTACCAGAATTCAGTTACACCCGGTATATTTACGGCATCACAGGTTCTGGATTCAGAACCTATACACTGTGTACATAAAGTAAGGAATATATTTGATTAAAATTCAGGGCATTTTCTTTCAGAAAAATGCTCGCACACGTGTATTATTATTTTTTAACGCGCATTTTTTGACATAAAATTCAAATGTACAGGGTGCCCCAAAATCGAGATTCGACCGCTAAGTTAAAATTTTAAAATGTGAACCCCCATTTTTTGTTGCATTTATGGATTCTACGTAAAATTCTGAGTATTTTTCATGTAGCATACCCCATGTCGATATTCATTTGTTTTTAAAGAAATGACGTTCAAAAAAGTACAACTACTATTTTATTTCTGGTAAAAGATAACATGGTTTCATCGAAACATTGGAATTAATAAGGAAAAATAATTTCAGTAAGTAAATAATGATTTTTGCTTATTAATTCCAATATTTACATGAAACCATGTTATCTTTTACCAGAAATAAAATTGTAGTTGTACTTTTTTGAACACCATTTCTTCTAAAACAGCTGAATATCGACATGGGGTATGCTACATGAAAAATACTCAGAATTTTACGTAGAATCCATAAATGCAACAAAAAATGGGGGTTCACATTTTAAAATTTTAACTTAGGGGTCGAATCTCGATTTTAGGACATCCTGTACATTTGAATTTTACCTCAAAAAATGCGCGTTGAAAAATAATAATACATGTGTCCGAGCATTTTTCTGAAAGAAAATGCCCTGAATTTTATTCCATTTTATTCCTTACTTTATGTACACAGTGTACAACAATTAGAAAACAACGTGTAAATATTATAACTCACTTAAAATACCTTATTCAGAAGCTGTCTATCACTATACGAGATTATTAACGTAACTTGGGGGTTCCGCAAGGATCTATCTTAGTTCCGCTGTTGTTTATCCTTTTTATAAATGGTGTTGGCAACTATGTAGTAATGTTGTAATTCATAAAAAAAAATTCTAGATAATGTATTCCTTTATATTACACATATGTATATAATATTTCCTGTTTTACTTCCGCCAAATTATAGAAACACCAAAACCAAATTTCCAATTGCATATCCGTGATTGACGGACGTATTCACTAAAACGGCGCACGACCCCCATTGATCGACTAACGTGAATGAATCGGCGTGTAAATAATTAAAGAGTCGTTTTGTGCTGTCGTTGAATAACGCCCCGTGTCCGGCGGGCGAATGGGCCCCCGGGGGGCCATCCCGTAGTCAAATGTCCACATCAAATTCGCGTAGCTTCCATAAAGCCGGTTATGCACAGGTATGCGAGAGGGGCGTGGGGGGGGGGGGGGGGGGGGGGGCGCCCATCTTCCAAAATTCATGCGAAACGTGAAATGTTAAAATGACGGGCAACGGTGAAAAGGGTTGATGTGAATGAACGGCATCTGCTTGAATTATGGAACAAAGTTTCGTTCGTGCGAGCGAAACTGGAATTTTATTAATTATATATATATATATATATATATATATATATATATATGGGTAATTATTTTTACGCTAAGTAAATCATGAACGGAAACTCTTAGCTAGTCGCAGATTTAATTTAATATAAAACCTGAAGTTGGGAAAAGTTTTAATGAAATTTACAAAATTCCTGACGAGATTATAGTATGAAGCAAATCACTTATTGGAGCAACTATTTTCCAAGCCACGATGAATTTTAAAATTGAGTATAAATTTTGTATGTTATAAATAGTACTACTATGAATATAATTTTTAATTAAAACAGTCGTTTTTTTAAAGCCAAATTTTTATAGATAAGATAAAGTACTATCTACAAAGCAATATTTAATGCGTTTTTTAATTATTGAAAATATGAATATTTCCAATTTGTACCGTTTTTTTCGCCCCACTGTGCGTACAACTTTAGGACGTTATATTTATAAAAAAAAATATCGTTTCAATGGCACTAAATCGCGAACATCTCGACTTTCGGTTACTACAGTAAATAAGGGACGCACTCCTGTTGGAGAGGAACCGTCTTGTCGTTGCCGCATTTCTCCCCCCAAAATACCCTTTGCATCTAAATGGGTTATTACAAAAGTGGCGTCATCCCTGTCTGTCTCTTCATTTTCGCGTTTAAAAATCTGGTTACCGCACCGACAACTACCTGCCTAACTTATTAGGAAAATATGCCGCGAGTCCTTTGTTACGTATATTAAATTATGGTGGATGCGCCGGGCGACGCTCGCTGAATAAATTGCCGGCACCTTTTTTTACGTATCGATTCGAAAAGTAAGCTCCACGTTCTAATTATTTTATATATGTGTGTATGCATTTTCATCGACTTTAATAATAATAATGATTTATTACCCGACAGAATACATCCAATAACAGGGTAATATAGAGATGTGTCCATAAAAACAATAAACATAAAATATATGGTTTTCAATAATAGAATTTTTCTAGTTTAATCTATATACAAAAATTAGATGCGACCTGTTGGAGATATGGTAAAAAAAATCCATTTTTTTTACCAAATCGTGAGATTTTCTCTCCAGGGTCCTGTATCTCACCTCCCGTCTTCTATAGCTTAAGTTAGGATTTTATAGAATATATTTGTATCCTATGATGCTTTTCAGGAAAATATTTTTGATTATACAGGGTGTTCCAAAAAAGCGTGACGTCATGATGATATATTTTTTTAAATTATATGCTATAATGTATTTTATTACATATTTTGGTACCTTTTATGGTTGCCTATATACTCCTATAATTTTATTGGAATTAGGGATGGGCGATATTTCACGTATCTGTGATTTTTCACTGGTATTGAAAAATCACAGGTTATTACTGTTACTAATAGGCGAATTTGACTGCTACTTAAAATCACTGTAACTTTAAATCACTGCTACTTAAAATCACTGCTTTGTAAACTGTGACAAACTGTGAATGCTACTTAAACTGTGACTGTTACTTTAAACATAATTGTAAGAAGGCAGTACAAGGTAGCATTTCTACAATACATTTTAAAATAATACCACTAAACTAATTTAGAAATTTCAAACTTCATGAACTGAAAAAAAATTAATAAAAACAATTTACCAAACTGCGAAAATCTCCAAATGCTCCTTGTTCAGGAGCTCAAAAAATTAAAACTAAAATTTTCAAAAATCCATATCCATTAAAAACTGTGGAATTTACAAAAACCAAATTGATTTTCAATAAGCGATACTTCTACCATTGAGGACATTTCTTATGGAATTTTGTCGACGCTTTTTATATTTTTTCTGCGATGTTTTCAATCAAGTGCTCAAAAAATAAAACTAAAATTTTCAAAAATCCATATCTCCATTAAAAACTGTTGAATTTACAAAAACCAATTTAATTTTGAATAAGCGATTCTTCGACCATCGAGAATATAGTTTTAAGGAATTTTTTCTACACGATTTATATTTTTTTCTGCGATGTTTTCATTTATGTGCTCAAAAAATTAAAACTAAAATTTGAAAAAATCCATATCTCCATTAAAAACTGTGGAGTTTACAAAAACCAAATTGATTTTCAATAAGCGATAATTCGATCATTGAGGATATTTCTTATGGAATTTTGTCGGCGCGTTTTATATTTTTTCTGCGATGTTTTCAATCAAGTGCTCAAAAAGTAAAACTAACATTTTCAAAAATCCATATCTCCATTAAAAATTGTTGAGTTTACAAAAACCAAATTAATTTTGAATAAGTGATTCTTCAACCATCGAGGATATTGTTTTAAGGATTTTTTTCTACGCGTTTTATATTTTTTTCTGATATGTTTTCATTCAAGTGCTCAAAAAATTAAAACTAAAATCTTCAAAAATCCATATCTCCATTAAAAACTATGGAATTTACAAAAACCAAATTGATTTTCAATAAGCGATCCTTCGACCATTGAGGATATTTCTTATCGAATTTTGTCGGCGCGTTTTATATTTTTTCTGCGATGTTTTCAATCAAGTGCTCAAAAAATAAAACTAAAATTTTCAAAAATCCATATCTTCATTAAAAATTGTTGAATTTACAAAAACCAAATTAATTTTAAATAAGCGATTCTTCGACAATCGAGGATATTACTTTAAGGAATTTTTTCTGCGCGTTTTATATTTTTTTCTGCGATGTTTTCATTCAAGTGCTCAAAAAATTAAAACTAAAATCTTCAAAAATCCATATCTCTATTAAAAACTGTGGAATTTACAAAAACCAAATTGATTTTCAATAAGCGATAATTCGACTATTGAGGATATTTCTTATGGAATTTTTTCGGCGCGTTTTATATTTTTTCTGCGATGTTTTTAATCAAATGCTCAAAAAATAAAACTAAAATTTTCAAAAATCCATATCTTCATTAAAAATTGTTGAATTTACAAAAACCAAATTAACTTTGAATTAGCGATTATTCGACCATCGAGGATATTGTTTTAAGGATTTTTTTCTACGCGTTTTATATTTTTTTCTGCGATGTTTTCATTCATGTGCTCAAAAAATTTAAACTAAAATTTGAAAAAATCCGTATCTCCATTAAAAATTGTTGAATTTACAAAGCCAAATTAATTTTGAATAAGTGGTTCTTCAACCATTGAGGATATTGTTTTAAGGAATTTTTTCTACGCGTTTCATATTTCTTTCTGAGATGTTTTCATTCAAGTGCTCAAAAAATTAAAACTAAAATCTTCAAAAATCCATATCTTCATTAAAAATTGTGGAATTTACAAAAACCAAATTGATTTTCAATAAGCGATACTTCGACCATTGAGGATATTTCTTATGGAATTTTGTCGGCGCGTTTTATATTTTTTCTGCGATGTTTTCAATCAAGTGCTCAAAAAATAAAAATAAAATTTTCAAAAATCCGTATCTCCATTAATAATTGTTGAATTTACAAAAACCAAATTAATTTTGAGTAAGCGATTTTTCGACCATCGAGGATATTGTTTTAAAGAATTTTTTATACGCGTTTTATATTTTTTTCTGCGATGTTTACCTAGATTTAAGAGACCTGTGTAAATATTATTATATATTAGCACCAATAAACTACATACATACATACATTCAAGTGTTCAAAAAATTAAAACTAAAATCTTCAAAAATCCATAACTCTATTGAAAATTGTTGGATTTACAAAAACTGAATTGATTTTGAATTAGCGATACTTCGGCCATTGAAGATGATTTCATATGGAATTTTGCATTTTTATGCGATGTTTTTGTTCAAGTGTTAAAAAATTAGAACGAAAATTTTCAAAAATTCAGTCTCTATTAGTTAATGATTTTATTTTAAAATAATCCTTCGAGAACAGAGTAAATAATCTTTCAAAAGATGCGTTTGTTTTAGAAGTAAAACTTTCCAACTTTTCAAATTTACTGGACAAACATTCTGTTTTTCTGCAAAAATCTCCAAATACTTGAATCAAAGATGGTTGTATATTTATTTGGTATAGCAGATAATATAGCCAAAATATTACCTTCAGTCACAGGTATAATATCAAAAGGAACACTATTTACGTAACCGGGTCGAAAAATATTAGCAGAATCATATCAAAAATATTTTTGAGAAAACATTAACAATTTCAAAAGGTTTTACGACATTTACGTGATCACAGTCATAAAATCACTGATATTAGAAAGTCGCAATCACAGGTAGCAACGTGATTCAAAAGTAGCAGTTCTGCCCATCTCTAATTGTAATCTATTCAGGGATATCAGCAAAAAAAATTAAAACTAAAAAACAGTTTAGCACTATTGTTTTAAAAAATGAATCAAAAATAAAAATAGTGCCGTGTTAATAAAATCATACAAGGTACTTATCAAATAAGGTCTGATAGTTCCGTTAACTAAGATTGATCGATATGAATTATACAGGGTGTCCAAAATTTAACATTTCAAACTTTAAAGCACTTTATTTTTCTTATTTTAAATTGGAGCCCTGTATATTTTGTCATTCCATGCAGAATTAAAAAACTAATATTTTTCCTAATAACAACCTTATCCCAATTCCTAACGCATTAAAAGTTATTTGCAAAAAAACTCGTTTTATCAACCATTTCAATAGCCATTTTAAAAATCGAAGGTGCCTTTAAAAAAGAATTTATTGATCTTAAAATTTAACAAAGTGACAAGAGACTATTTTGACTTTAGTAATGTAAACGTTTAAAGCATTGTTAGCTTAAGTTCTTTATACTCAAGAATAATATTTTGTCATGGAAAAAATGATGATTTTAATATGTGGAGACAATAACTGTTTAAAATAAGTTATTAAAATTATCATCATTCATAGTCATCAGGGGCTGTAATTAATAATCCCATTTATATGCCTCCGCGCCGGCATTCATAATAATCATGCACAGTCATCAGATTTAAGAATTTTAATATCTCATTAACTGCACAACATTGTAATTAAGCTATAAATCATTTCGTCTGACGAACAATACGTTCGCATTTCGGTCGGGACGCACGTTTCCCTCCGTCCTCAATTTTATTATTTAGACTTAGTTCTTTGACGCACGAGGGGGGACGGGGAGGGGCAAGCAGGGTGTGTTTATCATTAGTAAATTGAAATCGCGATGAAGTGGAGACATCGAAATTAATCCGCCGCCCGTGTTTATTTTCGAGTAATGATTATTAAACGTGTACTTCAATTAACAATTTGACTGTGCCCCCAGATCAATCTTACTCGAGGACTTGTTTGCCGACTTAATTAGTCGGCGGGAATTAAAGGGCGAGTTTCCCTGATTAAAACGCACCCACGCGCACTTTGATTTTCAATGATTTAATGTGTTTCGTGACTTATTACCCCAGTTATCCTAAACACTTTTCAATATTTGATTTGGTTATATTTGTGGAAATTAAATTTTAAATATTTGCATATTTAGAGTAATTAATGGTGGAGTATTATTAGGAAGAAAACTGTGCCTTAGAAAGTACTACATACTTACACAACATTGCCATTATAAAAAAGGCTCTTTCCCTGCAAAGAACTTAACCAAAAGAGCTTTGTTTTAGTATTTTGTATATATTTTAAACAAAAATATAGGTATATGAGACAATTGTTAGTTTTGCTTCTTACGTCCTCTTCAGGGTCCTAATCACATTTTTCCTTGTTCGCGTCCGTAAATTTTAATCAACAAAATATATATACAAACATCTTTATTGTTACATACAGTTAAATATATATTATAACTTCCACTTCTTCCATAATTCTTCGTAAACTATCGACCAGAAGTCTTTTAGCCATCAACAAAACTTTAAATGTGTTTCAAAAATGATAAACTTTACTTAAATCGCATCGCTTTCCTATCAATCATCAAATAAACTGAGCGATATCGCGGTCGACAGCCAGTTCCAAATATATTCACCAATGTTTGTGAAAACCTTCTGCGAAACGTAATTTATCAATTACTAATCTAAGTACAGGAGAACGGCCATTTTCTGTAATCAGGCGAATCATTTACGTGCACGCACGGGTCGCATTCAATTTGCGTCGTGATATCAATCAAAAATCATTAATCATCTTTTATTTTATGGAACTCTACTAAAATACGCAATTAAAGGAGAATTTTTCCTACGCAAATTATTCTAATTTTCTTACAGACAAAGGGTTGCAACAGAGACGATTATCTGTTTATGAGACCCTGAAATCAAGATCGTATTGAGAACTTCTTCAATAAGGGGTATCTTTGAAAACATTTCTAGTTTCTTCATTGCTTGGTTTCAACAAGACGGCTGCGCTGCTCACACAGCAAAGAAATTGGATGATGCGGATTCAAAGAATTGTCTTAGTCATCAGAAAACGAGTCTCGATCTGGACAAAAGAAATCAACGCTTCCCTCTAATTTACATGGCAAATTCATCTTTTACCACCATTTCAAATTTACCTCCATTTAATGGAACAAGCATGGCAGCGTTGTCATTTTGGGCTGAAACCCGACGAAACTCCCGGAAATCGAATTTCGAATTTATCCCCACCAGATGCAAAGTGGTAATACCGACAATACAATAAATGAGACTACCGGCTAAACGAAAACTCCAAATTGAACGCGGCTTGCAAATCTGAGCTCCTCGTACGTCAATTAGTCGGATTAGAGATTTTCAATTTTTGATAAAAACACGAAAAAAAGACATGAGTAAACCCCTTGGAAATTTGTTAAAAATGCAACTCTCTTAATAATCATCGTAGACTACTGAAGTTACCTTTTTTTTCATCAGAAAAACGAGAGAAATTGATTGCCGTTAAAAAATTTCAGCTATCTTCAATAGCAAAAAAATTAGTCAGTCACCATGAACATTTTAGAAAATTTACAAAAATAATTGATTTTTCAGACTTTGATCGGCCGTAGCGGCCAAACGAAAACTCCAAATTGAACGCGGTTTGCAAATCTGAGCTCCTCGTACGTCAATTAGTCGGATTAGAGATTTTCAATTTTTGATAAAAACACGAAAAAAAGACATGAGTAAACCCCTTGGAAATTTGTTAAAAAATGCAACTTTCTTAATAATCATCGTAGACTATTGAAGTTACCTTTTTTTTCATCAGAAAAACGAGAGAAATTGATTGCCGTTAAAAAATTTCAGCTATCTTCAATAGCAAAAAAATTAGTCAGTCACCATGAACATTTTAGAAAATTTACAAAAATAATTGATTTTTCAGACTTTGATCGGCCGTAGCGGCCAAACGAAAACTCCAAATTGAACGCGGTTTGCAAATCTGAGCTCCTAGTACGTCAATTAGTCGGATTAGAGATTTTCAATTTTTGATAAAAACACGAAAAAAAGACATGAGTAAACCCCTTGGAAATTTGTTAAAAAATGCAACTTTCTTAATAATCATCGTAGACTATTGAAGTTACCTTTTTTTTCATCAGAAAAACGAGAGAAATTGATTGCCGTTAAAAAATTTCAGCTATCTTCAATAGCAAAAAAATTAGTCAGTCACCATGAACATTTTAGAAAATTTACAAAAATAATTGATTTTTCAGACTTTGATCGGCCGTAGCGGCCAAACGAAAACTCCAAATTGAACGCGGTTTGCAAATCTGAGCTCCTCGTACGTCAATTAGTCGGATTAGAGATTTTCAATTTTTGATAAAAACACGAAAAAAAGACATGAGTAAACCCCTTGGAAATTTGTTAAAAAATGCAACTTTCTTAATAATCATCGTAGACTATTGAAGTTGCCTTTTTTGTCATCAGAAAAACGAGATAAATTCATTGCCGTTAAAAAATGTCAGCTTTTTCAAAGTTTTGTGAAATTCATTACAATTAATAAATAAAAATCTAATAAAAATATACAGGAACCAGGCGAGAAGAGATGTAACGCTAATCAAAGCTATATATGAATTTATGCGTTCCCATCCTCTATAAAAATCGAAATCACATGAAAATTTTCTCGACGCGCCCGTAAATAATTTAGTGCCGGTATAATTTTTTTTGTGCCGGTCGGTGTTGGAGTTGTAAAATTTTGAATATTTACTGCATATTGCGAATGGAAATTTCATACAATATCCCGCGCGTAATGGACGCGTAAAATTTAATAAGTGCAGAGAGAAAATAGTTCGACATAAGGTTTTGCGCAACCGCCCACTATTTCATCCCCATGCATCGTAAAAAGCACAGAAACACATGTGTACATTTTTATATATTTCACATACATATAAAAATAGTACAATCCTTTAAGCAACTCATCGGTTTTAAAATGGTAGAATGGTTTGTTACGCCATCTAGTACAGTACGCACTGTTGAAATCCATCCAAAAAGTAATGTTTAATTAACACGTTTAAATTCTCTACAATTTATTAATTAATACATACTAAGTAATTTTTAATTTGTCTGTTTATTTTTAAACTTACAATTAGTTAAAACCTTGTAGCATAATTAGTTTCATAATTAATAACATGCAATAATTTCGACTATAAGAGAATAGGCGGGGGTGCATCTTCCTCTAAAATCCTTCCGTTATTTAAATTGTCATATATCAAGCGCAATGTTTCATATAAACGAGCACTGTTGTAAATGGTAAGTTGAGACATGCATGTACATTTGTGGAGATTAAAATTCACGTATCGATACGAGGGGGAAAGTATGTGGCATTTATCGGTAAAAATCCGGCCACCCTCGTGATGAAGCATGTGAAAAATTTGCAATTTGATGAAAGTATTTTTTCCGAGCCGGGGCGCGCCAGACGCGCATACAAAATAGTGTATTGGGTTTCGCCATTTTTCAGTATCCGATAAGCTCCGGTAATCCGCCCCGAAAATAAATAAAAAAATCAAAAAGAATATGCGGAGGAAAGATTGCAACTTTAGTGTTGTAAGGGATTGAGGAGGATATTTTTGTACCCAAGAATTATTTTTTCCATGACAAAATATCATTCTTGAGTATAAAGAACTTAAGCTAACAATGCTTTAAACGTTTATATTACTAAAGTCAAAATAGTCACAAATTTTAATGTCAATAAATTGTTTTTCAAAGTCACCTTCGATTTTTATTTAGTAAAATGGCTATTGAAATGGTTGATAAAACGAGTTTTTTGCAAATAACTTTTAATGCGTTAGGAATTCGGGCAGGGTTGTTATTAGGAAAAATATTTGTTTTTTTAATTCTGCATGAAATGGCATAAAAATATACAGGGGCTCCAATTCAAAATAAGAAAAATAAAGTGATTTAAAGTTTGAAATGTTCGACACTAAATTTTGGACACCCTGTATAATTCATATCAATCAAACTTAGTTAACGGAACTATCAGACCTCATTTAATAAGTACCTTGTATGATTTTATTAACACGGCACTATTTTTATTTTTTATTCATTTTTTAAAACAATAGTGCAAAACTGTTTTTTTTTTAGTTTTAATTTTTTTGCTGATATCCCTGAATCGATTCCAATAAAATTATAGGAGTATGTAGGCAACCATAAAAGGTACCCAAATAAGCAATAAAATACATAGCATGTAATTTAAAAAATATATCATCATGACGTCACGTTTTTTTTGGGACACCCTGTATAATCAAACATATTTTCCTGAAGTGCATCATAGGATACAAATATATTCTACAAAATATCGAAATCCTAACTTAATTAGTAACAGAGCTATAGAAGACGGGAGGTGAGCTGCAGGACCCTGTACATTCAGCATATATTTTGTTTTTTTTTTAATAAATAGTATGAATATTTAAAACGTAATTAGCGTAAGTTGCACAAGATAACTTGAAATTTGTGCAAACTGTACACATGAAAAATTCAATAGCTGATTCTGTCCGCATGTACTTTTAAGTGAATTAACTGGTTCCAGCAAAACTGTTTGTATTGAAAATGGAAACCCTCACTTTATGCAGATGCATTAAATAAATTTAATAAACACGAAATACGACCTGAATATATATGAATATTCAACATGTTCGTTTTGTTTTTTTTTTTGGTCCTTGTAAAACTTAATTTTGCGGATTTAAGTTGAATAGTTTCATATCCATAAAATATTTTATTTTCTAATAGCGAAAAATAGAACAAATTAGGTGAATTTTTTCAAGGTCATTGAACGTTATTTACAATATTAAAAAATTGTTTGAAAAAAAAAAATTGCCCACAAAAATGCCAAAAGTAGTCTTGAAAAAGAGTACTAAAAAATTGTCCCGAAAAAAATGCCAAAAAGAGTACTGGAAAAAATTGTCTTGAAAAAAAATACCAAAAAGAATCGTGAAAAAGAGCACTAAAAAAATTGTCCTGAAAAAAAATGATGTGACCATCATGTTACTTTCTCCGACTTACCGACCGGTAGTATAATTTATATTTACGCTTTCATGGTTTATTTTCAATTTAACTGTGCATCGAGCGTTTTGTCGACTTGGATGAAACTGACGTTAAAAACCTCAAAGTTATGAAAGATGGAAAAATTATACTTCAAATTCAAAAACTCAGTTTACTTAAAAACCAACGAGATTTCGAAAAAAACTTATTCTTTATAAGTTGTTCATTTTATTATTCATAAATTTACTGTAACTATTATCGTTTCATAATTATAAACCAAAAATGAAAAACAAATTAAAAATGATTAATAACAATGATTTTATGAAAAATATTTTCCAACAAAAGATGTTAATTTATTTGTTGTCTTCAATATTTGTTTAAATGATTTTGTGACATTTTTCATATTTAAAAAAATATTGGGAAAGAACAAAAAACAGTTAAGGTAAACACCCACTTCGGGTGTATGAAATTTTACCAAAAGCTTTTCAGTTATTCAGATTCTCAAATAAGACTTATGTTTAAAGTTTCATATCAATTGCTCTATTAGTTTTTGAGATACAGCGCGCACAGACAGACAGACACACGCACACACACAGACACACAGCACAATTTTTGTTTCCAGAAAATGTTAAAATGGCATCTAGGGACAACAACAACGGATATTTCCGTAAAAAAAATGTTTGAAATTTGAAATCACAATACTTTCTCGTACTTTATAACGGAGAAAGTAAAAATGCCAAAAAGAGTCTTAAAAAAAGTACTGAAAAAAATTGTCTTGAAAAAAAAAATGCCAAAAGTGGTCTTGAAAAAGAGTACTGAAAAAAATTGTCCAGAAAAAAAATGCTAAAAAGAGTACTGGAAAAAATTGTCTAAAAAAAATACCGAAAAGAGTACTAAAAAAATTGTACTGAAAAAAAAATTATCCTGAAAAAAAAAGTGCCAAAAGTAGTCTTGAAAGAGTACTGAAAATAAATGCCAAAAAGAGTACCAGAAAAAATTGTCTAAAATAATGCCTAAAAGAGTCTTAAGAATAGAGTAGAATAAAATACAATTTTATTAGATCATTATGTTGCCTTTACAATATTGGACACGTCAGGTATAAAATACATAAAGTTAAATTCAGACATGTATTCACGAAACAACTTGAAATAACTTGGTTAAAAGAGACTCTTATTCTTGGTGTTACGTAATTATATAATTTTTGGATTATGTTATACTATAGAAAGCCTGCTGTAGAAGTAACGATTTTGTCTTGATAAAGAGTACTAAAAATATTGTCTTGAAAAAAAATGCCAAAAAGAGTTTTGGAAAAGAATACTGAAGAAAATTGTCTTGAAAAAAAAATGCCATAGTAGTCTTGAAATAGAGTACTGAAAAAATTGTCCTGAAAAAAATGCCAATTGAGCACTGAAAAAAATTGTTTAAAAAAAATGCCAAAAAGAGTACTGAAAAAAATTGTCGTGAAAAAAAAATGCCAAAAAGAGTACTGGAAAAAACTGTCTTGGAAAAAATGCCAAAGAGTCTCAAGAGTCCAAAAAAAAATTGTCCCAAAAAAATGCTAAAAAGTCTTGAAATAGTGAACTGAAAAAATGCCAAAAAGTCTTAAGAGTACTAAAAAAAATTGTCCCCAAAAAATGCTAAAAAGTCTTAAAAAAGTGAACTAAAAAAAAATGCCAAAAAGAGTACTGAAAAAAAATTTCCTGAATAAAATGCCAAAAAGAGTACTGGAAAAAATTGTCCTGAATAAAATTCCAAAAAAAGTACTGGAAAAAATTGTCTTGGAAAAAATGTCAAAGAGTCTCAAGAGTCCAAAAAAAAAATTGTCCCAAAAAAATGCTAAAAAGTCTTGAAAAAGTGAACTGAAAAAATGCCAAAAAGAGTACTAAAAAAAGTTTGTCTTGGAAAAAATGCCAAAGAGTCTTAAAAGTACTAAAAAAATTGTCCTAAAAAAATGGTAAAAAGTCTTGAAAAAGTGAACTGAAAAAAATGCCAAAAAGAGTACTAGAAAAAATTGTCTTGAAAAAAATGCCAAAGAGTTTTAAGAGTACTAAAAAAATTGGCCGGAAAAAACGCTTAAAAGTCTTGAAAAATTGTAATTTAAAATTTTATTTCGTCATATGATTGCTATCAGTAAATACCATCTATGTAACTTTTTTCATCTTCCAGCGTTTGGTGCGACAACTTCAAAAATTCGAATAACTAGTATTTTTACGATATTTTTTATATATTTATCAACAGTTGAACAGTCATTTTATGTAAAATTATTAATAGTATTTCAGTATTAATTTTTTTTCAGTTTCGTATAAACAACCCAATTTTTGTCAAGATATAACCATGAAACCCTCGAAAAATGGGTTTCTGTTTTTAACCACTATAAAAATCTGAAATACTGAAATACCAAATTAAGTAAATTTTTTCAAGGTTAGAAAGGGCGAAAAAAAAATGGTTAAACTTAAAAAAAAAAATACCCTAAATAAACTTTTATTTGGGTAAAAAATATATGTGAATTTTTCAGATTATTATAATAATTTTTAGTGATTAAAAAAACAAAATCTTATTTTTCGAGGGTTTCAAGGTCATATCTTGGCAAAAATGGGATAACATATTTATACGAAACTAAAAAATTACTACTAAAATATTACCAATAATTTTATATAAAATTACTGTTCAATTGTTGATAAATATATTAAAAAAATATCAAAATAAACATTTTAGTTATTCGAATTTTTGAAGATGACGCACCAAAAATTGGAAGATCACAAATATGGCATTAACTGATAGAAATCATATAACGAAATAAAATTTTCTGTCAGTCGATCACTTAAGGGCGAGAAGTAAACTAGGCTTGTAAATTTTATTACCTCATAATTGTATTTTAAGTGGGGACGGGTTTCGACTGAACTAAGCACCGACATGCGGCAGCATTCCCTCGCCGAGCGAGTTTCGCATTTGTATTTTCTCTGACTGTACAATAATGATTTGCCATGTAAATACCAGGAATAAATAATAAATACATAGATGCGTTGATGTGATTATTTTACGATTGAACATAGGCGTTAACAATCATGCATTCAAAGTTAAAATAAAAGCCCCAAATATATAGATACCACTAACTGATATATCTTCGTTGTTCAAATGCGTTTTTTTTCTTGTCTAATTCCAGGCAAATCGTACACGATGCTCGGCACGCCCGAGAACGGAAACACCCTGGGCATCATCCCCTGCGCGATATCGTGGCTGTTCAGGGGCATAAACGAGCAAAAACAGAAAACCGGTGCCAGGTTTTCAGTGCGCGTGTCTGCCGTTGAAGTTTCTGGGCCAACAAATCAACTCAGAGACCTCCTGGCCGGACACTCTAATGGTAAGTTTGTGTTACGTTTTTTTCCGCCGGCAATTCGTCATCCTGAAAACAGACAGACACAAACACACGGAGAGAGAGAGAGAGAGAGAGTGGGGAAAAATGTTTTCCCACTCGCGAGAAAATGATGGAGCGGGCGAGTCACTGTTGCGGTCGGTGGTTGGTTGTATGAGTGATGCTCGAGAGCTACAAGTGATTGTAATATATATATATATATATATATATATATATATATATATATATATATATATATATATATATATATATATATGACAGATTGAACTTTGACTGTTGGAAACAGCAGTATTGTATTGTAAGACTATGTCTTTTGGATCTTTTGTAGAATTTTACCTATAGGCTTCATTAATTTTGTTTTTTTAACTTGCCGGAATTTGATGCCTTGAAAAAAGAAATTTCACAAATTCACACTTTGTTTTAAAACTGAACTGTTTACAAAATTCAGATTTTAATTGTTGTATAATTTTCAAATATTTATGGTCACTTGGAAAAACCTTTAAAACAAAACATAGTTTTAAAGAAAAGTGTACCTAAACTTAAAAAGTAATTTTTTCAGATGAATCAAAATAATCCGTACAAGAGCTTGCCTCCCTCATTTTGCTTACATTTTCAGTTTTAAAATTTTACCATGCGACAACTTCGTTAGGAAACATTTAAGGACGCATGATTATAGGAACTTTTCTTTTCCTTTTGCGAGTTTAATATGCTGTTTAAGTTTCCAAAAAGCAATCTGAGCCACCCTATATATAAACTATGTTTGTTTATGTGTATGTGTCACTTTGAATTTATTCAGGATTAGTTTTAATTAATTCAGGTAATCAAGCAAATGCGTCTCGTAGGTTTGTCGCAGAAAGGGATTCTCTGTAGCGATCCCTTTATTAATTAGCGGAATTCCTGAAATGCCCGTCACAACAGGGCAAGGAAGAGAAAGGTGCACGGTGCGAAATCTCAGATATTCCGCACGCACATTAAAACTTCGCCGTGACTTCCCGTTGTTGTTCGCCATCTTGCTAATATTTGAGGTCTTCCTGCACGCGATTATTCATTTCATCTAGAAGGGAAAATTGTCGAGATTCCGAGTTGGCCAATGCCTGTGAAAAACATAATGAAAAGCGAATTTAAGCGCTTCAAATTTCATAATTTGTAATCCTTTACCTTTACACACAAAAACAAAAAGACTTGGCAAAACCCACAGGAAAAAATGCATGCGTCGACGTCGTCATCCTTCCTTACCGCCGAGGATTTAACAAGATGGCCTAATTCAGCTCTTGTAAGTTGTAAAACGAAATTGAAAAATATTTATATCCTCTCTCTCTCTCTCAGGTATCAATCCGCAAAGCCTCCTCTACCTGCGGAAATCTCGTCGGGGTCGTCCCTTAACGAGGGCCTAAAGGGAAAAACAGTGCTCGATAATGGCGAAAGCGCCCACAGTTGCGGTTCTTATTAAAACAAACTGCATCCGAAGGGGAGCAGGGGACGATGTTACAAGGTGTCTTACATATTGCGCAAATTGTAATAAAAGTAGATGTCTTTACAGCAGATGTGTTTTATTGTCGGAAGGGCCTTACCCCAACGGATCCACACCGTCGTGCGGATGCAATGAGAGTATCTCATAATTTGAAGAAATATACGGAGTGTATGCGAACTCCACCGACAAGTTCGTGGCTAGTGGAGGAACAATTTTTTTCGTTTGTGTCAGCATCTTAATTTTCACCCAAAACTATACTTTGATGAATGGATCTTTGGGTGCACGAACCTATAGTGTCAACTATATTTTCAAGCATTTACTCCCTCTGCGACAAGTTAAACGAGACACAATAATGTGAGTATGCATGTCGTTCAAAGCGAGAACACTCCGTTTTCGGTAATGACGCACACGCAAAGATCCGTTGATCAAACTATAGTATTTTATGCCCCATCTAGAATGCGGAAACAACAGGCATGTTCATCAAACAAAACAGTTGAAAGCTTCCTGCCATCCAATGGAGAATTTTCTGATGCACTGTCGATTCGTCCAACGGCCCCCATTTTCGCAATCGTACAAATTAGACCGATTTGTGTTGGAAGTTACGAAGAAATATAGTTTATCGTAGCTGGAAGTATATTACAAGAACTAGTTTTTTCAAAATTTTTATGAGAAGTTAACAGCGTGTATCGTTTCAAGTGTGCTAAACGAAAATAGGAAGTGGATAATGTTATTTCGAACAGAAAAGTTCAAATAAACACATGTCCGATTTCTTACCGTTATCGAGATAAATAATTTAAAAAAAAATCGATCGTAAAAAAAAACCTTACATCTTAGATTTCCATGAATTTAAACAAAAATATCTGAGCAGGTATTACATATTATTAAAAATGTTGTTTGTCACTACTCGTAAAATAGTAAAAATTACCATAATTTTCCTGACAGCACCTGACATTTTTGTATAAACAACTGTCAAATAGACATTAACCTGCTCAAATATTTCTGTTTAAATTCATGGCAATCTAATAAATGATACTGATTTTTTTTACGATCGAAAAATCTTTAATATTATAAGGAAAAAATACACCACAAACTTGCTCAAAAACCCTAGTGTTATTTATAAATCAGTAAAAATCAGCAACAATTATTCATTAAATTCTGAAATAATCGTAATTGAACAGCATTTTTAGTCATCCAAAAGTTGGGCATTCCTTTGGTCAAAAGAAAAATATAAAAACAGTTGCCACAAACTTAAAAATTTCCAAATTTCCTCAAAAACCCTGGTGCTTTATAAATCAGTAAAAATCAGCAACAATTCTTCATTAAATTCTGAAATAATCGTAATTGAACAGCGTGTTTACTCATCCAAAAGTTGGGCATTCCTTCGGTCGAAAAAAAAAATATAAAAACAGTTGCCACAAACTTAAAAATTTCCAAATTTCCTCAAAAAGCCTAGTGCTTTATAAATCAGTAAAAATCACCAACAATTCTTCATTAAATTCCGAAATAATCGCAATTGAACAACCTGTAAAGTCATCCAAAAGTTGGGCATTCCTTTGGTCGAAAAGAAAAATATAAAAACAGTTGCCACAAACTTAAAAATTTGCAAATTTATTCAAAAACCCTAGTGTTTTATAAATCAGTAAAAATCAGCAACAATTCTTCATTAAATTCTGAAATAATCGTAATTGAACAGCGTGTTTAGTCAACTAAAAGTTGGGCATTCCTTTGGTCGAAAAAAAAATATAAAAACAGTTGCCACAAACTTAAAAATTTCCAAACTTCCTCAAAAACCCTAGTGCTTTATAAATCAGTAAAAATCAGCAACAATGCTTCATTTAATTCTGAAATAATCGTAATTGATCAGCCTGTAGAGTCATCCAAAAGTTGGACATTCCTTTGGTCGAAAAAAAAATATAAAAACAGTTGCCACAAACTTAAAAATTTCCAAATTTCCTTAAAAACCCTAGTGCTTTATGAATCAGTAAAAATCAGCAACAATTCTTCATTAAATTCCGAAATAATCGTAATTGAACAGCCTGTAAAGTCATCCAAAAGTTGGGCATTCCTTTGGTTCAAAAATTAAATATAAAAACAGTTGCCACAAACTTAAAAAAATCAAAATTTCCTCAAAAACCCCAGTGCTTTATAAATTAGTAAAAATCAGCAACAATTCTTTATTAAATTCTGAAATAATTGTAATTGAACAGCGTGTTTAGTCATCCAAAAGTTGGACATTCCTTTGGTCGAAAAAAAAAATATAAAAACACTTGCCACAAACTTAAAAATTGTCAAATTTCCTCAAAAACCCTAGTGCTTTATAAATTAGTAAAAATCAGCAACAATTCTTTATTAAATTCCGAAATAATCGTAATTGAACAGCCGTATAGTCATCCAAAAGTTGGGCATTCCTTTGGTCGAAAAAAA
Source organism: Ocypus olens (assembly GCA_910593695.2). Taxonomy (NCBI): domain Eukaryota; kingdom Metazoa; phylum Arthropoda; class Insecta; order Coleoptera; family Staphylinidae; genus Ocypus; species Ocypus olens. The sequence continues at coordinate 61,988,998 of OU343048.1, forward strand.
AATTATAAAAACAGCTGCCACAAACTTAAAAATTTCCAATTTTCCTCAAAAACCCTAGTGCTTTATAAATCAGTAAAAATCAGCAACAATTTTTCATTAAATTCCGAAATAATCGTAATTGAACAGCCTGTAAAGTCATCCAAAATTTAGGCATTCCTTTGGTCGAAAAAAAAATATAAAAACAGTTGCCACAAACTTAAAAAATTCCAAATTTTCTCAAAAACCCTAGTGCTTTATAAATCAGTAAAAATAACTCTTCTTTAAATTCCGAAATAATCGTAATTGAACAGCCTGTAAAGTCATCCAAAAGTTGGGCATTCCTTTGGTTCAAAAATTAAATATAAAAACAGTTGCCACAAACTTAAAAAATTCCAAATTTCCTCAAAAACCCTAGTGCTTTATAAATCAGTAAAAATCAGCAACAATTCTTCATTAAATTCCGAAATAATCGTAATTGAACAGCGTGTTTAGTCATCCAAAAGTTGGGCATTCCTTTGGTGGAAAAAAAAATATAAAAACAGCTGCCACAAACTTAAAAATTTCCAAATTATCTCAAAAACCCTAGTGCTTTATAAATCAGTAAAAATCAGCAACAATTCTTCATTAAATTCTGAAATAATCGTAATTGAACTGCGTTTTTAGTCATCCAAAAGTTGGGCATTCCTTTGGTCGAAAAAAAATAAATAAAAACAGTTGCCACAAACTTAAAAATTTCCAAATTTCCTCAAAAACCATAGTGCTTTATAAATCAGTAAAAATCAGCAATAATTCTTTATTAAATTCCGAAATAATCGTAATTGAGCAGCCTGTAAAGTCATCCAAAAGTTGGGCATTCCTTTGGTCGAAAAAAAATATATAAAAACAGTTGCCACTAACTTAAAAATTTCCAAATTTCCTCAAAAACCTTAGTGCTTTATAAATCAGTAAACATTAGCAACAACTCTTCACTAAATTGCTAAATAATTGTAATATAACAGCGTGTTTAGTCATCCAAAAGTTGGGCATTCCTTTGGTCAAAAAAAAAATATAAAAACAGTTGCCACAAACTTAAAAAATTCCAAATTTACTCAGAAATTGTAATTGAACAGCGTTTTTAGTCATCCACAAGTTGGGCATTCCTTTGGTCGACTGAAAAAATAAAAACAGTTGCCACACACTTAAAAATTGCCAAATTTACTGTGCTCTATAAATTAGTAATAATCAGCAAAACTCTTCACTAAAAAAATTTTGCTGACGGCAACAAATCGAATATTATGTTTATTTGAACTTTTCGGAATAACATTATCTAATTTCTGTTTTCGTTTGGCACACTTAAAGCGAGACACCCTATATATTTCTTTGCAGATAATAAATTATTGATTGAAACAAAATCTAATAATAAATTAATAAGTTTGTTCATTACGGAATTAATTCATTTTTCAATTATAATAATTGAAATTCCACTTGCCAATTTATTTTACAAAGTGCACGCTGGAAAAGAAACATCCCGAGAGGGAGAATCCGAGAAATTAATTATTCTTAAATTATCCGCTCAATCTTGGCGTGGAAGAGGAAGAGCTGGAGGATTTCTCTTAATGAATTAGTTATTTAAGCGGTGGATAATTGCGTTTTTAATTTGTACATTGCGGATTTTGTGGGTCGCATCAATTACCGATATTAACGTACAGTTGGTTGCAAAGATATTTTTTCATTGCAAAAATTTTATACAGGGTATTTTTTTAACTCCGAACATATGATTGTTAATGTCTATGTTCTATGTCATAATAATCACCTCAACGTATTGCAGTGTAGGCAACCATACTTACACTCAGTTTTATTTAATTGTCAAAAGTGTGTTGTTAATAAAAATGTATTCCACCACCGAAGAAAGAATACAGATAATTAATTGGTACAAGAGTGGGAACAGCATTCGACGTGTTAGAGATTTGTTTTCGGTTGAGTATCCGAGCAGACAAGTTCCATCCATCTCAACAGTTTGTAATATTGTCCATCATTTTGACAATACTGGCTGCGTGAGTAATTTTCACATTACAAGGGCTAAAGGAAATCACATTTTAACGGAAGAGATGAAACTCAACATTTTATGTTACGTAGAGCAGAACCCCATATGAGTTAAAAAAAAAGACCCTGTATAGCAAATGTTTCGATTAGTATAGGACAAAAATATACAAATAACGCAATTGGAAAAGAAACGCGGCCAGTTATTTACTCAAAAAGATTATGGACATAATTCATATGGATTGGAAGGAAAGCGAACTTGTTTAACAGCTTTAGAAGGAAGAGAAGATACTTTAATATACTAAGAAATGCAATAAAGTAAAGCCTTTGGAGAATCGCAGCCAGTTTTTTGCACAAGTAGGTTATGAAAGGAATCTATTGTAAATCAAAAAGATAAAGAATATTTAACAAAAAACAAGAAATCTCTAGAAAGTAGAAGAAATGAGACTACATTCTTGCAGAAGAAGACTATCGAAACTTTTGAGGAGAATTTGATTTTAAGCCAAATAAACGATCACCATTTCTGGCGATAGAAGTTAAAAAGAAATTAAACACCTAAAAAATCTACCAAATGGAACAATTGGAAAAGGAACACTCCCTGTTTTTAAACAAAAAGTTTGTTTTGGAAATTATCGACAGGGATTATAATGAAAAGATGAATATTAAAAGTGAGCTCTAGCGTTTATACAAATTTTCGATAGCTTGGGTAAAATGTAAACGAAGGGTGGTCGGTGGACCACTTTCTTACAATTCAACCAGTTCAATATAAAAGTGTTTTTGCAAATGAATTAATTTACAAAACAAATTATTTATCCTTACCATCTACTTACTTATACTCGTGAAACTCTTCCTTCTGATTCTATTGGTTTAGTTGTAGTATCGTATCTGCCCACCACCCTTCGTTTCAATTTTAACAAACTGTAAACACTGTTTTCTAATGATTTGTATTTCTTTTTATAAACAAGAAAAAATCATGTAAGGAAAACAGGGCTCTTTAGCTTAGGTAAAATGTAAACGAAGGTTGGTGGGTGGGCGTATAATACTACTTAGTGAAAGGTTGGTGGGTGGGCCCTATTCTACAATTCGACCAGTTGAATATAAGATAGTATTTTTTTCAAATAAACTGATTTAAAAAAAAACATTTTATTTACAATTCTTTATCTGACCATTTATTTACTTGCACACGTAAAACCCTTGCTTCTGGTTCTATTGGTAGAATTCTGGGAGAAACCCTGAAGGGACCAACTATTCCTTCAATAATTACTAGTTATATATTACAATATTTTATTGTAAAGGAAGTCAATAGATTTAGCATCAAATACATACGTAAGAATATTTATTTATGCCCTTATAGTAAGTCGAGAAAACGGTACAAATTATAATCACTACAAGCCCCCACCGGTGAACACGATTTCGAATTTGTAAGAGCGTATCTGCGAAAAGATTAAACATAAACAAAGGTAAAATGATGTATGACGCTTCGGGGCCGTGCGTCCCCTCCATCAATCAAAGTCACGTGACCCCAGCAGGAAACGAAAACTACAGACACGGATATTGTACGGAATCGCATTAAGCTTTGATGCTAAAAAAAGTGTGGCAAATTGTATCGCTTCCTATTATAACTTTTTTGCCTTGAAGCTTCTTGAACGATTACTGGACGGTTAATGCAAACTAGCCTATCATATATCAGATACATCTAAAAATAGATTGCAGTAATACAAAGTAACAGATACATTGCAGCATATTAATCTAGCAATTTGAAATAAATATTGTCGGCAAAACGACCGATTCGGTGCCGTGTAACGGGACTTAATTCAGGCTCTTCGTTCCTTGGTATTCTTCGAAGCTTCGAAGTTGCATATATTCCAAACATATGCATGTAGTCGGGTATCGAACCCCTATCTTGCTTGTACCACTACAATTGGCCTACAACTAGCAATGAAGTTCCTTCCTTCGTAATCCTAATGAATGCTGGTATATTTTTAATACACATTTTATATCAATTAAGCTTTAGTACTGATTATATACGCGACCACTACAGATTACTCCCTCTTGCCATTGCAACTATTAAAATATTTCACCAATTTTATCTCATGTTAGTTTCCATTATTCCACAATTACTCGCTCTATTACAACGCGCCTATTCATACACTCCACGTCCCATTGTGACGGATTTTTTTGTAATAATGCCTTTGTGCCACTCCACGTGTATTGATTGCGTAGCAAAAAGAGAAAAAAAAAACGATGAAGTTGGGCAACAATTGCACCAGAGGAACTGAAAGGAATATTTTATAAAGTAACGGAATGCGAGATATTAAAAATAGATCTCTCGACCGTTTGGAAAATTGCGAAAGTTTCCCCCCAGAACAAAAATTATCGTCGTAAATTATTCTCCCCGCTCTGTATTTTATTATTTAATTTTTAGATTCGGAACAATCCCCGGGGGTCTATCTGAGGGACGACCCTTTGTTCGGCAATCAGCCGCCTCACTGTGAGCTGAGGGTGCCCACCGCTGAGAAGGCCGCCCATTACCTGGACGCCGCCGTTGAGTGCAGGGCGCCCACCAGAGAGGATTCCCGCGACTCGCATCTACTCTTCACCTTGCACGTGTACCAATATTCGGTGGCCGGAAAAGGAGGGGGTAGGTTTATTCATTTATGTATATAACGCAATGACAGGTACAGTACTAGGCCGTCCTAAATTTATTTACTTATTAAGGGCTGTTAAGAAGGCCATAACGAGCTCCGCGGTCGTTATGGCCTTTAACAGTACAGTCACAGAAAATACAAATGCGAAACTTGCTCAGCGAGGGAATGCTGCCGCATGTCGGTGCTTAGTTCAGTCGAAACCGGTCAGTTCCTGCTTAAAATAGAATTATGAGGTAATAAAATTTACAAGCCTAGTTCCCTTCTCGCCCCTAAGTGATCGAGTGACGGACTCCATATCTGTGATTTTTTTCATCTTCCAATTTTTGGTGCATCTTCAAAAATTTGAATAACTAAAATTTTTACATTATATTAATATTTTTTATATATTTATCAATTGAAGAGTAATTTTATTTAAAATTATTGGTAATATTTTGGTATTAATAATTTTATTTCAGTTTCGTATAAATAATCCCATTTTTGCCAAGATATGACCTTGAAACCCTCGAAAGATATGATTTTATTTTTTTAACCACTAAAAATTATTATAATAATCTGAAAAATTCACATATATTTTTGACCCAAATAATAGGTTATTTAGGGTATTCATGTTTTTTATTAGGTTTAACTATTTTTTTCGCCCCAAACCGATCAAGTGACGGAAAATTTTATTTAATCAATGTTCTTTCAATGTTTGGCGCGTCATCTTGAAAAATTGGAATAACTAATCTTTTTACGATATTTTGTATATATTTATCAACAATTGAGCAGCAAAATTTTATCAAATTAATAATAGAGTAACAGTATGTTTATGTTGAGTTTAGATTCTTTTTTTTACATTTCAAATACCTTATATCTTTACCAGTGGCGACTCGTGGAACATGTTGATGGTAGAGCCACTTATATAATACCCCCCCCTTTTTTTTAAGAAACAAAGAACCATTTATCTTCCAATACCAATCGAATATTTTGGCCAAAAAATCAAAAATTTGGAACAAAACCGCCTAAGATCTAAAATATCGGCCGAAAAAATAAAAAATCCTGGTTTAAAAATAAAAACGCAGACCAAAAAATTGAAAATACAAGCAAAAGAAAAATCATTTGCCATTTTCAGCACCAAATATAACTCTTTTTAGCTTAAAATAAGTTCCAACGAGAAATTCGAAAATAATGGCAAAAATTTAAATTAAAAAAAAATTCAACTTAAGAAAATCTAAAATATGGGGACAAAAAAATAAAAAATTAAGAGCTAAAATCTAAAATTCGTACCCAAAAATCAAAGTGGTAGACCAAAAAATCAAGATTTTTAACAAACGAATCGAAAATTTAAGTCGACTAAAATTGAAACCAAAAGGTGAAAATTTAGACAAAACATCGAAAACTCTGCGTATGCAGATAAAAAATCGATAATTTCTACAAACCAATCGAATAATTTGGTCAAAATAATGAAAAATAAAAAGAATTGGAAGAAAAAAATCGAAAATACAGAAATGTAAAATATGGGCCAAAGAATCAAGAATCCTGATCTAAAAATAAAAAACGCAGACAAAAAATTAAAAACTTAGGTAGAAGCAAAATAATTTGCCAAAAATAAGTTTCTGATCAGAAATTCGTAAATAATAGCCAAAAAATAAAAAAAATCACGAAATGAAATCAATAATCCAAGTTTAAAAATCTAAAATATTGGATAAAAAACAGACTTTAAATCTAAAATATTCGATACAAAATTAAGACCAAATATCTAAAACTCTGGCATAAAAATAAAAATGGTGGACCAAGGAAAGAAAAATTTTAACAGGCAAATAAAGAAAATTTTATGGCAAAGGATAAAAGAAAATAAAAATCTACAATGTTGGCCAAAAAGTCGAAAATTTAGACAAAACATCGAAAACTCGGACCTATAGATAATACACGCAGACTAAACGAAAAATCAAAAATGCGGACCAAAAAATCGAAAATTTTGACAATAAAATCCAGAAGTTAGTAAAGAAAAATTTAGGTCAAAAGATTAAAAAAATAATAATACAAATTTGTAATGTAGGCCAGAAAGTCGAAAATTTAGACATTGCATAGAAAATTCACCCCTAAAGATAACAAATGCAGGCTAAAAAATCGAAAATTTCAACAAATAAAACTCGAAAATACCGGAAAAAATTAAAAAATCTCGCATATAAATCAATAATTCAGGTTATAGATATTTTAATCAAAATCAAATCGAAAATTTGGAACTAGAATTAAAATTTCGGCCCGAAAAATAAAAAATGCGGACCAAATAATCAAAAATTTGAACAATTAAATCGAAAATTTAGGTCAAAATAAAGAATATTTAGAATATTTAAAAAAAATAAAAAATACAAAGATAAAATATTTTGACCAAAAATGTCGAAAATACGGGTCAAAAATTAAAAAATTAAAAATTCGTCTGGAAAAATAAAAACAGTCGAAAATTTTACCAATTAAATTTAGGCCAAAATAAATAATGTTTGGGCCTAATAATCAAACATTTAGACAAAAAAAATCGAATATACAGGTCAACAATCTAAAAAAAATCTATTTGCTGAGTACAATACTTTGTACTGATTCTGGATTCTAATCCAAGAATTTCATGAAAATTCTCCAATTTGAACCACGGTTTTGGATCTTAAACGCATAGTTTGTGACCAAAAATTATAAATTTGGATTTTAATTTGATAATTATATGTAAAATCGGAAATTTGAAATATTCAATCTAAGTTTTTGGCCCCTAAACGCAGAATTTGAGACTTAAAATTAAAAATTTGGATTCTAATACAAAAATTTCAATAAACATCTTGAATTTGGACCATAGAATCCATGGTTTTTAAACGCAAACTGTGTGTTAAAAAATCCAAAGTTTGTATTTTAATTTGATAATCATATGTAAAATCTCTAATTTGAAACTTTAAATCCAAGTTTCTGGTCCCTAAATGCAGAACTTGAGACCCAAAATCCAATATTTGGATTCAATTGATCAATTGCATTTAAAATCAGGCATTTGGAACATAAAATCCAAGTTTTTGACCCTTAAACGCAGAATTTGAGTCCTAAAATCAAAAATTTTGATTATAAACCAGGAATGTCATGTCAAATCTCAAATTTGGACCATAGAATTCATGGTTTTGGACCTTAAATACAAAATTTTTGCAATAAAATCCAAGATTTTGATTTTAATCCGATAATTTTATTAAAGGTTTTATTAAAATACAGGGTGTTTTATTAAAAAAACACAACTTTGATATTTTAGGGCGTTTGGAACACCCTGTATAATATGAAATTAATTTTAAAAAGTAACCATAATAGACCCCTATATATCCTAAAAGTCAAACTTTTTGAAAGTCACGTATTTTGGCCACAATATTCCGTGCCGTATAGCGTGAATAACCCTATACAGGGTGTTTCAGAGCTCTGGGAACGGTCAATCACGTTCTTATTTGTCAAAATTTTGAAAAACATTTTATATAAAAGTTGGGCAGAATAGTGATCTGCATGCCCTAAAAATATTTAAATTTATACAGGGTGTCTCATAACAAAGTTACAGACCAAACTTATGTTTTTTTAACGGAACACCCTGTATATTTTAGCATTTTTAGATTCCTCGTTACTTGGAGATTAAAATGACTTAGGTTTCGGCGATTAAAACCGAGCCGTTTTTGTGTTATTCAGTTGTTTATACAAAAATTTGAACAAAATTGTTAAAGTACTGCCCTGAAACTAATAAAGATAATTTATTCTAATTTAATTGTAAAGTTTAGTTGAACTTTAGTCTTCAAAATTACTATATCATCCAAAACATAACTCAGCGTATTATACAGGGTGATAGTTATTCGCAAACTGCACAATTTCTTAATTTTTTCAAATGGAACACCCTATATATTTTTTCATAATTTAAAAGTCCATTGAGTAAGCTTTCGTTTCATATAAGGTTTCGTATATCTGAAGTTGATGGTTACTCTAATATTTCAAAATTCATTAGTAATTTGCATGTTTTTTATTATTAGTTTTAAAATCTAGTTACCAATCATTTCAAATAAACAAACAAAAAAATACAGGTGACAGTAATCATTATATTAGTCTCAAAAATAGATCGAACCATTTAAGTTGTGATCTTAGTTTATAATTATGAATTTCTCACAAGAAGAATTGGTTGACATGATTTTCATTCTTGGCGAATGTCACAAAAATTGTCTTTTGCTTCACGAGTGTCCACTTAGAACAACAGCTTGCAGAAGCAGATTTTCCCGCTAGAACTGCATTCTGTAACTGGGCCCTTAATATTCTGGGAAACAATGAATATTTTTTTGATTTTGTGTTGTTTACTGATGAGGCTTCATTTCACAATAATGGCAAGGTAAACAGACACAACATTCATTATTATTCGGACCACAATCCTCATTTCACAAGGACAGTAAATAATCAAAATTGATGGAGCCTGAATGTATGGGGTGGTATTCTAGGAACTCGCGTCATAGGACCACACTTCTTTGAAGGCAGCCTGAATGGAGAAATGTTTGAAGAATTTCTTAGGAATCATTTAGATGAGTACCTACTTGACGTCTCACGCAACGTAGTAAGAGATATGTGGATCCAGTTGGATGGTGCACCACCACATTTTGCTCGCAGTGTACGACAATTTTTGAATGACCGTTACCCTAATAAGTGGATAGGTCGCGGCGGACCTGTACTATGGCCACCTAGGTTGCCGGACCTCACGAAATTAGATTTTTTTCTATGGGGCTATATCAAGGACATGGTGTTCCGTATACCACCGACTACAGCAGAAGATTTGCGAATACGAATTAGGAATGCTTTTTCTGCAGTAACGCCACAAGTTTTAGTTGCAGTTCACAAATCGTTCGTTGAACGTCTCAGAATTTGTTTAAATCAGAATGGTCGAAATTTTGAAAACATGTTGTAAACTTCTTTAAATTGTTATTTTTCATTTTATATACTTATGTTATTAAATTGTTTTGTTATTTAAGTTGATTTATAAGTTTTTACTATAGTTCTCCATCTGTATTGAAACATAATTGTTTGTATAACTTATTGGGAATAATGCATCCAGATTTTGTTGAAATATGGTAGGATACAAGATTTGAATACATGTCTCAAAAACATAAAATACGATTTTGTAGGCAAACACAACGCTTATAAACGGATCCTTCTCAACCGAAACATGCAACTTACGAACGAATTCTGAAATACTCGAGTCACTATCAACTTCAGACATACAAAACCTAATATGAAACGAAAGCTTACTCAATAGACTTTCAAATTATGAAAAAATATATAGGGTGTTCCATTTAAAAAAATGAAGAAATTGTGCAGTTTGCGAATCCCTATCACCCTGTATAATACGCTGAGTTACGTTTTGGATGATATAGTAATTTTGAAGACTAAAGTTCAACTAAACTTTACCACTAAATTAGAATGAATTATCTTTATTAGTTTTAGGGAAGCACTTTAACAATTTTGTTCAAATTTTTGTATAAACAACTGAATAACACAAAAACGGCCCAGTTTCAATCCCCACAACCTAGGTCATGTTAATCTCCAAGTAACGAGGAATGCAAAAATGTTAAAATATACAAGGTGTTCCATTTAAAAAAACATAAGTTTGGTCTGTAACTTTGTTATGAGACACCCTGTATAAATTTAAATATTTTTAGGGCGTGCAGCTCACTATTCTGCACAACTTTTATATAAAACATTTTTCAAAATTTTGACAAATAAGCACGTGATTGACCGATCCCAGAGCTCTGAAACACCCTGTATATTTCAATCTATCCTAAATTTATTTCAATTGTTGATAAATTTATAAAAATATAAAATGACCTTGAAAAATTCATCTAATTTGGTATTTTGATCAATAATATATGTGATTTTTTCAGATTTTTTTCAGTGGTTAAAAAAATTATATTTAAAAAAATCTTATTTTGGGGTTTCCCGAGTCATGTCGGGGTTTTTTTGATATACAGCTTACGACTATTTTGGTTAAGGTCACAACTAATGATATTTTCATATTTATTTAAAAATCCGTGTCGGGTGATATTTTGACCACCTTATATCGGGATACCCTTTTATTAACTCATAAATGGATTTTAAACAGGGACTGACTGGTTTCGACCGAACTAAGCACCGACCGCCTCGCCGATCGAGTTTCGCATTTGTATTTTCTCTGACTGTACGTGATACGTACAACTGTTTTCGTCGTGCTAATAATTTTAATTCGTATTAATAAATAATGAAATATTGAATGTGGACGTGACGGGGTAGTCCCCCAAGAAGCGGACACGAAATTGTTTCCTGCTAAATCTAAAAGCAAGTACGAAGAGGAGAATTGTAGTAAAAATTGAAAACATGTGAACTGTTAAAATTGCGTGCTTTTATAATTTTCCTTATAGAGGGCTGTTATGAAAGCTGACTGTTAAAGCTCTATAACAGCCCTGTTTACGTTACTAGGATGTTATTGAATACTTAACACTTGTCAATTTGTGATTGTAATTTATGCCATAGCAACTTAACAGAACGAAAAAGTTTTAACGTTATGGACAACTGCGGGATAAGGATTAATTATAATAATAATAGTTAACATCAATTATTGTATGTGGTAAGTAAAACACGTGTGTTTGAGAAGTTTCACAAATTTTTAATGTCGAACACTGCGACAAATGTTTCGCCACACAGTGGCTTCATCAGGCAGATGATCAATGGTAAGACAATACTACAATTGCGACTTAAATACTATATTGTGAGGGGGTGGGGAAGTTAGAGGGTATATAACTTCCCCACCCTCTCACAATATAGTATTTAAGTCGCAATTGTAGTATTGTCTTACCATTGATCATCTGCCTGATGCAAGGGTGTTTCCAGCCAACTAGTATAGGGGGGGTATTTAAAAAAAAGATAAATAAACTGGTGCTTCCACTAAATTAAATTAAAAATTGATAAGCGAAAAATTCTTAGGGGGGGTAATTACCCGATTATCTCCCCTTTGATACCGCCACTGCAAAATATACCAAAAATTAAAAAAAATAAAAATAGTGGACCAAGGAAACAAACATTTGAACAGACAAATAAAAATAAATAAAGAAAAATTTAGGGCAAAAGATTAACAAAAAATCTACAATGTTGGTCAAAAAGTCGAAAATTTAGACAAAACATGGAAAATTCGGACCTAAACATAATAAATGCAGACTAAACGAAAAACCAAAAATGGGAGCCAAAAAACCGAAAAATTTTAACAATAAAATCGAAAAGAAAAATTTAGGTCAAAAGATTTTAAAAAATAATCAATATTTATATTGTTGGCCAGAAAGTCGAAAATTTAGACAGTATATCGAAAACTCGGGCCTGAAGATAATAATTGCAGACTAAAAAATCGAAAATTTCAACAAACAAAACTCGAAAATCCGAAAAAAATTAAAAGAAATCTCGCATATAAATCAATCATTCAGGTTATAGATATTTTAACCAAAATTAACTCAAAATTTTGGAACTAGAATTAAAAAATCGGCCCGAAAAATCAAATATGCGGACAAAGAAATCAAAAATTTTAACAATTAAATCGAAAATTTATGTCACAATAAAGAATATTTAGGTCAACAGATTTAGACCAACTTTAGACCAAAAATAACCGAAAATACAGGTCAAAAATCTAAAAATTTGGGCCAAAAAGTCGAAAATTTAAAAAATTAAATCGCAAAAGGTCTAAATAAGGGATATATAGGCTAAAAGTTAAAATATTTTGACCAAAAATATCGAATATACAGGTCAAAAATTTAAAAAACAAAAATTCGTCAGGAGAAATAAAAAATGCAGACCAAATAGTCGAACATTTTAACAATGAAATCGAAAATTTAGGTAAAAATAAAGAATATTTAGACCAAATGATCAAAAATTTAGCCAAAAAACAAATCGGGAATACAGGCTTAATAATAAAAAATAGGGCAGAAAGACCGATGGTCGGTAGCCCTTTATCAAATAAAAATAACATTTACTGTAGGTAAAATAATTTAGTGTAACATAAACATGATAATAAAGATTTACTACTACTAATAAAAAATGCAGAATATTCTAAGAAAAGGGTTTAAATTAGTCTCAAAAATCACTCTATTGTTCAAAATCATTTTCCAATTTTTTTTTTATAGGAAAATATTTTTCTTTAATTTTCGCTTTAATTAGCTTTAAAAGTTGAGACAAGGCACTTTTCTACTAAATGAAATCAGTGGCGGCTCGTGGAACATGTTGATGGTAGAGCCACAATATCCGTCCTCCTTTTTTTAAGAAACAAAGAACCATTTATCTTGCTAGAAAAATCGAATATTTTGGCCAAAAAATCAAAAATTTGGAACAAAACAGCCGAAGATCTAAATTATCGGCCAAAAAATCAAAAACCTGGTTTAAAAATAAAAATGCACACCAAAAAATTGAAAATACAAGCAAAAGAAAAATAATTTGTCATTTTTAGCCCCAAAATTTTAGCTTAAAATAAGTTCCAAAGAGAAATTTGAAAATAATAGCAAAAATAAAAATCGATAGCCCTTTCACAGCCAACGGAAAGCGGATTTCAAGTTTTTAACATAATGTATTTAGATGTTATTTCTGTGAATAAAGATGTTTGAATATATAAAAATAAAAAATAAATTCGCAAGAAAATCTAAAATATGGGACAAAAAATAAAAAAATAAGACCAAAAATCTAAAATTCGTACCCAAAAATCAAAGCTGTAGACTAAAAAATCCAAATATCGAAATAAAGAAAATTTCGGCCAAAAGACCAAAAATTGAAACAAAATATAGGCCAAAAAAGTAAAAACCTAAAAAGGTGAAAATTTAGACTAAACAACAAAACTTCGGGCGTAAAGATAAAAAATGCAGACAAAAAATCCAAAATTTCTACAAACCAATCGATTTTTTTCGTCAAAATAAAGAATATTTAGACCAACAAATAATAAAATCTACAATATAGCCTAAAACGGTGAAAATTTAAACAAAACATCGAAAACGAGCGTGAAGATAAAAATTGCAGACAAAAAAAATCGAACATTTCTACAAACCAATCGAATATTTTGGTCAAAATAAAGAAGACTAAAAAAAAGTTGGAAATGCAGAAATCTCAAATATGGGCCAAGGAATCAAGAATCCTGATCTAAAAATAAAAAAAGCAGACCAAAAAATCGAAAGGTAGAAGCAAAATAATTTGCCACCAAAAATAAGTTTCTGACCAGAAATTCGAAAATATTAGCAAAAAATTAAAAAATAACGAAATAAAATCAATAATCCAAGTTAAATAATGTAAAATATATTATATTATTTATTTGGAATATGGAATACCGGTAATTTTTAACAATAAAAATGGTGATGTGGCCATCATGTTACTTTCTCCGACTTTATATTTACGTTTTCATGGGTTTATTTTCACTTGAAATCATATTTTAAATGTACATCGAGCGTAGCGTAAACTCGGATGAAACTGACGTTTAAAACGTCAAAATTATGAAAGATGGAAAAATTATACTTCAAATTCAAAAACTAGGTTTACTCAAAAACTAACAAGATTTCGAAAAAAACTTATTCTTTACAAGTTGTTCATTTTGATATTCTCTACAATTATTATTCATATAAAATTGCTGTAATTATTATCGTTTCATAATTATAAACCAAAAATTAAAAAAAATTAATAAATTTTTTTCTCAAATAGCAATGATTTTATGAAAAATATTTTCAAGCAAAAGCTATTTATTTCTTTGTTTTCTTCGATGTTTGTTTAAATGTTTTTGTGATATTTTTTATATATAAGAAAATATTGGCAAAAAACAAAAAACAGTTAAGGTAAACACCCACTTCCGGTGTACGAAATTTTACCAAAAGCTTTTCAGTTCTTCGGATTATCAAATAAGACTTATGTTCAAAATTTCATATCAATTGCTCTATTGGTTTTTGAGATACAGCGCACACAGACAGACACACACACACACACACAGACACACACACAGACACAAAAAAAAAATTTCCAGAAATTGTTGAAATGGCATCTAGGGACCCCTTTTTTCCGTAAAAAAAATTTTTGAAAAAAAAATCACGATCACAATACTTTCTCGTACTTCGTAACGGAGAAAGTAAAATTGATAAGCGAAAAATTCTTAGGGGGGGTAATTACCCGATTACCCCCCCTTTGAAACCGCCACTGGCCTGATGAAGCCACTGTGTGGCGAAACATTTGTCGCAGTGTTCGACATTAAAAATTTGTGAAAATTCTGAAACACACGTGTTTTACTTACCACATACATTATGGAATTTCACCAAGTAACAGCCTCATCAATCCAATATTTAACATCAATTATTGTTTGTCTGTCATCGACAATAACGGGCTGGCTTCGACCTACTTTGACCTCAACGACGCGAGGTTTTTTTCTGTGTAGATTTTACGAAAATTTCTCAGAACTTCATATTTAATTCATCTCCAAAAGTATTTCGATTTTCTAGTTAACATCTCATTTTTAAAAGTCTCCCCTGAATACATATGAATATCTTGCCGGGCTCGATAAAAAATTCATAAAACTGCCCTTCCTATCAAGACGTTTTACGTAATTGGGCCGCGCGTAGGGAATTTATTATAATTGGATTTCTTATCGGGGGAAAATGGGGAGGAAAAAAATTAAGCCTTAAGATAAATTCCACGTTATCTGAATATTCCCTTAAATTTCTGTTTCAGTCGCCGGAGGCAGGAGTCGGCTGCACTTGATCGACCTCGGCAACTCGGAACGCGGAAAGGCCAGCGGAGGCATCCCCCTATCCGGCCTGGGCAACATCCTCCTGGCGATCTTCAACGGACAGAAGCATCTCCCCTACAAGGAGCACAAGCTGACGCACCTGCTGAAGGACTGCTTGAGCTCGCTCACGTGCCACGCGGCGATGGTGGCGCACGTCAGCCCGTACGCGCAGAATTACTCCGATACGTTAACCACTGTCCAGTTGGCTTCGCGGATACACCGGATGCGCAGGCGGAAGATTAAGTTCGTGTCCGCGGGGACGGGTAACGGTTCGGGGGGGAGTTCAGGGGAAGAGGCGACGAGGACAACCGGGACGAGCAGTGAACCGGATCCTTCGAGTAGTGATCTTTCCGCCGACACGGTCATCTACGTGGGTCCAGCGGATGACGCGACTGACGGAGAACATCCGCCGGTGTATATTCCGAGTTTGAATTCCGGGGACAACAGGTGTTCGATGAGTAAGGCGCTGCGAGGGTCCAGCGCGGAGCAGCGACCTTGCAAACCCTCGACTTCGGTCAAAGCGGAGGAGAAGGTGTTGGGACACCGCCCGAAAAATCCGTGTTCCAGCAATAAAACCTCACCGGCGCACACGAACAGCCCGAAAGCATCACCGGCGAGGGTGCCCGCGAATAAATCCAAAACGCTGGAACCACCGAAGCACCCCGGAAACGGCTGCAGCGACGAGCAGTGGATCGACGGTCCGCGCATCTCCAAATCGAAGGTCGCGGAAGCGAGGCACTTCATGAAGGAGCCGTGTCACGTGAAGAAACGCGAAACTTGGATCGACGGCCCGATGCAGGCGGAAGCATCAGCAGCCGCAGGGTACGGTTACATGGACAGCCACAAGAAGAACATGATCCGGAAGTGGGTAGAACACCAAACGTCGCAAATACAAAAGACCAAACGCACGCAGGATAAACCCGCTAAGGAATTGACGCAATTCAAGACCTGCGATGAGGAGATCGTGAAACCTATCGATACGAAAAAGCAAGAAATCGTGGAGGAGTCGGTAATAAGGACCGGGTTGAAGCTAACAAAGGGCAGCGCGGGGAATATCCCGGAATGCTCAACGCCAGATGATGACGAGGAGGAGGAGAAAAGGCTAGGCGAGGGTGATGATGATGATGATGAGGAAGAGGAGGAACCGGAGCCGGAAATCCCCCCCGCGTTACCGCTAATCAAACCGTTGAGTTCCCGCGAGGTCAGCCTAGAAAGTCTCGATCAGTTATTGAAAGAGCGCCAGATTTACAACGCTGAATACAATAACCTGCAAAACAATTACGAGGAGCAGTATGTCAGCGATGATGACGATGAAGTTTTGGAGATAATCGAGGTGGAAGAGCCGCTGGAACCCGTACCCACGCAAGACTGCGGCCTTCAGGTGACGGAAGAGGACATCGCATTCTGCATGGGTTTCGTGGAAAACCCGCTGCCGGAAGTCGATCAGGAAAATCCTCTAGATCATCCGTTGCGGATTTTAAGCCAAGAGAATTTAACCGTAGTCAGCACGTTTACGGACTCCATGTCCGTGTACACCGATTTGGAGAGGATATTGCCTAGGCATAAGTATGACCACAAGTACGGATTCTACAACGACGATTACGAGGATCCGGATAACCCAAACCCGCGGTACGCACGGCTGGATGAAACCTCGCAGAAAAAATTTGATCAGTTGGCCAGGTTGCACGAGTTGTACACGAATCGTCTGGCGAAGGCGAACGTTGCGAATTCAGAGACGTATCAAGCGCAGAAGCAGAATAACAAGGTGTTGAGTAGATGCGAGTCGCTCTCGCTGACGGACATGCTGTACGGTGTTAATGATAATAGTAGTATTTACAGCGAGCCGGCGTACATACCTGAAGAAGAGAAATTCTGCCAGAATTGTCAAGTAAGTATATCGCGACCGGCGACGTCGCAAAACTGGTACGCTGATCCACATTTATCTGCGAGTAGCATGGAGCTGAGGAAGCTTCAAAGTCGACCGATTGGTGGTAGGTTTCAGCGGTACTGCCACAAAAGTCTTAAGGACACCAATTTGGCGTACCTACGGCACCCGGATGGAGCTTCCAACCCGAACCTGCGCGAGGGTATCGAGGAGAGGACGCCGGGGAATGGTTCAGCGCACGAGGCGAAAACCGTCGTCACCAAGGAACCCAACTTCACCCTTCCGCTTCCGCTCCCCCCGCCCACGGAGAAGCTGAACCGCAGGATGTTGAGCATCGAGTCCGGACTGGCGGCGATGAAGCTTACGCAGAAGTCCGAGGGGTACGACAGCGGGCACGACTCCACCCCGAGGACGTCGAAGCACAGTCCGGCCGCGATTTCGCGCAAAGCGGAAAGCGGCTACGACAGCGTCATCCGCGACAGCGAGAGCTCCAGCATCGACTCCGACACGAGCCGGCTGAGCCACAACGTCAACAGGCGGGGCAAGTGCAAGCACAAACACGAGAAGTCCTTCTGCTCCTGGTTCCTAAACCCCTTCACCTGCAAATACATCGAAGAACCGCCGGAGACGCACTTCTAAAATCAGCCTGGAAACTCAGGAAAAACCATCCGACCGATCATATCATGAAAACACAGGGTGTAATCCTCCACCGCGCGGACGAACGCTTTATTTTAAAATCAGTACCCTCGCGGCCGATACCGGACGCGGACTGTACATTGTAAAATTTTTATGTATATAAACGGACTCTATTTTGTAATGGTTTTAAAATAAAACTAAAACGAAAGAAACGCTTCGTTTGTTCCACGCGCAACCCTAAATCTAAGACTATTTTTGGGGATCAAACATTGTATATCTTGCCAAAACCTTTTTTACAATACATACGTCATAAACTAAGACTGCTTGTCAATTTTTTGATCTCATCGATTTATTTCCGATGTATTTTTTAAACCTTGTTATACACCACTCTATATATATGTAAAATAAAATTTAAAAAATTTCTTTGTGATACGAACTTTATTATTATTATTATTATTACTATTATTACAATTGATTGGATTATATATATAAATAAACGCCTATATTGTACGTTAGACTTATTTAACAATCATGTAATTAATGTATATTTCATGTATTTATTTACGTTGTTATTGCAGGGCGAATTTTTTCTATACTTTCTTTCGTTTGTTTCTTTTGTAAAATAGCTGTTAGAGGTATATAAATTGCAGTTGTATTAAATTAATTTGAAGAAAACGGTGTTTTTATATGATACATTATGTCTGTTATCGCGGAATATAGTGTAGTCTTTAGAATGCCTCTGAGAAACAAACGCAGTACTCATGTTTAATATTTTCTTATGTATACTATACATATACATGGTTTTCGCCTTTGGACCGCTGAAGATTATATGTATAATGTTAATAAATGATTTCATTAAGCTACGTTGCCTTTCTGATTTATTTTCAACTGGCAATTTTTAAGTTTTTGTTTTTTGGATTTTTAAATCTTCGGATAGATAGATTTTGTAATACAGAGTTTTTCTATTGCTTTTCACTATTCGTCAAATGGATTTCCCTATTTGGCACTTGGCTTTCACATTTTTCAAATATATTTCACTATTTATCAAGCAGTTTCACTTTACATCAAAACAATTTTCTTATAAGTCAAATATATTTCCCTGTCAGTCATAATGGAAGAAAATAATTTTCGACGCAGGAAGTCGAAAATCAGTAATGAAGTAAGAAGCCTGATAATAAGGCAAATGAATACTGGCTTAAGCAGAGTACAAGTCAACGTGCAGTTTTTTTAGCCGCTTGCAGCCTAATTTCTAAATACTTTCGAAGAAATGTTTTCTGTTTAGAAAAACTCAATTAGACGAGCTGGGTCTCAAAATGAAGATCAATTGTACGCCGCAGTTCACAAAGCTTCAAATAACATCACAGCGGAACTTTGTAATAATTTTATACACCAAATGCAAACATATTTGAGTGATTGTTTCGAAAAAAATTAAATTTTATTCTAAAAGTATAAACTTGTTTGTTGATAAAATATGTATTACCTTATTTTGATGTATAATAATTAATAATAAAATGATTTGTTGCCGTTTCTCAGCGTTATTAGGAAAATATACAACAAAGGGAAAAGCATTTGACATATCGTGAAAGTCATTTGATAAATAGGGAAAGCTTTTGATATAAAATTGACAAGCGTGAAATTTATTTGACAAATAGGAAAATTCATTTGATGAATAGTGAAAAGCAATAGAAAAACTCTGTATTTTTATTTTAATCATTGATATCAATAGACCAAGTAACTTAATAGTGCGTTCTCGGCAGACATCTCGAGTAACTTGGCATAAAATGTCGATGCAGCAGTGACGGTTCGCGAGGTGGCTCATGTCGAGATAGCAGAGGTGGCAATACAGATAAGTGGGGTACACCTTTCTGTATTACCACCTTTTCTATCTTGGCCGTAACATGAGTCACCCCGCGAGCCGTCACTGCTATACAGTCTGATCTAAAATAGAAATGCTGGATGCAACTTTAATATTTAAACAGATTGTCCTCTTACAGGAACATCCAGTTTTGACAATGTAAATTGGGGCTCAAAATAAGGCATTTGGAAGTAAATAAAAGCCCTAACTATTGACAACATCACTAATGAGTTCATGAACATCAGTTTGCGCAATATTCTGCCATTTTCTTGAAGTGCCATTCGAAGATCCTTTATTGAGGTTGGTGCAACGCACCTCCCCAGCACATCCCTAACATGTTCTGTAGGGTTTCCATCCGGGGTACATGCTGGCCAGGTTAGTTAAGAAATGATACTACCGTTATGAAAACTATGGTCATTTTTGCGATTTTGAACTTTTTCAATTTAATGGATTTTCTTGTTATATGATGGAGACCAAACGCAAGATGCATATTCCAGTTGAGGAAGTACAGCTATCTTCAATCGCTAAAAAATTAGCTAGTCACCATGAACATTTTAGGAAATTTTAGAAAATAATTGATTTTTCATACTTTGATCGGCCGTAGCGGCTAAACGAAAACTCCAAATTGAACGCGGTTTGCAAATCTGAGCTCCTCATACGTCAATTAGTCGGATTAGAGATTTTTAATTTTTGATGAAATCGTGAAAAAAAACATGACTAACCCTTTTGGAAATTTTCTTAAAAAATGCAACTTTCTTAAAAATCATCGTAGACTATGAATTATACCTTATTTTTCATCAGAAAGACGAGAGAAATTGATTGCCGTTAAAAAATTTCAGCTATCTTCAATAGCAAAAAAATTAGTCAGTCACCATGAACATTTTAGGAAATTTTAGAAAATAATTGATTTTTCATACTTTGATCGGCCGTAGCGGCTAAACGAAAACTCCAAATTGAACGCCGTTTGCAAATCTGAGCTCCTCATACGTCAATTAGTCGGATTCGAGATTTTTAATTTTTGATGAAATCGTGAAAAAAAACATGACTAACCCCCTTGGAAATTTTGTTAAAAAATGCAACTTTCTTAAAAATTATCGTAGACTATGAATTATACCTTATTTTTCATCAGAAAGACGAGAGAAATTGATTGCCGTTAAAAAATTTCACCTATCTTCAATAGCAAAAAAATTAGTCAGTCACCATGAACATTTTAGGAAATTTTAGAAAATAATTGATTTTTCATACTTTGATCGGCCGTAGCGGCTAAATGAAAACTCCAAATTGAACGCCGTTTGCAAATCTGAGCTCCTCATACGTCAATTAGTCGGATTAGAGATTTTTATTTTTTGATGAAATCGTGAAAAAAAACATGACTAACCCCCTTGGAAATTTTATTAAAAAATGCAACTTTCTTAAAAATCATCGTAGACTATTGAATTTAACTTTATTTTCATAAGAAAGATGAGAGAAATTGATTGCCGTTAAAAAATTTCAGCTAACTTCAAGGGCAAAAAAATTAGTCAGTCACAGTGAACTTTTTTGAAAATTTACGAAAATAATTGATTTTTCAGACTTTGATCGGCCGTAGCGGCCAAACGAAAACTCCAAATTGAACGCGGTTTGCAAATCTGAGCTTCTCGTACGTCAATTAGTCGGATAAGAGATTTTTATTTTTTGATGAAATCGTGAAAAAAAACATGACTAACCCCCTTGGAAATTTTGTTAAAAAATGCAACTTTCTTAAAAATTATCGTAGACTATGAATTATACCTTATTTTTCATCAGAAAGACGAGAGAAATTGATTGCCGTTAAAAAATTTCAGCTAACTTCAAGGGCAAAAAAATTAGTCAGTCACAGTGAACTTTTTTGAAAATTTACGAAAATAATTGATTTTTCAGACTTTGATCGGCCGTAGCGGCCAAACGAAAACTCCAAATTGAACGCGGTTTGCAAATCTGAGCTCCTCGAGCGTCAATTAGTCGGATTAGAGATTTTAAATTTTTGATAAAATCGTGAAAAAAAACATGACCAAACCCCTTGGAAATTTTGTTAAAGAATGCAACTTTCTTAAAAATCATCGTAGACTATTGAATTTAACTTTATTTTCATCAGAAAGACGAGAGAAATTGATTGCCGTTAAAAAATTTCAGCTAACTTCAATAGCAAAAAAATTAGTCAGTCACTGTGAGGATTTTGGAAAATTTAAGAAAATAATTGATTTTTCAGACTTTGATCGGCCGTAGCGGCCAAACGAAAACTACAAATTGAACGCGGTTTGCAAATCTGAGCTCCTCGTGCGTCAATTAGTCGGATTCGAGATTTTTAATTTTTGATGAAATCGTGAAAAAAAACATGACTAACCCCCTTGGAAATTTTGTTAAAAAATGCAACTTTCTTAAAAATTATCGTAGACTATGAATTATACCTTATTTTTCATCAGAAAGACGAGAGAAATTGATTGCCGTTAAAAAATTTCACCTATCTTCAATAGCAAAAAAATTAGTCAGTCACCATGAACATTTTAGGAAATTTTAGAAAATAATTGATTTTTCATACTTTGATCGGCCGTAGCGGCTAAATGAAAACTCCAAATTGAACGCCGTTTGCAAATCTGAGCTCCTCATACGTCAATTAGTCGGATTAGAGATTTTTATTTTTTGATGAAATCGTGAAAAAAAACATGACTAACCCCCTTGGAAATTTTATTAAAAAATGCAACTTTCTTAAAAATCATCGTAGACTATTGAATTTAACTTTATTTTCATAAGAAAGATGAGAGAAATTGATTGCCGTTAAAAAATTTCAGCTAACTTCAAGGGCAAAAAAATTAGTCAGTCACAGTGAACTTTTTTGAAAATTTACGAAAATAATTGATTTTTCAGACTTTGATCGGCCGTAGCGGCCAAACGAAAACTCCAAATTGAACGCGGTTTGCAAATCTGAGCTTCTCGTACGTCAATTAGTCGGATAAGAGATTTTTATTTTTTGATGAAATCGTGAAAAAAAACATGACTAACCCCCTTGGAAATTTTGTTAAAAAATGCAACTTTCTTAAAAATTATCGTAGACTATGAATTATACCTTATTTTTCATCAGAAAGACGAGAGAAATTGATTGCCGTTAAAAAATTTCAGCTAACTTCAAGGGCAAAAAAATTAGTCAGTCACAGTGAACTTTTTTGAAAATTTACGAAAATAATTGATTTTTCAGACTTTGATCGGCCGTAGCGGCCAAACGAAAACTCCAAATTGAACGCGGTTTGCAAATCTGAGCTCCTCGAGCGTCAATTAGTCGGATTAGAGATTTTAAATTTTTGATAAAATCGTGAAAAAAAACATGACCAAACCCCTTGGAAATTTTGTTAAAGAATGCAACTTTCTTAAAAATCATCGTAGACTATTGAATTTAACTTTATTTTCATCAGAAAGACGAGAGAAATTGATTGCCGTTAAAAAATTTCAGCTAACTTCAATAGCAAAAAAATTAGTCAGTCACTGTGAGGATTTTGGAAAATTTAAGAAAATAATTGATTTTTCAGACTTTGATCGGCCGTAGCGGCCAAACGAAAACTACAAATTGAACGCGGTTTGCAAATCTGAGCTCCTCGTGCGTCAATTAGTCGGATTAGACATTTTTATTTTTTGATGAAATCGTGAAAAAAAACATGACCAAACCCCTTGGAAATTTTGTTAAAGAATGCAACTTTCTTAAAAATCATCGTAGACTATTGAATTTAACTTTATTTTCATCAGAAAGACGAGAGAAATTGATTGCCGTTAAAAAAATTCAGCTAACTTCAATAGCAAAAAAATTAGTCAGTCACTGTGAGGATTTTGGAAAATTTAAGAAAATAATTGATTTTTCAGACTTTGATCGGCCGTAGCGGCCAAACGAAAACTCCAAATTGAACGCGGTTTGCAAATCTGAGCTCCTCGAGCGTCAATTAGTCGGATTAGAGATTTTAAATTTTTGATAAAATCGTGAAAAAAAACATGACCAAACCCCTTGGAAATTTTGTTAAAAAATGCAACTTTCTTAAAAATCATCGTAGACTATTGAATTTAACTTTATTTTCATCAGAAAGACGAGAGAAATTGATTGCCGTTAAAAAATTTCAGCTAACTTCAATAGCAAAAAAATTAGTCAGTCACTGTGAGGATTTTGGAAAATTTAAGAAAATAATTGATTTTTCAGACTTTGATCGGCCGTAGCGGCCAAACGAAAACTACAAATTGAACGCGGTTTGCAAATCTGAGCTCCTCGTGCGTCAATTAGTCGGATTAGACATTTTTATTTTTTGATGAAATCTTGAAAAAAAACATGACCAAACCCCTTGGAAATTTTGTTAAAAAATGCAACTTTCTTAAAAATCATCGTAGACTATAGAATTTAACTTTATTTTCATCAGAAAGACGAGAGAAATTGATTGCCGTTAAAAAATTTCAGCTAACTTCAATAGCAAAAAAATTAGTCAGTCACTGTGAGGATTTTGGAAAATTTAAGAAAATAATTGATTTTTCAGACTTTGATCGGCCGTAGCGGCCAAACGAAAACTCCAAATTGAACGCGGTTTGCAAATCTGAGCTCCTCGTGCGTCAATTAGTCGGATTAGACATTTTTATTTTTTGATGAAATCGTGAAAAAAAACATGACCAAACCCCTTGGAAATTTTGTTAAAAAATGCAACTTTCTTAAAAATCATCGTAGACTATTGAATTTAACTTTATTTTCATCAGAAAGACGAGAGAAATTGATTGCCGTTAAAAAATTTCAACTAACTTCAATAGCAAAAAAATTAGTCAGTCACTGTGAGGATTTTGGAAAATTTAAGAAAATAATTGATTTTTCAGACTTTGATCGGCCGTAGCGGCCAAACGAAAACTACAAATTGAACGCGGTTTGCAAATCTGAGCTCCTTGTGCGTCAATTAGTCGGATTAGACATTTTTATTTTTTGATGAAATCGTGAAAAAAAACATGACCAAACCCCTTGGAAATTTTGTTAAAAAATGCAACTTTCTTAAAAATCATCGTAGACTATTGAATTTAACTTTATTTTCATCGGAAAGACGAGAGAAATTGATTGCCGTTAAAAAATTTCAGCTAACTTCAATAGCAAAAAAATTAGTCAGTCACTGTGAGGATTTTGGAAAATTTAAGAAAATAATTGATTTTTCAGACTTTGATCGGCCGTAGCGGCCAAACGAAAACTACAAATTGAACGCGGTTTGCAAATCTGAGCTCCTCGTGCGTCAATTAGTCGGATTAGACATTTTTATTTTTTGATGAAATCGTGAAAAAAAACATGACCAAACCCCTTGGAAATTTTGTTAAAAAATGCAACTTTCTTAAAAATCATCGTAGACTATTGAATTTAACTTTATTTTCATCAGAAAGACGAGAGAAATTGATTGCCGTTAAAAAATTTCAGCTAACTTCAATAGCAAAAAAATTAGTCAGTCACTGTGAGGATTTTGGAAAATTTAAGAAAATAATTGATTTTTCAGACTTTGATCGGCCGTAGCGGCCAAACGAAAACTCCAAATTGAACGCGGTTTGCAAATCTGAGCTCCTCGAGCGTCAATTAGTCGGATTAGAGATTTTAAATTTTTGATAAAATCGTGAAAAAAAACATGACCAAACCCCTTGGAAATTTTGTTAAAAAATGCAACTTTCTTAAAAATCATCGTAGATTATTGAATTTAACTTTATTTTCATCAGAAAGACGAGAGAAATTGATTGCCGTTAAAAAATTTCAGCTAACTTCAATAGCAAAAAAAATAGTCAGTCACTGTGAACATTTAGGAAAATTTAAGAAAATAATTGATTTTTCAGACTTTGATCGGCTGTAGCGGCCAAACGAAAACTCCAAATTGAACGCGATTTGCAAATCTGAGCTCCTCGTGCGTCAATTAGTCGGATTAGAGATTTTAAATTTTTGATAAAATCGTGAAAAAAAACATGACCAAACCCCTTGGAAATTTTGTTAAAAAATGCAACTTTCTTAAAAATCATCGTAGACTATTGAATTTAACTTTATTTTCATCAGAAAGACGAGAGAAATTGATTGCCGTTAAAAAATTTCAGCTAACTTCAATAGCAAAAAAATTAGTCAGTCACTGTGAGGATTTTGGAAAATTTAAGAAAATAATTGATTTTTCAGACTTTGATCGGCCGTAGCGGCCAAACGAAAACTACAAATTGAACGCGGTTTGCAAATCTGAGCTCCTTGTGCGTCAATTAGTCGGATTAGACATTTTTATTTTTTGATGAAATCGTGAAAAAAAACATGACCAAACCCCTTGGAAATTTTGTTAAAAAATGCAACTTTCTTAAAAATCATCGTAGACTATTGAATTTAACTTTATTTTCATCAGAAAGACGAGAGAAATTGATTGCCGTTAAAAAATTTCAGCTAACTTCAATAGCAAAAAAATTAGTCAGTCACTGTGAACATTTAGGAAAATTTAGAAAATAATTGATTTTTCAGACTTTGATCGGCCGTAGCGCCAAACGAAAACTCCAAATTGAACGCGGTTTGCAAATCTGAGCTCCTCGTGCGTCAATTAGTCGGATTAGAGATTTTAAATTTTTGATGAAATCGTGAAAAAAAACATGACCAAACCCCTTGGAAATTTTGTTAAAAAATGCAACTTTCTTAAAAATCATCGTAGACTATTGAATTTAACTTTATTTTCATCAGAAAGACGAGAGAAATTGATTGCCGTTAAAAAATTTCAGCTAACTTCAATAGCAAAAAAATTAGTCAGTCACTGTGAGGATTTTGGAAAATTTAAGAAAATAATTGATTTTTCAGACTTTGATCGGCCGTAGCGGCCAAACGAAAACTCCTAATTGAACGCGGTTTGCAAATCAGAGCTCCTCGAGCGTCAATTAGTCGGATAAGAGATTTTAAATTTTTGATAAAATCGTGAAAAAAAACATGACCAAACCCCTTGGAAATTTTGTTAAAAAATGCAACTTTCTTAAAAATCATCGGTAGACTATTGAATTTAACTTTATTTTCATCAGAAAGACGAGAGAAATTGATTGCCGTTAAAAAATTTCAGCTAACTTCAATAGCAAAAAAATTAGTCAGTCACTGTGAGGATTTTGGAAAATTTAAGAAAATAATTGATTTTTTCAGACTTTGATCGGCCGTAGCGGCCAAACGAAAACTCCAAATTGAACGCGGTTTGCAAATCTGAGCTCCTCGAGCGTCAATTAGTCGGATTAGAGATTTTAAATTTTTGATAAAATCGTGAAAAAAAACATGACCAAACCCCTTGGAAATTTTGTTAAAAAATGCAACTTTCTTAAAAATCATCGTAGACTATTGAATTTAACTTTATTTTCATCAGAAAGACGAGAGAAATTGATTGCCGTTAAAAAATTTCAGCTAACTTCAATAGCAAAAAAATTAGTCAGTCACTGTGAGGATTTTGGAAAATTTAAGAAAATAATTGATTTTTCAGACTTTGATCGGCCGTAGCGGCCAAACGAAAACTCCAAATTGAACGCGGTTTGCAAATCTGAGCTCCTCGTGCGTCAATTAGTCGGATTAGACATTTTTATTTTTTGATGAAATCGTGAAAAAAAACATGACCAAACCCCTTGGAAATTTTGTTAAAAAATGCAACTTTCTTAAAAATCATCGTAGACTATTGAATTTAACTTTATTTTCATCAGAAAGACGAGAGAAATTGATTGCCGTTAAAAAATTTCAGCTAACTTCAATAGCAAAAAAATTAGTCAGTCACTGTGAGGATTTTGGAAAATTTAAGAAAATAATTGATTTTTCAGACTTTGATCGGCCGTAGCGGCCAAACGAAAACTACAAATTGAACGCGGTTTGCAAATCTGAGCTCCTTGAGCGTCAATTAGTCGGATTAGACATTTTTATTTTTTGATGAAATCGTGAAAAAAAACATGACCAAACCCCTTGGAAATTTTGTTAAAAAATGCAACTTTCTTAAAAATCATCGTAGACTATTGAATTTAACTTTATTTTCATCAGAAAGACGAGAGAAATTGATTGCCGTTAAAAAATTTCAGCTAACTTCAATAGCAAAAAAATTAGTCAGTCACTGTGAACATTTAGGAAAATTTAAGAAAATAATTGATTTTTCAGACTTTGATCGGCCGTAGCGGCCAAACGAAAACTCCAAATTGAACGCGGTTTGCAAATCTGAGCTCCTCGTGCGTCAATTAGTCGGATTAGAGATTTTAAATTTTTGATGAAATCGTGAAAAAAAACATGACCAAACCCCTTGGAAATTTTGTTAAAAAATGCAACTTTCTTAAAAATCATCGTAGACTATTGAATTTAACTTTATTTTCATCAGAAAGACGAGAGAAATTGATTGCCGTTAAAAAATTTCAGCTAACTTCAATAGCAAAAAAATTAGTCAGTCACTGTGAGGATTTTGGAAAATTTAAGAAAATAATTGATTTTTCAGACTTTGATCGGCCGTAGCGGCCAAACGAAAACTCCAAATTGAACGCGGTTTGCAAATCTGAGCTCCTCGAGCGTCAATTAGTCGGATTAGAGATTTTAAATTTTTGATAAAATCGTGAAAAAAAACATGACCAAACCCCTTGGAAATTTTGTTAAAAAATGCAACTTTCTTAAAAATCATCGTAGACTATTGAATTTAACTTTATTTTCATCAGAAAGACGAGAGAAATTGATTGCCGTTAAAAAATTTCAGCTAACTTCAATAGCAAAAAAATTAGTCAGTCACTGTGAGGATTTTGGAAAATTTAAGAAAATAATTGATTTTTCAGACTTTGATCGGCCGTAGCGGCCAAACGAAAACTCCAAATTGAACGCGGTTTGCAAATCTGAGCTCCTCGAGCGTCAATTAGTCGGATTAGAGATTTTAAATTTTTGATAAAATCGTGAAAAAAAACATGACCAAACCCCTTGGAAATTTTGTTAAAAAATGCAACTTTCTTAAAAATCATCGTAGACTATTGAATTTAACTTTATTTTCATCAGAAAGACGAGAGAAATTGATTGCCGTTAAAAAATTTCAGCTAACTTCAATAGCAAAAAAATTAGTCAGTCACTGTGAGGATTTTGGAAAATTTAAGAAAATAATTTATTTTTCAGACTTTGTTCGGCCGTAGCGGCCAAACGAAAACTACAAATTGAACGCGGTTTGCAAATCTGAGCTCCTCGTGCGTCAATTAGTCGGATTAGACATTTTTATTTTTTGATGAAATCGTGAAAAAAAACATGACCAAACCCCTGGAAATTTTGTTAAAAAATGCAACTTTCTTAAAAATCATCGTAGACTATTGAATTTAACTTTATTTTCATCAGAAAGACGAGAGAAATTGATTGCCGTTAAAAAATTTCAGCTAACTTCAATAGCAAAAAAATTAGTCAGTCACTGTGAAGATTTAGGAAAATTTAAGAAAATAATTGATTTTTCAGACTTTGATCGGCCGTAGCGGCCAAACGAAAACTACAAATTGAACGCGGTTTGCAAATCTGAGCTCCTCGTGCGTCAATTAGTCGGATTAGACATTTTTATTTTTTGATGAAATCGTGAAAAAAAACATGACCAAACCCCTTGGAAATTTTGTTAAAAAATGCAACTTTCTTAAAAATCATCGTAGACTATTGAATTTAACTTTATTTTCATCAGAAAGACGAGAGAAATTGATTGCCGTTAAAAAATTTCAGCTAACTTCAATAGCAAAAAAATTAGTCAGTCACTGTGAACATTTAGGAAAATTTAAGAAAATAATTGATTTTTCAGACTTTGATCGGCCGTAGCGGCCAAACGAAAACTCCAAATTGAACGCGGTTTGCAAATCTGAGCTCCTCGTGCGTCAATTAGTCGGATTAGACATTTTTATTTTTTGATGAAATCGTGAAAAAAAACATGACCAAACCCCTTGGAAATTTTGTTAAAAAATGCAACTTTCTTAAAAATCATCGTAGACTATTGAATTTAACTTTATTTTCAACAGAAAGACGAGAGAAATTGATTGCCGTTAAAAAATTTCAGCTAACTTCAATAGCAAAAAAAATAGTCAGTCACTGTGAACATTTAGGAAAATTTAAGAAAATAATTGATTTTTCAGACTTTGATCGGCCGTAGCGGCCAAACGAAAACTCCAAATTGAACGCGGTTTGCAAATCTGAGCTCCTCGTGCGTCAATTAGTCGGATTAGACATTTTTATTTTTTGATGAAATCGTGAAAAAAAACATGACCAAACCCCTGGAAATTTTGTTAAAAAATGCAACTTTCTTAAAAATCATCGTAGACTATTGAATTTAACTTTATTTTCATCAGAAAGACGAGAGAAATTGATTGCCGTTAAAAAATTTCAGCTAACTTCAATAGCAAAAAAATTAGTCAGTCACTGTGAACATTTAGGAAAATTTAAGAAAATAATTGATTTTTCAGACTTTGATCGGCCGTAGCGGCCAAACGAAAACTACAAATTGAACGCGGTTTGCAAATCTGAGCTCCTCGTGCGTCAATTAGTCGGATTAGACATTTTTATTTTTTGATGAAATCGTGAAAAAAAACATGACCAAACCCCTTGGAAATTTTGTTAAAAAATGCAACTTTCTTAAAAATCATCGTAGACTATTGAATTTAACTTTATTTTCATCAGAAAGACGAGAGAAATTGATTGCCGTTAAAAAATTTCAGCTAACTTCAATAGCAAAAAAATTAGTCAGTCACTGTGAACATTTAGGAAAATTTAAGAAAATAATTGATTTTTCAGACTTTGATCGGCCGTAGCGGCCAAACGAAAACTCCAAATTGAACGCGGTTTGCAAATCTGAGCTCCTCGTGCGTCAATTAGTCGGATTAGACATTTTTATTTTTTGATGAAATCGTGAAAAAAAACATGACCAAACCCCTTGGAAATTTTGTTAAAAAATGCAACTTTCTTAAAAATCATCGTAGACTATTGAATTTAACTTTATTTTCAACAGAAAGACGAGAGAAATTGATTGCCGTTAAAAAATTTCAGCTAACTTCAATAGCAAAAAAAATAGTCAGTCACTGTGAACATTTAGGAAAATTTAAGAAAATAATTGATTTTTCAGACTTTGATCGGCCGTAGCGGCCAAACGAAAACTCCAAATTGAACGCGGTTTGCAAATCTGAGCTCCTCGTGCGTCAATTAGTCGGATTAGACATTTTTATTTTTTGATGAAATCGTGAAAAAAAACATGACCAAACCCCTTGGAAATTTTGTTAAAAAATGCAACTTTCTTAAAAATCATCGTAGACAAAAATCATCGTAGACTATTGAATTTAACTTTATATTCATCAGAAAGACGAGAGAAATTGATTGCCGTTAAAAAATTTCAGCTAACTTCAATAGCAAAAAAATTAGTCAGTCACTGTGAGGATTTTGGAAAATTTAAGAAAATAATTGATTTTTCAGACTTTGATCGGCCGTTGCGGCCAAACGAAAACTCCAAATTGAACGCGGTTTGCAAATCTGAGCTCCTCGTGCGTCAATTAGTCGGATTAGACATTTTTATTTTTTTGATGAAATCGTGAAAAAAAACATGACCAAACCCCTTGGAAATTTTGTTTAAAAAATGCAACTTTCTTAAAAATCATCGTAGACTATTGAATTTAACTTTATTTTCATCAAAAAGACGAGAGAAATTGATTGCCGTTAAAAAAATTTCAGCTAACTTCAATAGCAAAAAAATTAGTCAGTCACTGTGAGGATTTTGGAAAATTTAAGAAAATAATTGATTTTTCAGACTTTGATCGGCCGTTGCGGCCAAACGAAAACTCCAAATTGAACGCGGTTTGCAAATCTGAGCTCCTCGTGCGTCAATTAGTCGGATTAGACATTTTTATTTTTTGATGAAATCGTGAAAAAAAAACATGACCAAACCCCTTGGAAATTTTGTTTAAAAAAATGCAACTTTCTTAAAAATCATCGTAGGACTATTGAATTTAACTTTATTTTCATCAGAAAGACGAGAGAAATTGATTGCCGTTTAAAAAATTTCAGCTAACTTCAATAGCAAAAAAATTAGTCAGTCACTGTGAGGATTTTGGAAAATTTAAGAAAATAATTGATTTTTTCAGACTTTGATCGGCCGTTGCGGCCAAACGAAAACTCCAAATTGAACGCGGTTTGCAAATCTGAGCTCCTCGTGCGTCAATTAGTCGGATTAGACATTTTTATTTTTTGATGAAATCGTTGAAAAAAAACATGACCAAACCCCTTGGAAATTTTGTTATAAAAATGCAACTTTCTTAAAAATCATCGTAGACTATTGAATTTAACTTTATTTTCATCAGAAAGACGAGGAGAAATTGATTGCCGTTAAAAAATTTCAGCTAACTTCAATAGCAAAAAAATTAGTCAGTCACTGTGAGGATTTTGGAAAATTTAAGAAAATAATTGATTTTTCAGACTTTGATCGGCCGTAGCGGCCAAACGAAAACTCCAAATTGAACGCGGTTTGCAAATCTGAGCTCCTCGAGCGTCAATTAGTCGGATTAGAGATTTTAAATTTTTGATAAAATCGTGAAAAAAAACATGACCAAACCCCTTGGAAATTTTGTTAAAAAATGCAACTTTCTTAAAAATCATCGTAGACTATTGAATTTAACTTTATTTTCATCAGAAAGACGAGAGAAATTGATTGCCGTTAAAAAATTTCAGCTAACTTCAATACCAAAAAAAATAGTCAGTCACTGTGAACATTTAGGAAAATTTAAGAAAATAATTGATTTTTCAGACTTTGATCGGCCGTAGCGGCCAAACGAAAACTCCAAATTGAACGCGGTTTGCAAATCTGAGCTCCTCGTGCGTCAATTAGTCGGATTAGACATTTTTATTTTTTGATGAAATCGTGAAAAAAAACATGACCAAACCCCTTGGAAATTTTGTTAAAAAAATGCAACTTTCTTAAAAATCATCGTAGACTATTGAATTTAACTTTATTTTCATCAGAAAGACGAGAGAAATTGATTGCCGTTAAAAAATTTCAGCTAACTTCAATAGCAAAAAAATTAGTCAGTCACTGTGAGGATTTAGGAAAATTTAAGAAAATAATTGATTTTTCAGACTTTGATCGGCCGTAGCGGCCAAACGAAAACTCCAAATTGAACGCGGTTTGCAAATCTGAGCTCCTCGTGCGTCAATTAGTCGGATTAGAGATTTTAAATTTTTGATAAAATCGTGAAAAAAAACATGACCAAATTTTGTTAAAAAATGCAACTTTCTTAAAAATCATCGTAGACTATTGAATTTAACTTTATTTTCATCAGAAAGACGAGAGAAATTGATTGCCGTTAAAAACTTTCAGCTAACTTCAATAGCAAAAAAATTAGTCAGTCACTGTGAGGATTTTGGAAAATTTAAGAAAATAATTGATTTTTCAGACTTTGATCGGCCGTAGCGGCCAAACGAAAACTCCAAATTGAACGCGGTTTGCAAATCTGAGCTCCTCGTGCGTCAATTAGTCGGATTAGACATTTTTATTTTTTGATGAAATCGTGAAAAAAAACATGACCAAACCCCTTGGAAATTTTGTTAAAAAATGCAACTTTCTTAAAAATCATCGTAGACTATTGAATTTAACTTTATTTTCATCAGAAAGACGAGAGAAATTGATTGCCGTTAAAAAAATTCAGCTAACTTCAATAGCAAAAAAATTAGTCAGTCACTGTGAGGATTTAGGAAAATTTAAGAAAATAATTGATTTTTCAGACTTTGATCGGCCGTAGCGGCCAAACGAAAACTCCAAATTGAACGCGGTTTGCAAATCTGAGCTCCTCGTGCGTCAATTAGTCGGATTAGACATTTTTATTTTTTGATGAAATCGTGAAAAAAAACATGACCAAACCCCTTGGAAATTTTGTTAAAAAATGCAACTTTCTTAAAAATCATCGTAGACTATTGAATTTAACTTTATTTTCATCAGAAAGACGAGAGAAATTGATTGCCGTTAAAAAATTTCAGCTAACTTCAATGGCAGAAAAATTAGTCAGTCACTGTGAGGATTTTGGAAAATTTAAGAAAATAATTGATTTTTCAGACTTTGATCGGCCTTAGCGGCCAAACGAAAACTCCAAATTGAACGCGGTTTGCAAATCTGAGCTCCTCGTGCGTCAATTAGTCGGATTAGACATTTTTATTTTTTGATGAAATCGTGAAAAAAAACATGACCAAACCCCTTGGAAATTTTGTTAAAAAATGCAACTTTCTTAAAAATCATCGTAGACTATTGAATTTAACTTTATTTTCATCAGAAAGACGAGAGAAATTGATTGCCGTTAAAAAATTTCAGCTAACTTCAATAGCAAAAAAAATAGTCAGTCACTGTGAGGATTTTGGAAAATTTAAGAAAATAATTGATTTTTCAGACTTTGATCGGCCGTAGCGGCCAAACGAAAACTCCAAATTGAACGCGGTTTGCAAATCTGAGCTCCTCGAGCGTCAATTAGTCGGATTAGAGATTTTAAATTTTTGATAAAATCGTGAAAAAAAACATGACCAAACCCCTTGGAAATTTTGTTAAAAAATGCAACTTTCTTAAAAATCATCGTAGACTATTGAATTTAACTTTATTTTCATCAGAAAGACGAGAGAAATTGATTGCCGTTAAAAAATTTCAGCTAACTTCAATAGCAAAAAAATTAGTCAGTCACAGTGAACATTTTGGAAAATTTAAGAAAATAATTGATTTTTCAGACTTTGATCGGTCGTAGCGGCCAAACGAAAACTCCAAATTGAACGCGGTTTGCAAATCTGAGCTCCTCGAGCGTCAATTAGTCGGATTAGAGATTTTAAATTTTTGATAAAATCGTGAAAAAAAACATGACCAAACCCCTTGGAAATTTTGTTAAAAAATGCAACTTTCTTAAAAATCATCGTAGACTATTGAATTTAACTTTATTTTCATCAGAAAGACGAGAGAAATTGATTGCCGTTAAAAAAAATCAGCTAACTTCAATAGCAAAAAAATTAGTCAGTCACAGTGAACATTTTGGAAAATTTAAGAAAATAATTGATTTTTCAGACTTTGATCGGCCGTAGCGGCCAAACGAAAACTCCAAATTGAACGCGGTTTGCAAATCTGAGCTCCTCGTGCGTCTATTAGTCGGATTAGACATTTTTATTTTTTGATGAAATCGTGAAAAAAAACATGACCAAACCCCTTGGAAATTTTGTTAAAAAATGCAACTTTCTTAAAAATCATCGTAGACTATTGAATTTAACTTTATTTTCATCAGAAAGACGAGAGAAATTGATTGCCGTTAAAAAATTTCAGCTAACTTCAATAGCAAAAAAATTAGTCAGTCACTGTGAAAATTTTGGAAAATTTAAGAAAATAATTGATTTTTCAGAATTTGATCGGCCGTAGCGGCCAAACGAAAACTCCAAATTGAACGCGGTTTGCAAATCTGAGCTCCTCGAGCGTCAATTAGTTGGATTAGAGATTTTAAATTTTTGATAAAATCGTGAAAAAAAACATGACCAAACGCCTAGGAAATTTTGTTAAAAAATGCAACTTTCTTAAAAATCATCGTAGACTATTGAATTTAACTTTATTTTCTTCAGAAAGACGAGAGAAAATGATTGCCGTTAAAAAATTTCAGCTAACTTCAATAGCAAAAAAAATAGTCAGTCACAGTGAACATTTTGGAAAATTTAAGAAAATAATTGATTTTTCAGACTTTGATCGGCCGTAGCGGCCAAACGAAAACTCCAAATTGAACGCGGTTTGCAAATCTGAGCTCCTCGTGCGTCAATTAGTCGGATTAGACATTTTTATTTTTTGATGAAATCGTGAAAAAAAACATGACCAAACCCCTTGGAAATTTTGTTAAAAAATGCAACTTTCTTAAAAATCATCGTAGACTATTGAATTTAACTTTATTTTCATCAGAAAGACGAGAGAAATTGATTGCCGTTAAAAAATTTCAGCTAACTTCAATAGCAAAAAAAAATAGTCAGTCACTGTGAGGATTTTGGAAAATTTAAGAAAATAATTGATTTTTCAGACTTTGATCGGCCGTAGCGGCCAAACGAAAACTCCAAATTGAACGCGGTTTGCAAATCTGAGCTCCTCGAGCGTCAATTAGTCGGATTAGAGATTTTAAATTTTTGATAAAATCGTGAAAAAAAACATGACCAAACCCCTTGGAAATTTTGTTAAAAAATGCAACTTTCTTAAAAATCATCGTAGACTATTGAATTTAACTTTATTTTCATCAGAAAGACGAGAGAAATTGATTGCCGTTAAAAAATTTCAGCTAACTTCAATAGCAAAAAAATTAGTCAGTCACAGTGAACATTTTGGAAAATTTAAGAAAATAATTGATTTTTCAGACTTTGATCGGCCGTAGCGGCCAAACGAAAACTCCAAATTGAACGCGGTTTGCAAATCTGAGCTCCTCGTGCGTCAATTAGTCGGATTAGACATTTTTATTTTTTGATGAAATCGTGAAAAAAAGCATGACCAAACCCCTTGGAAATTTTGTTAAAAAATGCAACTTTCTTAAAAATCATCGTAGACTATTGAATTTAACTTTATTTTCATCAGAAAGACGAGAGAAATTGATTGCCGTTAAAAAATTTCAGCTAACTTCAATAGCAAAAAAAAATAGTCAGTCACTGTGAACATTTAGGAAAATTTAAGAAAATAATTGATTTTTCAGACTTTGATCGGCCGTAGCGGCCAAACGAAAACTCCAAATTGAACGCGGTTTGCAAATCTGAGCTCCTCGTGCGTCAATTAGTCGGATTAGACATTTTTATTTTTTGATGAAATCGTGAAAAAAAACATGACCAAACCCCTTGGAAATTTTGTTAAAAAATGCAACTTTCTTAAAAATCATCGTAGACTATTGAATTTAACTTAGTTTTCATCAGAAAGACGAGAGAAATTGATTGCCGTTAAAAAATTTCAGCTAACTTCAATAGCAAAAAAAAATAGTCAGTCACTGTGAACATTTAGGAAAATTTAAGAAAATAATTGATTTTTCAGACTTTGATCGGCCGTAGCGGCCAAACGAAAACTCCAAATTGAACGCGGTTTGCAAATCTGAGCTCCTCGTGCGTCAATTAGTCGGATTAGAGATTTGAATTTTTGATAAAATCGTGAAAAAAAACATGACCAAACCCCTTGGAAATTTTGTTAAAAAATGCAACTTTCTTAAAAATCATCGTAGACTATTGAATTTAACTTTATTTTCATCAGAAAGACGAGAGAAATTGATTGCCGTTAAAAAATTTCAGCTAACTTCAATAGCAAAAAAAATAGTCAGTCACTGTGAGGATTTTGGAAAATTTAAGAAAATAATTGATTTTTCAGAATTTGATCGGCCGTAGCGGCCAAACGAAAACTCCAAATTGAACGCGGTTTGCAAATCTGAGCTCCTCGTGCGTCAATTAGTCGGATTAGAGATTTTGAATTTTTGATAAAATCGTGAAAAAAAACATGACCAAACCCCTTGGAAATTTTGTTAAAAAATGCAACTTTCTTAAAAATCATCGTAGACTATTGAATTTAACTTTATTTTCATCAGAAAGACGAGAGAAATTGATTGCCGTTAAAAAATTTCAGCTAACTTCAATAGCAAAAAAATTAGTCAGTCACTGTGAGGATTTTGGAAAATTTAAGAAAATAATTGATTTTTCAGACTTTGATCGGCCGTAGCGGCCAAACGAAAACTCCAAATTGTACGCGGTTTGCAAATCTGAGCTCCTCGTGCGTCAATTAGTAGGATTAGACATTTTTATTTTTTGATGAAATCGTGAAAAAAAACATGACCAAACCCCTTGGAAATTTTGTTAAAAAATGCAACTTTCTTAAAAATCATCGTAGGACTATTGAATTTAACTTTATTTTCATCAGAAAGACGAGAGAAATTGATTGCCGTTAAAAAATTTCAGCTTACTTCAATAGCAAAAAAATTAGTCAGTCACTGTGAACATTAAGGAAAATTTAAGAAAATAATTGATTTTTCAGACTTTGATCGGCCGTAGCGGCCAAACGAAAACTCCAAATTGAACGCGGTTTGCAAATCTGAGCTCCTCGTGCGTCAATTAGTCGGATTAGAGATTTTTATTTTTTGATGAAATCGTGAAAAAAAACATGACCAAACCCCTTGGAAATTTTGTTAAAAAATGCAACTTTCTTAAAAATCATCGTAGACTATTGAATTTAACTTTATTTTCATCAGAAAGACGAGAGAAATTGATTGCCGTTAAAAAATTTCAGCTAACTTCAATAGCAAAAAAATTAGTCAGTCACTGTGAACATTTAGGAAAATTTAAGAAAATAATTGATTTTTCAGACTTTGATCGGCCGTAGCGGCCAAACGAAAACTCCAAATTGAACGCGGTTTGCAAATCTGAGCTCCTCGTGCGTCAATTAGTCGGATTAGACATTTTTATTTTTTGATGAAATCGTGAAAAAAAACATGACCAAACCCCTTGGAAATTTTGTTAAAAAATGCAACTTTCTTAAAAATCATCGTAGACTATTGAATTTAACTTTATTTTCATCAGAAAGACGAGAGAAATTGATTGCCGTTAAAAAATTTCAGCTAACTTCAATAGCAAAAAAATTAGTCAGTCACTGTGAGGATTTTGGAAAATTTAAGAAAATAATTGATTTTTCAGACTTTGATCGGCCGTAGCGGCCAAACGAAAACTCCAAATTGTACGCGGTTTGCAAATCTGAGCTCCTCGTGCGTCAATTAGTAGGATTAGACATTTTTATTTTTTGATGAAATCGTGAAAAAAAACATGACCAAACCCCTTGGAAATTTTGTTAAAAAATGCAACTTTCTTAAAAATCATCGTAGACTATTGAATTTAACTTTATTTTCATCAGAAAGACGAGAGAAATTGATTGCCGTTAAAAAATTTCAGCTAACTTCAATAGCAAAAAAATTAGTCAGTCACAGTGAACATTTTGGAAAATTTAAGAAAATAATTGATTTTTCAGACTTTGATCGGCCGTAGCGGCCAAACGAAAACTCCAAATTGAACGCGGTTTGCAAATCTGAGCTCCTCGTGCGTCAATTAGTCGGATTAGACATTTTTATTTTTTGATGAAATCGTGAAAAAAAGCATGACCAAACCCCTTGGAAATTTTGTTAAAAAATGCAACTTTCTTAAAAATCATCGTAGACTATTGAATTTAACTTTATTTTCATCAGAAAGACGAGAGAAATTGATTGCCGTTAAAAAATTTCAGCTAACTTCAATAGCAAAAAAAATAGTCAGTCACTGTGAACATTTAGGAAAATTTAAGAAAATAATTGATTTTTCAGACTTTGATCGGCCGTAGCGGCCAAACGAAAACTCCAAATTGAACGCGGTTTGCAAATCTGAGCTCCTCGTGCGTCAATTAGTCGGATTAGACATTTTTATTTTTTGATGAAATCGTGAAAAAAAACATGACCAAACCCCTTGGAAATTTTGTTAAAAAATGCAACTTTCTTAAAAATCATCGTAGACTATTGAATTTAACTTAGTTTTCATCAGAAAGACGAGAGAAATTGATTGCCGTTAAAAAATTTCAGCTAACTTCAATAGCAAAAAAAATAGTCAGTCACTGTGAACATTTAGGAAAATTTAAGAAAATAATTGATTTTTCAGACTTTGATCGGCCGTAGCGGCCAAACGAAAACTCCAAATTGAACGCGGTTTGCAAATCTGAGCTCCTCGTGCGTCAATTAGTCGGATTAGAGATTTTGAATTTTTGATAAAATCGTGAAAAAAAACATGACCAAACCCCTTGGAAATTTTGTTAAAAAATGCAACTTTCTTAAAAATCATCGTAGACTATTGAATTTAACTTTATTTTCATCAGAAAGACGAGAGAAATTGATTGCCGTTAAAAAATTTCAGCTAACTTCAATAGCAAAAAAAATAGTCAGTCACTGTGAGGATTTTGGAAAATTTAAGAAAATAATTGATTTTTCAGAATTTGATCGGCCGTAGCGGCCAAACGAAAACTCCAAATTGAACGCGGTTTGCAAATCTGAGCTCCTCGTGCGTCAATTAGTCGGATTAGAGATTTTGAATTTTTGATAAAATCGTGAAAAAAAACATGACCAAACCCCTTGGAAATTTTGTTAAAAAATGCAACTTTCTTAAAAATCATCGTAGACTATTGAATTTAACTTTATTTTCATCAGAAAGACGAGAGAAATTGATTGCCGTTAAAAAATTTCAGCTAACTTCAATAGCAAAAAAATTAGTCAGTCACTGTGAGGATTTTGGAAAATTTAAGAAAATAATTGATTTTTCAGACTTTGATCGGCCGTAGCGGCCAAACGAAAACTCCAAATTGTACGCGGTTTGCAATCTGAGCTCCTCGTGCGTCAATTAGTAGGATTAGACATTTTTATTTTTTGATGAAATCGTGAAAAAAAACATGACCAAACCCCTTGGAAATTTTGTTAAAAAATGCAACTTTCTTAAAAATCATCGTAGACTATTGAATTTAACTTTATTTTCATCAGAAAGACGAGAGAAATTGATTGCCGTTAAAAAATTTCAGCTTACTTCAATAGCAAAAAAATTAGTCAGTCACTGTGAACATTAAGGAAAATTTAAGAAAATAATTGATTTTTCAGACTTTGATCGGCCGTAGCGGCCAAACGAAAACTCCAAATTGAACGCGGTTTGCAAATCTGAGCTCCTCGTGCGTCAATTAGTCGGATTAGAGATTTTTATTTTTTGATGAAATCGTGAAAAAAAACATGACCAAACCCCTTGGAAATTTTGTTAAAAAATGCAACTTTCTTAAAAATCATCGTAGACTATTGAATTTAACTTTATTTTCATCAGAAAGACGAGAGAAATTGATTGCCGTTAAAAAATTTCAGCTAACTTCAATAGCAAAAAAATTAGTCAGTCACTGTGAACATTTAGGAAAATTTAAGAAAATAATTGATTTTTCAGACTTTGATCGGCCGTAGCGGCCAAACGAAAACTCCAAATTGAACGCGGTTTGCAAATCTGAGCTCCTCGTGCGTCAATTAG
Organism: Ocypus olens; assembly: GCA_910593695.2. Lineage (NCBI taxonomy): Eukaryota > Metazoa > Arthropoda > Insecta > Coleoptera > Staphylinidae > Ocypus > Ocypus olens. The sequence goes on from OU343048.1 coordinate 62,029,828, forward strand.
TCGGATTAGACATTTTTATTTTTTGATGAAATCGTGAAAAAAAACATGACCAAACCCCTTGGAAATTTTGTTAAAAAATGCAACTTTCTTAAAAATCATCGTAGACTATTGAATTTAACTTTATTTTCATCAGAAAGACGAGAGAAATTGATTGCCGTTAAAAAATTTCAGCTAACTTCAATAGCAAAAAAAATTAGTCAGTCACTGTGAGGATTTTGGAAAATTTAAGAAAATAATTGATTTTTCAGACTTTGATCGGCCGTAGCGGCCAAACGAAAACTCCAAATTGTACGCGGTTTGCAAATCTGAGCTCCTCGTGCGTCAATTAGTAGGATTAGACATTTTTATTTTTTGATGAAATCGTGAAAAAAAACATGACCAAACCCCTTGGAAATTTTGTTAAAAAATGCAACTTTCTTAAAAATCATCGTAGACTATTGAATTTAACTTTATTTTCATCAGAAAGACGAGAGAAATTGATTGCCGTTAAAAAATTTCAGCTAACTTCAATAGCAAAAAAAATAGTCAGTCACTGTGAGGATTTTGGAAAATTTAAGAAAATAATTGATTTTTCAGAATTTGATCGGCCGTAGCGGCCAAACGAAAACTCCAAATTGAACGCGGTTTGCAAATCTGAGCTCCTCGTGCGTCAATTAGTCGGATTAGAGATTTTGAATTTTTGATAAAATCGTGAAAAAAAACATGACTAAACCCCTTGGAAATTTTGTTAAAAAATGCAACTTTCTTAAAAATCATCGTAGACTATTGAATTTAACTTTATTTTCATCAGAAAGACGAGAGAAATTGATTGCCGTTAAAAAATTTCAGCTAACTTCAATAGCAAAAAAAATAGTCAGTCACTGTGAGGATTTTGGAAAATTTAAGAAAATAATTGATTTTTCAGACTTTGATCGGCCGTAGCGGCCAAACGAAAACTCCAAATTGAACGCGGTTTGCAAATCTGAGCTCCTCGAGCGTCAATTAGTCGGATTAGAGATTTTAAATTTTTGATAAAATCGTGAAAAAAAACATGACCAAACCCCTTGGAAATTTTGTTAAAAAATGCAACTTTCTTAAAAATCATCGTAGACTATTGAATTTAACTTTATTTTCATCAGAAAGACGAGAGAAATTGATTGCCGTTAAAAAATTTCAGCTAACTTCAATAGCAAAAAAATTAGTCAGTCACAGTGAACATTTTGGAAAATTTAAGAAAATAATTGATTTTTCAGACTTTGATCGGCCGTAGCGGCCAAACGAAAACTCCAAATTGAACGCGGTTTGCAAATCTGAGCTCCTCGTGCGTCAATTAGTCGGATTAGACATTTTTATTTTTTGATGAAATCGTGAAAAAAAACATGACCAAACCCCTTGGAAATTTTGTTAAAAAATGCAACTTTCTTAAAAATCATCGTAGACTATTGAATTTAACTTTATTTTCATCAGAAAGACGAGAGAAATTGATTGCCGTTAAAAAATTTCAGCTAACTTCAATAGCAAAAAAATTAGTCAGTCACTGTGAGGATTTTGGAAAATTTAAGAAAATAATTGATTTTTCAGACTTTGATCGGCCGTAGCGGCCAAACGAAAACTCCAAATTGAACGCGGTTTGCAAATCTGAGCTCCTCGAGCGTCAATTAGTCGGATTAGAGATTTTAAATTTTTGATAAAATCGTGAAAAAAAACATGACCAAACGCCTAGGAAATTTTGTTAAAAAATGCAACTTTCTTAAAAATCATCGTAGACTATTGAATTTAACTTTATTTTTATCAGAAAGACGAGAGAAAATGATTGCCGTTAAAAAATTTCAGCTAACTTCAATAGCAAAAAAAATAGTCAGTCACAGTGAACATTTTGGAAAATTTAAGAAAATAATTGATTTTTCAGACTTTGATCGGCCGTAGCGGCCAAACGAAAACTCCAAATTGAACGCGGTTTGCAAATCTGAGCTCCTCGTGCGTCAATTAGTCGGATTAGACATTTTTATTTTTTGATGAAATCGTGAAAAAAAACATGACCAAACCCCTTGGAAATTTTGTTAAAAAATGCAACTTTCTTAAAAATCATCGTAGACTATTGAATTTAACTTTATTTTCATCAGAAAGACGAGAGAAATTGATTGCCGTTAAAAAATTTCAGCTAACTTCAATAGCAAAAAAATTAGTCAGTCACTGTGAGGATTTTGGAAAATTTAAGAAAATAATTGATTTTTCAGACTTTGATCGGCCGTAGCGGCCAAACGAAAACTCCAAATTGAACGCGGTTTGCAAATCTGAGCTCCTCGAGCGTCAATTAGTCGGATTAGAGATTTTAAATTTTTGATAAAATCGTGAAAAAAAACATGACCAAACGCCTAGGAAATTTTGTTAAAAAATGCAACTTTCTTAAAAATCATCGTAGACTATTGAATTTAACTTTATTTTTATCAGAAAGACGAGAGAAAATGATTGCCGTTAAAAAATTTCAGCTAACTTCAATAGCAAAAAAAATAGTCAGTCACAGTGAACATTTTGGAAAATTTAAGAAAATAATTGATTTTTCAGACTTTGATCGGCCGTAGCGGCCAAACGAAAACTCCAAATTGAACGCGGTTTGCAAATCTGAGCTCCTCGTGCGTCAATTAGTCGGATTAGACATTTTTATTTTTTGATGAAATCGTGAAAAAAAACATGACCAAACCCCTTGGAAATTTTGTTAAAAAATGCAACTTTCTTAAAAATCATCGTAGACTATTGAATTTAACTTTATTTTCATCAGAAAGACGAGAGAAATTGATTGCCGTTAAAAAATTTCAGCTAACTTCAATAGCAAAAAAAATTAGTCAGTCACTGTGAGGATTTTGGAAAATTTAAGAAAATAATTGATTTTTCAGACTTTGATCGGCCGTAGCGGCCAAACGAAAACCAAATTGTACGCGGTTTGCAAATCTGAGCTCCTCGTGCGTCAATTAGTAGGATTAGACATTTTTATTTTTTGATGAAATCGTGAAAAAAAACATGACCAAACCCCTTGGAAATTTTGTTAAAAAAATGCAACTTTCTTAAAAATCATCGTAGACTATTGAATTTAACTTTATTTTCATCAGAAAGACGAGAGAAATTGATTGCCGTTAAAAAATTTCAGCTAACTTCAATAGCAAAAAAAATAGTCAGTCACTGTGAGGTTTTTGGAAAATTTAAGAAAATAATTGATTTTTCAGAATTTGATCGGCCGTAGCGGCCAAACGAAAACTCCAAATTGAACGCGGTTTGCAAATCTGAGCTCCTCGTGCGTCAATTAGTCGGATTAGAGATTTTGAATTTTTGATAAAATCGTGAAAAAAAACATGACCAAACCCCTTGGAAATTTTGTTAAAAAATGCAACTTTCTTAAAAATCATCGTAGACTATTGAATTTAACTTTATTTTCATCAGAAAGACGAGAGAAATTGATTGCCGTTAAAAAATTTCAGCTAACTTCAATAGCAAAAAAAATAGTCAGTCACTGTGAGGATTTTGGAAAATTTAAGAAAATAATTGATTTTTCAGACTTTGATCGGCCGTAGCGGCCAAACGAAAACTCCAAATTGAACGCGGTTTGCAAATCTGAGCTCCTCGAGCGTCAATTAGTCGGATTAGAGATTTTAAATTTTTGATAAAATCGTGAAAAAAAACATGACCAAACCCCTTGGAAATTTTGTTAAAAAATGCAACTTTCTTAAAAATCATCGTAGACTATTGAATTTAACTTTATTTTCATCAGAAAGACGAGAGAAATTGATTGCCGTTAAAAAATTTCAGCTAACTTCAATAGCAAAAAAATTAGTCAGTCACAGTGAACATTTTGGAAAATTTAAGAAAATAATTGATTTTTCAGACTTTGATCGGCCGTAGCGGCCAAACGAAAACTCCAAATTGAACGCGGTTTGCAAATCTGAGCTCCTCGTGCGTCAATTAGTCGGATTAGACATTTTTATTTTTTGATGAAATCGTGAAAAAAAACATGACCAAACCCCTTGGAAATTTTGTTAAAAAATGCAACTTTCTTAAAAATCATCGTAGACTATTGAATTTAACTTTATTTTCATCAGAAAGACGAGAGAAATTGATTGCCGTTAAAAAATTTCAGCTAACTTCAATAGCAAAAAAATTAGTCAGTCACTGTGAGGATTTTGGAAAATTTAAGAAAATAATTGATTTTTCAGACTTTGATCGGCCGTAGCGGCCAAACGAAAACTCCAAATTGAACGCGGTTTGCAAATCTGAGCTCCTCGAGCGTCAATTAGTCGGATTAGAGATTTTAAATTTTTGATAAAATCGTGAAAAAAAACATGACCAAACGCCTAGGAAATTTTGTTAAAAAATGCAACTTTCTTAAAAATCATCGTAGACTATTGAATTTAACTTTATTTTTATCAGAAAGACGAGAGAAAATGATTGCCGTTAAAAAATTTCAGCTAACTTCAATAGCAAAAAAAATAGTCAGTCACAGTGAACATTTTGGAAAATTTAAGAAAATAATTGATTTTTCAGACTTTGATCGGCCGTAGCGGCCAAACGAAAACTCCAAATTGAACGCGGTTTGCAAATCTGAGCTCCTCGTGCGTCAATTAGTCGGATTAGACATTTTTATTTTTTGATGAAATCGTGAAAAAAAACATGACCAAACCCCTTGGAAATTTTGTTAAAAAATGCAACTTTCTTAAAAATCATCGTAGACTATTGAATTTAACTTTATTTTCATCAGAAAGACGAGAGAAATTGATTGCCGTTAAAAAATTTCAGCTAACTTCAATAGCAAAAAAAATAGTCAGTCACTGTGAGGATTTTGGAAAATTTAAGAAAATAATTGATTTTTCAGACTTTGATCGGCCGTAGCGGCCAAACGAAAATTCCAAATTGAACGCGGTTTGCAAATCTGAGCTCCTCGAGCGTCAATTAGTCGGATTAGAGATTTTAAATTTTTGATAAAATCGTGAAAAAAAACATGACCAAACCCCTTGGAAATTTTGTTAAAAAATGCAACTTTCTTAAAAATCATCGTAGACTATTGAATTTAACTTTATTTTCATCAGAAAGACGAGAGAAATTGATTGCCGTTAAAAAATTTCAGCTAACTTCAATAGCAAAAAAATTAGTCAGTCACTGTGAGGATTTTGGAAAATTTAAGAAAATAATTGATTTTTCAGACTTTGATCGGCCGTAGCGGCCAAACGAAAACTCCAAATTGAACGCGGTTTGCAAATCTGAGCTCCTCGAGCGTCAATTAGTCGGATTAGAGATTTTAAATTTTTGATAAAATCGTGAAAAAAAACATGACCAAACCCCTTGGAAATTTTGTTAAAAAATGCAACTTTCTTAAAAATCATCGTAGACTATTGAATTTAACTTTATTTTCATCAGAAAGACGAGAGAAATTGATTGCCGTTAAAAAATTTCAGCTAACTTCAATAGCAAAAAAATTAGTCAGTCACAGTGAACATTTTGGAAAATTTAAGAAAATAATTGATTTTTCAGACTTTGATCGGCCGTAGCGGCCAAACGAAAACTCCAAATTGAACGCGGTTTGCAAATCTGAGCTCCTCGTGCGTCAATTAGTCGGATTAGACATTTTTATTTTTTGATGAAATCGTGAAAAAAAGCATGACCAAACCCCTTGGAAATTTTGTTAAAAAATGCAACTTTCTTAAAAATCATCGTAGACTATTGAATTTAACTTTATTTTCATCAGAAAGACGAGAGAAATTGATTGCCGTTAAAAAATTTCAGCTAACTTCAATAGCAAAAAAATTAGTCAGTCACTGTGAGGATTTTGGAAAATTTAAGAAAATAATTGATTTTTCAGACTTTGATCGGCCGTAGCGGCCAAACGAAAACTCCAAATTGAACGCGGTTTGCAAATCTGAGCTCCTCGTGCGTCAATTAGTCGGATTAGACATTTTTATTTTTTGATGAAATCGTGAAAAAAAACATGACCAAACCCCTTGGAAATTTTGTTAAAAAATGCAACTTTCTTAAAAATCATCGTAGACTATTGAATTTAACTTTATTTTCATCAGAAAGACGAGAGAAATTGATTGCCGTTAAAAAATTTCAGCTAACTTCAATAGCAAAAAAAATAGTCAGTCACTGTGAACATTTAGGAAAATTTAAGAAAATAATTGATTTTTCAGACTTTGATCGGCCGTAGCGGCCAAACGAAAACTCCAAATTGAACGCGGTTTGCAAATCTGAGCTCCTCGTGCGTCAATTAGTCGGATTAGACATTTTTATTTTTTGATGAAATCGTGAAAAAAAACATGACCAAACCCCTTGGAAATTTTGTTAAAAAATGCAACTTTCTTAAAAATCATCGTAGACTATTGAATTTAACTTTATTTTCATCAGAAAGACGAGAGAAATTGATTGCCGTTAAAAAATTTCAGCTAACTTCAATAGAAAAAAAATTAGTCAGTCACTGTGAACATTTAGGAAAATTTAAGAAAATAATTGATTTTTCAGACTTTGATCGGCCGTAGCGGCCAAACGAAAACTCCAAATTGAACGCGGTTTGCAAATCTGAGCTCCTCGTGCGTCAATTAGTCGGATTAGACATTTTTATTTTTTGATGAAATCGTGAAAAAAAACATGACCAAACAACCCCTTGGAAATTTTGTTAAAAAATGCAACTTTCTTAAAAATCATCGTAGACTAATGAATTTAACTTTATTTTCATCAGAAAGACGAGAGAAATTGATTGCCGTTAAAAAATTTCAGCTAACTTCAATAGAAAAAAAATTAGTCAGTCACTGTGAACATTTAGGAAAATTTAAGAAAATAATTGATTTTTCAGATTTTGATCGGCCGTAGCGGCCAAACGAAAACTCCAAATTGAACGCGGTTTGCAAATCTGAGCTCCTCGTGCGTCAATTAGTCGGATTAGACATTTTTATTTTTTGATGAAATCGTGAAAAAAAACATGACCAAACCCCTTGGAAATTTTGTTAAAAAATGCAACTTTCTTAAAAATCATCGTAGACTATTGAATTTAACTTTATTTTCATCAGAAAGACGAGAGAAATTGATTGCCGTTAAAAAATTTCAGCTAACTTCAATACCAAAAAAAATAGTCAGTCACTGTGAACATTTAGGAAAATTTAAGAAAATAATTGATTTTTCAGACTTTGATCGGCCGTAGCGGCCAAACGAAAACTCCAAATTGAACGCGGTTTGCAAATCTGAGCTCCTCGTGCGTCAATTAGTCGGATTAGAGATTTTTATTTTTTGATGAAATCGTGAAAAAAAACATGACCAAACCCCTTGGAAATTTTGTTAAAAAATGCAACTTTCTTAAAAATCATCGTAGACTATTGAATTTAACTTTATTTTCATCAGAAAGACGAGAGAAATTGATTGCCGTTAAAAAATTTCAGCTAACTTCAATAGCAAAAAAATTAGTCAGTCACTGTGAACATTTAGGAAAATTTAAGAAAATAATTGATTTTTCAGACTTTGATCGGCCGTAGCGGCCAAACGAAAACTCCAAATTGAACGCGGTTTGCAAATCTGAGCTCCTCGTGCGTCAATTAGTCGGATTAGACATTTTTATTTTTTGATGAAATCGTGAAAAAAAACATGACCAAACCCCTTGGAAATTTTGTTAAAAAATGCAACTTTCTTAAAAATCATCGTAGACTATTGAATTTAACTTTATTTTCATCAGAAAGGCGAGAGAAATTGATTGCCGTTAAAAAATTTCAGCTAACTTCAATACCAAAAAAAATAGTCAGTCACTGTGAACATTTAGGAAAATTTAAGAAAATAATTGATTTTTCAGACTTTGATCGGCCGTAGCGGCCAAACGAAAACTCCAAATTGAACGCGGTTTGCAAATCTGAGCTCCTCGTGCGTCAATTAGTCGGATTAGACATTTTTATTTTTTGATGAAATCGTGAAAAAAAACATGACCAAACCCCTTGGAAATTTTGTTAAAAAATGCAACTTTCTTAAAAATCATCGTAGACTATTGAATTTAACTTTATTTTCATCAGAAAGACGAGAGAAATTGATTGCCGTTAAAAAATTTCAGCTAACTTCAATAGCAAAAAAATTAGACAGTCACTGTGAGGATTTTGGAAAATTTAAGAAAATAATTGATTTTTCAGACTTTGATAGGCCGTAGCGGCCAAACGAAAACTCCAAATTGAACGCGGTTTGCAAATCTGAGCTCCTCGTGCGTCAATTAGTCGGATTAGACATTTTTATTTTTTGATGAAATCGTGAAAAAAAACATGACCAAACCCCTTGGAAATTTTGTTAAAAAATGCAACTTTCTTAAAAATCATCGTAGACTATTGAATTTAACTTTATTTTCATCAGAAAGACGAGAGAAATTGATTGCCGTTAAAAAATTTCAGCTAACTTCAATAGCAAAAAAAATAGTCAGTCACTGTGAACATTTAGGAAAATTTAAGAAAAGAATTGATTTTTCAGACTTTGATCGGCCGTAGCGGCCAAACGAAAACTCCAAATTGAACGCGGTTTGCAAATCTGAGCTCCTCGTGCGTCAATTAGTCGGATTAGAGATTTTTATTTTTTGATGAAATCGTGAAAAAAACATGACCAAACCCCTTGGAAATTTTGTTAAAAAATGCAACTTTCTTAAAAATCATCGTAGACTATTGAATTTAACTTTATTTTCATCAGAAAGACGAGAGAAATTGATTGCCGTTAAAAAATTTCAGCTAACTTCAATAGCAAAAAAAATAGTCAGTCACTGTGAACATTTAGGAAAATTTAAGAAAAGAATTGATTTTTCAGACTTTGATCGGCCGTAGCGGCCAAACGAAAACTCCAAATTGAACGCGGTTTGCAAATCTGAGCTCCTCGTGCGTCAATTAGTCGGATTAGACATTTTTATTTTTTGATGAAATCGTGAAAAAAAACATGACCAAACCCCTTGGAAATTTTGTTAAAAAATGCAACTTTCTTAAAAATCATCGTAGACTATTGAATTTAACTTTATTTTCATCAGAAAGACGAGAGAAATTGATTGCCGTTAAAAAATTTCAGCTAACTTCAATAGAAAAAAAATTAGTCAGTCACTGTGAACATTTAGGAAAATTTAAGAAAATAATTGATTTTTCAGACTTTGATCGGCCGTAGCGGCCAAACGAAAACTCCAAATTGAACGCGGTTTGCAAATCTGAGCTCCTCGTGCGTCAATTAGTCGGATTAGAGATTTTTATTTTTTGATGAAATCGTGAAAAAAAACATGACCAAACCCCTTGGAAATTTTGTTAAAAAATGCAACTTTCTTAAAAATCATCGTAGACTATTGAATTTAACTTTATTTTCATCAGAAAGACGAGAGAAATTGATTGCCGTTAAAAAATTTCAGCTAACTTCAATAGCAAAAAAAATAGTCAGTCACTGTGAACATTTAGGAAAATTTAAGAAAATAATTGATTTTTCAGACTTTGATCGGCCGTAGCGGCCAAACGAAAACTCCAAATTGAACGCGGTTTGCAAATCTGAGCTCCTCGTGCGTCAATTAGTCGGATTAGAGATTTTTATTTTTTGATGAAATCGTGAAAAAAACATGACCAAACCCCTTGGAAATTTTGTTAAAAAATGCAACTTTCTTAAAAATCATCGTAGACTATTGAATTTAACTTTATTTTCATCAGAAAGACGAGAGAAATTGATTGCCGTTAAAAAATTTCAGCTAACTTAAATACCAAAAAAAATAGTCAGTCACTGTGAATATTTAGGAAAATTTAAGAAAATAATTGATTTTTCAGACTTTGATCGGCCGTAGCGGCCAAACGAAAACTCCAAATTGAACGCGGTTTGCAAATCTGAGCTCCTCGTGCGTCAATTAGTCGGATTAGACATTTTTATTTTTTGATGAAATCGTGAAAAAAAACATGACCAAACCCCTTGGAAATTTTGTTAAAAAATGCAACTTTCTTAAAAATCATCGTAGACTATTGAATTTAACTTTATTTTCATCAGAAAGACGAGAGAAATTGATTGCCGTTAAAAAATTTCAGCTAACTTCAATAGCAAAAGAATTAGACAGTCACTGTGAGGATTTTGGAAAATTTAAGAAAATAATTGATTTTTCAGACTTTGATCGGCCGTAGCGGCCAAACGAAAACTCCAAATTGAACGCGGTTTGCAAATCTGAGCTCCTCGTGCGTCAATTAGTCGGATTAGACATTTTTATTTTTTGATGAAATCGTGAAAAAAAACATGACCAAACCCCTTGGAAATTTTGTTAAAAAATGCAACTTTCTTAAAAATCATCGTAGACTATTGAATTTAACTTTATTTTCATCAGAAAGACGAGAGAAATTGATTGCCGTTAAAAAATTTCAGCTAACTTCAATAGCAAAAAAATTAGACAGTCACTGTGAGGATTTTGGAAAATTTAAGAAAATAATTGATTTTTCAGACTTTGATAGGCCGTAGCGGCCAAACGAAAACTCCAAATTGAACGCGGTTTGCAAATCTGAGCTCCTCGTGCGTCAATTAGTCGGATTAGACATTTTTATTTTTTGATGAAATCGTGAAAAAAAACATGACCAAACCCCTTGGAAATTTTGTTAAAAAATGCAACTTTCTTAAAAATCATCGTAGACTATTGAATTTAACTTTATTTTCATCAGAAAGACGAGAGAAATTGATTGCCGTTAAAAAATTTCAGCTAACTTCAATAGCAAAAAAAATAGTCAGTCACTGTGAACATTTAGGAAAATTTAAGAAAAGAATTGATTTTTCAGACTTTGATCGGCCGTAGCGGCCAAACGAAAACTCCAAATTGAACGCGGTTTGCAAATCTGAGCTCCTCGTGCGTCAATTAGTCGGATTAGAGATTTTTATTTTTTGATGAAATCGTGAAAAAAACATGACCAAACCCCTTGGAAATTTTGTTAAAAAATGCAACTTTCTTAAAAATCATCGTAGACTATTGAATTTAACTTTATTTTCATCAGAAAGACGAGAGAAATTGATTGCCGTTAAAAAATTTCAGCTAACTTCAATACCAAAAAAAATAGTCAGTCACTGTGAACATTTAGGAAAATTTAAGAAAATAATTGATTTTTCAGACTTTGATCGGCCGTAGCGGCCAAACGAAAACTCCAAATTGAACGCGGTTTGCAAATCTGAGCTCCTCGTGCGTCAATTAGTCGGATTAGACATTTTTATTTTTTGATGAAATCGTGAAAAAAAACATGACCAAACCCCTTGGAAATTTTGTTAAAAAATGCAACTTTCTTAAAAATCATCGTAGACTATTGAATTTAACTTTATTTTCATCAGAAAGACGAGAGAAATTGATTGCCGTTAAAAAATTTCAGCTAACTTCAATAGCAAAAAAATTAGACAGTTACTGTGAGGATTTTGGAAAATTTAAGAAAATAATTGATTTTTCAGACTTTGATAGGCCGTAGCGGCCAAACGAAAACTCCAAATTGAACGCGGTTTGCAAATCTGAGCTCCTCGTGCGTCAATTAGTCGGATTAGACATTTTTATTTTTTGATGAAATCGTGAAAAAAAACATGACCAAACCCCTTGGAAATTTTGTTAAAAAATGCAACTTTCTTAAAAATCATCGTAGACTATTGAATTTAACTTTATTTTCATCAGAAAGACGAGAGAAATTGATTGCCGTTAAAAAATTTCAGCTAACTTCAATAGCAAAAAAAATAGTCAGTCACTGTGAACATTTAGGAAAATTTAAGAAAAGAATTGATTTTTCAGACTTTGATCGGCCGTAGCGGCCAAACGAAAACTCCAAATTGAACGCGGTTTGCAAATCTGAGCTCCTCGTGCGTCAATTAGTCGGATTAGACATTTTTATTTTTTGATGAAATCGTGAAAAAAAACATGACCAAACCCCGTGGAAATTTTGTTAAAAAATGCAACTTTCTTAAAAATCATCGTAGACTATTGAATTTAACTTTATTTTCATCAGAAAGACGAGAGAAATTGATTGCCGTTAAAAAATTTCAGCTAACTTCAATACCAAAAAAAATAGTCAGTCACTGTGAACATTTAGGAAAATTTAAGAAAATAATTGATTTTTCAGACTTTGATCGGCCGTAGCGGCCAAACGAAAACTCCAAATTGAACGCGGTTTGCAAATCTGAGCTCCTCGTGCGTCAATTAGTCGGATTAGACATTTTTATTTTTTGATGAAATCGTGAAAAAAAACATGACCAAACCCCTTGGAAATTTTGTTAAAAAATGCAACTTTCTTAAAAATCATCGTAGACTATTGAATTTAACTTTATTTTCATCAGAAAGACGAGAGAAATTGATTGCCGTTAAAAAATTTCAGCTAACTTCAATAGCAAAAAAAATAGTTAGTCACTGTGAACATTTAGGAAAATTTAAGAAAAGAATTGATTTTTCAGACTTTGATCGGCCGTAGCGGCCAAACGAAAACTCCAAATTGAACGCGGTTTGCACATCTGAGCTCCTCGTGCGTCAATTAGTCGGATTAGACATTTTTATTTTTTGATGAAATCGTGAAAAAAACATGACCAAACCCCTTGGAAATTTTGTTAAAAAATGCAACTTTCTTAAAAATCATCGTAGACTATTGAATTTAACTTTATTTTCATCAGAAAGACGAGAGAAATTGATTGCCGTTAAAAAATTTCAGCTAACTTCAATACCAAAAAAAATAGTCAGTCACTGTGAACATTTAGGAAAATTTAAGAAAATAATTGATTTTTCAGACTTTGATCGGCCGTAGCGGCCAAACGAAAACTCCAAATTGAACGCGGTTTGCAAATCTGAGCTCCTCGTGCGTCAATTAGTCGGATTAGACATTTTTATTTTTTGATGAAATCGTGAAAAAAAACATGACCCCTTGGAAATTTTGTTAAAAAATGCAACTTTCTTAAAAATCATCGTAGACTATTGAATTTAACTTTATTTTCATCAGAAAGACGAGAGAAATTGATTGCCGTTAAAAAATTTCAGCTAACTTCAATAGAAAAAAAATTAGTCAGTCACTGTGAACATTTAGGAAAATTTAAGAAAATAATTGATTTTTCAGACTTTGATCGGCCGTAGCGGCCAAACGAAAACTCCAAATTGAACGCGGTTTGCAAATCTGAGCTCCTCGTGCGTCAATTAGTCGGATTAGAGATTTTTATTTTTTGATGAAATCGTGAAAAAAAAAACATGACCAAACCCCTTGGAAATTTTGTTAAAAAATGCAACTTTCTTAAAAATCATCGTAGACTATTGAATTTAACTTTATTTTCATCAGAAAGACGAGAGAAATTGATTGCCGTTAAAAAATTTCAGCTAACTTCAATACCAAAAAAAATAGTCAGTCACTGTGAACATTTAGGAAAATTTAAGAAAATAATTGATTTTTCAGACTTTGATCGGCCGTAGCGGCCAAACGAAAACTCCAAATTGAACGCGGTTTGCAAATCTGAGCTCCTCGTGCGTCAATTAGTCGGATTAGACATTTTTATTTTTTGATGAAATCGTGAAAAAAAACATGACCAAACCCCTTGGAAATTTTGTTAAAAAATGCAACTTTCTTAAAAATCATCGTAGACTATTGAATTTAACTTTATTTTCATCAGAAAGACGAGAGAAATTGATTGCCGTTAAAAAATTTCAGCTAACTTCAATAGAAAAAAAATTAGTCAGTCACTGTGAACATTTAGGAAAATTTAAGAAAATAATTGATTTTTCAGACTTTGATCGGCCGTAGCGGCCAAACGAAAACTCCAAATTGAACGCGGTTTGCAAATCTGAGCTCCTCGTGCGTCAATTAGTCGGATTAGAGATTTTTATTTTTTGATGAAATCGTGAAAAAAACATGACCAAACCCCTTGGAAATTTTGTTAAAAAATGCAACTTTCTTAAAAATCATCGTAGACTATTGAATTTAACTTTATTTTCATCAGAAAGACGAGAGAAATTGATTGCCGTTGAAAAATTTCAGCTAACTTCAATACCAAAAAAAACAGTCAGTCACTGTGAACATTTAGGAAAATTTAAGAAAATAATTGATTTTTCAGACTTTGATCGGCCGTAGCGGCCAAACGAAAACTCCAAATTGAACGCGGTTTGCAAATCTGAGCTCCTCGTGCGTCAATTAGTCGGATTAGACATTTTTTATTTTTTTGATGAAATCGTGAAAAAAAACATGACCAAACCCCTTGGAAATTTTGTTAAAAAATGCAACTTTCTTAAAATCATCGTAGACTATTGAATTTAACTTTATTTTCATCAGAAAGACGAGAGAAATTGATTGCCGTTAAAAAATTTCAGCTAACTTCAATAGCAAAAGAATTAGACAGTCACTGTGAGGATTTTGGAAAATTTAAGAAAATAATTGATTTTTCAGACTTTTGATCGGCCGTAGCGGCCAAACGAAAACTCCAAATTGAACGCGGTTTGCAAATCTGAGCTCCTCGTGCGTCAATTAGTCGGATTTAGACATTTTTTATTTTTTGATGAAATCGTGAAAAAAAACATGACCAAACCCCTTGGAAATTTTGTTAAAAAATGCAACTTTCTTAAAAATCATCGTAAGACTATTGAATTTAACTTTATTTTCATCAGAAAGACGAGAGAAATTGATTGCCGTTAAAAAAATTTCAGCTAACTTCAATAGCAAAAAAAATAGTCAGTCACTGTGAACATTTAGGAAAATTTAAGAAAAGAATTGATTTTTCAGACTTTGATCGGCCGTAGCGGCCAAACGAAAACTCCAAATTGAACGCGGGTTTGCAAATCTGAGCTCCTCGTGCGTCAATTAGTCGGATTAGAGATTTTTATTTTTTGATGAAATCGTGAAAAAAACATGACCAAACCCCTTGGAAATTTTGTTAAAAAATGCAACTTTCTTAAAAATCATCGTAGACTATTGAATTTAACTTTATTTTCATCAGAAAGACGAGAGAAATTGATTGCCGTTGAAAAATTTCAGCTAACTTCAATACCAAAAAAAAACAGTCAGTCACTGTGAACATTTAGGAAAATTTAAGAAAATAATTGATTTTTCAGACTTTGATCGGCCGTAGCGGCCAAAACGAAAACTCCAAATTGAACGCGGTTTTGCAAATCTGAGCTCCTCGTGCGTCAATTAGTCGGATTAGACATTTTTATTTTTTGATGAAATCGTGAAAAAAAACATGACCAAACCCCTTGGAAATTTTGTTAAAAAATGCAACTTTCTTAAAAATCATCGTAGACTATTGAATTTAACTTTATTTTCATCAGAAAGACGAGAGAAATTGATTGCCGTTAAAAAATTTCAGCTAACTTCAATAGCAAAAGAATTAGACAGTCACTGTGAGGATTTTGGAAAATTTAAGAAAATAATTGATTTTTCAGACTTTGATCGGCCGTAGCGGCCAAACGAAAACTCCAAATTGAACGCGGTTTGCAAATCTGAGCTCCTCGTGCGTCAATTAGTCGGATTAGACATTTTTATTTTTTGATGAAATCGTGAAAAAAAACATGACCAAACCCCTTGGAAATTTTGTTAAAAAATGCAACTTTCTTAAAAATCATCGTAGACTATTGAATTTAACTTTATTTTCATCAGAAAGACGAGAGAAATTGATTGCCGTTAAAAAATTTCAGCTAACTTCAATAGCAAAAAAAATAGTTAGTCACTGTGAACATTTAGGAAAATTTAAGAAAAGAATTGATTTTTCAGACTTTGATCGGCCGTAGCGGCCAAACGAAAACTCCAAATTGAACGCGGTTTGCAAATCTGAGCTCCTCGTGCGTCAATTAGTCGGATTAGAGATTTTTATTTTTTGATGAAATCGTGAAAAAAACATGACCAAACCCCTTGGAAATTTTGTTAAAAAATGCAACTTTCTTAAAAATCATCGTAGACTATTGAATTTAACTTTATTTTCATCAGAAAGACGAGAGAAATTGATTGCCGTTAAAAAATTTCAGCTAACTTCAATACCAAAAAAAATAGTCAGTCACTGTGAACATTTAGGAAAATTTAAGAAAATAATTGATTTTTCAGACTTTGATCGGCCGTAGCGGCCAAACGAAAACTCCAAATTGAACGCGGTTTGCAAATCTGAGCTCCTCGTGCGTCAATTAGTCGGATTAGACATTTTTATTTTTTGATGAAATCGTGAAAAAAAACATGACCAAACCCCTTGGAAATTTTGTTAAAAAATGCAACTTTCTTAAAAATCATCGTAGACTATTGAATTTAACTTTATTTTCATCAGAAAGACGAGAGAAATTGATTGCCGTTAAAAAATTTCAGCTAACTTCAATAGCAAAAAAATTAGACAGTTACTGTGAGGATTTTGGAAAATTTAAGAAAATAATTGATTTTTCAGACTTTGATAGGCCGTAGCGGCCAAACGAAAACTCCAAATTGAACGCGGTTTGCAAATCTGAGCTCCTCGTGCGTCAATTAGTCGGATTAGACATTTTTATTTTTTGATGAAATCGTGAAAAAAAACATGACCAAACCCCTTGGAAATTTTGTTAAAAAATGCAACTTTCTTAAAAATCATCGTAGACTATTGAATTTAACTTTATTTTCATCAGAAAGACGAGAGAAATTGATTGCCGTTAAAAAATTTCAGCTAACTTCAATAGCAAAAAAAATAGTCAGTCACTGTGAACATTTAGGAAAATTTAAGAAAAGAATTGACTTTTTCAGACTTTGATCGGCCGTAGCGGCCAAACGAAAACTCCAAATTGAACGCGGTTTGCAAATCTGAGCTCCTCGTGCGTCAATTAGTCGGATTAGACATTTTTATTTTTTGATGAAATCGTGAAAAAAAAACATGACCAAACCCCGTGGAAATTTTGTTAAAAAATGCAACTTTCTTAAAAATCATCGTAGACTATTGAATTTAACTTTATTTTCATCAGAAAGACGAGAGAAATTGATTGCCGTTAAAAAATTTCAGCTAACTTCAATACCAAAAAAAATAGTCAGTCACTGTGAACATTTAGGAAAATTTAAGAAAATAATTGATTTTTCAGACTTTGATCGGCCGTAGCGGCCAAACGAAAACTCCAAATTGAACGCGGTTTGCAAATCTGAGCTCCTCGTGCGTCAATTAGTCGGATTAGACATTTTTATTTTTTTGATGAAATCGTGAAAAAAAACATGACCCCTTGGAAATTTTTGTTAAAAATGCAACTTTCTTAAAAATCATCGTAGACTATTGAATTTAACTTTATTTTCATCAGAAAGACGAGAGAAATTGATTGCCGTTAAAAAATTTCAGCTAACTTCAATACCAAAAAAAATAGTCAGTCACTGTGAACATTTAGGAAAATTTAAGAAAATAATTGATTTTTCAGACTTTGATCGGCCGTAGCGGCCAAACGAAAACTCCAAATTGAACGCGGTTTGCAAATCTGAGCTCCTCGTGCGTCAATTAGTCGGATTAGACATTTTTATTTTTTGATGAAATCGTGAAAAAAAAACATGACCCCTTGGAAATTTTTGTTAAAAAAATGCAACTTTCTTAAAAATCATCGTAAGACTATTGAATTTAACTTTATTTTCATCAGAAAGACGAGAGAAATTGATTGCCGTTAAAAAATTTCAGCTAACTTCAATAGAAAAAAAAATTAGTCAGTCACTGTGAACATTTAGGAAAATTTAAGAAAATAATTGATTTTTTCAGACTTTGATCGGCCGTAGCGGCCAAACGAAAACTCCAAATTGAACGCGGTTTGCAAATCTGAGCTCCTCGTGCGTCAATTAGTCGGATTAGAGATTTTTATTTTTTGATGAAATCGTGAAAAAAAACATGACCAAACCCCTTGGAAATTTTGTTAAAAAATGCAACTTTCTTAAAAATCATCGTAGGACTATTGAATTTAACTTTATTTTCATCAGAAAGACGAGAGAAATTGATTGCCGTTAAAAAATTTCAGCTAACTTCAATACCAAAAAAAATAGTCAGTCACTGTGAACATTTAGGAAAATTTAAGAAAATAATTGATTTTTCAGACTTTGATCGGCCGTAGCGGCCAAACGAAAACTCCAAATTGAACGCGGTTTTGCAAATCTGAGCTCCTCGTGCGTCAATTAGTCGGATTAGACATTTTTATTTTTTGATGAAATCGTGAAAAAAACATGACCAAACCCCTTGGAAATTTTGTTAAAAAATGCAACTTTCTTAAAAATCATCGTAGACTATTGAATTTAACTTTATTTTCATCAGAAAGACGAGAGAAATTGATTGCCGTTTAAAAATTTCAGCTAACTTCAATAGAAAAAAAATTAGTCAGTCACTGTGAACATTTAGGAAAATTTAAGAAAATAATTGATTTTTCAGACTTTGATCGGCCGTAGCGGCCAAACGAAAACTCCAAATTGAACGCGGTTTGCAAATCTGAGCTCCTCGTGCGTCAATTAGTCGGATTAGAGATTTTTATTTTTTGATGAAATCGTGAAAAAAACATGACCAAACCCCTTGGAAAATTTTGTTAAAAAATGCAACTTTCTTAAAAATCATCGTAGACTATTGAATTTAACTTTATTTTCATCAGAAAGACGAGAGAAATTGATTGCCGTTGAAAAATTTCAGCTAACTTCAATACCAAAAAAAACAGTCAGTCACTGTGAACATTTAGGAAAATTTAAGAAAATAATTGATTTTTCAGACTTTGATCGGCCGTAGCGGCCAAACGAAAACTCCAAATTGAACGCGGTTTGCAAATCTGAGCTCCTCGTGCGTCAATTAGTCGGATTAGACATTTTTATTTTTTGATGAAATCGTGAAAAAAAACATGACCAAACCCCTTGGAAATTTTGTTAAAAAATGCAACTTTCTTAAAAATCATCGTAGACTATTGAATTTAACTTTATTTTCATCAGAAAGACGAGAGAAATTGATTGCCGTTAAAAAATTTCAGCTAACTTCAATAGCAAAAGAATTAGACAGTCACTGTGAGGATTTTGGAAAATTTAAGAAAATAATTGATTTTTCAGACTTTGATCGGCCGTAGCGGCAAACGAAAACTCCAAATTGAACGCGGTTTGCAAATCTGAGCTCCTCGTGCGTCAATTAGTCGGATTAGACATTTTTATTTTTTGATGAAATCGTGAAAAAAAACATGACCAAACCCCTTGGAAATTTTGTTAAAAAATGCAACTTTCTTAAAAATCATCGTAGACTATTGAATTTAACTTTATTTTCATCAGAAAGACGAGAGAAATTGATTGCCGTTAAAAAATTTCAGCTAACTTCAATAGCAAAAAAAATAGTCAGTCACTGTGAACATTTAGGAAAATTTAAGAAAAGAATTGATTTTTCAGACTTTGATCGGCCGTAGCGGCCAAACGAAAACTCCAAATTGAACGCGGTTTGCAAATCTGAGCTTCTCGTGCGTCAATTAGTCGGATTAGAGATTTTTATTTTTTTGATGAAATCGTGAAAAAAACATGACCAAACCCCTTGGAAATTTTGTTAAAAAATGCAACTTTCTTAAAAATCATCGTAGACTATTGAATTTAACTTTATTTTCATCAGAAAGACGAGAGAAATTGATTGCCGTTAAAAAAATTTCAGCTAACTTCAATAGCAAAAAAAATAGTCAGTCACTGTGAACATTTAGGAAAATTTAAGAAAATAATTGATTTTTCAGACTTTGATCGGCCGTAGCGGCCAAACGAAAACTCCAAATTGAACGCGGTTTGCAAATCTGAGCTCCTCGTGCGTCAATTAGTCGGATTAGACATTTTTATTTTTTGATGAAATCGTGAAAAAAAACATGACCAAACCCCGTGGAAATTTTGTTAAAAAATGCAACTTTCTTAAAAATCATCGTAGACTATTGAATTTAACTTTATTTTCATCAGAAAGACGAGAGAAATTGATTGCCGTTAAAAAATTTCAGCTAACTTCAATAGCAAAAGAATTAGACAGTCACTGTGAGGATTTTGGAAAATTTAAGAAAATAATTGATTTTTCAGACTTTGATCGGCCGTAGCGGCCAAACGAAAACTCCAAATTGAACGCGGTTTGCAAATCTGAGCTCCTCGTGCGTCAATTAGTCGGATTAGACATTTTTATTTTTTGATGAAATCGTGAAAAAAAAACATGACCAAACCCCTTGGAAATTTTGTTAAAAAATGCAACTTTCTTAAAAATCATCGTAGACTATTGAATTTAACTTTATTTTCATCAGAAAGACGAGAGAAATTGATTGCCGTTAAAAAATTTCAGCTAACTTCAATAGCAAAAAAAATAGTCAGTCACTGTGAACATTTAGGAAAATTTAAGAAAAGAATTGATTTTTCAGACTTTGATCGGCCGTAGCGGCCAAACGAAAACTCCAAATTGAACGCGGTTTGCAAATCTGAGCTCCTCGTGCGTCAATTAGTCGGATTAGAGATTTTTATTTTTTTATGAAATCGTGAAAAAAACATGACCAAACCCCTTGGAAATTTTGTTAAAAAATGCAACTTTCTTAAAAATCATCGTAGACTATTGAATTTAACTTTATTTTCATCAGAAAGACGAGAGAAATTGATTGCCGTTAAAAAATTTCAGCTAACTTCAATAGCAAAAAAAATAGTCAGTCACTGTGAACATTTAGGAAAATTTAAGAAAATAATTGATTTTTCAGACTTTGATCGGCCGTAGCGGCCAAACGAAAACTCCAAATTGAACGCGGTTTGCAAATCTGAGCTCCTCGTGCGTCAATTAGTCGGATTAGACATTTTTATTTTTTGATGAAATCGTGAAAAAAAACATGACCAAACCCCGTGGAAATTTTGTTAAAAAATGCAACTTTCTTAAAAATCATCGTAGACTATTGAATTTAACTTTATTTTCATCAGAAAGACGAGAGAAATTGATTGCCGTTAAAAAATTTCAGCTAACTTCAATACCAAAAAAAATAGTCAGTCACTGTGAACATTTAGGAAAATTTAAGAAAATAATTGATTTTTCAGACTTTGATCGGCCGTAGCGGCCAAACGAAAACTCCAAATTGAACGCGGTTTGCAAATCTGAGCTCCTCGTGCGTCAATTAGTCGGATTAGACATTTTTATTTTTTGATGAAATCGTGAAAAAAAACATGACCCCTTGGAAATTTTGTTAAAAAATGCAACTTTCTTAAAAATCATCGTAGACTATTGAATTTAACTTTATTTTCATCAGAAAGACGAGAGAAATTGATTGCCGTTAAAAAATTTCAGCTAACTTCAATAGAAAAAAAATTAGTCAGTCACTGTGAACATTTAGGAAAATTTAAGAAAATAATTGATTTTTCAGACTTTGATCGGCCGTAGCGGCCAAACGAAAACTCCAAATTGAACGCGGTTTGCAAATCTGAGCTCCTCGTGCGTCAATTAGTCGGATTAGAGATTTTTATTTTTTGATGAAATCGTGAAAAAAACATGACCAAACCCCTTGGAAATTTTGTTAAAAAATGCAACTTTCTTAAAAATCATCGTAGACTATTGAATTTAACTTTATTTTCATCAGAAAGACGAGAGAAATTGATTGCCGCTAAAAAATTTCAGCTAACTTCAATAGCAAAAAAATTAGTCAGTCACAGTGAACAACATTTTGGAAAATTTAAGAAAATAATTGATTTTTCAGACTTTGATCGGCCGTAGCGGCCAAACGAAAACTCCAAATTGAACGCGGTTTGCAAATCTGAGCTCCTCGTGCGTCAATTAGTCGGATTAGACATTTTTATTTTTTGATGAAATCGTGAAAAAAACATGACCAAACCCCTTGGAAATTTTGTTAAAAAATGCAACTTTCTTAAAAATCATCGTAGACTATTGAATTTAACTTTATTTTCATCAGAAAGACGAGAGAAATTGATTGCCGTTAAAAAATTTCAGCTAACTTCAATAGCAAAAAAAATAGTCAGTCACTGTGAACATTTAGGAAAATTTAAGAAAATAATTGATTTTTCAGAATTTGATCGGCCGTAGCGGCCAAACGAAAACTCCAAATTGAACGCGGTTTGCAAATCTGAGCTCCTCGTGCGTCAATTAGTCGGATTAGAGATTTTAAATTTTTGATAAAATCGTAAAAAAAAAACATGACCAAACCCCTTGGAAATTTTGTTAAAAAATGCAACTTTCTTAAAAATCATCGTAGACTATTGAATTTAACTTTATTTTCATCAGAAAGACGAGAGAAATTGATTGCCGTTAAAAAAATTTCAGCTAACTTCAATAGCAAAAAAAATAGTCAGTCACTGTGAACATTTAGGAAAATTAAGAAAATAATTGATTTTTCAGACTTTGATCGGCAGTAGCGGCCAAACGAAAACTCCAAATTGAACGCGGTTTGCAAATCTGAGCTCCTCGTGCGTCAATTAGTCGGATTAGACATTTTTATTTTTTGATGAAATCGTGAAAAAAAACATGACCAAACCCCTTGGAAATTTGTTAAAAAATGCAACTTTCTTAAAAATCATCGTAGACTATTGAATTTAACTTTATTTTCATCAGAAAGACGAGAGAAATTGATTGCCGTTAAAAAATTTCAGCTAACTTCAATAGCAAAGAATTAGACAGTCACTGTGAGGATTTTGGAAAATTTAAGAAAATAATTGATTTTTCAGACTTTGATCGGCCGTAGCAGCCAAACGAAAACTCCAAATTGAACGCGGTTTGCAAATCTGAGCTCCTCGTGCGTCAATTAGTCGGATTAGAGATTTTAAATTTTTGATAAAATCGTAAAAAAAAACATGACCAAACCCCTTGGAAATTTTGTTAAAAAATGCAACTTTCTTAAAAATCATCGTAGACTATTGAATTTAACTTTATTTTCATCAGAAAGACGAGAGAAATTGATTGCCGTTAAAAAATTTCAGCTAACTTCAATACCAAAAAAAATAGTCAGTCACTGTGAACATTTAGGAAAATTTAAGAAAATAATTGATTTTTCAGACTTTGATCGGCCGTAGCGGCCAAACGAAAACTCCAAATTGAACGCGGTTTGCAAATCTGAGCTCCTCGTGCGTCAATTAGTCGGATTAGACATTTTTATTTTTTGATGAAATCGTGAAAAAAAACATGACCAAACCCCTTGGAAATTTTGTTAAAAAATGCAACTTTCTTAAAAATCATCGTAGACTATTGAATTTAACTTTATTTTCATCAGAAAGACGAGAGAAATTGATTGCCGTTAAAAAATTTCAGCTAACTTCAATAGAAAAAAAATTAGTCAGTCACTGTGAACATTTAGGAAAATTTAAGAAAATAATTGATTTTTCAGACTTTGATCGGCCGTAGCGGCCAAACGAAAACTCCAAATTGAACGCGGTTTGCAAATCTGAGCTCCTCGTGCGTCAATTAGTCGGATTAGAGATTTTTATTTTTTGATGAAATCGTGAAAAAAACATGACCAAACCCCTTGGAAATTTTGTTAAAAAATGCAACTTTCTTAAAAATCATCGTAGACTATTGAATTTAACTTTATTTTCATCAGAAAGACGAGAGAAATTGATTGCCGTTAAAAAATTTCAGCTAACTTCAATACCAAAAAAAACAGTCAGTCACTGTGAACATTTAGGAAAATTTAAGAAAATAATTGATTTTTCAGACTTTGATCGGCCGTAGCGGCCAAACGAAAACTCCAAATTGAACGCGGTTTGCAAATCTGAGCTCCTCGTGCGTCAGTTAGTCGGATTAGACATTTTTATTTTTTGATGAAATCGTGAAAAAAAACATGACCAAACCCCTTGGAAATTTTGTTAAAATTGTTAAAAAATGCAACTTTCTTAAAAATCATCGTAGACTATTGAATTTAACTTTATTTTCATCAGAAAGACGACAGAAATTGATTGCCGTTAAAAAATTTCAGCTAACTTCAATAGCAAAAAAATTAGTCAGTCACTGTGAACATTTAGGAAAATTTAAGAAAATAATTGGTTTTTCAGACTTTGATCGGCCGTAGCGGGTAAACGAAAACTCCAAATTGAACGCGGTTTGCAAATCTGAGCTCCTCGTACGTCAATTAGTCGGATTAGAGATTTTTAATTTTTGATGAAATCGTGAAAAAAGACATGACTAACCCCCTTGGAAATTTTCTTAAAAAATTCAACTTTCTTTAAAATCATCGTAGATTATGAATTATACCTTATTTTTCATCAGAAAGACGAGAGAAATTGATTGCCGTTAAAAAATTTCAGCTATCTTCAATAGCAAAAAAATTAGTCAGTCACCTTTAACATTTTAGGAAATTTTAGAAAATAATTGATTTTTCATACTTTGATCGGCCG
Source organism: Ocypus olens (assembly GCA_910593695.2). Taxonomy (NCBI): domain Eukaryota; kingdom Metazoa; phylum Arthropoda; class Insecta; order Coleoptera; family Staphylinidae; genus Ocypus; species Ocypus olens. The sequence goes on from OU343048.1 coordinate 62,054,040, forward strand.
TAGCGGCTAAACGAAAACTCCAAATTGAACGCGGTTTGCAAATCTGAGCTCCTCGTACGTCAATTAGTCGGATTAGAGATTTTTAATTTTTGATAAAATCGTGAAAAAAAACATGATTAACCCCCTTGGAAATTTTGTTAAAAAATGCAACTTTCTTAAAAATCATCGTAGACTGTGAATTATACCTTATTTTTCATCAGAAAGACGAGAGAAATTGATTGCCGTTAAAAAATTTCAGCTATCTTCAATAGCAAAAAAATTGGTCAGTCACTATGAACATTTTAGGAAATTTTAGAAAATAATTGATTTTTCATACTTTGATCGGCCGTAGCGGCTAAGCGAAAACTCCAAATTGAACGCGGTTTGCAAATCTGAGCTCCTCGTACGTCAATTAGTCGGATTAGAGATTTTTAATTTTTGATGAAATCGTGAAAAAAGACATGACTAACCCCCTTGGAAATTTTCTTAAAAAATTCAACTTTCTTTAAAATCATCGTAGATTATGAATTATACCTTATTTTTCATCAGAAAGACGAGAGAAATTGATTGCCGTTAAAAAATTTCAGCTATCTTCAATGGCAAAAAAATTAGTCAGTCACCATGAACATTTTAGGAAATTTTAAAAAATAATTGATTTTTCATACTTTGATCGGCCGTAGCGCCTAAACGAAAACTCCAAATTGAACGCGGTTTGCAAATCTGAGCTCCTCGTACGTCAATTAGTCGGATTAGAGATTTTTAATTTTTGATGAAAACTTGGAAAAAAGACATGAGTAAACCCCTGGAAATTTGTTAAAAAATGCAACTTTCTTAATAATCATTGTAGACTATTGAAAAAATTTTGTCATTCGATCTGAAAGAATAATAAATGTGCCATATTTTTACGTTTTAATCATCCATATAGTGCAAAGTGTTTAGCAGTTGTGCAATTTCAAAAATATATATTTTTTTTATTGGAATGTTCGAACTTTAAAAATGTACGATTTTTTCGTTTTGTGTTAATTTCTCGGAAAAAAATTGTTATTTGATCTGAAATAATAATAAATTTGCTATATTTTTACGTTTTAATCATCAAAATAGTGCAAAGCGTTTGGCAGTTGTGCAATTTTAAAAAAATATATTTTTTTTTTATTGGAATGCTCGAACTTTAAAAATGGGCAATTTTTTCGTTTTGTGTTAATTTCACGGAAAAAAATTGTTATTTGATCTGAAAGAATAATAAATTTGCCATATTTTTACGTTTTAATCATCAAAATAGTGCAAAGCGTTTGGCAGTTGTGCAATTTCAAAAAAATATATTTTTTTTTATTGGAATGTTCGAACTTTAAAAATGTACGATTTTTTCGTTTTGTGTTAATTTCACGGAAAAAAATTGTCATTCGATCTGAAAGAATATTAAATTTGCCATATTTTTTACGTTTTAATCATCAAAATAGTGCAAAGCGTTTGGCAGTTGTGCAATTTCAAAAAAATATATATTTTTTTTATTGGAATGTTCGAACTTTAAAAATGGGCGATTTTTTCGTTTTGTGTTAATTTCACGGATAAATTTTGTGATTCAATTTGGAAAAACATTAAATTTGCCGCATTTCATATTTTTACGTTTCAATCATCAAAATAGGACATAGGTTATCAAAATCAAAATTTTTGATTAACATTTTCGAACTTTGAAAATGTGCGATTTTTGCGTTTTGTGTTAATTTTACGGAACAAATTTGTAATCCGTTTTAAAATCACACAAAATTTGTCATATGTTTAGATTTCAATCAATAAAATAGGACAAAGCGTTTGGCAGTTGTACAATTAAAAAAAAAAAATTTAATGAAAATTTTCAAACTGTAAAAATATGAGATTTTTTTGTTTTGTGTTAATTTTACGGAAAAAATTTGTAATTAGATTTAAAATTACTCGAAATTTGTCAAATTTTCACGGTTAAATAATCAAAATTGGACTAAGCCTCTTGCCAGTTGTGCAATTTCAAGAATCAAAATTTTTTAGTCGAAATTTTCAAACCTTAAAATAATGCGATTTTTAGCATTTTTGCACCATGAACGATTATTAATTGTTTGACATTTCCAATTACTCAGCTCCGTGCACTTACCTTCATCAAATAATGTCTATAAGACGACGACTGTCCCTCATCTATCCTCCAAAAATAAATTTGACTCAAATCTGATAATCCAAAAACAACACTCCGCCACATTATTAAACTCTTTCAACACCGAACTCGCGCACGGAACTGGAAAATTTCGTCAGGTGTTAGCAGCCTTATCATCTTTTGGCCCGGGGCCAATTCGTGTCCGGCGGAGATATCGCGAAACCGCATTCTTTCTTCGCCTGTTATCAGTGCTTATCTACGCAACTCCGATTCGAATCAAATTAATTTCAAACTGCACACAAGATAGACAAAGATGCAATACACCTGTTTTCATTGAAAGGCGGCCAGTTATCTTCGGGCGAGTGAGTGTTGAGGTGTTTTAAGCTACGTGCACACTTGTCGGAATCAAACGGACGGCAGGCATCGCCAAAAAATTGCTTAACACAGTTGTAAACGAGTCAACGCACATTTATCCGATAAATGTGCGTTGAGTCGTTTACAACTGTGTTAAGCAATTTTTGCCGATTCGTACCGTCCGTCCGATTCCGGCAAGTGTGCGCGTAGCTTTAGTGTGCAGATTGTGGAAAATTGATTTAACGAAAATCGACTTTAATTATCAGTTATGAAGATGGACTCGGTAAGTGATTAAAAGAAATTGGATTAATTTTATTGAATGCATTTTTCAATTCAGTTTAATATCTCACAACAGAATTAACGAATGAGTTTTTCTGTTGTAATTATGTATTGTTTTTAAATTCATTATTTGGACTTTGTGCAACGATTACTATTATAAATCTTGTTACAGTTTATTTAGCTTTAATTATGTCTACTACTATGTAATATTCAGTGAGGGTTCGCGGAGTTTTTTCTGGTACGGCCGAGGAACAAGAGGTGGTAATACAGATAGGTGAAAGCCGTCTCTGCAACTGACCCTACCTATCTGTATTACCACCTCTTGTTCCTCGGCCGTACCAGAAAAAAACCCGCGAACCGTCACTGGTAATATTCTTATATTGTAATATTGCATTTACTCATCTCTTTTTGACGTGTGTACACTATTGTATTAACACAAATAATACTTATTATTATTATTATTGGGTCGCCTCGGGGCCCCAAATTTGAAGTTACGCCACTGACTGCATACTTAATAATCATCTCTGCAATAATGTAAAGACGTAAAATACGCGCATGCACTTAGACACACACACACGTGCGCATAAACAAGGTTAATACATTTATTGCAAAATTAAATATCCAAGGCGTATAACTTGGATGTAACGTATAAGCTGTTAAAATCCGCCATACTTTCCCATAGTTTGCATGGAGAAAATGGAAAAGCCATGTGAAACACATCACTAACCTTAAGCTGCTCCCGACGGCGAATTTTGTGTCCACAGCACCAACACGTTTGTTGTAACACTGCACAGTATTCACGAACATTCCTCTAAATGTCGATATTTACGTTATTAGAACTGGACAATAATTCATACTCCCGAACTTTAATTTTACCGACAAATAAACAAACTTGCAAACAAACGCGAGGCCCGTTGACGACGACTCGCGCACGCCGCGCCGTTGATTTGTTTGGAGGGATAGAGATAGCGAATGCATTTTTTCGTGCGATTGAGAGAGACGCGGTAAATCCCGTCCAACTTGCAGGAAGTACGTTTGCGGCGTGTCTTTGTTTTACTCCGCGCGTTCCATTTCACTCGGTCACGATCGCATCGGCGTAGGCGGCGGCGGCGCTGTGTCGTTTAGTCATTTTTAATTAATTTCGAGTATATTTTAATGCAGTGTGTGTATTAGGTGAACATGTGGTGTAACCGCGGACAGGGAATACTGCAGAAGAAGTGCACTGTGAAATGGAGAAATTTCGGATGATGATTTTGCCGCCGTCCGAGTTCGCCGGCCGCAAGCAAAGATGGGAAAATGGAGGTTACAACTCACGCACGCACACAAATACAAGCTATGTAAGTACATTTAATTACAATGTGTTATAATTAGTAATGCACACAGCAAGCATCTCTACAATAATGTAAAGAAGTGAAATAAGCACCACATAATTTATTGCAAAATTAAATATACTGGGATGTAACGTAGAAACGTAACGTATGAACGTAAACAAAAATAAATAGACTCGTACAATGTTTTATGCCAACAATACATACACAGTGTGTTTTAATTTACAATGTACAATATACACAGTAATTATCATAAGGTGTAGTCGAATAAATCGTATAAAAACACTTGGTCGGTTTCACTAATTAAAATCTTCTAATTTTATACGTAACAGGGATAAAACCATAAGTATAATCCAGTGACGGTTCGCGGGGTTTTTTTTTATGGTACGGCCGAGAAACAAGAAGTGGTAATACAGATGGGTAGGGTCAGTTGCAGAGACGGCTGGCTGCGTGACCGCACCTATCTGTATTACCACCTCTTGTTCCTCGGCCATACCAGAAAAAACCCCGCGAACCGTCACTGGTATAATCCTGACTAAAGCTTCAAAAATAGTGAGTATTTAAGTATTTAAATTGCGAGAAAAATGGTATTACACAAACGCCTACTTGCAGGCAACCCGATATACATATAACTAAGATTAATTTATTATTAAAAACTTCCAATTTTAAAGATAATAGGGACACAAGCAACCGTGTAATCCTTGGTAACGCTTTAAAAATATTACACTTATGGTTTTGTCCCTGTTACGTTTAAAATAGGAAGTTTTAAATAATAAATCATTTTTAGTACACGTATATTGGGTTGCTTGTTTGTAACTATTTACTCAACTAGTTTCGCATTTTACATTTCCAAAAGTCTTATTTAAAACAAATTAATTAATAAATTATTAGCTACTAACTAATATCTTTAATCTCAAAAAAATAATAAACACTCAGTGCCGTGTGCATTTCGATAATTGAAAACACCACAAAATAATTCGATGTTTTGCCTCATTAATATACAGGGTGTGGCGGAAAAGCGGGCAAATCCATAACACAGTAACTAGTCTATTAAATGTAAGAATATATTTGCCCCATCCGTTTTTTTTTTGTCCTGGTATACATGTCCTTGTAAAAAAAAATATCGATTTTACTGGCCAAGGAATGTCCCTATTTTCGGAGCAAACATGACAAAAAAATAACTGTCTAATGATTATTATTGATGTCTGATTTTTTTTTATTAGGTTAAATCAATCTATTTTTAGAATAACCTTGAAAAAAAAAATAGTACATCAAGAGAAATTTTGTGTAGGGTTGCCAGATTGTCCCTATTTTCGGAGTAAACATGACGAGAAAATAACTATCTAATGATTATTATTGATGTCATTTCTTTTTAATGGGTTAAGTCAATCTATTTCTGTAGAATAACCTTGAAAAAAAATAGCCCATCGAGAGAAATTTTGTGTAGGGTTGCCAGATGTACATCATTTAAAAGTATGACAATTGGTCAAAAAAGGTGGACTTTTAGCAGAAAAGGAGGACATTAAAAAAATATATATTCTATAGATAATAAATACAAAATACATAAATCTAGTTATACAGGGTCCTGCATCTCACCTCCCGTCTTATATAGCTCAGTTACTAATTAAGTTAGGATTTCGATATTTTGCAGAATATGTTTGTATTCTAGTATGTATTTCAGGAAAATATTTTTGATTATACAGGGTGTCCCAAAAAAGTGTGACGTCATGATAATGTATTTTTTTAAATTACATGCTATATATTTTATTGCTTATTTGGGTGCCTTTTATGGTTGCCTACATACTCCTATCATTTTATTGAAATCGATTCAGTGATATCAGCAGAATAAAATAAAAACTAGAAAGAATCACTTTTGCACTATTGGTTTAAAAAATAAATAAAAAATAAAAATAGTGCCTCGTTAATAAAATCATACAAGGTACTTATTAAATAAGGTCTTATAGACCCAGTAACCAAGTTAGATTGATATGAATTATCAAATAAGCCACCTTCGATTTTTATTTAATACCAAGGGGTGAACATGAAGCTTCTATCTGGCGATTTTAATGTTCCAAAGTGATTACGATTATTCCTAAAGAATTATAATATTTATCATCAGTATCAACGTTCATGTTCTAGCATGAACATGGGTAATACACATATTCCACAGTCAAATTAAAGCCTATATCTGTCAATTTGTATGTTCCAAGGTAAATGTGAAGCTTTTATCTTGCGATTTTAATGTTCCAAAGTGATTACGATTATTCCTAAAGGATTAAAATATGTATCCTCAGTGTAAACATTCATGTTCTAGGATGAACATGGGTAATGTACATATTCCACAGTTGAAATAAAGCTTATATCTGTCAATTTGTATGTTCCAAGGTGAACGTGAAGCTTTTATCTGACGATTTTAATATTTTAAAATTAATGCGATCGTTCCATAAAGGATTAGCTTATTCCTCGTCATATTCAAAGGTGAACATGAGCTTATATCTGTCAATTTGTATGTTCCAAGGTGAACGTGAAGCTTTTATCTTGCGATTTTAATGTTCCAAAGTGATTACGATTATTCCTAAAGTATTAAAATATGTATCATCAGTGCCAACGTTCATGTTCTAGGATGAACATGGATAATGCACATATTTCACAGTTGAAATAAAGCTTATATCTGTCAATTTGTATGTTCCAAGGTCAACGAGAAGCTTTTATCAGGAGATTTTAATGTTTCAAAGTGATTACGATTATTCCTAAAGGATTATAATATTTATCATCAGTGCCAACGTTCATGTTCTAGGATGAACATGGGCAATGCACATATTCCACAGTAAAAATAAAGCTTATATCTGTCAATTTGTATGTTCTAAGATGAACGTGAAGCTTTTATCTGGCGATTTTAAAATTTTAAAATTAATGCGATCATTGCATAAACTATAAGCATATTGCTCGTCATATTCTAAGGTGAACATGAAGCTTTTATCTAGCGATTTTAATGTTTTAAAATGAATGCGTTCATTTCTTATATGGGATTATCGTATTTCTCATCATGTTCTAAGGTGAACATGAAGCTTTTATCTGGCGATTTTAATGTTCTAAAATAATGGTGATTATTCCTTATACATAATATTTCTCATCAGTGTCAATGTTCATGTTCCAAGATGAACATGAAGCTTTTATCTGGCGATTTTAATGTTCTAAAATAATGGTGATTATTCCTTATACAGAATATTTCCCATCAGTGTCAATGTTCATGTTCCAAGATGAACATGAAGCTTTTATCTGGCGATTTTAATGGTCTGACATGAATGTGATCATGCCTTATGTAGGATTTGAAAATTTTGGCATTTCTTCAAAATTCATTAAAAATTATAAGTATATAAAAAAGAGCAAAATCGCACCCCTAAATTTTCGGACAATTTGATGTGAATAGAGCGTGACGTTAAAATAATTGTAATAAATTTTGCGATTTCGAAAAAAATACAAAAACAGTTGCCATGGTCCTGAAAATTTTAGAATTTATTCAAAATCAATAAAAAAATATGAATATGTAAAAAAGCAAAACTTCACCCTTAAATGAAAGCGCGATGTTATTAAAATTCTAATTTTACGATTCGAAAAAATTACAGAAACATTTGCAATCGATTTGAAAATGTCAGTGTTTATTCAAAATTAATTCAAAGCTATGAATATGTAAAAAAGAGCAAAATTCCACCCTTAAATTTTCGGGTAATTTCATGTGAACAGAGCATGACGCTAAAAAAATTGTAATAATTTTTGCGATTCGAAAAAAATACAAAAATAGTTGCCATCGTCTTGAAAATTTCAGAATTTGGAGTACATTTTTCCATCTTTCATAATTTTGACGTTTTGAAAGTCAGTTTTATCCGAGTCTACGAAACGTTCGATGCACACTTAAAATATGATTTAAATTGAAAATAAACCATGGAAGCGTAAATATAAATGATACCATCAAGTCGAAGAAAGTAACATAATGGCTACATCACCATTTTTTTTTTATCTTTGGTTTATAATTATAAAACGATAATAGTTACAGCAAATTTATGTTAATAATAATTGTAGAGAATGCTAAAATGAACAACTTATAAAGAATAAGTTTTTTTCGAAATCCCTTTAGTTTTTGAGTAAACTGAGTTTTTGAATTTGAAGTATAATTTTTCCATCTTTCATAAATTTGACGTTTTAAACGTCAGTTTCATCCGAGTTTACACAACGCTCGATGTACATTTAAAATATGATTTAAATTGAAAATAAACCATGAAAGTGTAAATATAAATGATACCATCAAGTCGGAGAAAGTAACATGATGGCCACATCACCATTTTTTTCCAGAAATTGTTGAAATGGCATCTAGGGACCCCAAAACGGACATTTCCGTAAAAAAAAATTTTGAAAGAAAAATTACAATCACAATACTTTCTCGTACTTCGTAACGGAGAAAGTAAAAATATTACAAAAATGCCGATTATACCATCAATTCGAAGAAAGTTAAATCATAATTTGTTTTATTTAATTTTCTTTCCGATGACCCGGCGACTTTCGGGCCAGTACTTCTCATATTTTCAAGCATACCGCGTCTTGTTATTTTGATAGCGATAAAGAAATAATAAGTATTTTTAGAACACATGATTACCTTCTCGAAAACGGGTGATTATTATAAGTTGTTCATCGTTCGCGTGAAAAACATCATGCAAATATTCCTGTTGATAATTGTAACAATCAACGGTTTCTGCCTGGGAAAAGTTTTTGACAAAACACCGATTTACATATGTGTCCAGAAATGTGAAGTGCAGGTGGTGACCGGGTACTTGAACCCGTCAAGTATTTCAGCAAAAGTGAATTCGATTACAGTACAGGGAAACGTTTCGAAATTGCGGAGAGGAAGTGTGGAAAATTTGCCAAATTTGAAGTATATTAAATTCGAAAAATGCAAAATCACGCAGATGTATCCCGATACATTCAAGAATTTATCGGCAGCTGATGAGGTTATACTTTCCTTTAATGATTTACGTGATATACATTATGGCGTCTTCACGAACAGGAACTTCAGGATCGTCGATCTTGGATTCAATCAGATTAGCGAGATCGACGACGAAGCTTTTGGAAACATGCCGAGATTAGAAGAAATAAGTTTAATGGGGAACCAAATATCTACGATCCAGCGTAATTGGTTCAAAAATTCCGCAAACATAAAATCTGTAACATTTGCATTTAACCAGATAACCAATATTGAAGCAAATGCATTCCTGGATTGCCCAAATTTACAGGATCTCTTTCTAAACTCCAATAAGTTAACATTCTTACAAGCCGATGAATTCGCTGGAATTAGAAACCTTAAAAGTTTATACTTATCATACAACAACATTAGTATAATGAATAGGTATCTATTTACAACTGGCACAAATATCACCAGATTACATTTGAACATGAATAGATTTCATAATATTAACAAAGGACTATTCGATAACATTAATGTTAAGTTTTTACACATACACCCAAATCCTTTATCATGTCCGTGCTTGAGTCTTATGCGTGAGTACGAAAAGTTGAAAATGTTTACAATTATTGAACCTTATGATGACGACGATATTCTTTGGGATGATGCTTATTTGCTTTGTATTAAGCCTAAGAATCGTCCGAATCTTTGCTCCGGAGATTTCGCAACAGCGAATGATGATTTAGTAACGGATTATTATAATAAGATGAATTTTACTAGAATAAGTGTTGTCACCAGATTGTTTTATGCTTACCGTGATTATTATATAGGTACTTAAATAAATAGTCTATAATTTATCTGTTGTTTTAAATTCAATCAAATGTTTATGATTACAAGTTTAGCTCTAATAAAAGTGGTAAAATTTATTAATTTCTTTCTTCCTTACACTAAGCATTCTTTGACGAACTCAACTATACACATCTTACTAACAAGGGAAGGTCCCCAGGTGATTCACCGTTTTCGATTCAAGCTCTGTGCAGAAATGTTGCAGGTGATGCCAGTAAGACATTTTGAAAATTATAGCCCCTATCTTTGGGTCCTACCAGACCTGGGACCGGTCGAATATTTCATGAAATATTTTAGAACAAAAGTTCTAAGGTTTGAGAAAGTGCATTCAGTAGCGGTATTTTGGTCACGTTGGATAGCCTTAGCAAGGTAAGACCAAAAATATAAAAACAATTACCACAAATTGTAAATTTTGTAAATTTACTCAGAAAAAATTGCTCACCTTCAAAATTACTTTAAAAATGACTGTAAAATTTTGTAAATGTACTCAGAATAGATTCCGCTTTAAGATCCTATAATAACCAAAAACATTCTGTCCCTTTATTTAAAAAAAAAAATGGTGATGTGGCCATCATGTTACTTTCTCCGACGATGGTATCATTTATATTTACGCTTTCATGATTTGTTTTCAATTTGAATCATATTTTAAATGTACATCGGGCGTTGTGTAAACTCTGATGAAACTGACGTTTAAAACGTCAAATTTATGAAAGATGAAAATGACAAATTATACTTTAAATTCTAATAGTCAGTTTACTTCAAAACCAAAGAGATTTCGAAAAATACTTATTCTTTATAAGTCGTTCGTTTTGACATTCTCTGCGTTTATTATTAAAATAAATTTGCTGTAACTATTATCGTTTCATAATTATAAACCAAAAATGAAAAAAAGTCATAAATTTTTCTCCAATAAAAATGATTTCAAAAAAACATGTTCATTTCTTAGTTGTCTTCAATATTTATTTTAATGTTTTTGTAAAATTTAAAAAAATATTAGAAAAAAACAAAAAACGGTTAAGATAAACACCCACTTCCGGTGCATGGAATTTTACCAAAAGCTTTTCAGTTCTTCGGATTATCAAATAAGATTTATGTCTAAAGTTTCAAGATCACAATACTTTTTCGTACTTCGTAACGGAGGTAGTAAAAAATATTAATACCGATACATATTTTTTTTTAAACACTAATACCATTTCTAAGAAACTTATTCCTTGTAAGTTCAGACTAAGAAATTGGTTTTATCAAACATTATTTTCTAGTAGAAATAAAGGGCGATGGGTGGGCTCTGTCCCATCCTCGAATCTTTAGAAAACAAGCGAGGATTTCGCAAGTATAATATTGATAAGAAAATAATCTATAAATAATTTTCTGGTTATTTGATAAACGATTTCTTTCATAGAAACTCTGGAGGATGTTCAAAGGGTTGGAGGATAGGATGGTACCCACCCACCACTTTTTCAACTTGATATTACTCACAAATGCGCTTTCTTTATGCTTTTGAAATTATTGCATCCCACATGATCTAAGAAATTAGCTTCATCAAACAGTGTTTTCTAGGTTAGGTTTAAGTGGAAACTAAGGGCGGTGGGTGGTCCGTATTCCATCCTCCAATCCTCATGACACAAACGAGACATTCGCAAACTTAAATTAATCGATAAGAAAGTTTTTTGGACGTTTGATAAACGTTTTCTTTTATAGAAACTCTGTGGCGTATTCGAAGGCTTGGAGGGTAATATAGGGCCCACCCACCATCCTATGGTTCATTTCAATGTTTTCCACAAACGCTCTTTCTTTATGTTTTTGAAATTATTACATCCCTCGTGATTCAACTAAGAAATTAGTTCCTCATACTGTGATTTCTAGGTTAGGCTTGAGTGAAAATGAAGGACAGTGGGTGGGCCCTATCCCACCCTCAAATCTTTAAAACACAAGCTAGGATTTCGCAAGTGCAAGTTAATTGATAAGAAAATAATTAACGGTTTTTTTTGGACGTGATCCAACTAAGAAATTAGTTCCTCAAACCGTGTGAAACTCAAGGGCAGTGGGTGGGCTCTATCCCACCCTCAAATCTTTAGAACACATGCTAGGATTTCGCAAGTGCAACTTAATTGATAAAAACATAATGTAACAGTTTTTTTCGGACATGATCCAACTAAGAAATTAGTTTCTCAAACCGTGTGAAACTCAAGGGCAGTGGGTGGGCTCTATCCCACCCTCAAATCTTTAGAACACATGCTAGGATTTCGCAAGTGCAACTTAATTGATAAGAAAATAATCTAACGGTTTTTTGGACGTTTGACAAACGTTTTTTTTACTGTTTCTCTGGGGTGTATTCAAAGGATTGGAGGGTAGAACAGGGCCCACCCTCCGCCCTATGTTTCTTTGAAATTTTTCCACAAACGCTCTTTCTTTATGCCTTTGAAATTATTGCATCCCTCGTGATCCAACTAAGAAATGAGTTCCTCAAACAGTGTTTTTTAGGTTAGGTTTAAGTGAAAATGAAGGTCGGTGGGAGGGCTCTATTCCAGCCTTAAATCTTTAAAACACAAGCTAGGATTTCACTCAATTGATAAAAAAATAATCTAACGGTTTTTTGGACGTTTGACAAACGTTTTCTTTCACAGAAACTCTGGGGCGTATTCAAAGGCTTGGAGGGTAGGACAGAGACCACCCACCGCCCTATGTTTCATTTAAATTTTTTCCACAAACGCGCTTTTTTATTATGATTTTGAAATTATTAAAGCCCACATGATCCAACTAAGAAATTAGTTTTCTCAATATTTTCTAGGTTAGGTTTTAAGTGTAAATGAAGGGCAGTGGGTGGTCCCTATCCCACCCTTGAATCTTTAGAACACAAACAAGGATTTCGCAAGTGCAACTAAATTGATAAGAAAATAATCTAACGGTTTTTTTGGACGTTTGACAAACGTTTTCATTTTCTGAAACTCTGGGCATATTCAAAGAGATGGAGGGTAGGACAAGGCCCACCCACCAACCTATGATTCAATTAAATGTTTTCCATAAACGCTCTTTCTTTATGCTTTTGAAATTATTACGTCTATCGTGATCCAACTAAGAAATGAGTTCCTCAAACAGTGTTTTTTAGGTTACATTTAAGTGAAAATTAAGGTCTGTGGGAGGGCTCCATTCCACCCTTAAATCTTTAAGACACACGCTAGGATTTCACAAGTGGAACTCAATTGATAAAAAATAATCTAACGGTTTTTTGGACGTTTGACAAACGTTTTCTTTTACAGAAACTCTGGGGAATATTCAAAGGATTGAAGGGTAGAACAGGGCCCACCCACCACCCTATGTTTCATTTAAATTCTTTCCACAAACGCTCTTTCTTTATGCTTTTGAAATTAGTACATCCCTCGTGATTCAACTAAGAAATTAGTTCCTCCAACAGTTCTAGGTTAGGCTTAAGTGAAAATAGAGGGCAGTGGGTGGGCTCCACCCCACCCTCAAATCTTTAGAACACAAGCTAGGATTTCGCAATTGTAAGTGAATTGATAAGAAAATAATCTAACGGTTTTTTTTTACCTTTGACAAACTTTATTACTAAATTACTTAAAGAATCTCTGGGGAGTATTCAAAGGCTTGGATAGGTTTAAATTATTATCTAATATTGTAACAACTATTATCATTTCATAATTGGAGACCAGAAATGTTAAAACATCAAAACATTGAATGATGTTTATAGTGAAAGTACCAAATGCTAATGTATTTCATCAAATTAAAAAAAATGGTGATGTGGCCATTATGTTACTTTCTCCGACTTGATGGTATCGTTTATATTTACGTTTTCATGGTTCATTTTCAATTGAAATCATAATTTAAATGTACATCGAGCGTTGTGTAAACTTGGATGAAACTGACGTTTATAACGTCAAAATTATGAAAGATCGAAAAATTATACTTCAAATCCAAAAACTCAGTTTGCTCAAAAACTAAAGGGATTTCGAAAAAAACTTATTCTTTATAAGTTGTTCATTTTAGCATTCTCTACAATTATTATTAACATAAATTCGCTGTAACTATTATCGTTTTATAATTATAAACCAAAAATTATAAGAATAATAATAAATTTTTTTCTCGAATAAAAATGATTTTATAAAAAATATTTTCAAGCAAAATATGTTAATTTCTTTGTTGTCTTCAAAGTTTGTTTAAATGTTTTTGTGATATTTTTCATATTTAAGAAAATATTGGCAAAAACCAAAAACAGTTAAGGTAAACGCCCACTTCCGGTGTACGAAATTTTACCAAAAGCTTTTCAGTTCTTCAAATTATCAAATAAGACGGATGTTCAAAGTTTCATATCAATTTCTCTATTAGTTTTTGAGATACAGCCGCACAGACAGACAGACACACACACACAGACACAAAAAAATTCCAGAAATTGTTGAAATGGCATCTAGGGACCCCAAAACGCATATTTCCGTAAAAAAAAATTGAAAAAAAAATCACGATCACAATACTTTCTCGTGCTTCGTAACGGAGAAAGTAAAATTATTACAAAAATGCCGATTATACCATCAATTCGAAGAAAGTTAAATCATAATTTGTTTTATTTAATTTTCTTTCCGCTGACCCGGCGACTTTCGGGCCAGTACTTCTCATATTTTCAAGCATACCGCGTCTTGTTATTTTGATAGCGATTAAGAAATAAAAAGTATTTTTAGAACACAAGATTATCTTCTCGAAAACGGGCGATTATAAGTTGTTCATAGTTCGCGTGAAAAACATCATGCAAATATTCCTGTTGATAATTGCAACAATCAACAGTTTCTGCCTGGGAAAAGTTTTTGACAAAACACCGATTTACATATGTGTCCAGAAATGTGAAGTGCAGGTGGTGACCGGGTACTTGAACCCGTCAAGTATTTCAGCAGAAGTGAATTCGATTACAGTACGGGGAAACGTTTCGAAATTGCGGAGAGGAAGTGTGGAAAATTTGCCAAATTTGAAGTATATTAAATTCGAAAAATGCAAAATCACGCAGATGTATCCCGATACATTCAAGAATTTATCAGCAGCTGATGAGGTTATACTTTCCTTTAATGATTTACGTGATATACATTATGGCGTCTTCACGAACAGGAACTTCAGGATCATCAATCTTGGATTCAATCAGATTAGCGAGATCGATGACGAAGCTTTTGGAAACATGCCGAGATTAGAAGAAATAAGTTTAATGGGGAACCAAATATCTGCGATCCAGCGTAATTGGTTCAAAAACTCCCCAAACATAAAATCTCTAACATTTGCATTTAACCAGATAACCGATATTGAACCAAACACATTCCTGGATTGCCCAAATTTAGAGCATCTCCTTCTACACTCCAATAAGTTAACATTGTTACCAATGAAGGTATTTGCTGGAATTGGAAACCTTAAAAATTTATACTTATCAAACAACAACATTCGTTTAGTGTATTCGAATCTATTTACAGCTGGCACAAATATCACCAGATTACATTTGGAGATGAATAGAATTCATGAGATTAAGAAAGATCTATTCGATCGCATTAATGTTAAGATTATACACATACACCCAAATCCTTTATCATGTCCGTGCTTGAGTCTTATGCGTGAGTACGAAAAGTTGAAAATGTTTACAATTGTTGATCCTTATGATGACGACGATATTCTTTGGGATGATGCTTATTTGCGTTGTATTAAGCCTAAGAATCGTCCGAATCTTTGCTCCGGAGATTTCGCAGCAGCAAATGATGATTTAGTAACGGATTATTACAATAAGATGAATTTTACCAGAATAAGTTATGTCAGCAGATTGTTTTATGCTTACCGTGATCATTATAGGTAAAATAAATAGTCTATAATTTATCTGTTGTTTTATAGTCAATAAAATGTTTATGATTACAAGTTTAGCTCTAATAAAAGTGGTAAATTACTTTCTTTCTTCCTTACACTAAGCTCAA
Source organism: Ocypus olens (assembly GCA_910593695.2). NCBI lineage: Eukaryota > Metazoa > Arthropoda > Insecta > Coleoptera > Staphylinidae > Ocypus > Ocypus olens. The sequence continues at coordinate 62,069,847 of OU343048.1, forward strand.
AGAATAACGAACTCAACTTTACACATCTTACTAACAAGGAAAGGCCCCCAGGTAATTTACCGTTTTCGATTCAAGCTCTGTGCAGAAATGTTGCAGGAGATGCCAGTAAGACATTCTGAAAATTATAGCCCCGACCTTTGGGTCCTACCAGACCTGTGACCGGTCGAATATTTCATGAACAATCTTTGCAAATTCTCTCAAAATCAATTTGTTCACAAGATACTGCATAAACTAAAAACATCTGCACCCCAAATTTTCAAAATATGACACTTAAACCCGCCACGTTTAAATTTAGAAAGTGCACGCCTTTAAAGTCACTTTAAACAAATATATTGCTACAGACTGAAAACTTTGCAAGTTCACTTAAAATCTAAGATTCTACAAAAACTGGAAACATCCCCTATCCAGATTACCAAAGAAATTACTCGCTTAAACTCGCTGCGTTTCCTTTTAAAAATTGCTCACCTTCAAAATTACTTTAAAAATGACTGTGAACTTTTGCAAATGTACTCAGAGTAGATTCCGCTTTAAGATCCTATAATAACCAGAAACATTATGTCCCTTTATTTAAAAAAAAAAACTATTTTCAACTCGTCGCGTATCAAGTTAGAAATTGCACACTTTCAACATTGCTTTAAAAAAATAATGATGTGGACATCATGTTACTTTCTCCGACTTGATGGTATCATTTATATTTACACTTTCATGGTTTATTTTCAATTTAAATCATATTTTGAATGTACATCGAACGTTTCGTAGACTCGGATGAAACTGACGTTTAAAACGTCAAAATAGTGAAAAATGGAAAAATTTAAATTGCAAATTTAAAAACTAAGTTTACTCAAACACTAAAGAGATTTTGAAAAAAACTTATCCTTTATAAGTTGTTCATTTTGACATTCTCTATTCTTATTAACATAAATTTGCTGTAACTATTATCGTTTTATAATTATAAACAAAAACATTAAAAAAAAATAATAATTTTTTTCTCGAATAGCAATGATTTTATGAAAAATATTTTCAAGCAAAAGATGTTCATTTCTTTGATGTCTTCAATATTTGTATAAATATTTTTGTGAAATTATTGAAATGGCATCTAGGGACCCCAAAACGGATATTTCCGCAAAAAAATATTTTGAAAAAATTTTCACGATCACAATACTTTCTCGTACTTCGTAACGGAGAAAGTAAAAAATATAAAAATAATTGCTACAAACTAAAAACTGCCTTAAACAATAATTTACAGCTATCTAAAAATGAGAATTTTTAACTGCCAAAAACCGCAATTTTCTCAAAAATTACAATTTTCAACTGCCAACGATAACCAATTTCAAGTGCCAAAAATAACAATTCTCAACAACCAAAAATAACAGTTATTATCTGTCAACGCTTACCATTTCCAACTGCCAAAACTGGCAATTTTTAATAGCCAAAAATGTCAATTTTCAACTACCAAAAATGACAGTTTCTAACTGTCAAAAAAGTCCATTTTTAACTGCCAAAAATTTAACTGCCTAAAAGAAAAATTTTCAGCTACCCAAAATTGCAATTTTCGACGGGTAAACACTACTATTTTCAACTGTCAAAATTTGACAATTTTCAACAGACAAATATGACCATTTTCAACTGCATTAAATACACCTAGTTACCTAAAAATGAGAATTTCTAACTGCCAAAAACCACAATTTTCAGCTGTCAAAAATGACAATTTTCAACCGCCAACGATAACCAATTTCAACTGCCAAAAAAGACAATTTTCACTTACAGTTTCCAACTGTCAAAAATGTCAATTTTCAACTGTAAAAATTAAAATTGTTAACTGCGTTAAAGAAACATTTTCAGCTACCAAAAATTGCAATTTTCAACGGCTAATCACTACAATTTTTAACTGTCAAAATTTTAAACAGACAAATATGACAATTTTTACATAGTAATTTCCAGCTACCTAAAAATGAGAATTTTTAAATGAAAAAAACACAGTTTTCAACTGTCAAAAATGACAATTTTGAACTGCCGAAACTGGAAATTTTTAATAGCCCAAAATGACCGTTTTCAACTACCAAAAATGATAGTTCCTAACTGTCATAAATTACAATTTCCAACTGCCAACGATAGCCATTTTCAACTGCCAAAACTAACAATTTACAGCCAAAAGCTACACTTTTCAACTGCCAAAAATGACAATTTTCAATTGTCAACGATGGTCATTTTTTCAACTGCTAAATATGACAATTTTCAATGGCCAAAGATGACAAATTTCAATGACAATTTTTAACTGCCAATGCTGATCATTTTTAACTGCAAAACATGACAATTTTTAATTGCCAATGATAACATTTTTCAACTGCTAAAACTGACAATTTTCAACTGCCATTTTCAGCAGCCTACAATGACCATTTTCAACTGTCAAAAATGACAAATTTCAATGAGAATTTTTAAATGCCAATGCTGACCATTTTCAACTGCAAAAAATGACAATTTTCAACTGCTAAAAATGACGATTTTCAACAGCCAACGATGACAATTTTCAACTGCTAAAAATGTCAATTTTCAACTGCTAAAAATGTCAATTTTCAACTGCCAACGATGACCATTTTCAACTGTCAAAAATGATCAATTTAAATGAAAATTTTTAACTGCCAATGCTGACCATTTTCGACTGCAAAAAATGATAATTTTCAACTGCCAACGATGACAATTTTCAACTGCAAAAAATGACAATTTTCAACAGCCAACGATGACAATTTTCAACTGCTAAAAATGACAAATTTCAATGACAATTTTCAACTGCTAAAAATAACAAATTTTGGCAGCCAACAATGACCATTTTCAACTGTCAACAATGACAAATTTCAAAAAGAAATTTTAACTGCCAATGCTGACCATTTTCAATTGCCAACGATGACAATTTTCAATTGCTAAAAACGGCAATTTTAAACTGCTAAAAATAACAATTTTCAACTGCCAAAAATGACAATTTTCAACTGCCAATGCTGACTATTTTCAACTGAAAAAAATGACAAATTTCAATTGCCAATGATAACAATTTTCAATTGCTAAAAATGCCAATTTTCAACTGCTAAAAATGGCAATTTTCAGCAGCCAACAAGGACCATTTTCAACTGTCAAAAATGACAATTCAATGACAATTTTTAACTGCCGATGCTGGCCAGTTTTAACTGAAAAAATTACAATTTTCAATTGCCAACGATGACAATTTTCAACTGCAAAACATGACAATTTTCAATTGCCAATGATAACAATTTTCAACTGCTAAAACTGACAATTTTTAACTGCCAAAAGTGACCATTTTCAGCAGCCAACAATGACCATTTTCAACTGTCAAAAATGACAAATTTCAATGAAAATTTTTAAGTGCCAATGCTGACCATTTTCAACTGCAGAAAATGTTAATTTTCAACTGCCAACGATGGCCATTTTCAACTGTCAAAAATGATCAATTTAAATGCCAATTTTTAACTGCCAATGCTAACCATTTTCGACTGCAAAAAATGACAATTTTCAACAGCCAACGATGATCATTTTCAACTGTCAAAAATAACAATTTTTAACGAAAAATGCTGACAATTTTCAACTGCTAAAAATAACAATTTTCGGCAGCCAACAATGACCATTTTTAACTGTCAACAATGACAAATTTCAAAAAGAAGTTTTAACTGCCTATGCTGACCATTTTCAATTGCCAACGATGACAATTTTCAATTGCTAAAAACGACAATTTTCAACTGCTAAAAATGACAATTTTCAACTGCCAAAAATGACAATTTTCAACTGCCAATGCTGATTATTTTCAACTGAAAAAAATGACAAATTTTAATTGCCAATGATAACAATTTTCAATTCTTAAAAATAACAATGTTCAACTGCTAAAAATGGCAATTTTCAGCAGCCAACAATGACCTTTTTCAACTCTCAAAAATGACAAATTTCAATGACAATTTTTAACTGCCAATGCTGGCCAGTTTTAACTGAAAAAATTACAATTTTCAATTGCCAACGATTACAATTTTCAACTGCTAAAAATTACAATTTTCAAGTGCTAAAAATGACAATTTTCAACAGCCAAACAAATTTACACAAAATCGATTGTGCTTAATATTCTATAAAACTTAAAAACGCCCCCTAAAGAAATATTCAAAAAATTAAGGTTAATCTCGCCGCATTTTAATTTGAAAATTGGACACTTAGAAAATTTAAAAACAATTGTTGCAAACTGCTAACTTTGCAAATTTACTTAAAATAAATTCTGCTTCAGTATTCTGCATAAACTAGACACATCCCCATCGTATATTCCAATAAAATCATATTTTAACTCAACGCGTTGCAATTTTAAAATTGCACATCTTCAAAATTGCTTTAAAAAAATGTAGAAACAATTGCTACAAACTGGATTTTTTCTAATTTTCTCAGAATCGATTCAGTTCTAAGATACTGCATAGTACAAACAAAAACATCCCTACCGCAGATTTTCAAAATATTACACTTAAACTCTCCACGTTTGAATTTGGAAATTGACGTCTTCAAAGTTGCTTTAAGTAACTATAATAACAATTACTACAGACTGCATATTTTGCAAAGTTTATTCAAAATCGATTCTGCTCAGAGTCTACAAAAACCGGAACATCCCCTACACAGATAAAAATAATATTTGGTACAACTTCCAGAGAGAGATTAGTTTCTGAGGTATGTCTGCCAGAAGAAGACCAGGAAGTGCAGGAAAGCAATTTCTCTGCATCGCTCTTTCCTATCCAAAAAATACTTTTCTTTAATTTCCAACATTCAATAAATACGTTATGAACATTATTAATATTAAATTAAAAATTCTCAAATAATTACTCCATATCGAAAAACAGCAGCTAGAAGTTGAAAAAGAAAACAAATTCAAAAACTATAACATACATCTATTTCTAACGTGTCTTTACAATAAACAATCATCATCGATATATGCTAAGATTTTATGTTAAATACAGTGCGTATTATTAATATTTTGTGATTTAGGCACTAAGCTGCAATGAGAAACATGAACAGATAATATATAAATTGTACACTAGTGTAAATATGAATGAAAATTCTTAAATTGTTGCGAATAGATTGCACAAATTGTAATATAGATAATTCTATAATTTCAGAATATTAAAATATATAATCTAAATACTGGTTCTTTTAATTGTAAATATGTGTAAGTAATGATTTTGACTCTTAACTTCTATAAATCATTGCAATCGGCTTTTTCGGCGGAATCTATTTTATTGCCACATAGGCATCTGCGGCTTCCCCGGCCATCCGGCAGGCAAATGTAATTTTTCGGGCATTGATCTTTGTAGTACATGCAAACGTTGTTGAGTTGATGGCAACGGTCGGGCACCGATACCAGAGCGTACAGTTTGTTTCCGGTGCCTCCGAGAGGAACTTCCAGCGGTGGAAGTCGTTTCAACGTGTATTTTTCGACACGCTCGATAGTTTTTCTGAAATATGTTAGCTTGTAAAGTATGTTCATTAAAAAAAAACCTCAAGTGTGCCATGATTTTTTATTTTTTTAAATTTATGTTGGTAACACATATTGAGGTTATGTTACTTATGTTCCTACCGATAAATTCATTTGCTGTGATAAACGACGCAGAGAAGACGTAGGTTCATCTTCCAAAATTCCTTGGGCTGTGTTAATAGCACCGTAAGTACGTTTGACTGGTCTGCCACTTGCTGGTATATGGAGAATACTACCCGTTTAATGAAAATGTGATTGTTAGGAAATTCTTCCTGAAACTCTGCTAAAGGTGCGTCGAATGAGTACACCCAATTTCCGTCCACTTTAGTCCAATTTTGGAAATACTTTCAACTATAGATCTATCCATGAGTAAGAGCGGTTTACGAACTAAGTTCGGAACATTCAAATAATATTGGTATCCTTTTCTACTACCTGATAACCGAGCGGATATTCCCAAGACGTACGATTTCGTCGGCCGTATCTAGAAAACACACACGCGGCCTGCGTAGCTTGGTCTTAGACCGAGCGGTAGAAGGAGAAAGAAATAGTTTACGGCGTCTCTTACTTACCGGTTATTTCAAAGGCGCGCGCGATTTAGTCGCAACGGACACTACGGACAAGACACTACTTGATTCGGACGGATAAGACACCCCGACCGCCATCTCTGCTGAATAGCTCTATAGAAACGTTTTTGCTGGTTGCGTAAACCTTTGTGACCACGGAATAATTGTGACTTTTAGAACGATCTGACGTTTTGTATGTCAATTCCTAACATGTGCCAACTTAGATTTTTAAAAATAAAAAATCATGGCACACTTGAGGTTTTTTTTTAATGAACATAGGATATATCATTCCAATATCTCCATGGTGATTTGAGATATTTCTTTAAGCGGTAAACGACAAATCCTCGTTACGGTCAGCAAAACGTCCAACCTCTTAACAGTTTTATTGAGGTGCGGTCCTAATCCACTTAAAGAAATATCCCAAATCGCCATGAAAATATTGGAAAACTATACATCAATAAAAAATACTGTGATCCACTTACGATATCCAATCGGACCAGTAGATGTGCTCGTCCGTAACGGCAACCCCGAATGGATAGGTGCAATTGGTGGCCAGAATTTGCGGTGAGCGCGAGTCGATGTGGACGCAGATGATTTTCTTGATTCCGGCATCGGCGTAGCAAAGTTGTTCCGTTGAGAAGTCGATCGTTAAAGAATTTGGTAACTGGACGTTTTCCCCTTGCAAGAAGATTTCTCTACCCGATCCGTCAGAGTTGGCCCATTCGATTTTCGGCTTTTGACGATCCCAGTCGCTCCAAAATATTTTCCTAATGAGAATTAAAACTTTATTATAATTCAAACAAAATTATAAAGGATTCTGTAAGGTGTATTCTTCAGCAAAGCCACCCAAAATTATGATTCTATAAAAAAAAATATATTGGTGTATTCTTCAGCAAAGCCGCCCAAAATTATGATTCTATAAAAAAAAATATATTGGTGTATTCTTCAGCGATGCCACCCAATGTGGAAATCAGGAAATGTTGCTTTGAAATTGGATACCATTAGACATTCGAATACAATTGATGATACTTAAGCATGGCTGGCGATCGTGCGATGTAATCCACAGTAAACAGGTGAAAATGTCTTACTTCCCAAATAGTCCGATGACGAACAAAAACTTTTGGAATTCGGCAGAAATAAATAAATCCGTCTTCTCAGATAGAAGGTGGCATGAAAATAACAACTCAACATTAATTTTGCCATTGATTTACAAATTGTTGAGGTGTGCCACTTAAAGGAATTAGGTTAATCAAAATTGATTGGGTTATAACATAATCCCAGGTTTATTGAAAAGTACTTTTTTGTTGTTGTTACTTTTTTCTTTGAAATACTATTTCACAAAAAAATTGAAAAAATATTCCATAGATGGCGCTTCTTTTGTAAAATATTTTTCTTTTCCTTTGTTTCGCTTGCCGCCACATGGCCACCTGGGCGTGAAGAGGATAATGGAACTGCTGGGTATTTGAAGAAAAACTGAAGTATGCAATATCATAACATTGCAGTCAATCCAAAAGAAACGTTTTGAAACCCGAATTGAAGAAGGTTACTTATATATACAGGGTGTCCGAAAAGTATAGAATATCCCGTATAGCTCAGTAAATATCCACTTTAGAGAAAAAAGTTTTAAATAGAAGTTGTTTGACACTTGGATATATCAATTTTATTTTTTGCTATAAACAAAAGCGCAACGAATAACACTTACATGTTTTTAAATGACAAGGCACATATTTTTTATACTCATTTGATAGAGTTTTTTTTTCTCTTTTCAACAACATAAAACTTGATTACCTTTATCTAAAAAAAAATCAATAAAAAGAAAATATCTTGGATATTTATCAAATGATATTAATATCAAATTGTTTAACAAATGAGTAATGTAATTAAACTTAACTTACAGGAAATATTCAAAGTGTAAACCATTCATGATTTGACAGTGGTAAATTCGGTTTTTAAATACTACATGTACGATTTGATCAATGAAATGAAAATACATATCCAAGACATTTTCTTATTTTTCTTGAAATTTTTCTTATGTAAATGTAATCAAGTTTTATGCCGTTGAAAAGAGAAAAAAAAACTCTTTCAAATGAGTATAAAAAATATGTGCCTTGTCATTTAAAAAAAATGTTAGTGTTATTCGTTGCGCTTTTGTTTATAGCAGAAAATAAAATTGATATATCCAAGGTGGTGGATAACCAAGTGTCAAATAACTTCTATTTAAAACTTTTTTCTCTAAAATGGATATTTACTGAGCTATACGGGATATTCTATACTTTTCGGACACCCTGTATATGCCTGTAAAGCAAAATATTGCTGAAATTGTGAACATTTCATAAATTCATCAGCAACAAATTTTAAGGTTGATACTTTTCTGGGAAAATATCTTTAATATGCATCCTCTAAGACAACATGTGTTATTAAAACCTTCTGCAATTATTTCACCACATTTCGTATTTTTGACGAAACCAGTGATTTATAAACAAGCTACAGGCGACCCTTGTTCTTCATTACATTCATTTTGAAGACGTGATGAGCATCAGGGAATATTTCGCCATTTCCACAGATACTTTTGGCTAGTAAAGCAAGATATTGTTCTTTGTGAACATTTGATAGATTCATCAGTAACTTTAAATTTGGTCGATAATTTCTGGGAAAGCATCCTCTAAGAAGACATGTGTAATTAAAACATTCCGCAATTATTTCACTAAATTGCGTATTTTTAACGAAACCAGTGATAAAACAAGGTACAGGTGAGCCGTTAGGCCCAAGTGACAGTTTGGTGTGCCATCTCTTCGAATGGAATAATTGTATTTTTTCGAGGATGGTGATAATCGTGCAGTTACAATAACATCAGTTCGCTTCAAATGCTGCAAACGTTTCTCATTCCAGAACTTCAACGATTTCCTGTGAATGACAACTTATTTCCAACAAGATGGAGTAACTAGTCATACAGCAAGGGTATCAATGCACCATTTGAAAGACCTTTTCCAGCACCATCTCATCAGTAGGAATGGGGATATTCCGTAGCCGCCACGATCGCCAGAACTGACTTGTGATTTTTTTTATGGGGTTATGTTAAGTCTAAGATTTTTGAGACTCGTGGAGCAATACAGGACTTAAAAGTGTGGATTGAAGAAGAAGTACGTGCAATAACACCGGCAGTACTACGATATGTCAGTGAGAATACAACTCATGGCTTACTAGAATGTATTTTCAGCCAATCAGATGCAACAAAATGCATAGCAGCATGTGTATCACCGCGATGATAAAAAACAAAAGTAGCGGTGATATTTTATTGTGGTCCTGTCAGACTTTTAAACCTCAAAATGGACATACTAAATTATTGGAATGCAGTTTCTAACAGTGAAATCAATGAAACGGTGAAAAATACGACGCCCAGAAACACCGCAAGGTGTCGACAGTTTACGGAGTCTTTGTGCTGCAAGAAACTACAAGACGAATTTAAAACATTGCAATATGTGAGTTGTCATCAAGATTATAAAAGGTTATTCGTTATATTCTCTCACTAAATATAACTCGTGGTACGATTAATAACCGATGATATTTAGTCGTTGAAACCGAAGCAGCACATTCAACTCGCGCTAGCGCTCGTTGAATCTGCAGCTCGGTTTCAACTCCAAAATATCATCGGCATTAGTCATACCACTCGTTGTATTACGGCTGAGAATTTCAGTATGAGACTCGAACAACATGATATTCGCCACCTTACTGGAGTTATGTTCAAAAAATTAATCTTCTTTCACCTTGTAAAATAATTTCCATTTGTGTTCTTAAGATCTGTTGCAATATATGAACACAAAAATGTGTCTGCACGCTTTTTTTTTAATACCTATAAATAGTGCGGTTTAACTGCCCAACTTTGTATTACATTCTGTGAGTGGATAATTTCAGTAAAGTAAGTAAATCATATTCTAAATGCAGAAGAAAATACAGCCCTGAAATTGAAGGTAAACCTGATCAGAAAAAACGTGTCAACCATTCATCGATATTCCTTTATTAGACAACAGGTCTAAATATTCATTTTCTTAATTTACGCTTCTAGCTTCCTTCGAAAGGCCTTAAAGAAATAAGTCTTTCAGGTAGTAATAAAGCCATTAATAATAAGTAATAAAGTTACTAATGGGATCTACGAACCCTCGTTGTGGATGCACTGCAATTCCTCTGGGATTAACCAGCTTGTTATCAAATAGAGTTCTTCTCAGCTTTGATTCCAAATTGGCCACCTCTATGGTATCTTTTGTCGAATCTGTCCAATAGATATTCCTCGACACCCAATCAATAGCAAGGCCTTCTATGGACACTATATCTGAAACAAAAATATATTCAATCAATGGTTCTATCGCAGAGATACATTCTAATAAACAATTAGGTTTTCCAACTTCAATTGTAATTTCGTTATGATGAAAAAATCATAAAAGACGTCTTACGTTTTTCCCATCATAGCAAAATTGTCGTATTTATCCAAAGAATACATTTTCGAATGTAAGTAGAATAAGGAGATTGTACTGCCAGTTTTAAACATAACTGGCAGTACAATCTCCTTATTCTACTTATTTATATACCAGTTAAACAATAGATGAATACATCACTAGATTTTTGAATGAGTCGAATACGAAGAATATTATTTTGAGTAGTTTTAGAGCATCAGTTTTTTACAGCGAAGATGTATTTTATTCTAATGTTGTTTAGTTGCAAAGATAAGGTTTAACACATTTGCAAACTTCAAATGAAAGATAAACGGCGATGGTACAGTGGTTTACAGACCAATTATGGAACAATATATTTTTATGCGAATTATGTCTTGACTGGTGAATGTTTCATTAACAATTGCAGCGAAGTGAATACGCCACAATGAAGGTAGTAAATCAGAGTCTTTTATAGATACAAAATCCTTGACAGCGTGGAGAAATCCACCGTTAACCGTTAACTAGCGACAATTAGTAAGCTAATTGTTCGATTAAACTTTTTACCGCCATCTTGCGTCAAGAACCGTCGCAGTTGTGCATCTGCGTGTAAATTTCTACGGACCGATCCGACTGGCGAGACACCATTTGTTTTAAAAACCGTAATAATAAAAGCTTTTATTATTATTCATTACTAGCGGAAAACTATAGATTTCTGTCCTGATGAGATGATTGCATAAGCGACTCTACTGTACTGATGAGGTCTGCAGCCCGAAACCATTCTATCTACTCATAGATTAGACTTTTTTGACATAAATTAAGTTTCGTAAGTACTACTTTTTGTGGCGAGAGCAACGTAGTCGGATTTCTGTCAGTCAAGTCAAAAAAGGCTAATCTATGAGTGGATGGAGTATATAGTTTATCATTGACGTGAATACTAAAATTGCTAAAGGGTATAGCCGAATAAGATGGTCAAAAGTGCCCCCAAAGCAAATCAATAATCGCGATGACTGGATGAAAGATAATTAAAAATGAAGTTGATTGCTCGAAATTTCAGCCTCCTGAAGCAATTTGTTGTCGAGATATGACCGAAAACGTGAATTTTACGTTTTATTTTTTTTCTCTTTTTCTATTGCACGAATCAAACTGAAACCAAGTCTACCCAAAACAAAACAAAAAAAATTACAACTCGCAGTATTTTCAATTTTTTTGGCGCCAAATTCAAATAGAAAAATTAAGTTAAAGTTTTCAAATTTAATTTTTGCAGTGAAGGTATTCGAGGACTGTCTCATTTTTTTTCTGTAAATGTGTTTTACTAAATTCTATAACATACATTTTTTTCAGAATTTTAAACAGTGTGTAAAATAATTAAAAACCACTTTTACCACCTTCAAAATTTGAATTTCGTGCCAAAATTGTGATAAAGTTATTTTTGTGTATCTCTCTGATTTAAAAAAAAAGATAATCATTTCACAAAAATAACTTTTTTATCACAATTTTGGCACGAAATTCAAATTTTTAAGGTGGCAAAAGTGGTTTTTAATTATTTTAACTATCTTCCACACTGTTTAAAATTCTGAAAAAAATGTATGTTATAGAATTTGGTGAAACACATTTACAGAAAAAAAACTGAGACAGTCCTCGAATACCTTCACTGCAAAAATGAATTTTGAAAACTTTTACTTCATTTTTCAACGCCAAAAAAATTGAAAAAAAAAATACTGCGAGAGATAATTTTTGTTTTGTTTTGGGTAGACGTGGTTTCAGCTTGATTCGTGCCATAGAAAACGAGAAAAAAAATTAAATGTAAAATTCACGTTTTCAGTCATTTCTCGACAACAAATTGCTTCAGGAGGTTGAAATTTCGAGCAATCAGCGGCATTTTTAATAATCTTTCATCCAGTCATCGCGATTATTGATTTGCTTTGGGGGCACTTTTGACCATCTTATTCGGCTATACCCTTTGTATGTCTTGGAAGAACCTTTAAAAACAAAGGCTGTAATCATATCAAAACTTACCTTTAGTAATAAAATCCTCCTTGTTCGAACCGTTATACGCCGCGCTTCTGATGGCCTTCAAGCTAATATCACTCCAGTAAAACCTACCCCCGAAACAGTCGACATCCAACCCAACGGCCAACTGGTAATTCTTCATCTGGATCGGTCTACCCTCCCGCTTCACGGAATCGTACGGTAACTTCAGCGTCGCTATGCCTTGATTCACCAACAAGAAATTCCCGTCGTGTTTCGGCGTCAGGTGGCAGACGCTCCCGTTTCCGCTATAGCCATGATTACACTGGCACGTGTACCTCCTGTTGGCGTCCGTAACGCAGTTGGCCCAGGGGTGGCACATCGACGGATCGATGTGGCAATTCTTCTCGGTGTAGCAGATGAATCCGTCTCCGTAGAAACCTTCGGAGCATTTGCATTCGTAGACGCCGGACTGGTAGTTGTAGGCGCAGGTTGCGTGCAGGCCGCAGTTGTTGAGGACGTTGCAGCCGACCGGCCGCGGTTTGCACTCGTTGATGCCGTCGCCGATGTACTCCTTCTTGCAGGAGCAGTAGTGGGTTTGGTACTCTTCGTCGAAAAGGCACTCGGCGTGTTCCGCGCACTCGCCTCCACCGCACGTGCCCTCCATCTTCACGCAGAGGTGCTGGGTGTCTCTGACGAGGCCTTCCTTGCAGACGCAGTCGTAGCCCTCGGTTAGCTGGGTGTAACGGCACACCTCGTTCTCCGAGCAGTCGTCATCCGTTGCGCAAACAGCTAAATTGATCATTGGTTACGATTATTCACAATTTAATTTAATGTAATGAATATTACGAGTACAACAAAAATTGATGACGAAGTTGGCTCTGGAAATCTAAAGTCATGTGCGCACGTGTAAAATACTGATTGTCATGTTGACATATCGTCGATGAAGCGGAAATATAACCTATGTCACATTTACCAAATTTGACAGCAAAGGCAAAAAATAGTATATTATGCAATAACTGTTATAAACGGCACTTTAGTCACGAGTTAATTAGGCAACAGCGGAGCGTATCGGAGCGAGTGTTTAATAATGAGTGTCTAGAGAAGTTTATAATACGAATTGCATACTTTACTTTTTCTACGACTAAATTGGTAAAATTTTGAAATTATTTTATTATCTTAAATGAACATGGTAATAGAACATTATTATTATTAAATTAGTCTACTTGGGTAAATATACATTAACAGTTACGTTAGAGACATTATGGCAATTGCTAAAGGAAATCATTGATTTCTTTGATGTTTTGTATTATTTATTTGATTTAAGTTGAAAGTATTCCTTGTTTCATTTATTTATTTTTTATTTTGACAGATTGTTGATAGGTGACAACTGACTTGATTTTGAGTTTCGATTCATTTTAGCGATTTAAAAATCTGGAGCCAACTTCAGCCCATGACTAAAATGTCAAAGTCACAGTTGTGTATTTAAAGAATCACTTAGCGTTTGGGAAACATATGCGATAAATGACATTTTAGAGGTGGGAAAAAACTAATTTATAACTGTCTGGGAAAAGATTGATGTTAAAACCTCAATTTTGGTCCAAATGGTGGCTTGGCGGTATTGCTGCTTCGTCGACGATATGTCAGATGTTATTATTATTTTTTATTATTTCGATGTGGCTTACACCTGGCCTTGGTAGTCAGATGTTAATAACCCCTAATTATAATATCTGACATGTCACTATTTAACCGCAATCAGCATTTCAAGCGTGTGATCTTACAATTGGTGCAGACAAGACTCTAGATTTCCAACGCCAACTTTTCGTCGTCGATTATTTTGTACCCCCGCTACTTACGAATCGGTACACAAGAAGTTCCATCCCCTTGATAACCCTCGTTGCACACACAGATGGATCTTCCGAAGTCCTCGTCGTAATTGCAAGACGAGTGAATGTCGCAGATTTCGTTCATCGAACAGGAGACGTCCAGCTCGTTGCACTCGATGCCGTCGCCCTCGAATCCCGGCTTGCAGAAGCACTGGTAGTAGCCGTTGTTCAAGAACAGGCACTGGCCGTCCGGCGAACAATTGTTCAGCTCGTTACAGGAATCTGCAATCGGGCGAAACAAATGTGTATTTAATCAGCGACGGTTCAGTCTCTCATTACAGGTAACTCCCGATTGGCCCATTGTTTCCGATGCGAATTTCGGTAAACACATCGATCGTATTTCTGGATCGAGGTAATAACCTTTGGGACAGAAACAGAGTGTGGAGTTGAAACACTGGACTTCAGGAGATGAGAGTGTGTCTTCGAGGCCTAATGGACAGAAATTTGTGGTTTTGCTTCAATTTGGAATTTACCGTTCAGTTATGTTTCTTTTTAACACATTCACTGCCGACCATGAACTATTTGCGTGGTATTGGATTAACGCGGGGGCTGACCATGCACCGGGTGCTTGATACGTTGTTTGATATTAAACTTAAGACACAAGCGATGGCTTTACAAGCAATCAGTTTATCTGACGACGGCTGTGAAAGTGTTAAGGAAGGTTCGTTGATAGGAATTCGAGTTAGGGATTCGGAATTTACGGGAATCTCTCTTAGGCTTGGGTATTCAACCACGTTAATATGTAAATGAAATGGACCCACACGGTCATCTATCGTTTAAACTTTAGACACAAGCGTCGGCTTTACAGGCAATCAGTTTATCTGACGATGGCAATGAAGGTGTTAAGGAAGGTTCGTTGATAGGAATTCGAGTTAGGGATCCGGAATTTACGGGAATCTTTCTTAGGCTTGGTTATTCAACCACGAAAATATGTGAATGAAATGGACCCACACGGTCATCTATCGTTTAAACTTTAGACACAAGCGTCGGCTTTACAGGCAATCAGTTTCTCTGATGACGGCAGTGAAAGTGTTAAGGAAGGTTCGTTGATAGGAATTCGAGTTATGGATTCGGAATTTACAGGAATCACTCTTAGGCTTGGGTATTCAACCACGATAATATGTGAATGAAATGGACCCACACGATCATCTGATCGCCCGGGCGGGACTCAAACCCACAACAAAGGGCCTGTACCCACAAGACCACCACAGCCCTCGTTTAGTTATGATTGTCCAAAAATACATGGTCCCAAATCACATTTGTATATTTTTGGCAGGGTTCGGAAAATATCCGATATTTATATAAATATCAATATATCGGATATATATCGGATATAGATCCGCTATATATCAACTTCTTGATATTTATTCTTTGTCATTAATATTAATGTTTATATGACTTATTAATTATATAATGCACATACTTTATTTATATTATATTTATTTATTGCAAACAATCACAGTTGCTTACAATATAGTAAAAACATTTAAATTGTTAAAATATTTGACTTCAAATTGAAAATTTTTTGAAATAAGGACTTTTTTGCTCTTTAATGCTTTCAGGCATAAATTGAAGAATTTTCAAAGTGAGGACCTTTCTTTTTGTTTTTTTTTTGCTCACACTTACTTTTTAATTTTTAACAGAGTCGTGAGTCACTTCAAGAATCGACTTTTTTCGTCAAAAAAGAGTCATTTCGCCCATCTCTAGTTTATATTAGAGCAAATGCTTAGTATTCATATTGCTGCAACTGGGAATATTCGAAAAACGGGGGAATTTTTTGGAATTTTGTTTTTCATAAATATCCATGATATATATCATCGAATATATATCACGATATATATCATGATATATATCGTGATATATATCGTCCGAACCCTGATTTTTGGTGCGATTGTTACGCTGACATTTAAATATTAGGTTATAAAAACTCAAACTAGACTACTACGTTTTCAGCTAACAAAATCAGTTCATTTTTTTATTTTTTGACGCATGTCAAAACTATTCTGGGAATTCGTGATCCCAGAATAGTTTTCACATTACATACTAAAGCCCGTATTCCTAAAGATTAGTATAACGCTTGATTACGTAATGGGCAACGATTGTAAAAAAATAAAATCGTATTCATAAAAATTTAATGGATGATTTCGTAACTTGAGATGTATCAAGATTTTCTGGTGAATAAACAACTTGTGATATTTACCCGCTTGTGCTTCTTCCGGTTTATCCTCATCGTAGTTAAAATCCTTCCTGACGCAGTATTTCGAAGCCTTGTCTTTCTTGTAACCATCCGGACACCAGCATATTCCCATCAAACACCTCTCGGTCACGTAGTTCTTCCCGTCGGCCACAATCGTGGTTTCTTCGGTGACCAGTTCGGTGACTTCCTCTGGCGCTTCGGTGGCTTTCGGCACGCACTCGTAGCCGTCGCCGTCGAAATCGGGCAAACAGTGGCAGGAATAACTGCCATCCTCCGGGTCGATCGAACAGAAGCCGTACGGCGAGCAGTTGTTGGCGGTGTTGCAGCTGTGCGAGAGTATCGGACTGCACACTTGCCCGTTGCCCGAGAAACCGGCTTGGCACGCGCACATGGCTATGTTTCGGTTCATGACGCACTCCGAGTTCTCGTTGCACGTGACGTTCTCGCAGCTCTTCGCGTTCTCGCAGACTTTGCCGTTGCCCTCGAAGCCCGGATTGCAGGCGCAGTTGTAGGTGCCGATTTTGTTGGAGCATTGGGCGTTGTAGTCGCACTCGTGGATGCCTTGGGTGCACTCGTTGATGTCCTCGCAGGAATCTTCGCCGTTTCTGTAGATTTGTTGGTAGCCCACGTTGCAGATGCATCTGTAGTTGTCGTCTTCTACCACGCACGAGCTGTTCGGGCCGCAGGTTGTTCTGCCCACGTCACAAGGGTCGATGTCTGAAATGGAATAGTTATTTGTGAATCAAGGGTGAAAAATGATGAATCAGGTGTGAGGCTGAAAAAACAAACATTTTCTTACGATTGCAAAATTATAGCTATTATTACAACTAGGGAAATATGAATAGTTATTTCCCGAGGTTGGCTAGTTACAAGGGCGGAGCCCGAGGGTTGTATAGACAACCAAAGGAAATGTATTCATATTTCCCGTGTTGTAATCAATAGTTTTTTTTTCTGATTGAAAGAAAATTGTTCTGTAAATGGGAAAATATTGGATTGTAAATTTTTGAATTTATCGGATTGGTAACGTTGCTAAAGGCCTTGTTTCTAAATATCATGGTTGACTTGTTTTGGTATTTGCATTGTTTCATAAATTGGTGAAATGTCAAACTATGTGTTAACGCAAGCGAAAGACTGTGAATGTTTGGTTCCGGTAAAATCCAAAGCTGTAAAATCCATAAAGGATACCTTCCTAAGAAATCGGAGGTGTTATCCTGAGAGCAATTAAAACAATTCTTGCGAGAAGCTCCTAATGACATTTTTTTGATGTTTAATATGAAGTGCTCATATTTCCCTAGGGAAATATAAGTGTGTTATGACATATCGTAACCAAGGCAATATCACTCAATATTGTTTTAATCAGAAAAAAAAGGAATATAAGCTTAGCAAATGTGACGTTTTTATTGTAACGAGCATTGAACAAAAATCGACGACGAAGTTGGCGCTGGAAATCTAAAGTCATGTCTAAACTAATTTCACACTCGTAAAGTACTGATTGTCATGTTGACATGTCTGATGTTAACAATCCCTAATTATCGTAAACATGTGCATAAAACGTTTATGATTGAATCTTATTTTTGTAATGGGCGAAAAGTTGGTGAAGAGTGTCAATATTGTTTCCGATTTTTTTGAGGAATTTAGAAATCAATTTCCCAATCTTACCCGTTTTCTTAATAATAACTCTTCGGCGTGGAGTGTTAGCAGGAAGGAAGGCACTGGTTTGCCAACGAAACGTACTCCGGAGTTCATTGAAAATGTGCGACAAATAATAGACGATGCACCTGGAACTTCACTTCGTGTTCTTTCACAGTTAACTAAAGTATCAGTTCGTGCCTGTCAGAAGGATTTGCATTTGTTCCCTTATCGTTATTCTTGTGTATAAGAACTCCATGGAATTAACTATCCGAGAAGAGTAACATTTTGAACTTTATGTATATTATGATAATAATAATTTATTATAATAAGTTTTTGAGGATATTTTTAGAAATAAAATGAATTGTTTTCTGTTGATGAAAAACACAAACCACGAAATAACCTCAAAATATATCACCATTGACAACATGGAATAATTTGACATTCTACGTTTCAAGTAACACGGGGAATTACACAGCATGTAGATAAATTTTACCGGAAAAGCGTCATCTAGTATTAGCAACAAACATAATTTACAGAAATCCTTCGAATTTCTATTGTGGCGCCATCTAATATTAGCGGCGTAAAGCTCAATTTCTTATGCCCTGTTTCTCATATCTCTTGTCATCAGTGACGGTTCGCGGGGTTTTTTCTGGTACGGCCGAGGAACAAGAGGTGGTCATACAGATAGGTGCGGTCACGCAGCCAGCCGTCTTTGCAACTGACCCTACCTATCTGTATTACCACCTCTTGTTCTTCGGCCGTACCAGAAAAAAACCCGCGAACCGTCACTGCTTGTCATACCTCTGATTGACAATAACGTAACGCGACCGTTTTGACAAGTATTGCTTAACATCGAAAATATTAATATACATCGATGTTAGTTGACAGACATTGTGTACAGAATCGTATATTCGTAACATTTGCCGATGTTGGCAAATAACGTCGCTGTTAAAACGGTAATATTTTTGTTCAGAATAACACCATTTTAGTCTAGGTATTATATTAGAGATGGGCAAAATGACTCTTTTTTATGAACTGCTTCACAAGCTCTGAGTGAAGAGAAGAGCTAATAAAGAGGTCCTCCCTTTCAAAAATTTCTTTGCAAAGAGTCAATCAACGCAAAATAAAAATAAAAATATCTGTATGACATGAAGTTACAAAAAAAAGTCAAAATTGCGCCAATATGCATCTTTACATTCTTTTAAAGAGTCGACTGAAAACATCTCTAATATAAAGTGAAGAAGTAAACTTAAACTAGGAAAACGATTTGATAAATTGTGCAACAAAATAATCAATCCAAAAATTTTGCTTCAAAAACTTAAGAACTGATAATAAACGACGCATTTATGATTTGCCATCAAAGCAATCGCCATGCTTTGGGTGGAAACTAGAGATGGGCAAAACTGGTACTTTTGAATCACGTTGCTACCTGTGATTGCTACTTTCTAATATCAGTAATTTTAAACGGTGACCATGATCACAAAAACATCGCAGAAAAAATATAAAAATTCCATAAAAAATCATCCTTAATGGTCGAAGTATCGCTTATTCAAAATCAATTTGGTTTTTGTAAATAATTTTCAACAGAGATATGGATTTTTGAAAATTTTTGTTTTAATTTTTTGAGCACCTGAACAAAAACATCGCAAAAAAATATAAAAAACGCAAAAAAAAATCCATAAAAAATCATCCTCAATGGTCGAAGTATCGCTTATTCAAAATCAATTTAGTGTTTGTAAATTTAATAATTTTCAACGGAGATGTGGATTTTTGAAAATTTTTGTTTTAATTTTTTGAGCACCTGAACAAAAAAATCTCAGAAAAAAATTTAAAAAACGCAGGAAAAATTCCATAAAAAATCATCCTCAATGGCCGAAGTATCGCTTATTCAAAATCAATTTGGTTTTGGTAAATTCAACGATTTTCAATAGAGATATGGATTTTTGAAAATTTTTGTTTAAATTTTTTGAGCACCTGAACAAAAACATCGCAGAAAAAAATATAAAAAACGCAGGAAAAATTCCATAAAAAATCATCCTCAATGGTCGAAGTATCGCTTATTCAAAATCAATTTGGTTTTTGTAAATTCAATAATTTTCAATAGAGATATGGATTTTTGAAAATTTTAGTTTTAGTTTTTTGAGGACCTGAACAAAAACATCGCAGAAAAAAATATAAAAAACGCAGATAAATTTCACAAAAAATCATCCTCAATGGCCGAAGTATTGCTTATTCAAAATCAATTTGGTTTTTGTAAATTCAACGATTTTCAATAGAGATATGGATTTTTGAAAATTTTTGTTTTAATTTTTTGAGCACCTGAACAAAAACATTGCAGAAAAAATATAAAAAATGCAGGAAAAATTCCATAAAAAATCATCCTCAATGGCTGAAGTATCGCTTATTCAAAATCAATTTGGTTTTTGCAAATGCAATAATTTTCAATAGATATATGGATTTTTGAAAATTTTTGTTTTAATTTTTTGAGCACCTGAACAAAAACATAGCAGAAAAAAATATAAAAAACGCAGGAAAAATTCCATAAAAATCATCTTCAATGGCCAAAGTATCGCTTATTCAAAATCAATTTGGTTTTTGTAAATTTAATAATTTTCAATAGAGATATGGATTTTTGAAAATTTTTGTTTTAATTTTTTGAGCACCTGAACGAAAACATCACAGAAAAAAATATAAAAAACGCAGGAAAAATTCCATAAAAAATCATCCTCAATGGCCGAAGTATCGCTTATGCAAAATCAATTTGGTTTTTGTAAATTCAATAATTTTCAATAGAGATATGGATTTTTGAAAATTTTTGTTTTAATTTTTTGAGCACCTGAACAAAAACATCGCAGAAAAAAATTTAAAAAAACGCAGGAAAAATTCCATAAAAAATCATCGTGAATGGCCGAAGTTTTGCCTATTCAAAATCAATTTGGTGTTTGTAAATTCAATAATTTCCAATAGAGATATGCATTTTTGAAAATTTTTGTTTTAATTTTTTGAGCACCTAAACAAAAACATCGCAGAAAAAAATATAAAAAACGCAAAAAAAAATTCCATAAAAAATCATCCTCAATGGTCGAAGTATCGCTTATTCAAAATCAATTTAGTTTTTGTAAATTCAATAATTTTCAACAGAGATATGGATTTTTGAAAATTTTTGTTTTAATTTTTGAGCACCTGAACAAAAACATCGCAGAAAAAAATATAAAGAACGCTGGAAAAATTCCATAAAAAATCATCCTGAATGGCCGAAGTATCGCTTATTCAAAATCAATTTGGTTTTTGTAAATTCAACGATTTTCAATAGAGATATGGATATTTGAAAATTTTTGTTTTAATTTTTTGAGCACCTGAACAAAAACATCGTAGAAAAAAATATAAAGAACGCAGGAAAAATTCAATAAAAAATCATCCTGAATGGCCGAAGTATCGCTTATTCAAAATCAATTTGGTTTTTGTAAATTCAACGATTTTCAATAGAGATATGGATTTTTGAAAATTTTTGTTTTAATTTTTTGAGCACCTGAACAAAAACATCGCAGAAAAAAATATAAAAAACGCAAAAAAATTCCATAAAAAATCATCCTCAATGGTCGAAGTATCGCTTATTCAAAATCAATTTGGTTTTTGTAAATCAATAATTTTCAATAGAGATATGGATTTTTGAAAATTTTTGTTTTAATTTTTGAGCACCTGAACAAAAACATCGCAGAAAAAAATATAAAGAACGCAGGAAAAATTCCATAAAAAATCATCCTGAATGGCCGAAGTATCGCTTATTCAAAATCAATTTGGTTTTTGTAAATTCAACGATTTTCAATAGAGATATGGATTTTTGAAAATGTTTGTTTTAATTTTTTGAGCACCTGAACAAAAACATCGCAGAAAAAAATATAAAAAACGCAAAAAAAATCCATTAAAAATCATCCTCAATGGTCGAAGTATCGCTTATTCAAAATCAATTTAGTTTTTGTAAATTCAACAATTTTCAATAGAGATATGTATTTTTAAAAATTTTTGTTTTAATTTTTTGAGCACCTAAACAAAAATATCGCAGAAAAAAATATAGAAAACGCAGGAAAAATTCCATAAAAAATCATCCTCAATGGCCGAAGTATCGCTTATTCAAAATCAATTCGGTTTTTGTAAATTCAACGATTTTCAATAGAGATATGGATTTTTGAAAATGTTTGTTTTAATTTTTTGAGCACCTGAACAAAAACATCGCAGAAAAAAATATAAAAAACGCAAAAAAAATTCCATAAAAAATCATCCTCAATGGCCGAAGTATCGCTTATTCAAAATCAATTTGGTTTTTGTAAATTCAACAATTTTCAATAGAGATATGGATTTTTGAAAAATTTTGTTTTAATTTTTTGAGCACCTGAACAAAAACATCGCAGAAAAAAATATAAAAACGCAAAAAAAAATCCATAAAAATCATCCTCAATGGTCGAAGTATCGCTTATTCAAAATCAATTTAGTTTTTGTAAATTCAATCATTTTCAACAGAGATATGGATTTTGTAAAATTTTTGTTTTAATTTTTTGAGCACCTGAACAAAAACATCGCAGAAAAAAATATAAAAAACGCAAACAAAATTCCATAAAAAATCATCCTCAATGGCTGAAGTATCGCTTATTCAAAATCAATTTAGTTTTTGTAAATTCAACAATTTTCAATAGAGATATGGATTTTTGAAAAATTTTGTTTTAATTTTTTGAGCACCTGAACAAAAACATCGCAGAAAAAAATATAAAAAACGCAGGAAAAATTCCATAAAAAATCATCCTCAATGGCCGAAGTATCGCTTATTCAAAATCAATTTGGTTTTTGTAAATTCAACAATTTTCAATAGAGATAAGGATTTTTGAAAATATTTGTTTTAATTTTTTGAACACCTGAACAAAAACATCCCAGAAAAAAATATAAAAAACGCAAAAAAATTCCATAAAAAATCATCTTCAATGGTCGAAATATCGCTTATTCAAAATCAATTTGGTTTTTGTAAATTCAATAATTTTCAATAGAGATATGGATTTTTGAAAATTTTTGTTTTGATTTTTTGAGCACTAGAACAAAAACATCGCAGAAAAAAATATAAAAAAACGCAAAAAAAATTCCATAAAAAATCATCCTCAATGGTCGAAGTATCGCTTATTCAAAATCAATTTAGTTTTTGTAAATTCAATAATTTTCAATAGAGATATGGATTTTTGAAAAGTGACGGTTCGCGGGGTTTTTTCTGGTACGGCCGAGGAACAAGAGGTGGTAATACAGATAGGTAGGGTCAGTTGCAGAGACGGCTGACTGCGTGACCGCACCTATCTGTATTACCACCTCTTGTTCCTCGGCCGTACCAGAAAAAACCCCGCGAACCGTCACTGGTATTTGCTGTGTACTTGCCAACTTTTTGTTACTTGCACCAATCCCCCGGAATTTTTCATACTGCTTTTCTTACTTTATATTAGATTTTTCCGGTAACAAACTTAGCGAAATAGTTCACAACATGTGCAATATCGCACGGTGTACTTATGAAATCACTGTCGTTACTATTTTCACTGTTTTACTCTTAATTATTTGTTGAAATAACAAATTTATCAATCTCGCACAATCAACTGACGTTTACTATCGTGGACGTCAGTTTTGTTTCTATTTATCCGCCTCCTAGATGTGCGTCCAACGTTCGCCATCTCGTGACGAAGAAATAATAATGGCATATGGTTGATATTTATGTATATTTGTTATACATTTATGAATTGTGTTTGGGTTTTTCTGCAAAACGGTCGTAGAAAAAATATTGTGTGTAATTTCGTGCGCAAAGTTTGTTTGTCGATTTCGATAGATTGCCAACTGTCTCAATCGACAAACACATACTTTGCGCACTTAATACATAAATAGCTATTCTGTACTCACCACCGATTGGACCAATCTTGTTACTCATCCCGTAACGTATAATCTGCTCCCGGCTCTCGTAACTGATAAAATTCTTCCCGACCTTAAGCTTCCAAGTCGTTCCGACCGGCAATTGCAAAAACTTGCAGTAATCAAAAACTATAGTCTGCTCCACGCTGTACGGCACTCCGATTTCCTCGTCGAGCTGACTGTACCGGAACTCGTGCGAGGAAGCCGACTGTAACACGCCTGGTGTCGTTAGCGTGTACTGCTCCTGGTACTCGTTAAGCGTGATCTTCGAATCGACCGGTAAATTCGGTATTTCTCCGGTGATGTCGCTGTCCAACTTCAGTTGGTCGAAAACGTCGAGGCCCAGGTACTTCTGGCGGATGGTGACTTTTTGGTTGGTGTTGGGGAACGTTATCGTCGCCGTATGGTTGAAGATGCCTCCTGTTAACTGGAAGCCGTTGGGCGATTCGCCGACTGGTTTCGCGAAGACCCAGCCAATGGTCGCGCCCAGGATTTGTAAGGATTGGATGTCGAAGCCTATGGTTTCTGGTATTTTTGACATCGCTGTGTAGGCTCTGGCGTCCATCATGACTATGTAAGATTGTAGGTCCAGGTTTTCCACGTGTTCTCCATTGAGGGTGGCTCTTACTTTTCCGTTAACGCGAAGGGGAACATCTACAAAGAAATATTAAATTGACAATAGACAATGAAATCGAATAATGTTGATGAGATGATCCAATAAAATTCTAATTACGATGCGTAACAGACCACGGTGCATGTTATGCATGGCAATACGCCTTGGGTGGATGGTAATCATGGGAATAGATCATGCCGGTATTGCCTAGCAACGCGTTATATTTTCTATAAAGTATCAAACGTCAGTTATCGCCGGACTCTTAAAATTGTTTGCTCACTGAATTCGATCTGTTCGTATTTTCGGGTAATGTGCTTTCATCATTAGGCATTTCTCAAAATTTTGGTAAACTCCTTTTTACTACAATATTTCAATGCTGGAAATATGCATTATAAAACTTTTGTATAACTTACCTCGTTTGATGCAAGACTTTCCGTTTCCGTAATAATTCTTCTTGCAAGAACAGCAGAATCCTTCCTCGTAGTCAACGCACTTTGCCTGGATGTGGCAATGAGCCGTGGCCATGGCGCAAGTTGTCGGAATGATCTTATCCACAGATCTGCTGTTGTATCTGTCTGGTAGAACAACGTTTTCATCTTGGTCTAAATCACCGACCCTGTACAGCCACTGTCCAGGAAGATCGATATTCGACCTCCTGAAAGCAAAATGATTGTTTTTACTCACAGAATTAAATTAATCATCTTAAACTGGATTGAAAAATTCACTTTGTTTTAAGCTCAACTAATTATTGTCAAAAAAAAGCGCCACTCGAAAAACTCGATTTTTTTAAACCGTCGTAACTTGGTTCAATTTGGTCGAAAATCGATGAATCTATCAGTTTGGGAAAGATTCAAGTTTTATCTTTAAGAATGCCGTAACAACGAGATGAAAAAAACATGTTTTTTGTGTAAAAAATTGTCCAACTTTGACAAGCTGTACCGTGCGCAAAAAAAATCGGCGGGAAATTTTACCACAATGGCAGAAAAATTTAATCAATTTCCTTCAAATGCCTTAAAAATTCGAGTAGTTTCGATGATTTGGAGCAAAGTTATGAATTTTTGAAAAAAAAAATGAAAACAAGTTGTAAAAATTTAACATTTTTTGTCAATCCAAAACACTGTTTGTAGGGGTTTTCAGGGCGACGAAAGTCGAAAACTTCTTAGATCGCAAAATTCCATCGAGTTTCGTGCGAAATTCGCCTAGTTATGGCCAAAAAGGCGCAAAATGTAATTTTTTTTCAAAACTGCATAACTTCGCGCCAAATCATCGCATCGACTTGAATTTTGGAGGAAATTGGAGGAAAATTATTGAACTTTATTGCCATGCTGACCGATTGAGTCCACGATTTTTTTTTGCACACGGTACAAGAAACCAAATTTGCACATTTAAACTTCAAAAACATTTTTTTTTTCCTTTAGGGGGTGGCAGCGGGTGGAATCGTTTAAGCAACAAAACAATTGACATGACGTTAAAGAGAAAATTTAAAACTGTTCAGACTGCAAAAGTTCATCGATTTTGGTGCTAAATTACCCAAGTTATGGCCAAAAAAGTGAAAAATGTCATTTTTTTTCAAAAATTCATAATTTCCAAATCATCGAAACGACTCAAATTTTTAAGGCATTTGAAGGAAATTGATTAAATTTTTCTGCCATTGTGGTGAAATTTCCCGTCGATTTTTTTGCGCAGCTTGTCAAAGTTGGACAATTTTTTACATAAAAAACTTTTTTTTTTCATCGCGTTGTTACGGAGGGTGGGTTGGACTTGGAGTCAAAATCAACCACACATTCTTTCCCAAACTGAAAGATTCATCGATTTTCGACCAAATTGAACTAAGTTACGACGGTTTGAAAAATCGAGTTTTTCGCGATTTTTCGAGTGGCGCTTTTTTTGACGCCGAGTGTAGTATATTGCATAACTAGACTACTATTGTAAGTAGCAAATTGCGCGCAAGTGAAAGATTTTGAGAAAATTTGTAAAGTTTCAAGATTGTGGCAATTGTTTTTACATTTTTCTAATCGCCCTGGAAAATATTTACCTTTATTGAAACTTTGGTTATGTTTTCGTGTGATTATTTCGAAATCTAGTGATGGGGGGTCTTCGGATTTTTACAGGAGAATAATGTCGAATTCATTTTGAGTAAATTTGTCAAGTTTCAAGTTTGCGGCAATTGTTTTTATATTTTTTTAATCGCCCTGGAAAATATTTACCTCTATTGAAATTTTGGTTATGTTTTCGTGTGATTATTTTGGAATCTAGTGATGGGGTGTCTTCGGATTTTTACAAGAGAATAATGTAGAATTCATTTTGAGTAAATTTGTAAAGTTTCCAATTTGTGGCAATTGTTTTTATATTTTTTTAATCGCCCTGGAAAATATTTACCTTTATTGAAACTTTGGTTATGTTTTCGTGTGATTATTTCGAAATCTAGTGATGGGGTGTCTTCGGATTTTTACAGGAGAATAATATAGCATTCATTTTGAGTAAATTTGTAAAGTTTCAAATTTGTGGCAATTGTTTTTATATTTTTTTAATCGCCCTGGAAAATATTTACCTTTATTGAAACTTTGGTTATGTTTTCGTGTGATTATTTCGAAATCTAGTGATGGGGTGTCTTCGGATTTTTACAGAAGAATAATGTAGAATTCATTTTGAGTAAATTTGTAAAGTTTCAAATTTGTGGCAATTGTTTTTATATTTTTTTAATCGCCCTGGAAAATAATTACCTTTATTGAAACTTTGGTTATATTTTCGTATGATTATATCGAAATCTAGTGATGGGGTGTCTTCGGATTTTTACAGAAGAATAATGTAGAATTCATTTTGAGTAAATTTGTAAAGTTTCAAATTTGTGGCAATTGTTTTTATATTTTTTTAATCGCCCTGGAAAATAGTTACCTTTATTGAAACTTTGGTTATGTTTTCGTGTGATTATTTTGAAATCTAGTGATGGGGTGTCTTCGGATTTTTACAGGAGAATAATGTATAATTCATTTTGAGTAAATTTGTAAAGTTTCAAATTTGTGGCAATTGTTTTTATATTTTTTTAATCGCCCTGGAAAATATTTATCTTTATTGAAACTTTGGTTATGTTTTCGTGTGATTATTTCGAAATCTAGTGATGGGGTGTCTTCGGATTTTTACAGAAGAATAATGTAGAATTCATTTTGAGTAAATTTGTGAAGTTTCAAATTTGTGGCAATTGTTTTTATATTTTTTTAATCACCCTGGAAAATAGTTACCTTTACTGAAACTTTGGTTATGTTTTCGTGTGATTATTTCGAAATCTAGTGATGGGGTATCTTCGGATTTTTACAGGAGAATAATGTAGAATTCATTTTGAGTAAATTTGTAAAGTTTCAAATTTGTGGCAATTGTTTTTATATTTTTTTAATCACCCTGGAAAATATTTACCTTTATTGAAACTTTGGTTATGTTTTCGTGCGATTATTTCGAAATCTAGTGATGGGATGTCTTCGGATTTTTATAGGAAAATAATATAGAATTCATTTTGAGTAAATTTGTAAAGTTTCAAATTTGTGGCAATTGTTTTTATATTTTTTTAATCACCCTGGAAAATAGTTACCTTTACTGAAACTTTGGTTATGTTTTCGTGTGATTATTTCGAAATCTAGTGATGGGGTGTCTTCGGATTTTTACAGGAGAATAATGTAGAATTCATTTTGAGTAAATTTGTAAAGTTTCAAATTTGTGGCAATTGTTTTTATATTTTTTTAATCGCCCTGGAAAATATTTACCTTTATTGAAACTTTGGTTGTGTTTTCGTGTGATTATTTCGAAATCTAGTGATGGCGTGTTTTCGGATTTTTACAAGAGAATAATATAGAATTTATTTTGAGTAAATTTGTAAAGTTTCAAATTTGTGGCAATTGTTTTTATATTTTTTTAATCGCCCTGGAAAATATTTACCTTTATTGAAACTTTGTTTATGTTTTCGTGTGATTATTTCGAAATCTAGTGATGGGGTGTCTTCGGATTTTTACAGGAGAATAATATAGAATTTATTTTGAGTAAATTTGCAAAGTTTCAAATTTGTGGCAATTGTTTTTATATTTTTTTAATCGCCCTGGAAAATATTTACCTTTATTGAAACTTTGGTTATGTTTTCGTGTGATTATTTCGAAATCTAGTGATGGGGTGTCTTCGGATTTTTACAGGAGAATAATGTAGAATTCATTTTAAGTAAATTTGTAAAGTTTCAAATTTGTGGCAATTGTTTTTATATTTTTTTAATCATCCTGGAAAATATTTACCTTTATTGAAACTTTGGTTGTGTTTTCGTGTGATTATTTCGAAATCTAGTGATGGGGTGTTTTCGGATTTTTACAGGAGAATAATATAGAATTTATTTTGAGTAAATTTGTAAAGTTTCAAATTTGTGGCAATTGTTTTTATATTTTTTTAATCGCCCTGGAAAATATTTACATTTATTGAAACTTTGGTTATGTTTTCGTGCGATTATTTCGAAATCTAGTGATGGGGTGTCTTCGGATTGTTAAGTGTTAACTTCGCGCCTGGTTGCATAAACATTATATTTTAAAACTTGTACTGAACGAGAGAGTCTTATTTAAATAAAATATATGAAGGACACAATAGAAGACGGTGTTCAGATGAACCATGACCTATTATTTTTGCTTCAAAAATTTGCTTCCCCTAAATGATCTTACCAACAACGTGTACTGAACGACAATTTTATGCAACTCTAAATATATGAGGGAAACAATTTTAGAAAAATTTTTAGGTAAAGCAATTCGATTTTTGAGTTAAATAGATGTTCATACTTATCCAAATATCTGACTTGATCCGTCCCTGAACCAGGTAGAATGCT
Source organism: Ocypus olens (assembly GCA_910593695.2). Classification (NCBI taxonomy): domain Eukaryota; kingdom Metazoa; phylum Arthropoda; class Insecta; order Coleoptera; family Staphylinidae; genus Ocypus; species Ocypus olens. The sequence continues at coordinate 62,099,416 of OU343048.1, forward strand.
ATATCTTCCATCTGCAGAGATGAAACCAGCTTGAGCTCTTGCATCAGGCAAACCAGAATCATCACCAGTTCCTTGTATCCACTGAATTCCGTTCTCTGGATATAAGAACTCAACGTAAGATTCAACTCCATCCGAATAGATAGCTACCTGAAATACAAAATTTTTTGCAATAGTTTATGCCGGTTTATACTTCTTACCAAGAAGATTATTCCAAAAAAATATTTTCAAAAAGTTGGCTAAATTTTTGGGGTATGCTTTATACACCAGCAAATACGATACGACTCTGTTAAAAAACTTTGAACATACGTCTTATTTGATAATCTGAAGAACTGAAAAGCTTTTGGTAAAATTTCGTACACCGGAAGTGGGTGTTTACCTTAACTGTTTTTTGTTTTTTGCCAATATTTTCTTGAATATGAAAAATATCACAAAAACATTTAAACAAACATTGAAGACAACAAAGAAATGAACATATTTTGCTTGAAAACATTTTTCATAAAATCATTGCTATTCGAGAAAAAAAATTATAATTTTTTTTAAATTTTTGGTTTATAATTATGAAACGATAATAGTTACAGCAAATTTATGTTAATGATACTTGTAAACAACTTATAAAGAATAAGTTTTTTTCGAAATCTCTTTAGTTTTTGAGTAAACTGAGTTTTTGAATTTGAAGTGTAATTTTTTCATCTTTCATAATTTTGACGTTTTAAACGTCAGTTTCATCCGAGTTTACACAACGCTCGATGTACATTTAAAATATGATTTCAATTGAAAATAAACCTTGAAAACGTAAATATAAATGGCTACGATACCATCAAGTCCGATAAAGTAACATGATGGCCACATCACCATTTTTACTTTTGATCTCATTGAACTCTTTGCTGGTGTATACTTTTCACCAAGAAGAGTGTTCCAAAAAATGGGAAAGGATTTTCAAAAAGTTAAATCTGCTAGTTATCTTACTTTTTAAGGGCTACCAACTATTTTCTACTTTTGATCTCATTGTACAAACTCTGATGAACTATTTGCCGGTGTATACTTTTCACCAAAAAAATTATTCCAAAAAATCTCGTGAATCTTCGAAGTATTAAAACACTGTTTTGTACAACTATTTCTCAGTTGCCCAACCTCCGAACACTCACAAACCGCCACTGATACTTTAGAAAGATAATCATACTTGGAAAGTGTTCAGCTTATCAGATCCGTTCGAATGATATCCCACGTCAGACCAGGTGACGATGAAAATGCTTCTGGCACTGAATTCCTGCGCGTAAGAGAACGCGTCCCTCACTGTCTTCGTGGCTCTGCTTAGGTACGTTTTATCAGCTGTTTCAAAATAGGAAATCTGTCCGGCACCTGTCGTGTCAACGTTCGAGTACATGGGCGCTATGATGGGATAGTCCAGTGGAAACTCGACGTTGAAGAATATCGGTATTTCCGTTTGGAATGATAAGAATCCATTTGAGTTCACCTGAAAAATGTTAAATTTTAAAAGACAATTTGGTCCAGCAAGTGTCCAAGATAAGAATGCCATCATCTTGAAAACGGTAAAAGATGCAGGGTGGCTTAAATTAGGAAACAGTTGCACTATCCAGAGTGTGTTTACATGCCGATCGCAAAAATGCATGATTGTTTATCGTTTTTGAAGTTTAAAAAAAAATGCAATTTTTCGGATTTTTGATTTTTCCAATTTTTATATTTATTTTAAAAGATATTAAAAAACTAATGGCACTTTGTCATTGTCACTTTTTAAGCTCTACAAAATAGCGTCTTTAAATTTTTTATCCGATGTTTCATCTCCGAGAAATCATCATCAACTTCATTTTTTTATATGGCCACAAAAGTAGAAACGCCTTGTATACAGTAGCATTTTCTATTACAAATGTAACGATGTATCACACATTATGCTTCTTAAGCCATAAAAACCAGAGAAAAATCAATTTTAATATTTTGTAGGTTCTTAATCTAGTAGGCGTTGAAATAAGTGAATGAAGGTAGCTCAACCTTCCGTACGGGTACCACAAATTGGAAACTATAATCAAATGTCGAAGGGTACCACCCATCTAACTACAAACCGTGTTGATAGTTAAACACTTGAACTGGCTCGATATTTCCATTTTTGTTTTTAGACCAAGGGACTTTCCCTCGCTCCTCGACAACTTCGTCGGATATTTTCCGTTTTATCAGCGTCGATAAATTTCGAAACAAACAAACACGATTGTACTCACGAAAATAGTCCTGTAAACGGCGCCGTAGAACACGATCGGAATCTTGAGCGAGATCTCTCTCGACGAGATGTCATCGCCCTTTTGCAGCACCTTGCTCAACTTGAAGTCGTAGAGCAGGGATTCTGGTATGGCCCCCGCGAGGACGAAACACGCGGAACACCACAGCAATAGGGTGCTAGTCGTACCCATTGCGGACAGTCGGACTACTAATCGAAAGAAACTTCTGAACGACTTCTTCTCTTATCGCCCTGGTCAAATAAGTTCACAGTTCATCGTGTCCAAGTTGCCATTATCAAATCGTGTGTTTATTTATACGATGAGTTATTACAAAAGTATCCCAGTTTCGTTTTAATCGGTACGGCTTTGTCTGAAAACGGTGCCGATTCTCAATGGGCGATTAGCTTATTTGCTGAAAATAATGTCACGACCGGGGTAAAAATTATTGCTCCAGTTTTCGTGCGGATAGCCTAACAATGGATCGACTGTTTCTTTGTGACGGATGGGAATTATTCACGAAAACAAATCTCGGTAATTATTTACCTATGGGGAGCATCTTCTAATGACCTTCTAAATAGGCTCATTAGACGCGTTGTTGCAAGACAAACAACCTATCTCTTGGACAAAATCTGCGCTCGTCGATTGTTAAAAAGTTATTAACAAAAAAAGTTTTACCTATTTTTTCACTGTATCTTCTAATACAGCGCTGTCCAACTTCTCTTAGCCAGCGGGCCATTTTTTCTTCAGCAAATATTTCGCGGGCCGAAAAGGATAGGTAAATAATGTCCATATAAATATTTGTTGTGGCAACTTTAATTATATTTTCAAGGGTGGAGTCTTTCAAGCTGTTTCTAAATTTTGATTGTATATATTTCATGTCAGAGAATGCACGCTCGCAGATATATGTACTTCCGAACATAGAAATGATTTGAAGTCCAAAATTTCTCATTTTTGGATATTTTTATTTATCCAAATGTTTGAACACTTGTATTCCAGTTGCTCCACTAGATGCAATGAATGGGTCAGTCAAAATTTGATATACAGTTTACTATAACTCGCGGGCCGTAAAAAAAAGCTCCGCGGGCCGGATGCGGCCCGCGGGCCGCCAGTTGGACAGCGCTGTTCTAATATATTGATTTTAGAGAAAAATGTTTCGGACAAAAACTAAAGCTTCTAACCTAACCCGACCTGACCCAACGTAACCTAACTCAACCTAATCCAACCTAACTAAAACTTAACGTTTTAACGGACACTTCAATTTATGATGTTAGGGTGGGTTAGGTTAGGTTAGGTTGGGTTAGGTTAGGTTGGGTTAGGTTAGGTTGGGTTAAGTTAGGTTGGGTTAAGTTAGGTTAGGAGCCTCAGTTTTTGTCTAAAACATTTTTCTTCGAAAATATTGATTTTACAGAAAAATGTTTCAGACAAAAACTGAAGCTCCTAACCTAACCTAACCTAACCTAACCCAACCTAACTTAACCCAACCTAACCTAACTCAACCTAACCTAACCTAACCTATCCCACCCTAACATCATAAAAAAAACATCATAAGTTTATGGAAAATAACTGTTTATCTCATCACTAAACCTAATCCAACCCAACCTAACCTAACCCAACTTAACCTAACCTAACATCATCCATTGAAATTTCCATTAAAACAGAGTTTTAGTTAGGTTAAGTTGGGTTAGATTAGGTTGGGTTAGATTATGTTAGCAGCTTCAGTTTTTGTCTGCAACATTTTTCTTAGAAAATATTGATTTTAGAGAAAAATGTTTCAGACAAAAACTGAAGCTCCTAACCTATCCTAACCTAACCCAACCTAACTTAAGCCAACCTAACCTAACCTAACCTAACCCACCCTAACATTATAAATTGAAGTCTCCGTTAAAACAAAGTTTTAGTTAGGTTGGATTAGGTCGAGTAAGGTTACGCTCCAAAGTTAACCCAACCTGACCCAACTTAACCAGTGATTGTCCGTTAAAACAGAGTTTTAGTTAGGTTGGGTTAGGTTAGGTTGTGTTAGGTTAGGAATTTCAGGTTTTGTCTGAAACATTTTACTCTAAAATCAATATTTTCGAGAAAAATGTTTCAGACAAAAACTGAAGCTCCAAAGTAAACCTAACCTGACCCAACTTAACCAGTGAAATGTCCGTTAAAACAGAGTTTTAGTTGGGTTAGGTTATGTTAGGTTAGGAGCTTCAGTTTTTGTCTGAAACATTTTTCTCTAAAATCAATATTTTCGAAGAAAAATGTTACAGACAAAAACTGAAGCTCCTAACCTAACATAACCTGACCCTACCTAACCATTGAAGTGTCCGTTAAAACAGAGTTTTAGTTAGGTTAGGTTATGTTAGGTTAGGAGCTTCAGTGTTTGTCTGAAATTTTTTTCTTTAAAATCAATATTTTCGAAGAAAAATGTTTCAGACAAAAACTGAAGCTGCTAACCTAACCTAACACAACCTAATCTAACCCAACTTAACCTAACTAAAACTCTGTTTTAATGGACATTTCAATGGATGATGTTAGGTTAGGTTAGGTTGGGTTGGATTAGGTTTAGTGATGAGATAAACGGTTATTTTTCATAAACTTATGATGTTTTTTTTATGATGTTAGGGTGGGTTAGGTTAGGTTAGGTTGAGTTAGGTTAAGTTGGGTTAAGTTAGGTTGGGTTAGGTTAGGTTAGGTTAGGTTGAGTTAGGTTAAGTTGGGTTAAGTTAGGTTGGGTTAGGTTAGGTTGGGTTAGGAGCTTCAGTTTTTGTCTGAAACATTTTTCTCTAAAATCAATATTTTCGAAAAAAAATGTTTCAGACAAAAACTGAAACTCCAAAGTTAACCTAACCTGACCCAACTTAACCAGTGAAATATCCGTTAAAACAGAGTTTTAGTTAGGTTAGGTTAGGTAAGGTTAGGTTAAGAGCTTCAGTTTTGTCTGAAACATTTTTTTCTAAAATCAATATTTTTGAAGAAAAATGTTGCAGACAAAAACTGAAGCTCCTAACCCAACATAACCTGACCCTACCTAACCATTGAAGTGTCCGCTAAAACAGAATTTTGGTTAGGTTAGGTTAGGTTAGCTTAGGTTATGTGAGTTTAGGAGCTTCAGTTTTTGAAACATTTTTCTCTAAAATCAATATTTTCGAAGAAAAATGTTGCAGACAAAAACTGAAGCTCCTAACCTAACATAACCTGACCCTACCTAACCATTGAAGTGTCCGCTAAAACATAATTTTAGTTAGGTTAGGTTAGGTTAGCTTAGGTTATGTGAGTTTAGGAGCTTTAGTTTTTAAAACATTTTTCTCTAAAATCAATATTTTCGAAGAAAAATGTTTCAGACAAAAACTGAAACTCCTAATCTAACCTAACCTAACCCAACCTAACTAAAACTCTGTTTTAACGGACACGTCATGTTTTGAAGTTGGTGAACCAATTTACCAACTTTTACCTATTTTTCAGAATTTAAATTTATCTTTGATTTTCTAATTTCTTCAAAGAGTCAATTGTCGTCTATTTTAATGTCTCACATTTCTTTAGATAAAGGAGTTACAGATTAGTCTTCAAATATTGAAAATGAGGACTGAGTTTAGGAGGACACTTTTTAAGAGAGGATGAAACCTTAAAAAAAAGGGCTGTCCTTCCTGGAGGAGGGCGGTGGGTCGCGTCATTTATTAACAACCTGTTATTAAACTTGTTTTTTAAGTCTTTATTTAATTTATCATAACAACATTAAACCCTTGAACATTCAAATTGATTTAGATTAAATTTAAATGTTAAACAACAATGCCAACAGTGGCGTATTAGCACCAATAATATTTATTAATTCCCGATTTTTCTAAGCACGTTTAATAAAACAGATTTACAGATTACAAGTTTGTAATCAAGCACTTTAAAGTTTCAATTATAGAAATCATGGCTTTGTATGACGATTTGTGAGCTTAAAAAATGCAATTAAACCATGTTCGAAATTCCAGCCGCGTTTGTGCCACCTACCGGACGCTAGCTGAACTACTAAGTATATACTTACTACTAGCGCCAAAACACCCGAACTTTATACCCATAACCAAAATGTAAAAAAACCGTAATGAGTTCCACTGCAAAGGAAAGAAGATTTAATTCCGAATCGAATAATGTATAAAATAGCTGAGGAAACTAGGCGGCTTTCCTATATTTTGCAATTGAAAATTTACCACTTATTGCTGTCGGTAATAAAGTTTACTGTAATGCTTATTATAGGAATTTAAAGCATTTCGCAGTAATTTGTAAACAAATACCGGTTTAATTAATGAGTATGATGTATTGATTAATCTTTTTGTATTTCTTAGTGCACTCTAAAATACCATAAATTTCAATATTAAGCTTTACAGCGAGTTGAATTACCAACAAATTTTCATTTGCAAAATTACTGCAAGATCGTTCGATTTCCTTAGCTATTTTATACATCATTTGATTCAGATTTAAATATTCTATCATTTTGGTTATAGGTATAAAGTTCAGGTGTTTTGGCGCTAGTAGTAATATGCACTTAGTAAATAAATTCTAGACAACCTCACTTGTTGCAGATGCATTAAATAAATGTAATATGACAATTTTGCAGAGTCACGAACAGGTTGAATATTCATATATTCAAGCTATTTTTCGTCTTTATTACAATTATGCATTTAGTAGTTCAGCTATCGTCCGGTAGATGACGCAGGCGCGGCGGTAATTACGAACTTGATTTACTTGAATGTTTATAAGCTCATATACAGAGCTAAGATTACCATGATATAAACGTTAAAATGTTGACAAACTTGTAATCTCACAATCTAAAATAAATGCAATACTATACAAATTAATGATGAGTTTTAAATATTTTAATAATAAACTATACCCACGACTCTCAATTCCATTAGAATGCTTGGATGAAAAGAGACATTTTTTTGTTTACTTTGCTTGATTTGTTAAACAAAACTTCAAGCTGAAGATTTTGTTGAACATACAAGAGACCTAAAAAGTGTTTGGTACAATTTCATGTACCGCGAGATCAAAAAGTCGAAAATAGTTGGCAGCCATTAAAACATAACCTAACTAACAGAAGTTCAGTGGCGTCACCAAGAAGGGGAATTTTGGCATGGAAAACCCTGAAATTTAAATAAAACAGCTTCATTATGAATCTTAATAGTGATGATCACTTCTAGAAATAACTGCCAATGTTTAAAATAGTCAAAATCGGCAGATAAAAACACACAAAACTATTTTTAAAACAAATAACCTTAAAACATCTCAAGATGTCAAAATTTACAAAATGTAAACTGCAATGCATTGGAGAATTCCAGACAGCCAATATAATTTGACTTAAATTGTTATAGGGATTTTCAGAGAATGTGCTGCCAACTATTTTCGACTTTCTGATCTCACTGTATGTAAAGTGGGTGACTAATTTTCTTGATATTTTTTAAATATTACAAAAACATTGAAACAAATACTGAAGGCAACAGAGGTGATTATATCCAAAAATACAAAAATGAAAAATATTGTAATTTTTGGACTATAATTATGAAATAAGAGTTTTAACAAATTTACAACTATAATAATTGTACAGAATACCAAAAGCAACAACTTTTAGAAAAGTTGTTTTCCCATGAGATTTTCTTTTTTACCTTTTTTGATTCAGTAAATAAAACTTTAAACTAAGGAGAGCGACAGAATACATTTTGTGAGACACTTTTACTAATGATCTCAGTAGGCAATTGGCCAGAAGTCTTCCAGCCTCCAGAGGTCTTTCAGCCTTAAACTTAGGTTTTTCTCGACAATACAAAACACTAAAAAGCATTTGTTAAAATTTCATAAACCCAAGATGTACTGTAATTTTCTTCCTTTTTCTCGATGTATTTTTACATATGATGGACATTACAAACACATTTGAATAAATTCGAAGAAAACTAATACAAAAAGCTTTTATTAATACAACCGCATCTCCGATACAATCCAAAATTGGCACATACAAGCAATCATAATTGAAACCACACTACAAATCGTTAAAAGATTTTTAATATAAAAACCTCTCCCGTTACAAAATCCAAAGCTACGTGGTAGGGCAGAAAAACGTACATTATAAAAAACCTTAATGTCTATTCGATTCGCTGTAAAATGCGGCGCTACTTCGCTTTCTCGGCGTCCCCATTTTCGGTGGGCGGAGAATTCTGCGGGCTGGCCTCGTAGTTGCCCTTGTTCTTCAGCAGAAAATTCGCAAGCGCCGGTATCGGATCGGCCGGGCGCTCTTTTGCCAGGTAGGAGAGCCCCTGGAGCAGAAGGGGCACCACCGTTTGATCCAAGTATTGTCTGGTCGGCAGGGAGGACAGGTCGACGCGGGATTTCTTCGGTTGGAGCTCTTCCTTGCTTGCGTCCATCTTTTCCATCGATCCTTTAAACATGTATTAAGTAGATAGAATTATTTTCAGTTTCTCCTGCAAATGCTAAATTAATATTCAATATAAAAATACAGTAGAATGTCGATTATCGGAACGTCGATCAACCGAACGACCGCTCAACCGAACTACTAAGCCCGCACGTGTCTCGTGCATGCCTACCATCTCCCGCGCTACAATCCTCTCTCAACCTGTCACTTCCAAGTTGCCACTACTCGATTAACTAAATTTTGCCGATCGAAAGTAAACTCAATGTTGTTATTAAAGATATATTATAAATAAATACGTTTTCTATTCACCTGTACATAAGTATGTATTTGCGAATTAGAACAGTTTGATTATCTGAAAAAAAACGAACACCCCCAATTAGTTCGGATAATCGATGCTCTACTGTACTAGATATAATGGGTGTGAAGTTAGCAATAGATCCACCAGTAGATTTTAAAAATTCATATCTCTGAGAAAAGAAAGGCAAATAGAAAGAAAAGTAAGCCATATCATTGCGAAAGGTCTAAATTAATAGCACAAAAAAAAATCAATCCTTAATTTTAACACTTTATATTTTTTCACCCCTTTCAAAAAAGTTTTTTGTTTTTTTTAAGTTTGCAATCAGCCATAACTAATTTAAAATAATACGAAGATTATCTAAACCAGTTTGTGTTTCTCCTGTAAAAAGGGGGAGAAATGTGAGTTACGCGGTTTGTTATAATTAGGCCGACGATATAGCAGTGGTCGAAAGTAGTTAGGCTAAGGATATAAACAAGAAAAACTATTGCACCCAATACTTACTTAGGTAGCAAATATCTTCATGCATTTTTTAACATAATGTTGTTCAGTAAATCATCTAGCAGCTACCAGAAAATCTTACCTATTATTTATTTAGAAATTGGCAATCTACAGCAAAAATCAAGCTTCTTATGATTTCAAAATCCTTGCTCATATAAAAAAAGGTGTTGTCTACAATTTCAGGGGATTTTTCACCTAGCAATAACTTGATTTAACGCACTTTCAGCCAAAGCAACAATATAAAAACTGCTCACTGTTTATTGTGGCAATTTATAGGTTATGGGCTATGGTTGGTGATGTAAGTACAATTAAATAGATGTCGTTTAAGGTATATTATTACAGGTAACCTATTTCTAAAATATTTGTTATTAGTAATTTAGTTTCAATGTTTAAAAGAGAGCAATTAGTACAATTTGATTAATATTTAATGATAGAAATGATGATTAATAATGAAAGTATCGATTTTGGGTTGCTTACAACATCAATATAGTTGGCAGAATTGTTGGCATTTTATGATTTTATGTGTGAGCGTATAGATTCTTTCGAATATTTTCAGTTGTAGGCACTGTCATTGGCATACAATTTTTTATTTCTGTTATTCTTATTATTTTTAGTCATAAAATCTGTATAGGTACATAATTATAATCTTTCGTTATCTTAGTTGTCTTTAATTATAATAAACTGATGAGAATTAAAACCATAGAGTTCTCGCTGGAATATATAAATAGGCAACCTAATGTAAAAATAGTTGTCCTTATCATATATATATATATATAAAAATTAATAAAAATCAACTATATCTAGCTTAAGTAGTTAATGCAGATTGTAACTGCTGAATTGATAATGAGCCTAAATAGTACTCTTTATTAATAATAATAAACTGATCAAAATATGAACATGATGGTTGCGACCTATGTGGTAATCCATTGTCAGGTAACTTAAACAACTTTAGACGTTTTTTTATCATATTTATATTATAAATAGTGGTAAAAAAACGTCGAAAATTGTTTAATTCAAAGTTACCTGATTAAAATACAAACCGGAGTCTACGATATTATATATAACTAGGCAACCTAATCTACTCAATAGTTGTCTTTATATACATACACATATGATAAGGATAATGAATTAAGATCAACAATATCTAGTTTAAATAGTTAATGCAGGCTACTACTGCTATAGCTGAATTGAAAGTGAGCCTAAATAATACTCTTTATTGGTAGTTAAGTTATATTTTATTACTCTTATCAGTTTTAAATTTATATAAAAATAGACAATATTTCCTGTATTATTTTTACGTATCTATATCTACTTTGTTATATTATATAACATTGGCTAAATAAAGATTATTACGGTTATTCTATTGAAACCTTACCCGGCTTTCGAAAATCGTCCACTTCACCTCAGTGTATTCTTTTCTATGACTGAGGTGAAGTGGGCGAGTTCAGTGCATTTGTGTGCAGTGTTTTGACAGTTCGGGTTCGTTCACTATTATAAACAATTTCGCAATTTAAAACAATTTCACCGCATAAAGAAATCGACACCGGCCGGTTTTACCACCCAGCAAATGGAGCAAGCATGAAATTAACAATTAAAAGTAAGGTTAACTTGTAATCTCATTCATAATTGTAGGAATTGTTCTTTAATAGGGCCTGTCGTACCTGAAAAATAATACTTTACTGGTGCAAGCGAGTGGTGGATTGTTCTTATATTGGACTTTGAAGTCATTACACACAGAACACATACCTTTAGAAGTGAAACCTGCATGTTAAATTTCGGAAACACGATTTTTGGCGCCGCCTGGTGTCGGGGTGGCAAATTACTACGATTTCCGCGCCAAAATTTAAAAATGTTATACTCGTCTCACGATATATTTCAATGTAATAACACTAAAAATATAATCAATTATGTTTTTTGAGCACATAATTGATTATACTTTTAGATAGTACATAAATGAAGAAGTTACTGGTTTTGGTAAAAGAAAAAAGATTGGATTTCACAAAATAAAAATAAAAATAGGCCTACATGGAAAAAATATATTTAACAGAATAATTATATACATTATTATTAACAAAATTATCAAATATAAAAATATCACAACAATCGGGTATTAGGGTCTAGTCCAGGTGCAATGTTCCATCAGGTCTCTTCGTTCTTCTTAGGATATTTCTTTCAGGCGTCGTAACAGGTCAGTGGTTTGCTCGTATCCAGGATTCATGACATTAAAATAGTTAAAAAGTAAATTAGTGTAGTTATATTGTCTTACTTCTTGGTGTCGGAACAGCATTGCAATTCAATTTTTTGCGGAAATGATTAACAAAATGTTTATGAATAAAATGATCTTCACATGAATGAAAATTTAAACAATGAAGACTGTTCAATATCACAAATGGTTTTCCATGTTTTAAGATATTCTTCATTTTTGGGAAATTTATAGAAATGTTTATTTTTGTAGTCGACATTAATTATAGGTATCGGAAAAGAAAGAATTTTGACATTCTGGATATTTACAAGAATATTTAATACGGCCATTTGATGTTTACATTACTAATAAATACAATTGACGAGTTTATAAGACAGAATATATAATAACTTACCTTCAAACATTAATTATTAGCACTCACAGCACTATTGAGGTTAGTTAATAAAAATGGTGAGACTCATTAAGCGTTGCCGCATATACATCGAAGTATAAATTATACAATGCACACGATTATATTTAATAAACAGTAATATTATACTTTCATGAGTTATTATGACAAATATAAGGAATAATGAGTCTAATTATGTTTAAAACATAATTTTAATTGTTAAAATTATTACTTTGTAGTGAAATTTTAAGATTATTAAAAACGGTAATCCCCATAATAAGTTCTTTGATAAATCTGGCAACATCGAGGGAACCATCTTTGGAAAAGCGGCAAATTTGAAATTCCCCCTCGCCCCACTGTCCTGGGGTGGCCCACATACTTTCGTGTTGCCGATATTCGTATCTCGGCTTCATCCCCGTGTCATTACACATCATTTAAACAACTGATTGAGGTTGGCGGCACTTACTTCGTGATACATTTTTAATTAAATAAAACACACTTTTACTTAGTTAATATCACACTGTTTATTCATAGTTTATTACTATAAAAAAATCATTTAAACACTTGTGAAATGATCTATCTTAATCGTTAGAAGTAAGGTTAAATTGTAACCTCATTCAAAATTGTAGGAATTGTTCGTTGATAAGGCCTGATGTACCAGAAAAGTAGTGTGTGGTCGATTGTTCTTATATTGGACTTTGAAGTAATTAAACATCATTTAAACACTTGTGAAATGATCCATTGTAATCGTTAAAAGTAAGGTTAAATTGTAACCTCATCCAAAGTTGTAGGAATTGTTGGTTGATAAGGCCTGTCGTACCAGAAAAATAACATTCTTTACTGGTGTAAGTGAGCGTGTGGTTGATTGTTCTTATATTGGACTTTTGAAGTAATTAAACATCATTTAAATACTCGTGACATGATCTATTGTAATACATTTTTATTTCCCTACCAAGTTAAAACATTTCCTTAAAAACATACCAAATTAATCTCCATCCCTGGAAGGAATAAATAGTGAAATGTAATTTATTTGATCACTTCAGGTACGTTTGAATAAGATGAACCCCAGGCTGCGTGAAATCGTAACGGTTTTTTGTTGCTAGTGGTGTAAGAGAGTGCTCCGCAACCTATGATACCCATGTCACCAGCTGGCACGCTAGAGAATTTTTGGTGGCACGCCTCAAAAGTGACAATTATGAAATATATTACAAACCTGTATCAAAATCGTTTAACTGAAGAAATTTTAGAAAAGTGCTTAAAATTAAAAACTTCAAACTATGAAACAAAGCAATTGATGTTTTAGCTTCCAAAGTTGAACCTCAAATGAGTCCCTAATGTTTAACACGTTAAACGCTGTGTGCAACACGGATGTTTCACACAGATTTTTGTCACAGGAGCGGCGTGCTACGTATAAGTATCACAGGTTTACTTGTCGTTTTTCTACCGTGAAATAATAAATATAAAACTTAATAAAATATAGATATATCTTATTAGTATTTTTTCATATTTTTTTAATAAAACACATGATATATAGTAAAGGTTTTATTTTTAAAATAATAAATGAAAAATGACAAAGGTTCAAGGCGATGTTTTGATTATTGACGGAAACAAACTTTTTTTAGCAGGCCGCGTGGAACACGTTCGTTTCACTATAAATAATCGTATAAACAAATGCAAAATATATATATTTACATCACAATTGAGTGAAGCGAGTTATTAAAATAACAAATATGACTATTTTTATGAATGGCCCACAAAAAAAAAATCTAGCATTATGGCAGTTAACGTGTTAAATATTGTAATTTTGATGTTGTTTTTATCTACCCTGTATTATTATAGATTTTCTGGTTTTAATTTAGTGGCACGCTTGGTGCTCAGTACTTTAAATTGCCTGTTTTGTGACACGCCAATGCAATAGGGTTGCCAAACGCTGGTGTAAGCATTTCAAGTAAACATACTATTTGGGGAAGTGGAAAATAATACGAACTAGAGGGAACTATTTGGTAGTACACATGAATTACATAACATTTTTAATCATAAAAACAAATAAAAGCAATACAAAGAACAATAAAAAGCAGGAATTATCTACGCCAATGAGACTGCCACACCCTTTTTGGCATAGTAGACTTGGCTAACGGTATCAAACCAATTTTATATCGTGCGTGGGGGTTCTTTTCTATTCAAATGAACTCCAACATACCTAAAAGGGTCAAAGAAACTTGATTTCATAATTTTTTGCTTTTGAGTGTAGATGGTGTTGGTGTAACTTTGGATTGTTTTCACCAACATTAGATTGAGTAAAATTATAATTCTTAGTGCGTGGTGTTTCACAGATATTCTATCTATAAAACAATCCAAGGTTTATCTCTCGATTTTGCCAGGAATTTAACGAGAATTTAATAAAATGCTATTTTTAAAATAGGTGCATGTATAGGGGTTCTTGTGTATACCTCAGTAATACTCTTATAATTTATGGTAGAGTCTGATAAATGGATCTTTGCGTGCCGAACCTAGTTCCGACAAGATTTTCATGTGTTTGATCCCTCTAAGAGAAGTTAAATTAGATGCAATAATAGGTGGACGTATGTCGTCCAGGGCGAAAACGTACGGCACTCGGTAAAACCATGCATTGAACAAAGCCAAAAGCTTGGTCCGGAAGTCATTTCGTTATTCGTAACTGCATTGGCGGCGCATAAAACACACCGGCAGAAACAAAATGCTTTTGCTGTTGAATCATGGTGCAAAGATAACATGGTGTGCCTATAACTCCCGTACCACGCCCCTTTTGAATCTTTTTGATGCTGCAATTACCAACCATGAAAAATGAAACTATAAAAATCTACACTAACGAATATAAATTGAAAAACATGGTAAAATTCGATTTCGGCATAAGAACAACGATAAAACATATAGTTTTACTTCACAATGATATATTAAAATATCACTAGCATTAAAGTATTTTTTTTTTATTTATAGCAATTAGGTTGGTACGAAAATTAATAAATGTGGTTTGAGATGTTTAATTTGTCATGCACACTAAACAGTATGAAAAAATATGATAAAATGTAAATGCGACAGACATTCAAATTAGTTATATCGACTTTTTGAAGCTAAGCAAATAATTTTACAAGGTTGCATCACTGAGCATCGGCCAAATGAAAGAGGGGAAGATTTTAGAGAGAGAACCCGGCCGTCTTGGCACACCATGTAATCTTTGCACCATGTGTTGAATTCAATTTTCATAAAGATTGCCTCTGAGCTTTTACATTTTTCCCGAAGACATTGTGAGTTTGGTTGATCTTACACAATTTTAATTTTTTCCTTTTGTTGGTTAATCGAATAATTGTTATTGTTTTTTGTTTGTTTCTTAGATTGGACTGGTGTTGCGGCATGGAAATGGGTGGCGAACGACGATAACTGCGGTATCTGTCGCATGCCGTTTGATGGTTGTTGCCCGGATTGCAAGTTGCCCGGCGACGATTGCCCCCTAGTGTGGGGCCAGTGTTCGCACTGCTTTCACATGCACTGCATCGTCAAGTGGTTGCAGTCGCAGCAGGTGAACCAGCAGTGCCCGATGTGCAGGCAGGAGTGGAAGTTTAATAGCAAATAGATTTACAACAGGTGAGTGTTTTGATTTTATTCAATTATACAACTAAAAAAAATATGATACTTAAACTCCATTTTTATTTTTAACTAAGTTGGCTCTGTTAGGGTAACAGTTTTGTTGGCCGATGTAAAAAGTCACTATACACAAGAATTCATCATGACGTTACACTTTTTGGGACACCTTGTATAATCAAAAATATTTTCCTGAAATGCATTCTAGGATGCAAAGGGTATAGCCGAATAAGATGGTCAAAAGTGCCCCCAAAGCAAATCAATAATCGCGATGACTGGATGAAAGCTAATTAAAAATGCCGTTGATTGCTCGAAATTTCAGCCTCCTGAAGCAAGTTGTTGTCGAGATATGACCAAAAACGTGAATTTTACGTTTTATTTTTTTTCTCCTTTTCTATGGCACGAATCAAGCTGAAACCACGTCTACCCAAAACAAACAAAAAATACATCTCGCAGTATTTTTTTTAAATAATTAAAAACCACTTTTACCACCTTAAAAATTTGAATTTCGCGCCAAAATTGTAATAAAAAGTTATGTTTATGAAATGATTATCTTTTTTTTTTAAATTAGAGAGATTCACTTCACAAAAATAACTTTTTTATTACAATTTTGGCGCGAAATTCAAATTTTTAAGGTGGTAAAAGTGGTTTTTAATTATTTTAACTATCTTCCACACTGTTCAAAATTCTAAAAAAAATGTATGTTATAGAATTTGGTAAAACACATTTACAGAAAAAAAACTGAGACAGTCCTCGAATGCCTTCACTGCAAAAATGAATTTTGAAAGCTTTAACTTCATTTTTCTATTTGAATTTGGCGCCAAAAAATTGAAACCTTTATTCTGCAAAATATCAAAATTCCAACTTAATTAGAAAATGAGCTATAGAAGACGGGAGGTGAAATGCAGGACCCTGTATAAGTGAGATATAACTTTGGTTGCTCTAGTTACCAAGTGGGTGGAAATAATGATGGACGTTTGGTTGCCTATATTATAACACTATAATTTATCCATAAATCATTTGTACTTGTAATTGGATGTTTGTCGCTGAATCCACTTTAAAAGGGATTTTGTTTTCCTTTACAAATGAGATAAGAGGCTTAAGATTGGTTTGAAAAATTAAAGAAATTTAAATTGAAAATCAAATTATTATTTCAAAACTAAAATTAATTTTTTTTCTGATTTGGTGGTATAAGAAGGATTTTTCTGATATTTTTCATATGTATCCACTTATTTTTCAAATATTTGCTTAACCCTGGCGGTGGCAATTGCCACCGCAACATCTACATGTCTCTACTTACTATAACAATCCATATTTTTGCTGTTTATCACTAGATGTCACTTCAACAAAGCCTCACTAATTAATTCCTATATTAATTAATCAAATCAGTTCAAATTTGGTATTTATGGTCTTAAGAAGCTCCCCATCAATGATAATTAACAAATAAAGGTTTTTTTTTTCAAATTTAAAAATCCAGGGCTGAAAGGGTTAAGTAAATTCGATGTAACTACAGTGAGATCGAAAAAAATTAGTCCAACAGGTCATGAACAAAAAGCCGCATGTCTTTTCTTAATTCCAAAACTGACTTTAATCGGTGTTTATTTTCAACTTTAGGAACTAAGAAAAGACAACTTTTTGTTCATGAACAGCTTTGACTAATTTTTTTTTTCGACCTCACGTGATTTTCATTTCATAATCATTACCAAAAATAAATGTATCAAAGACAAAAAATAACCTGAATATATGAATATTCAACCGTTTCGTCTTTATTACATTTATTTAATGCATCTGCAACAAGTAAGGTTGTCTCAAATTTATAACCAAAAATGATCATCTTAATAGTATATAGTGTATCTAGGGCCGAAAATAGGCTTTAGCAACTCGCTTCGCTTGCTCGTGTTGCTAAAAGTAAAGGGTTGCTAAAGCATTTTGGTACGAGTTACACTCGACATTTTTTCGCCTGCCTTAAGTGAAATCAGTGTTTCAGGAAATTTTATATCGCGCACCATTGAACTGTCACTGATTTTTGCATAGCCTACTCATATTCCGCGGAAGGTTGTCTAGATTATGCATATTATTTTTTCGGCTCTAGATATGCTAAATCGTAGTTTCGGCCCAATTTTTATGGCCGAAATATATGGTTTCAGTAGAGGCAGGCGAAAAATTAATTTTAAATCAGCAGTAGTACTATTTGTAATATGCCAAGAAGTAATTTCAGTTTCAATAACAACACTTCTGCAATTTTTACGTTTATTTTAATTACACAAATTTTGCAAGCATGAACTTTTGATTACTTTCACACCTGCATTAATAATTGCAGCCGAACATTAACTCACAAATTTAGAATATTTTATTATCGCGTTAAGCCGTGTGGTAATAAAATTAAGCCCAAACCCATAATTATAATTAATTCAAACAAACCAACGTCGCATTGTTACACAACATATTCTGCTCTAGTTCATAAGGCACGATGCAGCACCTGAATATTTATGATGGGATATTACAATTTTAAATTAAACGCGGCGTACTATATATTTTGGGCACTGGTGGGTGTCAAAGACCTCGTCCGTAGAGATATTGATTGTTGTGTAATCTGGTGATCCACTTTTTTTTTTAACTGTTCCTTTGTTTTCGTGAAACGAGTCCCAAGTACGAATATTATATATTCGACTAATTAATTATTAATATAATCCATTATATAATCAAATTGAACTTTAATTACTTCCAATGTATTGTTTATAATGTGCAAATTTCTTTTGTACCTTGAGATCAAAAAGTCTGAAATAATTGGCAACCCCTAAAACATAACCTAACTATACCTCATTTAATAACCAGGTGGACTAAACGCGAAAGTCGCGTTTTACACTATAAAAAGTAACCAGAAAATTAAGCAGTCATGTTTTGGCGGTAAAAATAAAATGATCTCAATTTCTTTTATCCATAACATTCATTCAACATTTATACCAACACGCAAATTAATTCTAGGCATACTTTCTTGATCATATACTCAATGATGTAGTATATAATATTAAAATAATAATTAAAATAAGTATGAGACCCTCTTAAGAATTTAGGGGCATACTGAAAAACTTTTGTTGTACATATTTTTATTTACATATAAAGTGGATTGAAGTAGTAGGTATATTTTAAAAATGGCAGGTCATTTCTATCCTTTAATTCAATCAAAATTTAATCCAATGTAGCGATTTCATTTTTAAAGAAAAATCTGTGTACAATTTTCCACATGCAAAATTTGTAGATATCTTCGGTTGCTGGACGTCCTTCAAGACGCTTAGGGCTTGTTACTGCCCTAATCTCCTTTCACCCCCTAATTGTGTGAAACTCCACAATCCTAAATATAATATATGTTTATGATTTGATTCCATATTGCAATAACTTGCGCCACACTTACCCAATGAATCACAATTTTGTATACGACTGCAGTAGGTTTTAAAGCCTCTTGTATTTAAGATTTATATAAGATAATTTTGGATTGTTTTTCCTTCTAAAATCCAACTATTTCCGTTTCTTGGGGGCCGAAAATGACACCAAACTTGTGCTGGGTATTTATCCGTAGTTGAAAATAAAATAACTATTCCCACGAAAATCGCGGTAAACGGTGGGACACAAGAATCGGTTAGAGATCAGCTGATCATTACAACGGCCATTACTGTTTTAAGCAATTTCGGCGCCCGATTGGCCAATCACAACAACGTATTTTGGTGCCTATAATTTGATTTAGTCCGCCTGGTTATTAAATGAGGTATAATAGAAATTCAGTGCCATCACTAAGAATGGGAATTTTGGCATGGAAAACCCTGAAATTTAAATAAAACAGCTGATTATGAATCTTAAATGTAAGGTGTGAGCCACAGAATTTTGTTTCAGAGTTGGCTATGACTGAGAGAGAGAGAAACATGGCAGTCATGTCTGAGATTAATTCATTTTTTTAAATCTAATTCAATTGAACTAATCTAGTCCATGACATGAACTGTCATTTTAAAATCTGACAAGTCGAGACAATTTGTGTTAAATAATGGCTTTTTCATTTAATGAAGTTCAAAAGCGATACATGGTAGAAATTTATTTAAGAAATGGCAGAATGGGTTTATGCGGTGAGATGCGTACCAAGAATTTCCGCATGAAGTTGTTCCGTACGACCATTTCAGCAGATCTATTCGTCGTTTTGTGGATTTTCTTAGGGAAACGGGCAACATAAGAAGCAGAGAAGGCACTGGGTCAGCAAGAGTAAGAAATGAGGATACCATTGAGGCAGTGAGTAAGGCAGGTAATGAAGGAACGTCCACAGATTTCTGTACGACATGTACAGCAAGAACTAGGTCTTTCTTATGGAACTACCAGGCGTATTCTCAAAAATGATCTTCATTGTCATCCTTACCGTTTACAAGCAGTACACGAAATACTGCCTCTTGACAGACCCCGGCGACAAGAATTTTGTCAGCGATTCATTGATCGTTTTAATGATTATGATGCAGCTTTGGGTAAAGTATTTTTTACGGACGGATCGTGGTTCCACCTCTGTCGGTTTATGAGTGATAAGTTGTTATTAAATATTGTGATAAAAAAAAAGGCAATAGATTCTCGTTGGGGATATTGCCAGCCATACACACCAACCTTCCGAGGATGTAACAAAGCCTCAACAAAAATATGTGGGTTCTTTGCAGCCTACTCTCCACGGTTTTGTGAGTTCACGTAGCCGCTAAGTGAAACCAAGCTTCGTCACTAGAAAACGTTATTTCTAACAAATCGTCATTATTTATAAACTCGTTAAATCACTTACAATTCTGGGGGCGGCAACTGTTGAATCGCAGTTATGTTATATGGATGTAAATTTAAAAAAAATTGACAAGCCTTCTGCCACGTACCGAGCGACAAATTCGTCGGGGCAGATAAACATCGGAGCGGTTTCTTCGGACTCACATCTACTCTTTGCTGAATATCTGCAACGACTGCTTCCGTAAGATCAGTAGGACGGCATGTAGGTTTTCCTTTGGAAACGCTGCCGGTTTCACGAAATTTCTTAACAATAATAATATTTAATAATATTTATTACGGTAAACACCTTTTACATGAAATTAACAATAATAATTAACTTAAATACAATGCGGCAAACATGTTGCACAAAGTAATTGTGACCGAACTCAAGTTCAGGAAACTGCACATGAAATTGTTCTTCACAGTTTTCATAGGAATAATTTCAAATTCCTTCTATGTTGTCTCCGTTTGAAAATATGCTTCAATAATAAACTTGTTGTGGAGCTCTGAGAATGTCGTTTCTAACCTTAAATCCCATAATTAAGATTTGCATGTGCTAATATAGTTACTTTTTTACTTACCAACAAAATATCAACAATAGGATGAGATGGCAAAAAACGTAAAACGCAAAACTGAATTTAAAGCATAAACGACCCCATTGACATTGCACGGGTGCTTATGATCGAACGCACACATTCGTAGGCAAGGTACCAAGTACCAACATTGCAAGATGAAAAACAGCGTACCAGATGTTGAACGCATGTTATTAGTTCCAATAGCCTGTAGGCTAAATGTTCTAATTTTTAATATGCGACATACCTCATTTATCTCACAGCCAACTCTGAAATAAAATTTTGTGGCTCACACGATATTAATAGTGATGATCGGTTTTAGAAATAACTGCTAATGTTTAAAATGGGCAAATCGGCAGATAAAAATAACAATTTGGAGAATTCCAGACAGCCGATATAATTTTCCTTGAATTATTATAAGGATTTTTAGAAAATGTGTTGCCAACTATATTCTGATGTCACTGTATAATTCAATATTTCGCTTGGTATTAACCATTAAGTTAGTGATTTGTTTTACAGACTTATTTTTATAGATTTATAAATGTGTTGAATATCCATGAGTTCAGGATATATTTCGTTTTTATTAAATTCAATTCAATATTAATATTTATAATTCCGACAGGTCAGTGTGGATGAATATTTTAAATGAATGAACTTTACCCTGCAGTTTCCGGCGAGACTTAATTATATTTATTTATTTATTTATTCCCCAACAGAAAAACAGGTTAACCATTTACAGGGAAAACTTACAAAATAAGAAGCATGAGACACAAAAGTAATCTTATAAATTAATTGAAAAAAATATAGCAAACAAACTAAAAAAAAAAAGCTTAATTTTATAGTAAGGACATAATTGCTTTAACAAATTGTGCTATGTTACAGTTAAAGATATCAACCGAAAATTGAACATTATTATACAAATGCATCATGTTGTTTATAGGCGAGTAAAAATACAGGTCAGTGTTGCTCCGATTTTGCAAAAATGTGACAGAATTTCTAGCTGAAAATCTAGGCACATAAGTATTTATTTGCATTAGTAAATTGGCATCATCAATATTGCCCTGTATGATGTGATGTAGACATTTCAACGAAATTATGTCACGTCTAGACACTAAAGATTTGAGATTAAACATTGACAACAAATCATTATAACATATTGTGTTATCAGGATACGCTGAATACTTCTTATAATAAAGATATTTAAGAAATATTTTTTGTACCCTCTCCAACAATTGTATATGTACTGCGTACTTGGGTGACTAAACTGCGGCACAATATTCTAATTTAGGGTGCACGTAACATGTATACAATTTTACGATAGTAAGTAGATCATGAAATGGTTCACCAATACGGCGAATAAATCCTAGCATATTGTAAAGAAATATGTAAGAAATTTGATAAATGATAATAGAAATAATACTCTTCCACAATAACATGCATGAAAATCAATCACTTGTGCTTCCGTGTTCGCTTCCGTGTTCGCTTCCTCTTCTTTTCCTTCTTGATAGCCTTCTACCCATTAGGCATCGACTGTTTGTAATTATTTTTCGCTTATCCGTTTTTTCCGTCCTTTCTATTTTTCTGCTGTTTTGTTTATCTCTTCTATTTCCTTTCCTCTGGATTTTTTAATTCTTCTATTCTGTTCATCCAGGTCTCTCTTGGTCTTCTATTGCGTCTGCAGTGTTTCTTAATATATTCTCTTCACTCTCACTATTGTTTACTTGGTGTCATTCCTCATCCTTAAATCTTCCACACCCAATTAATCAAAGAACCTAATAGTTATTTAAGCAATAAGAAACGTAAGGACGTATTAATTGTCATTACGTTCCGTGTTGCTTATTAATTTTTTTCCGCTACCGGAAATATAATACTTAACCCTTTCGGCCCTGGTGGTGGCAATTGCCACCGCAACATTTACATGTCTCTAGTTACTATGACAATCCATATTTTTGCTGTTTATCACTAGATGTCACTTCAACAAAGCCTCACTAATTAATTCCTATACTAATTAATCAAATGAGTTAAAATTTGGTATTTATGGTCTTAAGAAGCTCCCCATCAATAGTAATTAACAAAAAAAAGTTTTTTTTTTCAAATTTAAAGATCCAGGGCTGAAAGGGTTAAAAAAGATCAGAAATTATTCTAAAATACGGCTTGTAACATTTGGGATTAAAATGTTTATGGTCGCCTATGCATCCTATGGCAACCCAGCAACCGAGAAAACAATGTCGAATTTTGTGTGTCAATCCAGTGAAACTTTCTGCGGGCATGGATGCAAACGAAGCTGCGAATATTGCGTGTTAGAACCTGTTACCGACAAAATCGAAAAAGGTATGTGCCCTGTTATGACTCTTTTAAGCAGTGGTTATGTAAAAAGGATGCCGATGCTATAGGTATAGACGAAAATGTGTTGTTCGCCTATACAGGGTGTGTGGATTTCATTATACTGGAATACTATCTTCCCTGATCATTTTAGAAGAAACATGTAAATTAATGTTTTGTAGAGTAAAAATACCTGCATGCAGTCATGCTATTATTTATTTTTTAGCGTTCATAAAAATTTTATAAAAACCCTAAAAAATGATAAAATAAAAATGATAATTTTCACGAAAATAATAGTTGCCATGAAATTAAACAAAAATGGTGTGCTGTTGATTTGTTGGCTTCTGTCAAACGTATTGAACACTTCATAACTGTTTACAAGTCTTTTCATTAAAAATGTATTCTATTCAAGAAAAAGATCAAATTGTGAAGTGGTGCTATGCTAGTAGCAGTTATTTGTAAAGTGCGGGTTATCACGTTGTAATATTTCTTGGTGGCACTGGTATTTGTACGAGTGAAAATGTTGCTTCTTTAAATACCTCTGGGCAGTCGTACAGTGAATTGCACACTTGTCAGCAATTTGTCTTAACCTCTTCACGCCCAGGTTCGCCACATGTGGCAACAAGCGAAAAATGAAAACAAAAACATTGTACAAAAAAAAATACTTCTTTAGCAGTATCTATGGAATATTTTTTCATATTTTTTTGCATAAATGGGAAAGTTTGTGACAGTGAAATCATATTTTGTAGAAAAAGTTAACAACAACAAAGAAGTAATTTTTAATCAAACCTGGGATTAAATCAAAGCAGCATGGGCGCGATGTGGTTAAGCTTATGTTTGAAACTTCTACTACAGAAGTTAAGACCATAAACTCGCCATCCTTCTCATTTATTGGTAAACTATTCTGCTCTGCATTTGATGTCCTCTTAGAATTCCGTAATATTGAGCCAGTCGTTTCAAATTTATGAGTCAACCTTTGGATCGTTGCATTGGAGGGTCGGGATAGTTGACGGCAAACATATCCCCCACTTCACAAAAACTGCCACCAGCATAGCACCACTTCACAATTTGCACTTTTTCTTGAATGGAATACATTTTTAATGAAATACTCAATAAATTTGACAGAAGCCAACAAATCAACAGTGCACCGTTTTTGTTTAATTTCATGGCAACCATTACTTTCGTGAAAATGATCATTTTTATTTTATCATTTTTTAGGGTTTGCTAAAAAATAAATAATAGAATGACTGCTTGCAGGACTTTTTACTCCATAAAACATTTATTTACATGTTTCCTCTAAAATTACCAGGGAAGATAATATTCCAGTATCAAAGAATTAACATTGAAAATCCTATGTTCCGTTTTGTTCCACCACACCCTGTATGTTGGAGCGTTACGTTTCTGTTTATTGTCTTCCTAGATCCGTAAGTAAAAAATTAAGTTCCGTCGTCAAGGACAACAAACACCACGAATGTTATCAGCCACTTACGGTACCTGTAACATGCAATGCGTATTTACGTTGTCGGTAGCGGAAAAAAAAATCAAATCTAGTTGGCCAATAAATAAGAACCTAGTAATACACACTAGAAGGCAAGAGTAGTATCTGAATACAGCGTCGGCAATTTTGCAATTACCAAGAGAGCCTTGGTGAAAGGTATCCGAGGTGTTATTGCTACAAAAGATTAACATGAGAAAATGGATGAAAACCACCTAATTGTCATGTACGATCTATAAATAATGCGCCGATTGATATTTACCCATTCAAACGAACTTTCTATTCAAGGCGCAATTTTGCCCCCCTCCCCCCCGACTACTCGAACCTGTTGCCGGCCGTGACTGGAAAAATCGCTACACCTGTACGTTTTAAATATCAGTTAACGGTCGCGTAGGAATCTATTTGCATGAGATTATTGCACTTTTTTTTCTGTGGCGCAGGGCGTGCGCCTCGTGGGCGATAGATTCCTATTCTTAACGGCGGAAAAGGGGGAAAAGTCAGAATGCCAGGTCAGTCACGAACTCCTCGCAACGAAATGTTACGTTACGTAACGGCAACAAAAGCGCTCCAAATATCCTCTTATCTTCTTACCGGCGAAGATCGGATCGGTGGTGGTGATTGGTGAAAGTCAACTGGAGCAATTGCGAGTACTGTTTTGAATTCTATAAAATGCGGCGGCGTTGAAAAGGTTACCGAGGTAATGAGTGCGCCTGTGCGTGCGTTTTAATGTATTTACGTTTCGCAAAGGTTACGACCGTTTTGATTTCAGAAATTGTGTCTCGGTTTGGCCGCTTTGCGGTTTCCTCCGGCATCTAAATGTACGTGTACGCCGGAGAAGTGAAATATTGATTTCTCGGAATCTTGCAATTTTGCTCAAAGCCTTTCTCTTTTATTTACTTTTCAGAGTATCATTAAAATATCGAAAGTAAATCGAAGAACAATATGTTTGGCTTTTGAATAAAATGTATAATTATAAGCTAAAAGACCTTTAACCTTGAGTCTCGATAAACTAAAGTATAATAATTTAAAAAAATCCTCAAGTGTGCCATGATTTTTTATTTTTAAAAAGGACCCCGCAGTATTTCAATGTAAAATGGGTTTCATCGAAATTGTCCCATTTTTTGCAGGGAGCTAGCTTTTGACTTCCTGAACAAAAGTCCTTATGGGCGGAACAAAATCCTATGTAAGGATTTTGAGTTATCCACCGAAGAAGGTCTCATTTCACCGATAATCTAAAATCGTAAAAACGGGGTGAAGAACGCATACAACGAAGTTAATATCATCATGTTTGGACGGCTTTGGACCAAGAAGTTCTTATACAACGCTTAACAGTCATTGCTGGGGACGCTAGGCAAGTGTGCCCATCATTAGGCAACTCGTAGGGCGGCCATGGACATCTAAGGAAAAAAACGAACCTTTATACCAAAACTTCAATTGAAACTCGTATTTTGGACCGAAAGATCAATTTCACGGGCGGAAAGGCCCTGAAAACGTCTGACCATCGTTGGGCCATCTGTTCTCTCAATGGTTCATCATGGGCACTCTCAAAAAAGTTACAAAACTTTGCACCGGACAATTTTCTTTTTATTCCTATTTATTGCCTAATGGTGGCCACACATGCCCAGTGTCCCCAGCAATGACTGCTGAGCATTATACAAGAACTTCTTGGTCCAAAACAATCCAAACATGAAGATATTAACATCGTTGTATGCGTTCTTCCCTCCGTTTTTACGATTTTCAAGTATCGGTGAAATGAGACCTTCTTTATCCTTACATAGGATTTTGTTCCGCCCATAAGGACTTTTGTTCAGGATGTCAAAAGCTAGCTCCCTGCAAAAAATGGTACAATTTCGATGAAACCCATTTTACACTGAAATACTACGGGGTCCTTTAAGTTGGTAATACATATTGAGGTTATGTTACTTGCGGCATGTTCCTACGGCGCAGAAAAGTTGTAGGTTCATCTTCCAAAATTCCTTGTGCTGTGTTAATAACATCCTACCTCTTCCATCCTGGTCTAGCTCTTCCTGGTTAATGGAGTTTTGTGATAAGGTATTTTTAAATTCATCCTAAATAATGGGAACGTAAGGAAATTCTACCTGAAACTCTGCCAAAGGTGCGCCGAATGAATACATCCAATTTCCGTCCACTTTAGTCCCATTTTGAAAATAACTTTCAACTGGAAACGTTTTTTGCTAGTTGCTGTAAACCATTGTGACGACGGAATAATTGTGCCTTTTAGAAAGACCTGACGTTTTGCATGTCAATTCCTAACATGTGTGCCAACATTAATTTGTAAAAATAAAAAATCATAGCACACTTGAGGTTTTTTTTAATGAACATACGATACTATCTGGTGATGAACCAAAGAGTTTTATTTGGCTATATCAAAACTACGCAAATTTCGGAAATCTTGTTCTCGAGTCTAGGATGTCCAAAATTCGCAAGGGATATTTTGTCCATTCAGTCAACGCTGCCAAAAACGGCAAATGGTGTTGGTCATCGAAACATTAACCTATGCCAAGGTAGACCATTAAAATGTACCTTTTTTTCATCAGAAGAACGAGAGAAATTGATGGGCGTTGAAAAATTTCACCTTAAATAGCGCAGAAAAGTTGGCAAGTCAGTCAGTCAGTTTGAACGGCCGTACCGGCTACACGAAGAGTCCGAATCAAACGCGGTTTCCAAATTTGTACGTTCTTACAGCACTTTTTTATTATCTAATAGATGGCATAAGATTTTTAGTTGTAACATGTTTCGTTTGAGTTATTCAGATTTTTAATTGATTATAATTCCATGGCACAGATGATTTTTAGTAAGCGCTAAATAGATTGCCAATCAAATTGTTTGAAACGATTATATGTTAATTTATGAAATTAAAAGTATGTTGTGTTACATTGTTGTCATCGCAAAAAAATGATCATTAACATGCGATCAAAAATAAATATGGCGTCCATAAGAAATACGAAAGTTGATGATGGTTCAAAAGAAACGAAACATGTTACAACTAAAAATATTATGCCATCTATTAGATAATAAAAAAGTGCTATCAGAACGTCCTTACCATTTTTAAATATCTGCTCAAATAACGGAGATCTGAAGAAAAAACGAAAATCAGTTTTTTTTTTCAGTTTTTTGGACTTTACTCGAAAACAAAAGAATTTAAGTAATTTTTTTGAGTTCTGCAAAAGTTCCAAATTTAAACATACCCTCTATCTCTTCTAATAAGCGAGATCCCCATAGTGAGCTTCGAATGAAACACCCTATATACACAGGGCGAGTGTATACTTTGCTGGAGGAATTTTCAACATCTGTTTATGCGTTCAGGAGTTATCCCCAAAGACCAGAAAACAATTATACGGCAAATTCCATTTTTTTGTCTTACCTGCGAGTACAGCACTTTGCTGGAAGAATTTGCCAAATTTGGTCATGCGTTGAAGAGTTATCCTCTGAAACCCGAAAAACAATTGAACAACAAATTTATTTTTTAGGTTCTAACTACTTTTGACTGTCTTTCGGATGAATATAAGACAAATCTCGTCGTCAGTTAAAAAGTTAAAATGTTGGAAATTTAAAAAATGCAATTTTTCCATTTTGTGTTAATTTCTTAACCAGTTTTAAAATTACATAAAATTTGCCATATTTTGACGTGAATCATCAAAATCGAACAATGCGTACAGCGGTTGTGCAATTAAAAAAAAATCGCGTTTTTAAAATCCTGGAAATTTAAAAACTGCAATTTTGCATTTCGTGTTCATTACACGAGCAAATATTGTAATCCGTTTTAAAGTAACACGAAATTCGCCTTATTTTGACGTTTAAATAATTAAAATAGGATTACGCATTCGGCAGGTGTACAATTTCAAAAATTAAAATCGCGTTTTTAAAATTTTGGCAATTTAAAAATGTCAATTTTTTACTTTTCACGAGAAAATATATTAATCCCTTTTAAAATAACACTAAATTCGCCATATTTTGACGTTTGAATCATCACAATCGGACAACCCGTTCGGCAGGTATCCAATTTAAAAAATCAAAAATTACGATTTTAAAATCTTCTAACTCAAAAGAGTGAGATTTTTGCATTTTGCGTTAATTTCACGAAAATGTTTTGTAATCCGTTTTAACATTACACTAAATTTGCCATATTTTGATGTTTAAATCATCAAAATTGAACGACGCATTCGGCAGGTGTGCAATTTAAAATATTAAAATCGCTATTTTGAAATCTTGGAAATTTAAAAACTGTAATTTTTGCATTTCGTGTTAATTTCAAGAGAAAATTTCGTAATCCGTTAAACTTACATTAAATTGAATCATAAAAATCGAACAACTTAAAAAAAGTGAGATTTTAAATCCCTTCTAAAATTACACAAATTTTTAAAATCGAAAATTTGGCAGTTCGTCATTATCGTGATTTTCTATTTTCGAACATTGAAAACGTGGGATTTTGCCATTTTGCGTTGATTTCATAAACAAAGTTAAACCGGATTTTAAATTGCACTAAATTTGCCACGTTCGTAGAATCGGGAAAAATTCAATTAGAATCTAAAATTATCTTTGTTGCAGTGAGTAAAGTTTCCTGAGGTTAGTTTAAATAGCGGGTACTAAATAACCGTTTAAATAGCAGTAACTTTTTTTTTTTTTTTTCAATTCAATTTATTACACGTAAGCCACCATACACAAAAAATACATTAGCTAAACAGATATACATAATTTGTAGTGGATGTGAAGTGTCAGTGAAAATAAACAAATCAATAAATAAATAAATAAATAAAATATAACCCTAGTCTAGTTATTAAATTTAAAATTGCTAATTATAAGTAATAATTTAATAATAAAAATAGTCAAATATATTTAAAACTTAAGATTAAAACTATACAAATACAATACACATTAAAACATTACCGATATAGGCTGTAAAATCTGAGATCAGAGATTTATAAAATCTGAGTAAGTGTAAAAACAGTTTTCAATGAGAAATTTTTTAAGTTTTGTTTTAAATTGCATAAAGCTGTTACAACATTTTATTTCATTTGGTAATTTGTTAAGTACCGCCGTGCACATGTACATTGCTGATTTCTCATAGAGTGTCGTTTTGTGAGAAGTAACTCGTATATTTGAGCCATGCCTTGTATTGTAACAGTAACTGTTACTTTAAATAGCGGTTACTAAATCACTAGTTATTTTGTTTTCATCGCTGCAAGAACAGCTACAACGATTTGTCACATTTTATTTATTCATTTATCCACAAAAGAAGAGATACAGACAGGACAAGTCCCAAATATAGTATCTACAGTATAAAATCAAAGATAATAATAATAATAATAAGCAAACTTACTAAATATATACATATATACATACATACACACACGCGCGCGCGCACGCTCATACAGACACACATACATGCAGGCAGTCGCGCACAGATGAATTTTTGAGGTTATAATGTCAAAATCGGACAGTTGCGCAATTTAAAAAAAAAATCAAAATGGCAATTTTAAATGTTCGGGCATTGAAATCGTGCAATTTGAACGTTTTGCATAAATTTTAAGGCTCCAGAAATTAATTTAACGACAAATTTAATTCTTTAGCCTACATCTTCTTTGCTAAAATAATTTGAACTCTTGAAGTCTTTTCGTTTAAGAGTTATCCTCAACAATATTAGAAAATAATTTATTTTTTAATCTCGTCTACATCTGTCCAATGAGTACAAAGTTGTGCCGAAAGCATTTTCAAAATCTGTCAAAAAAAACAAAAACTCTATTTTTGTGTCTTAGATGCAGATATCTATTTGATGATTAAAATATGCTGCCGATTTTTTTTTTCCAAATTTGGTCATCAGTTCAGGAGAAATAGTACTTAGATCGACTGGAAACGCCTAAAAAACGACTAAAAAAATTTTATATTATTTTTCAAGTCCAAGAGCTCATTCTGAACACTATTTGGCTACAAAAAAAAAATTGTGGGACTTCCAGGATCGAATTTTTTTTTTCTATATTTTTTAAGAGCTCATTCTGAACACTATTTGTTTACAAAAACAAAATTGTGGGACTTCCAGGAACGGAGATACGCAAAATGACTTTTTTCGTCGTAAATGAGCAAAAAGATTTACTCGGCAATGAACCAAGTTTATTCATCGCGTGCGGTGCGAAAATACGACTAACAAGTGCACGTCGTCGTCGCGTGCACGAGATGAGCCAGAAATTATTTGGCTCCAATTTCAGGTTCAGAAACCGTCCCCCCTCCGAACCGCGCACCTCCCCGCCGCTACCTATAATCTAACGAAATGCCGTGCCAGAAGTAAGTTGGCCCCGATTGCGATTTCTCTCCACTCATTAAACTTTCACAGATCTTGAAGTGTTTTTAGAAATACAAAATTCTTGCCGAGCATGCAATTAGAGGTAGTGCCATGGCTCCTTGGCTCTACATAACGAGCCGCCCCTGATCGTAGATAGCAAAAAAGTTACCTGTCAAGTCGATTTTTTCAGACTTTGAACAGCCGCAGAGGCTAAACGAAGAATCCTATTTGAACGCGGTTTGCAGATTTGTGCCCGTGAAAACAATAAAATCGCGCAGTTTTTGCAAGTGCTATTTTCTCTAAGCAAGACTAATCATGCAGTGAAATAGTTTCTTTAGAACTGGTTTTTAATAATTTAAATGTGTAATTTAATCATTTTGCTAGCGAACGTCAACATAACAAAATTGGACAATTGGTGATGTACTTGAATTTTTTTTTAAATTGTTCTTGGAAATAGATACAATCACCAAATTATTAATCTAGACCAAATGCTAAACAAGCATATCCCTTTTAAAACGAAGGACTAATTCTCCCCTATCATTATTCTAACCAGCGTGGTAATTTCATCGCAACGCATACGCAAAATTTAAGGCCAAGTCCTACCGCAACATTTGCGCTCGATTGTCATTTAGTAGCTGTGATGAAATATCCCCTACAACAGCGATTCTTAACTTGTGGTCCGCGCACCCTCGGGAAACGTGGTGATCTTACAGGAGGACCGCCAGATGGCATTACAAAAACTTAAAAAGATTGTAAATTATTTTGTTATCATGATTTTTAATTATTTCTGTTTTATGGCACAGCGGCGAACTCTTTTGTCGGCACTTGATATATTTTCTCTGTTTTCGTTAACCTTAAATAATTACCGCTGTGCACGCATGTGTCGAAGTATTTGTAAAATCACAAGCACTACAGATAGTTGCAATTGGATGTTACATGTATCGGGTATACCTATAAATGTGACTAAGTGGTGCCTTACAAAATCCCATCTTTGCAAAGCCTTCATTAATGTGAAATATCCTCGATAAAAAAAAAAACTTTTCAAATATGCAATTAATCAGTTTTGCAATCCACAAAGTGTAAATATTTGGTTTTTCAAAGCAATATTGAATTATTATTGAAAATACGAATATTTACAATTTGTACCGTTTTTTTTTGGCCCACTGTGTTTGTTTTGCACATTTATATATAAAGTTAAAAAATAAATAAATAATTGAAGAGAATGGTTGGGCCCGTTATTACGTTATCATCCTTATATAAACTGAATTGGAAATGTGACTAAATTGGTGGTTAAATTTGTTAATTCTATATTACTTTTCTAATAGTCTTAAATATTGAATTTATTTACCTATAGCACTAACAATAGAAAATAAGCTCGAGCTTACTCAATTGCCACCTTATTGTGAAATCCGGTTAATAATTAAAAATGGAGAATTCCCATGTGTGGGTGCTTTAGAAACGGTGAACCAAACAATATTTACACACATTTACAATTAACATTTATAATCGCCCACACGCGTACACATTTTATATTAATACACATCCTTCCAAACAGAAACGGATATCAACATATCTACATATCATAACGCAATTTTGTGTGATGAAATATCAGCATTGTGCGACCGCAACATTTGATAAAAAATTTTGTACCCATATAAGCTTATTAACTGTCTTGTTAATAAAGTTGTTGTCGATAAAATAACGTGTGTCGTGCTCATTAAGACTTAAAATTAGTTTAACTTTACAAATTTAAAAGTTAAATAAATAATTATAAATATCTACAATTAATAATTTAATACCAATTATATTGATTACGCAATATTGAAATTGAAATTTTTTATTGGTCCTTTTGTGTCATACAAGAGTTAACAGTAGTATTGTAATGAGTTTCGGTGAAATAAATAAATAATTATAGGGTGTTCTACTAAATACATATGGAAAAATGTATTCCCTTTTGTGAAGGATCTAACCTTAAATTTTTATAAATATTGATTTTATTCAAAGTTTAAAAATTGGCATTATTCATGTTTACAACCCCAATATTTATTTTCTCCGTTACGAAGTACGAGAAAGTATTGTGAACGTGATTTTTTTTTTCAAAATTTTTTTGTACGGAAATATCCGTTTTGGGGTCGCTAGGCGCCATTTCAACAATTTCTGGAAAACATTTTTTTGTGTCTGTGTGTGTGTGTCTGCCTGCCTGTGTGCGCTGTATCTCAAAAACTAATAGAGCAATTGATATGAAACTTTGAACATACTTCTTATTTGATAATCCGAAGAACTGAAAAGCTTTTGGTAAAATTTCGTACCTTAACAGTTTTTTGTTTTTTGCCAATATTTTCTTAAATATGAAAAATATCACATAAACATTTAAACAAACATCGAAGACAACAAAGAAATGAACATATTTTGCTTGAAAATATATTTCATAAAATTATTGCTATTCGAGAAAAAAATGTATTAATTTTTTTAAATTTTTGGTTTATAATTATGAAACGATAATAGTGACAGCAAATTTATGTGAATAATAATTGTAGAGAATGCCAAAATAAACAACTTCTAAAGAATAGGTTTTTTTCGAAATCTCGTTAGTTTTTGAGTAAACCGAGTTTTTGAATTTGAAGTACAATTTTTCCATCTTTCATGATTTTGACGTTTTAAACGTCAGTTTCATCCGAGTTTACGCAACGCTCGATGTACATTTAAAATATGATTTCAATTGAAAATAAACCCATGAAAACGTAAATATAAAGTCGGAGAAAGTAACATGATGGCCACATCACCATTTTTTTTTGTAGGATTTACTTTGTTACATGCTGTTACTAAGGGCCGGTTGTTCAATAGCAGCTTAAGCCAAGTTTAACCCCTCTCTATAGTTTACTGTTGGCGTTGTTCAATCACAGTTTAAAGGTAATCTAAGCTCATAAAACGAGAGTTTATAACCTTCAAATAATTTAAACTTAGTTTAAAGTAAGCTCGGCTTTAGCTGTCATTGAACAACTGGCTCTAAGCGACACAAGTTTTCTGAGTTTACTTGAAATAACTGGTTACTAAATAACCGTTTAATAATAAGTTATTTTAAGGCAACAGAAATTATCACAACTGTTACTGGAAAATATCCGTTTATCTCATCACTAAGTCCACTTTTAAAACAATTCTACATGCAAATAATCTTTGTAATGTTTACGCATTGGTAGTTCATATTATTAAGAATAGTGATATGAAATAGATATTAATACTATTAAATAGAAAGACAGTTTGGAGCAGGTGTGTGCCGAACCCGGCCCGCATCCTGATTTTCTACGGCCAAATATCGTTGAATCTGACCCGCTAATCCTCTTGACGAGGCTTGTTTGTTCTTGAATTGATTGACTTTTCTGGTGACACAGTCTCTCATACCAAGGTGGGATGTTTTCGAAGTTATGGTGCGGCTGGTGCCTCGTGTTGTCGGTATACTCCCGCCCTTCAAGGGGAGGACTCCAATATAAAAGATTTTCTCTCCTCTCTTCAAAATAAAAAAGTGCCTCGTGTTGTGCTTTGTATCGCGCTTACCCTTCTACAGCCGTGATACTAAAGGTTTGTCTATATTTCACTGCATTATACACTAACAAAACTTGTGTGCAAAATCAGTCAAATTTGCACATATGATGAACACGATAACTTCTTGCATAAATTTCAGTCACAAGTCGAGGGCGATAAACCACCGTTTCAAGAATTTCTGGATGACGTCCATTCCGATCATGAAGATCTCACATTTTATTGCGGAGTAACGGAAAGATGTTGAAGTGCTTTTATGATTTGAAAGATGAGGTATGAAGTATTCATGTATATGAAAGGAATATCTAGAAAGCAAACCCTTGCTTTGTGATCTTGCATTTCTTGTCGACGTTACAACTCATCTTAAGGGGGAACACCAACTTGACCGTTTCAAAAAATCGATTTTTTGTTTTTTGGCTTAAAATATTCTTTGGGATGTGTACTTTAATTTAGCATTCATCCCAAGTCCGCCAGAAACATTTAAACCGGTTAACGCGACGATTAAAAAAAAAACGACGCGCTGAGCGAACCTGTATTGCTGCTTGCAATTACAATGATCAACTTCACAGGTTTTGCAGCTTCAGGTCGGTCCGGCGTGCTACATTTTTTGCGTCAACGACGACGCCAAGCGAGTGAAGTTGACACATTCAAAATTGATAAATAATCACAAGGGCGTCGTGTTTCATCAGAACAACGCGCGGCCTCATCTGTTTTTGATAACCCGACAAAAGTTGTTGGAGCTTGGTTGGGATGTTCTACCCCATCCATCATATTCGCCCTCCGATTTCCACCTATTTCGATCCTTACAAAATTCCCTTAATGGAAACCCTTTGGCTGAGATAAAAAATCACGTAGAAAAGTTTTTCGCTGAGAAAACAGAGATTCTGGAAGGACGGATTTTCGTGTTGCCTGAAAGATGTAGAAAGGTTGTAGAACAGAATGGCACCTATATAATTTAATAAATGTGTACTAAAATTTAAATCTGCGTTTCAATTTTCTTTCAAAATCGACACGAATTTTCTGGACAACCTCAATATTTTGAATTCTTCGACACGAAAGAAAATGCTCTTCATAGCCATTTTATCATAAAATACCACTGCTTTATGGAACCTCTTCTTCAAACAGGGTACCCTCCTTCAAATCTACAGTTATTTATTAAAGAGGGTGGTTACTACATGATAATCCATAATTAATCTAAATTTAAATTAAATATAGTGAATTTTTCAATGCATTTGTTCTTAATTTACCTTGGATATTCCGTTTTCACCAGAAGGTATAAAAATTTAAATTCCGATTTATCACTAAATAAAGAATTTTTTGAAGTTTTTGCAAACCAAACTTGCGTTCTCGTGCCGATGTTTTTGGCCACAGATTTCCTAGGCGTATTTAGACTAGAGATGCGTAACTCATGAGTGAGTCGACTCACCGAAATAAGTCGAGCGACGTGGTTGAAATTACTGACTCAAAATGAGTCATTAATATTTTTTTTGCTCTTTGGCATTTTCAGGGGCAGAGAGTCGACCCGTTTAAGAATGAGTCGACTCTTTGTGAGTGAAAAAGGCTTCAGCTTTGTCCTCTCATTTTAAAAACTAACATCTCGTCGAGTCGTAGTGCCATTTTTTAAATTATTTTAGTTACAAGAAAGAACAAGAACCTGAAGTGGGTACAGGCGAGCGCTTGTGTCGGTTGCACCGCGTGCCGTGTGGGTTCGAATCCCAGCCCGGCCGAAAGATTTTTCGGGGATCGAGAAGTATTCGGTCGGGTCCATGGTTGTTGTGTATACGTCTGACATTATTCATTTATTCATCCCAAAAATTAAAAATACAAAAATTAAATATTCGATGTGACTGAATGGCTCATGCCTAAGTAAGAAAAAAAACAACCTATAGTGGATTTCACAAAAGTTAATAATAAATATAATTCTGGCTTAAATTGACATAACACTGGTATTATATTTCCTACTGTGTTAACGATCTGTATACGTCATTGTCAGTCGTTGTTTTAACCCACACCTCTGCCTTCTTCTGCACACTTGTTTTCAACTATTCCAATATGCCCCCAAGATAAGGAAGTTTTGGGACGATGCTCGGGTGTTCAAATGGTAAACGCTTCAGACCCCACAAAACTCAGCTACTCAAGCCTACAACGCTGAAGGATTTCGCGATCGATGGCCAGCTAGGCAACCACTACTACGATGCCTAAAATAAGGAAGTTTTGGGATGATGTTCGATAATTCCAATGGTAAACGCGTCATACTCTAACAAGCTCAGTTATTCAAACCTGCAAAGGCTGAAGGATCTCGCGGTCGATGGCCAGTTAGGCAACTACTATTACGACTATACTCGGAGATTAGATTTTTTGACATCTGGAGTGGTAGAAATCCCACTAGGTTGCCGAACAACTCTCGCCACAAAAAGTAGTAATTACGAAACTTAATTTGTTACGAAAATCGCACTCAAGAATATTATCGCGTAGGTGTGTAATTGGTTTGTCACATCATTTACAACGTTCTCCATGGCGGAAGTCAAGAACTATAACAATCACAAACTGTTAATAATGTAAATACATTTCGTTTTCTTGTATTTATCTAATGCTTTCTGCAACAAGTAAAGTTGTTTCTAATATGTTAATAATGTGTCTATTGGCGACGTCGCGTATGAATATATTGGAAGTACACCGGTACCAACCTAACTTGCTGCAAAATTACATTTTTCATATAGCCGTGTTGGTACTTTTCATTTTTTAGTGACAAACACTGAAGATGTCAAAAAGTCTAATCTATGAGTAGATGGAGTATACAATAATCCTAACTAATCAATTCTTGCTTCTTTCAAAACGAAGTCGCGAACCGTGATGTTATAAGGCATACGTGATATCGGGGTCATGTTGGCTTTACAGATA
The DNA here is from genome assembly GCA_910593695.2 of Ocypus olens. Lineage (NCBI taxonomy): Eukaryota > Metazoa > Arthropoda > Insecta > Coleoptera > Staphylinidae > Ocypus > Ocypus olens. The sequence goes on from OU343048.1 coordinate 62,136,941, forward strand.
ATGCAGTGGCGTACTTGCAATTACGCGATGATAAGTGTGTTAAAATTGCACGCGATGCGGCGGGACATTGCACAAGTCAACGAGAAAATTATATTCTTTATTCAAATGCATAAATGGCGAAACGTAAGGATAACCGCCGAGGAATTTTTAATGGAAAAAATCCGTGCAATTACACACTGCGTTACGTAACTGTTTACGCGGTGGTGCGTCCGTCTCGTGCGTGCTTGCTAATGGTGGCTTTGGGAAATTTCTTACTTACTTACTCTTTACCGATGTTCAAGTACGTTTCCTAAACTCGAAAACGGAAAAAGTCAGAAAAATCAACTTTTCTCAATCCAAAAACTACACAAGGCTACCCTTTTGTAACTTTTGCTCTAAAATTGCATTTGAAATGATTTCCTGAAAAAAGCATTGGTTCGATCCGATTCTACCGTAAAGATCTCATTAAGATCATTCAGAAAATGTACTTGCGCAAAAACTAATGTCAAAATGGAAAAAATCTAAAAAATCAACTTTCTTAATAATCATCGAAGACCATTTAAGTGTACCTTTTTTCATCAGAAAAACGAGAGAAATCGATTGGTGTTATAAAATTTCAACTAGCTTAAATAGCAAAAAAGTTGGCAAGTCAGTTTAAAATTTTTAGAAAATTTTGAAAAAGTCGATTTTTTCAGACTTTTAACGGCCGTAGCGGCTAAACTAAAACTCTAAATCGAACGCGGTTTGCAAATCTGTGCTCCTTGTGCGCAAATTAGTCGGATCCAATTAAAATTAGCGATTTTTAATTTTTGACGAAAACCTGAAAAACTACTCTTCTTACTTTTATTTAAGAATTGCATTTTAAATGATTTCCTGAAGAAACCTCTGGTTCGATTCGGAGTTTCTATGCGTCTCTACTGTGAGTAGAGATCTCATCAAGGCCCATCAGAAAATGTACTTGCGCAAGAGTAAATGTCAATTTGAAGCCCATGGCGAAAATGGAAAAAATAGGAAGAATCAACTTTTTTTAATAACCATTCCAGACCATTAAAGTGCCCATTTCTTTTCATCAGAAGAATGAGAAAATTCGATTGCCGTTTTAATATTTCATCTAATTAAAATAGTAAGAAAGTTGACAACAGAAATAAAATTGTTTTTGCAACAATTATTATTGTTCTTGAATAAATTATTGGTTAATTGCTAAAATTTAAACAAGAGGGGTGTTCGTGCCGTTTCTTGTCACTTTTGATTGGTAATATTTTGTGCTATTGACACAATTCTATTCACTAACGTTCGGCGTAATCCATTATTTCCGACGACAAAACTGTGAACCTCCATGAATGACGCAGGACTTGTTACAAGTAAATCAAAACAACAATAATATCGGTTTAGCAGGAATATAATTCAGAATATTATCTTGCCCGTTCTTAGTAATTGTGACTCATTCCGTCCCGAGCACAGATTCCATTCAAGATGCTGACACACTGCTGCGCGAAGAGTCATACAAGTACAGGCCTAACTGGAACCAACGTAATTCAATTATCATATTTAAAAAGTGGCAATAACTGTATATGGTAGAGCAAAATTGTATCTCGGTCTTTGTAGCGTAAATACGAGTAAATTTAAATAACGAAAAAGTAGTAACTTTTGTTCAAGACGTAATTATATGTTTTATTGCCCAAAAGTTTAACCTGCAAAATTAAATACCGGCCAAAAAATCAAAAATTTGCACATAAAAATCAATCACCTTAACAATCTAAAGTATAGACCAATAAAAAATACGCTCTTAATTAATGTAAAAACCTAAAATAAAAAGCACGAAAAAACGAAAATTTAGACAAATATCGAAAATTCGCGGTTAAAAAAATGCAGACCAAAAATCCAAGAATTTCTCAAAAAAAAAAGTTTAACCAAAATAAAAAATATTTAGGGCAAAAAACTTTAAAATTTGGAACGAAGAAATGAAAAATACAGGTCAAAGATCAAAAACAAAAATGCAGGTCTAAAAATAAAAAATGCAAACCAAAAAATTGAAAAATCAAGGAAAGCAACAATCATTTACCATTTTCAGCCCCAAAAATTACTCATTAGCTCAAAATATGTTACCGACCAGAAACTCGAAAACGGCAGTGAAAAAGTAACCAAAAAGTAAGAAATATCTCCCAATAAAATTAGTTATTAGATTTAGGTTATGATTATTTTTAAGTGTAAGTTTGTTTTGTATAAAAGGTGCTACCGTTAATTAAATAAATAAAAAATAAATAAAAAAATTCAAGTTAAAAAATCTAAAATGAAGGGGAAGAAATCAAAAACTCTACTTCAAAATATCGACAAAAAAATTTAAAAAAGTCGCGTATAACAATCAATCAATTAGGTTTAAAAAATCTTAAAATCGACCAAAAATTCGATCCTAAAAATCAAAATTGCGGACCAAAAAATCGAACATTTTAACAAACAAATCGAAAATTTAGGCTAAAAGATTAAAAATTGCGGACCAAAATATCAAAATCCCGCCTTAACAATAAAAAATTAAAACAAACATTTGCTTTGTGGCGAAGGAAATTTGCATTTGACGATTTGAAAAATTGTAAAAAATGTATTACCCCAAGGATTCGCTTCAAATAAACTTCAATTATTCAAAAATAGTGTACTTTTGATTTCCTGCGAAAACAACGACATGCTCCTGCAGAAAACAAAGGAATAAACTCAAAATTTGCTCTGTAGTGGAGGAAATTTGCACTTAATGTTTTGAAAAATTGTAAAAAAATTAATCACTTGTAGAATTAGCTCCTAAAACTATGCAGAAAAGAATGCATTTTTGATTACTTGTAAAAATAATTGCAATGTTGCTGCTCACAACAACATGAATTGACTCAAAACTGCACTGGAGGGAATGAAAATTGCACTCAATGTTTTGAAAAATTGTAAAAAATTAATCACTTGCAGAATTTGCTCTTAATTAAGGTAAAAAACTAAAATATAAGCACAAAAAATCGAAACATTACACAATTATCGAAAATTCGCGGTTAAAAAATGCAGACCAAAAATCCGAAAAAGTTTAACCAAAATAAAAAAATATTTAGGGCAAAAACTCTAAAATTTGGAACGGAGAAATAAAAAATACAGATCAAAGATTTAAAATATAGGCCAAAAAATAAAAAATACTGGTCTAAAAATAAAAAATTCAAACCAAAAAATTGAAAAATCAAGAAAAACAAAAATAATTTACCATTTTCAGCCCCCAAAATAACTCTTTAGCTCAAAATAAGTTGCTGACTAGAAACTCAAAAACCTCGGTTCCTGGAAGTCCCACAAAATTTTTTATTGACAAATAGTGTTCAGAATGATCTCAGACTTGAAAAAAAAATGTTTGAAGAAAAATTAAATTTAATCGATTTTAGTCAAAAAGTTACCAAAAAGTAAAACAATTCGCCCATAAAAAATAATCATTCAAGTTAAAAATCTAAAATGAAAGGCAAGAAATCCAAAACTGTAAAAAAAACTTGAAAATATCGGCAAAAAGATAAAAATCAATAATTAAGGTTAAAAAAATCTAAAAAAAAATAGGATAAAAAATTAAACACTTCGAATGCAACCATTTTTGTTGTGGTTAACTTGCAATTTGTTTTTAATTCGTAAAGACACATTATTCAAAATTAGTCTGTCAAAATTTCAACCACCTGTTGCAATAAATGTGCAATTCCTATGCAAATTTCTGAAAAATGCGCTTTTTTGGTCATCAAAATTTGCTCTTTAGTGCAACTATTTTTGTTGTGGTATTTTCTTTGGAAATTTGTAAAGACACTTTATTCAAAATTAGTCTGTCAAAATTTCAACCATCTGGTACAATAAATGTAGAATTTGCATGTTAATTTCTGAAAAATGCGTTTTTTTGGTCATCAAAATTTGCCTTTTAATGGAACCATTGTTGTTGTGGTGAACTTGCGGTTGCTTTCTTTGGAAATTTGTAAACATATTATTCAGAAATAGTCTGTCAAAATTTTAACCATCTGTTGAAATGAATGTGGAATTTCGATGTTGTTTAACATTTAAAAAGTTTTTTTAGGAAAATTCTCGCTAAACTTGAGTCTAGTAGTGCCATGGCCCCGTGGCTCTATATAACGAGCCGCCCCAGCTATGCACTATTATGGTGGCTTTCGCGGATGTCATCTTTCTGTGCGACGCGCCGCAAAATTTTTAGAAAACATACGTGCACTCCTAAAGTTTAGGTTTAACCGAGTTCTTCAGTTTTAAATAATTTATGTTTAAACGTAATTAGACAAGTGCTAAACATGATTTGATGTTTTGAGGCACGTGAAGACTTTTAACTTTTAACCATGGACTTTTTACTTTTAACGTCCGTATTAGTGCACTAAAATCAGGTGTCCGTGGTTACGGGTTAAACTAACAATAAGAAAAACCTATTAGATTTCTTTCTTCATAGAGATTTTAGATGTGTCAATTTGTCAAAATACCGCTACGTCGCGAACGTCGATTAGATTTAGTACATTTAGCCAATAGATTCCGCCACTTTGGCATTTCTAACTCTACTAAGCACTAATTTCAAATTTTGTTTAATTAATTATTAATCTTTAAAATCCTGTGGAAGCAAGAAAGCATAATTCAAGAGGCAAATTTTGTTTAAAAATTTCTCGACATCTAATGGTCCCATCATTCACATCCTTTTCAAGCAAGATGTCGTAATTCAAGAAGCATAAAAAACGTAAGATTTCCATACGCGAATCATGAACTAATTAATACACAAAACCGCGTTTTCAATTATATCGACACCTGACACGATTTACGTGCGTACCTCGAATTCTTCTCACGACGCGAAATTAGCATATTTGATTGGACTGCCGACTAGTTTTACAAAAGCAAATTAGAAGAACGCGTCCGTTATTGCGAGCAAAACAGCTTTCCCACACACCTTTCTTGCGATTCCTGGAAGGGAACAGTCGATCTAGTTTTTTATCTAAAAATTCTTTCCAATGATTAAACATTGTAATTACAATGAGTGGTTCGTAATAATAGATAGTTTTTGTTGTTACTTTTTCCAAATAACAAAAGCAGTATTTATCAAGGATAAGTAAGAAACTCTGGCCTGGCCTTTGATGAAAATATCTGTTTGGTAAAAAAAAACGCAATGTGTAGTTGGACACTAAGCGTTTTTAATTTACCTACTCGTGACAATGGACTGCGGAAATTAATAAGCAAAATTTTGGGAAGAAATTATGTCCGAGACGGAGATGATGAAGAAATTGCCATTCTAATAGTTTTGTTTTATTACACAAATTCAGTGACGGTTCGTGGGGTTTTTTCTGGTACGGCCGAGGAACAAGAGGTGGTAATACAGATAGGTAGGGTCAGTTGCAGAGACCGCACCTATCTGTATTACCACCTCTTGTTCCTCGGCCGTACCAGAAAAAACCCGCGAACCGTCACTGCACAAATTAATTCTTTGAACAAAAAGGGTGAAAGTGAGACTGAGACGCCGGGCTTAACGTGTTAAAATACTTCAGATAAATGAAAATTATATTTAGAAGAAATTTTTGTTATGCCTACGTGATCCGTTTTCTGTGACTAAAGTCACCTAAATCCCGCAACCAACAGAGTCACAATACCCTGGATTAAGGGACATTCAAATAATGAAGGGAACGACTGGGCCGATAGGCTAGCCAAAAGGGCTGCCCAGAAAAGGGAAGGCTCTAAGGCTTTACCACTGGCACCACTCGCTATCTCCCAAATACTTAAAGGAAACTCCCTTGAAGAATCAATATCAGGACTTTAATATTCAAGCAAAACATCTAAATATTCTGAAGATGGCTTTTGAGTTAATCAGCTAAAAACTCAAAAATATTATTTTTTGGAACAAACATTGGGAAATAGTGAAATTTCGGCTAAAATCAAAACAAATCACAACGGACTGTCACTCAACATTACCTACTAATATCAGAACTGTAATATTTATGCAAAATATCAACACATTCTGAAGACGGTTTTTGAGTTATTCAACAGAAAAGTCAGAAATGTCAATTTTTTGTAATCATTTTTGAGAAAATTTACTTAAAATCGAAGCAAATCGGAATTAACTGTTACTCAAGATCACCCATCGACATCAGGGCTATAATATTCACTCGAAATATCAAAACATTCTGCAGATGGTTTTTGAGTTATTCAACAGAAAAGTCGAAAATATCAATTTTTTCTAATTAATTTTAAGAAAATTCGCTTAAAATTAAAGCAAATTATAATTAACTGCCACTCTAAATCACTTACCAACGTCAGAGCTATAATATCCATTCAAAATATCGAAACATTCTGCAGATGGTTTTTGAGTTATTCAACAGAAAAGTCAGAAATGTCAATTTTTGTAATCAATTTTGAGAAAATTCGCTTAAAATCGAAGCAAATGGCAATTAACTGTTACACAAAATCACTCATCGACATCAGGGCTATAATATTCACTCAAAATATCAAAACATTCTGCAGATGGTTTTTGAGTTATTCGACGGAAAAGTCGAAAATGTCAACTTTTTGTAATACATTTTGAGAAAATCCGCTTAAAATCTAAGCAAATCGCAATTAACTGTTACTCAAAATCACCCATCGACATCAGGGCTATAATATTCACTCAAAATATCAAAACATTCTGCAGATGGATTTTGAGTTATTCAACAAAAAAGTCGAAAATATCAATTTTTTCTAATTAATTTTAAGAAAATTCGCTTAAAACTAAAGCAAATTATAATTCACTGCCACTCGAAATCACTTACCAACATGAGAGCTATAATATCCATTCAAAATATCAAAACATTCTGCAGATGGTTTTTGAGTTATTCGACGGAAAAGTTGAAAATGTCAACTTTTTGTAATACATTTTGAGAAAATCCGCTTAAAATCGAAGCAAATCGCAATTAACTGTTACTCAAAATCACCCATCGACATCTGGGATATAATATTCACTCAAAATATCAAAACATTCTGCAGATGGATTTTGAGTTATTCAACAAAAAAGTCGAAAATATCAATTTTTTCTAATTAATTTTAAGAAAATTCGCTTAAAACTAAAGCAAATTATAATTAACTGCCACTCGAAATCACTTACCAACATGAGAGCTATAATATCCATTCAAAATATCAAAACATTCTGCAGATGGTTTTTGAGTTATTCGACGGAAAAGTCGAAAATGTCAACTTTTTGTAATACATTTTGAGAAAATCCGCTTAAAATCCAAGCAAATGGCAATTAACTGTTACTCAAAATCACCCATCGACATCTGGGATATAATATTCACTCAAAATATCAAAACATTCTGCAGATGGATTTTGAGTTATTCAACAAAAAAGTCGAAAATATCAATTTTTTCTAATTAATTTTAAGAAAATTCGCTTAAAACTAAAGCAAATTATAATTAACTGCCACTCGAAATCACTTACCAACATGAGAGCTATAATATCCATTAAAAATATCAAAATATTCTGCAGATGGTTTTTGAGTTATTCAACAGAAAAGTCAGAAATGTCAACTTTTTGTAATACATTTTGAGAAAATTCGCTTAAAATCCAAGCAAATGGCAATTAACTGTTACTCAGAATCACTCGTCGACATCAGGGCTATAATATTCACTCAAAATATCAAAACATTCTGCAGATGGTTTTTGAGTTATTCACCAGAAAAGTCAGAAATGTCAATTTTTGTAATCAATTTTGACAAAATTCGCTTAAAATCGAAGCAAATCGGAATTAACTGGTACTCAAAATCACCCATCGACACCAGGGCTATAATATTCACTCGAAATATCAAAACATTCTGCAGATGGTTTTTGAGTTATTCAACAGAAAAGTCGGAAATATCAACTTTTTCTAATTAATTTTAAGAAAATTTCCTTAAAATTAAAGCAAATTATAATTAACTGTCACTCAAAATCACTTACCAACGTCAGAGCTATAATATCCATTAAAAATATCAAAACATTCTGCAGATGGTTTTTGAGTTATTCAACAGAAAAGTCAGAAATGTCAATTTTTGTAATCAATTTTGAGAAAATTCGCTTAAAATCGAAGCAAATGGCAATTAACTGTTACACAAAATCACTCATCGACATCAGGGCTATAATATTCACTCAAAATATCAAAACATTCTGCAGATGGTTTTTGAGTTATTCGACGGAAAAGTCGAAAATGTCAACTTTTTGTAATACATTTTGAGAAAATCCGCTTAAAATCGAAGCAAATCGCAATTAACTGTTACTCAAAATCACCCATCGACATCAGGGCTATAATATTCACTCAAAATATCAAAACATTCTGCAGATGGATTTTGAGTTATTCAACAGAAAAGTCGAAAATATCAATTTTTTCTAATTAATTTTAAGAAAATTCGCTTAAAATTAAAGCAAATTATAATTAACTGCCACTCTAAATCACTTACCAACATCAGAGCTATAATATCCATTCAAAATATCAAAACATTCTGCAGATGGTTTTTGAGTTATTCAACAGAAAAGTCAGAAATGTCAATTTTTTGTAATCAATTTTGAGAAAATTCGCTTAAAATCGAAGCAAATGGCAATTAACTGTTACTCAAAATCACTCATCGACATCAGGGCTATAATATTCACTCAAAATATCAAAACATTCTGTAGATGGTTTTTCAGTTAATCGACGAAAAAGTCGAAAATGTCAACTTTTTGTAATACATTTTGAGAAAATTCGCTTAAAATCGAAGCAAATGGCAATTAACTGTTACTCAGAATCACTCATCGACATCAGGGCTATAATATTCACTCAAAATATCAAAACATTCTGCAGATGGTTTTTCAGTTAATCGACGAAAAAGTCGAAAATGTCAACTTTTTGTAATACATTTTGAGAAAATTCGCTTAAAATCGAAGCAAATGGCAATTAACTGTTACTCAAAATCACTCATCGACATCAGGGCTATAATATTCACTCAAAATATCAAAACATTCTGCAGATGGTTTTTCAGTTAATCGACGAAAAAGTCGAAAATGTCAACTTTTTGTAATACATTTTGAGAAAATTCGCTTAAAATCGAAGCAAATGGCAATTAACTGTTACTCAGAATCACTCATCGATATCAGGGCTATAATATTCACTCAAAATATTAAAACATTCTGCAGATGGTTTTTGAGTTATTCAACAGAAAAGTCGAAAATATCAATTTTTTCTAATTAATTTTAAGAAAATTCGCTTAAAACTAAAGCAAATTATAATTAACTGCCACTCGAAATCACTTACCAACGTCAGAGCTATAATATCCATTCAAAATATCAATTTTTTTAAATTAATTTTAAGAAAATTCGCTTAAAACTAAAGCAAATTATAATTAACTGCCACTCGAAATCACTTACCAACGTCAGAGCTATAATATCCATTCAAAATATCAAAACATTCTGCAGATGGTTTTTGAGTTATTCAACAGAAAAGTCAGAAATGTCAATTTTTGTAATCAATTTTGAGAAAATTCGCTTAAAATCGAAGCAAATGGCAATTAACTGTTACTCAGAATCACTCGTCGACATCAGGGCTATAATATTCACTCAAAATATTAAAACATTCTGCAGATGGTTTTTGAGTTATTCAACAGAAAAGTCGAAAATATCAATTTTTGTAATCAATTTTGAGAAAATTCACTTCAAATTGAAGCAAATCGGAATTAACTGTTACTCAAAATAACTCATCAATATCAGGGCTATAATATCCATGCAGAATATCAAAACATTCTGCAGATTTATTTTTTTCAACGAGAAACTCAATAATGTTAATTTTTTATATTAAATCTTGAGAAAAAGTGAAAATTCGTTTAAAATCAAAACAAATCACAACGGACTATTACTCAACATTACCTACTAATATCAGAACTTTAATATTTATGCAAAATATCAAAACATTCTGAAGATAGTTTTTGAGTTATTTCACTAAAAACGCGAAAATATCAATTTTTTGGCTGAAAGACTTCGGTCGATGGCCTTTTGAGCTCATGCTTGTGTGCGTGTATGTATGTATATGTATGATTTCAATAAAGTTTACAATAATATCAATTTTTGTAACAAATTTTGGGAAAAATTTCAATTAAAATCAAAGCAAATTACACTAAACTGTTACCTAAAATCACTTATCAATATTAGGGCTTTAAAATTTATGTAGAAGATCCAAATATTCTGCAGATTGTTTTTCAGTTATTCAACTAGAAACCAGAAAATGTAGAAAATAAGAATTTTGTTTAAAATCAAAGCAAATCACAATGAACTGTCACTCAAAATCACTTATCAATATCAAGGCTTCAATATTTTTGCAAAATATTGAAGCATTCTGCAGATGGTTTTTGAGTTATTCAACTGAAAATTTTTTGGAACGAATATTTGGGAAAGCTAAAATAAATAAAAAGCTAAGACTCTAATATTCAAACAAAAGATCAAAACATTCCGAAGTCGGTTTTAGAGTTATTCAACAAAAATCAGTTTTTTGTAAGACATTTTGAGCAAATGCGAAATTTCGGTTAAAATCAAAGCAAAGTCCAATGATCTGTCACTTAAAATCACTTATCGTTATCAGGGCTTCAATATTTTTGCGGAAGATCAAAACGTTCTGCAGATTGACTTTGAGTTATTCAACTAAAAACTCGAAAATATCAGTGTTATTGTAACAAATATTGGGAAAAAGTTAAAATCAAAGGAAATCATAACTGACTGTCACTCAAAATCACTCATCAATCATTTTCTTTTTCGGACGGAGCAGATGTTTTGGAAATATTTTATCGTAATCGTATTGCTGAAGGCCGTACCTAACATCAGTGGCAACAATTCTTGCTAGTGCCATGGCTCTTTGGCTCTATATAACGAGCCGCCCCTGCTGCAAACTAAACAGGCACCTCCATAACATGGGGGTGGTAAAAGATCCCCTATGTCGGAAATGCGAGCAAGAAGAGGAGACCCTAAGACACATACTGTGTGAATGTGAGTCACTCAAACAACTCAGGTGGTCCGTATTCGGAGAGGAGTGGCCAGATTGGTCACAACTGGGCAACACTCAACACGGCCAACTATTTGACTTCACAAGAAGTTTAGGTTGGCTTGAGGAGTAGGGCTCAGGAGGTGGCACAAAGGACCAACGAATGGTCTAAGTGCTGCGACCATTTGGTCGCCCTCCACAAACCATCATTATCATCATCACCTAAATCCCCATTGACTAACGTACACCATTAGTGAAAGCTTCGTCTTATCACAGGCGTGACCTGATAGGGTTTTCTCCATTATTTTGCGTGGCAATCAAATGTCTTAAAAGTAGCTATTGAGTAATTACAAATAATATCTGTTCTGTTCTGATGGGGGAACAATATTTAATGTTCACATTAATATTGTTGTATTTGCCGCCGCTGGCAATGTCCATATCTTGTCGGTGTTAAAGCCACCCGGATTTGGTTCAGTATAGCATTCAGGCAATAGATTCCGCCACTTTAGCGTTTCTACCTTTAACGGTGTTTGGAATACTTATATTCCAATAGTAATCTCCGTTTCCCCTACTCCCCGGCGGTTGACCAAGGTCAAGGTTCGGTCTCTTTCCGCTCTACTCTGAGGAGAGTTTTTAGTTGGTATACTCGTGCCCTTCAGGGGAGGACTCCAACACTACCCCACTATAGGGGTGTCTATAAAAGATCTTCTCTCCTCTCTCCAAAAAAAAAAAAAAAAGTTTCCCCTACACTGATGAGACCTGAAAGGTCGAAACCGGTCTGTAGGTGTTCTGATGGGGGAACAATATTTAATGTACAAATAATATCCTTTTCTAATTAAGTCGCTTTGATAACCAAGGTCATATTCGCAATCTAAGAATTCAGTAGAAAACTTCTAAATAAGAAAAAGTGCACATTTATACAATAGCCTTAAACGGCGAAAGTATTTCTCTTATCAAATTTCTACAAAACAATGCACTTACACAAGTTTTCACTGTAAAAAAAAAACGAAGAATTTCGAAACCATTGCATAAGCACACCGGCACGCGGGCATCCAGCAATGGGCACCGACGACACGCGGCGGTCTCATTTATTGTTCGAAATGAGCAATTTAAAAGTAAACTATCGCCAATTATACCGTTAATTGCACGCATTTTCGCGTTTCGAAGCGAAACTGCGTTTTCCCTAAACGCTTAAACTGCCGAAGATAACAACGGTTCAGGACTTTCTCGAAACCGTGACACATTCCTGCCGACGCCAATTATCGTTACAAAAAAGTGTAACGGGCACCACTACTTGCTACTGGTGCGATTAGTTTAATACGTTCCCCGGAACCACCGGATCTGGGTTACGGGCGACATGCTCGGAAACGTTGTGGTTTTTTTTTTTAAGATTGCCGATTTAAAATTTGTTATCTTCGAGATTTCATGATATGAATTAAATTATTTGATGGCTAAATCCTAATATCCACAACGCGATTTCAGTGACGATTCCAGTGGCTCTCAACCAGTTTCATTCACCTCTTTGTAAGAAACTCTGAAGTGCATTATAAAATCAAAGTGGAAAAAAACTTTTATGCTATAATTTGGGTATACGCTTTGACTATATACTAATGGACTGCTAGCGCCACTTCATGTGTGTCTCCAAGCAACGGTGGCGCGGCGGTACTAAATGGTTGCGGTATGTTACTAAATTGGTAGCTATTTTGTGTCTATGACATATGACTCTATGAGCTCGCATTGCATATTGTGATACCCTGCAATTTATTCACACCTCTGAATATATAAACATTTATTTTGTCAAATATTCACACTATGTCAAAATATTGCTATGCGAAAGGCTGCAATACGTCCACGTATATATGCCAACGAGGTTATAATACTCGTCAGCTGATGTACACGTCAGTTGACTTTTGACTTATAACCTAAAATTCTGTATTAGATTTCCATCAAATCCGGAACTTCGCAAATTATGAGTTGATGCTTTGATTGTAAAGAACAGGCAGCAAAGTGGACCCGAGTTGTCGAAATATGCTCGCATTTGCATTCTCCAGGTTGCTGGATGAATACATCGAGAAATATTTTTTTTGCTTTCCAGTTTTTAAATTACGCTCCATTTTCGGCTCCGGGGCGGGACTTATATCGGGCTCCAGATCGTGGACAACTTTTGGAGCAGTGATCATATGGGAAATGGAGGGGGAATAGCACTCCATCAGTATATAGTCAAAGGGTATACCATACCCACCGATAGATTAGGCTTTTCTGACATCTTCAGTGACAAACACTAGAAAGTGAAAAGTACCAACACGGCTATGAAAAAAAAATGTAATTTTGCAGCGCGTTAGGTTGGTACCGGTATACTTCCAATATATTATTCATAGGCAAAGTCGCCAGCAGACAGATTATTGACAGTTTGTTATTGTTCTTGAGTTTTAAATATTTTTCGAATTTCCGCCATGGACAACGTTCTAAATAATAAATTGCAATTACAATTTTCACATTTCCCCCAAAGCTTCGTAAGTACTACTTTTTGAGACGAGAGTTCGGCAAGTGGGATCACTCAAGTTGTCAAAAAAGTCTAATCTATGGGTAGATGTAGTATACACGATTGACTAAGAGTACGACGCTATTAAAACAGTGGAATGATTTTTAAGTCATGTAAATGACAAAAAAAAATAGGCAAATTTTGATTTTTTTTGGGATACTAATAAAAAGACATACGAAGGAACGGTTTGGGGATTACGGTTGCCGATGTTTTCAATTTTGTCTTCTTTTTTTTGTTACAAAAAATAAAATAGCGCCCGTTATTTACGGGTATTTGATAGCATGTTCTAGGAATATGGTGCACGCAGTAGCATAATACGACTTTGAATTGTCACATCTGACAGACTGATTTGTTGTTATTATAGGCAACACACGAAGCTTCACTGTACGGTTCGTTGCGAACTGTCAAGACACAATGCGATTGAATTGTGTTTTCTAAAATTGAACATACGAAATTTTACATGCTCGCAATTAGCATGTTCAGAGATTAAAAAATTCGCACTGTATATCTTAAAGACCAGTAACATTGAAATCTCAAACACCAAACGATTTACAAATGCATTGATTTTAAGAATATCCAAAGAAAAGTTGCTGAAATATTTTTGAAAATAACAAGTCTTACATTTTCTGTAAATGCTTCACAAATAACGTATTTGTATCCCTTGAATGTTTTTGCCTATTCTAACACTATCATGTGCCAAAGAAATTAATAACCCATTAAAAATTTACTCCAAGGCTTAGAGAACATAAAAATGTAAATTTAAAATTTCAATTTGTAAATGACCTCTGAAATTGATACCAAAACCCGCTGCAAGATTTTGACAAATGAAACATAAATTTCATCAGCTTTCGCAAAGTTCACGCTTTTCATAAATACTTCTGCAAATGCCAAAACCGCTCTCTCTAATCGAGTATTATCGAAAATTTGCAGTCACATCGGCAGTTTGATTTTTGATAACTTATAACTCTTAAATTCCTTAAACAATTTAGATCGTTCCGACATGTGTCAAAACATCAGAAATTTGATTTTTGAAAATCTATTACTGTTACATTTCAAACAATTTTGATCGCTCCAACACCAAAAATGTGTCAAGATTTAAGCAATTACTTCGGTAATTTGATTTTTGAAAACTTGCAACTTTCAAATCCCTTGTACCATTTTGATCATCCTGCACTAAAATGTTAAAAAATGTATCAGCTTTGTACTTTTTTTATAGGCTAACTTTTGTTGTTTTCTAATTTGTGTGATAAGTACACATTCTATACGCCATTTACGGAATTTGAAACATCAAATAATGTGAGTATTTTGACTTACTGATAATGTGTCAAATAAAAAAAAATCACTCCAAGTTTTTGAGAATTAAAAAAAATGTAAATTTTGATAAGTCAGCTCGATAGCAACTTTGAAATAAGTTACAGGACTTGAATCATCAAATTTTATCAATACTCGTCAGCTTTCGCACAGTTCACGCTTTTGATCACTTCTTCTGGAAATGGTAAAACCGTACTTTTTTTAACATTTCCAACATCAAAAATTTAAGCTACTTGGTTTTTATATATTTTCTTCACTGTAATAAGACGTAAGATCTGTTGGGAAATAAACATATTATTATTATTATTATCAAAACTTTGGAAATTTAATTTTTTAACATGTTACTGGTAAATCTCAAACAATTTTGATCATTGTAACACCAATGTTTGAATTATATACAAACAAACATCTTTATTAAAGAATTGTTACGTACAATTAAATATACCTATAATATTCTATTTTTTTTTTTTTGCGCAATTCTTGATCGGCTATCTACTGGAGGTCTTTTAGCTAAATGTGAATTATTAAAATACAAATCGGTCGTGAAAGAAAGGGTGTTTAATGTTTGGATTCATATTTTAGATCACGGCAAAAATTCAATTTTTGACTAATTATTAATAAACCTATAATTTTATACCAAGTTTTGCAAAAGAATCTTGCGTTTTGTATTTTTTTCAAAAAATAATGAAAGAAACTTGTACAATTTTAAATTTATTGATTTAAGACTTATACACTATTATTAAATTAATTTAAATCTTCGACAAATGCCGCTGTTCGGATAATTATGTTCAGACTCGGCACAAATTTCAAACTTCGAAGTCGTGAAATGTAGGCGATAACTCAATCAAGTTTGCTTTACCTTCCAAATAATACAATATGGTTTCAGCAAAACGGCGCATTCCCCCACTAGGCGCGCATTTTTTTAAATTTTTTTGCGATCATGTAGAAATTCTTAAACATTTTGAATATATTCCAGGCTAATTCTGCGCATTCATCTCTCTCGCGGGGTATTTTATCGCGGGTGCCAATCCACCTATTCGTAAAGTAATTGTCAAAAAAGCGCATAATGCGGGGGTGCGCCATCTTGCTGAAACCATATTGCATTATATGGTAGGTCAATATCATTTTTGTTTTAGAAAAAATCGCTAGAACAAGGTAATTTTGCAAAAACTCTAAATATCAAGTTCTAACCTTCAGTTGTCATTTACTCGAAAAATTTCTTATGTAAGATGGCAACATTTTTATACTGCCAGTTCGACAGTGAAAAGATCTCTCAAAATCAAAAACTAAAATAGGGGGTTGCCATTTAAAAACAAAATAGATGACGTCATTACTCAAAAACAAATGACGACTGAAAATCGACTTTCCTGCAAAAATGTGTATTTTTATAAAAGAAAATCGACATGTTCGAGGATTTTTTCCAAAAATATTTTATTTCGGTTTTACTGAATATATTCCATACTTTAGGCGCTCACTGTATATCTATGTCATGTTATATAGATCATAATTTACCATCAGTATCAGCGACTTTCAGTTTGAAATAAGTACATCACCCTTGAGGCGTATGTATCGATTTTGGATTTTTTTTAATTTTTTTTTTTTAAGCTTCAGTTTGTGAAATAAAGTGCATACACATTTGTTAAAATGTGTATTTTTTTAAATAGTAAAAACCTTTTCGGACACCCGTTACTATCACATTCCATTTTCAATATTAAACTTTGGAAGACGAAAAATTGGTGCGGTTCACCGCCTCTACATAAACCACCATCACATTGTCACGTGATAATAGTGTACTTCCAAACATAATATCACGGTTTAAAAATCACATCGTGACAGCAAGTGAGTTCACGTGAAGTGATAGCAGTCTGTGCTTTTAGACGTTTTGTGTTAAATGGTTGCAGATATGACTTATATTGTTAGCGTCGTCATGTAAAATGTAATCTGAAGAAGTTTTTACCATAAACTATTTTTCAAAAGTTACACAAACAAAGCAATAGTGTTTTATTTATTATATAAAATGTATAACGAAGTAGATGCCAAAAACATTAAACTATTTTTCGTAAAATGTAAAATATTCAAAATAAATACTTATTCCTTGAATTAATTATTTATACTGAATTTGGTACACCCTGTACAGACATATGTGCTAATAAAAGATGTATTGTGTAATCAACCGTGAATTGATTGTGTCTGTGCTAAATTCTGTAAGTGTCCCTCGTTTAGAATTGAATTGATCGCGTTGAATTATGATGATAGTGTCCCTCGTTTGGAACTATTCAAAGCTTAATATGCCGCCACGTGCGCCTGCTTCTTTTCAATAGAGAAGACCGACGGAGCGGAGCTATAAAACAGCTGGCACCGCACCGGTACGGTAGGGCCGAAAAGGTTGAATGGTTATTTTCGCCCCTCCGGCCGTTTGCCTGTTGCACGTGCCAGCTGTCCTTTTTTTTTCCAAAACACTCGCTACCAAACCGCATTTCTTCGAGCGTATTAAAAAGAGAGAACACGAGAGACAATCAAAATTAGTTGTGGTAGTTAACAGTTATTTATGTATTTTTTTTAATTATATAAGTCCAATATGTAGCACACCTGTTCATGGTAATTTTTTGAATTATTATTTATTTTTATTATATTGTAAAAAGGTGATTTACCGTTAATAAATGTATTATTATTATTATTAACAAGTTTTTTTTTCACAACAATGAATCACACACAAGACAATGACTTAGAGCTTATTAACATTTGATTCATTCATTATCCGCGACATATTTCACCCTTATTTATTTATTTAATCAACAGATTGATTCATTCATTATCTGCAACTTTTTTTATAGCGTTGACAACTAGGTCATTGCCACAATCTTTTGTTTCTCTACTACTTTTAACTTTATTTATTCATTTATTAAATCAACGGATTGATTTATTATCTGCAACTTTTTTTTTATAGCGTTGACAACTAGGTCATCTGCTGCAACCCTTTGTTTCTCTACAACTTTTAACTTTATTTATTCATTACTCAATCAACAAACGATTACAGATTAAAATTACTGTAGAAGACAGTAAATTCTGTCATCATAAATAAAATAATAACGTGAGAACTTCCCCAACGATTATATTAATAAAAAATGGTGATGTGGCCATCATGTTACTTTCTCCGATTTGACGATTAGACCAAAACCTTGAAAATTCTGGCAAAACATTAAAAAATCGCTGCTTTAGGTTAAAAATCTAAAATATTCGCCAATCAAAAATTCGCTAATAGAAATCAATAATTAAACACTAAAACTAAAACATAGGCCCAAAAAAATCCAAATATCGAAAACTATGGCCTAAACATAAAAATAAAAACGCAAACTAAAACATCGAAAATTTCAACAAACACATCGAAAATGTTGTCCAAAATAAAGATTATTTAGGCAAAAAAATTAAAAATTTTGAATAAATTGAGGCGAAAACAGGTAAAGGTAAAGATCTAAAATATGGACCTAAAAAATGCAGGCTAAAATATTGTAAATTCAAGTAAAAGAAAAAATATTTAGCTAGCCCCTAAAATAATTATTTGGCTCAAAATAAGTTTCCGACCAGAAACTCGAAAATAATGCAAAAAAATAAAATAAAAAACAATAATTTAGGTTAAAAAGTAAAGGCCAAAAAATCAAAAACCGACCAAAAAATTCGAAAATACTGGCAAAAAAATCGCGCATAAAAATCAATAATTCAGATTAGAAAATTAAAAATATAATACAAAAAAGCTAAAACTTAAACCAATAATTAGGACCTAAATATTAAAAATACGGACCAAAAAATCGAAACTTTTAACACGCAACCTAAATTTACACGCCAAAATAAAGAATATTTAGGTCAAAAATTTGGAATAGAAAACGAAGTTACAGGCCAGAGATCCAAAAATGCAGATAAAAAGATTCAAGTAAAGGAAAAATAGTTTGCCGTTTTCACCTTCAAAATAACCCTGTAGCTTAGAGTAAGTTTCTGAACAGAAACTCAAATTGAAAATAAAAAAATCTAAAATATGGGCCAAAAAAACAAAAAATTAGATCAAATACTCAAAATTTGGGACAAAAAAAATTAGAAAAAGCAGGCCAAAATAAAGAATATTTGGCCAAAAATCAAAACTTTGAAAAAAAAAGAAATTACAGGCCAGAGATTTAAAAATGTAGATTAAAAAAATTCAAGCAAAGAAAAAATTGTTTGCCATTTTCACCCTTAAAATAACCCTGTAGCTCAAAGTAAGTTTCCGAACAGAAACTAAAATTGAAAATTAAAAAATTTAAAATATAGGACGAAAAAAACAAAATTTGGACCAAATACCGAAAATTTGGGGTTAAAAGTAAAAAATACAGATTAAAAAATCGAAAATCTTAATAAACAAATGGAAAATTTCACCCAAATAAAGAAATCTTAGGACAGAAGATCAAAAATTTGGACCAAAAAATCGAAAATACAGGTCAAAATTTAACAATTGTGGCCAAAAGATCGAAAACATGGGCCTAAAAATAAAAAAATTCAGACCAAAAAGTAAAAAAAATTGAAAATCTTAATAAACAAATCGAAAATTTTGGCCAAATAAAGAAATCTTCGGACATAAAATCAAAAATTTAGACCAAGAAAATCCAAAATACAAATCAAAATTCAACAATTTTGGCAAAAAATCGAAAATTTACCCCAAAAATAACACAAGCTCAAATTAAAATTCGATCCGAAACTCTAAAATAATTTTCAATTGAAATTACATTTTAAATGTGCATAGAGCATTTAGTAAAATCAGATGAGATTGACGTTTAAAACGTCAAAATTATGAAAGATGGAAATGACAAATTATAGTTTAAATTCTAATAGTCAATTTACTCAAAAACCAAAGAGATTTCGAAAAATACGTATTCTATATAAGTTGTTCATTTTTGGCATTCTCTATAATTATTATTAAAATACTTTTGCTGTAAGTATTATCGTTTCATAATTTTAAACCAGAAATTACTAACAAAATAATTAATTGCTATTATTTTTCAAAAACCATACATTTCACGAAAAATATTTTCAAGCAAAAAATGTTAATTTCTTTGCTTTCTTCAAGATTTGTTTAAGTGCTTTTATAGTACTTTTCATATTTAAAAAATTATCGGAGAAAAACAAAAAACGGTTAAGGTAAACACCCACTTCCAGTGTACGAAATTTTACCAAAAGCTTTTCAGTTCTTCGGATTATCAAATAAGGCTTATGTTCAAAGTTTGATGTTCATTCAAGTAGTAGTTTTTTAGAT
Organism: Ocypus olens; assembly: GCA_910593695.2. Lineage (NCBI taxonomy): Eukaryota > Metazoa > Arthropoda > Insecta > Coleoptera > Staphylinidae > Ocypus > Ocypus olens. The sequence goes on from OU343048.1 coordinate 62,157,028, forward strand.
ACAGCGCACACAAGCAAACAGGCGTACATTTTAACAGGAATGCACATTGAAAAAATGGTGATGTGGCCATCATGTTACTTTCTCCGACTTGATGGTATCATAGCCATTTATATTTACGTTTTCATGGTTTATTTTCAATTGAAATCATATTTTAAATGTACATCGAGCGTTGCGTAAACTCGGATGAAACTGACGTTTAAAAAGTCAAAATTATGAAACGGAAAAATTATACTTCAAATTCAAAAACTCGGTTTACTCAACAACTAACGAGATTTCGAAAAAAACTTTTTCTTTAGAAGTTGTTCATTTTGGCATTCTCTACAATTATTATTCACACAAATTTGCTGTAACTATTATCGTTTCATAATTATAAACCAAAAATTAAAAAAAAATAATAATTTTTTTTCTCGAATAGCAATGATTTTATGAAAAATATTTTTAAGCAAAAGATGTTCATTTCTTTGTTGTATTTAATGTTTGTTTAAATGTTTTGTGATATTTTTCATATTTAAGAAAATATTGGCAAAAAACAAAAAACGGTTAAGGTAAACACCCACTTCCGGTGTACGAAATTTTACCAAAAGCTTTTCAGTTCTTCAGATTATCAAATAAGACGTATGTTAAAAGTTTCATATCAATTGCTCTATTAGTTTTTGAGATACAGCGCACACAGCAGACACACACACACACAGTCACACACACACAGACACACACACAGACACAAATTTTTTTTTTCCAGAAATTGTTGAAATGGCATCTTGGGACCCCAAAACGGATATTTCCGTAAAAAAAATTTTTGAAAAAAAATCACGATCACAATACTTTCTCGTACTTTGTAACGGAGAAAGGAAAAATGTGTTAGATCTACAATATAAATTTTACCTGATTTAATTTACTCAAAAAAAACAGTGATAAGCATAATGATCCTCTACGGTTTGCAACGCATAACATGCATACCCCTATGTACGCCACTGATTTTAAGCTCAATTGCTATTTTTTGCATATTCTGATTACTACTAACAAGAATCGGATCATTTTGCACATTCCGTTGCTACCTACGCTCGAGCACACAAAGGATGTTTACCGAAACCGATTGTCATCGTCGCGAAAGCGCGATATCAGTGCGAAGATAAGGATAGCCGAAGATAAGGCGGCTCGTATGAACGAAGTGTGATTAAGAACGGTTGCATTAAGTCACCTTTGCGGTCGCGCGGAAAAGAGGGGGAGTCGCCGCAGCTGGAGTCATCATCTGTTGAAAGGTAACGCTCAGTCGTTCGCCACCTTCCGTGTCAGCCGCGTCGCGCTCCCTACTCGCGTGTGATGATAAAGTGATCCCAGAGATGATTATGATGAGACCAAACCCAGCCGCCAAGGTGAACAAACCTCCTCCGCCGGTGCCCCCGAGACCCAGTAAGACCATAGTGGCGGAAGCGCTGGCGAAGACGCGCCGGTACGAGAACGTGCAGCACCGCGCGCCTCCCGTGGTGAAGTCGCAGTCGTACTCCTCCATAAACAATTACGGGAAGGTGGTGTCGAAGATAGACACCGCGATTTGCGTGGAAGAACCGCCCAGACCGACCACCCGGACTTTGGTTTACCAATCCGCGAACTCCCGCACGGGCAACATCGCGGAAATCAAGATAAACATCGGCAGAAGTGCGTCGGTTAAGCGCGAGAACCCGGTGTGCAGGACCAGCAGCTTCAAATCCCCAAAACCCGAACCCCTCACGCTAGTGAAACCCGCGAACGTTTGCACGGTCACCTGCAATAATGCGAACCCGGACCTCTCCAGGGACTCCAGCCTGGAATCCCTCGGAGAATCCAAAAACAACAGCTCGGATTCCGAGGAGTCGAAGCTGGACGATAACTGGAACGAAATCAACGACAGAAATCACGTAAACACTCTGATCGACGAGATGTTCGCGAGCGTTTTGGAACTTCCGGACGACGTTCCGGAATTAGTGCAAGTGATCAATGAAAACGTCAAATCGGATAAAATCACCGTCCATTACAACGAGGAGTTGCCGGACACCCAGAAAACCATAGTGGTCATTGAGGATGAGGAGCGCACGAAGAAGGTGCAATTCGAGAGCAGCAATTCGTCGACGGCCGAGAGGAAGAAGAAAATTGATGACAAGTTCAATCACGAGCTGCTGATATCCGAGTTGGCCGGGATGAAGAAGGAGCAGGACAGGATTCTGAAGCGGCAGAGGAAACCCTCGTTGGATCTTTACGAGAACGAATCGAAAATTCAGACCTCCGATTGGGTCGAAGTGAATAATGGACAGGAGATTAGATTGTCGAGTTGTCAGATTACAATCGAGAATGGGTGTGTATTGTGTGAATATTTTTACAAGATTGATGTATTAATTTGGAAATGATTAATTAATACGACGGTCATGAAATTCAATCACTAAAATAAATGTTAATGGTTTCAAATATTAAATTGTAAGATTCGTCCTCAACTACTTACACCGTACGAAGTACGAGAAATAATTATGAACCTTATTTTTTGTTAATATCCATTTTGAGATTCCTGGAGATGACTTTAATAATTATTGGAAACAAAAGTGTGCGTGTATAACTTCACCAAGCACTCGAGGCGTGTTGCCCCGTTTTTTCCCAGTGTCCCAAAAATGGAACACTAGGTTTATTCCCTAAATAATACACTTACATATTATACTTTAATCATTTGTATCTAACCAATGTCAGTTAAATTAAATCAGAAATTAAAGAAAAATAATTGGGGAATAAACGGGTTAAATTCAATTGGCTCCGGAGATTTGTAATCGCGTTCTCTCCGAATACTTTCTCACTCTGCGCAAACTTCACCCCCACACGTCTCGTGTGTTCGGTAATGCTCTATACACTGTGAGCAAAAAAAAAACGGTACAAATTTTAAATAATCATATTTTCAATAATAACTAACGCATTAAATATAGCTTTTAAAAACAAAATATTTACACTTTGTAGATGACAAAAATGATTAATTGCATTTTTGAAAAGTTTTTGTATCGAGGATGTGAAGTTGTCTTAAATTGATTTAAAAAAAATGGTGATATGGCTATCATGTTACTTTCTCCGATTTGATGAACCCACAGTTATTTATATTTATACTTTCATGGTTTATTTTCAATTAAAATCATATTTTAAATGTACATCGAGCGGATGAAAACGTCAAAATTATGAAAGATGGAAAAATTATACTCGGTTTACTCAAAAACTAAAGAGATTTCGAAAAAAAAATTATTCTTTAGAAGTTGTTCATTTTGACATTCTTTATAATTATTATTATAAATTTGCCGTAACTATTATCATTTCATAATTATAAACCAAAAATGAATAAATTTTTTTCTCGAATAAAAATGATTCTATGAAAAATATTTTTAAACCAAAGATGTTCATTTCTTTGTTGTCTTCAAGATTTGTTTAAATGCTTTTTTAATATTTTTCATTTTTAAAAAAATATTGAAAAAAAAAACAAAAAACAGTTAAGGTAAACACCCACTTCCGGTGTATGAAATTTTACCAAAAGCTTTTCAGTTCTTCGGATTATCAAATAAGACGTATGTTGAAAGTTTCATATCAATTGCAATCATGTGCAATTTTGGATTTTGGGCATGAACCAGCATCTAGTTTTTCAAGGAAATGCCGGCCAAATGTTATCAAAGTAATTGCCAATTCGTCCTGCGTTAAAAATTTATACGCTTATATGTTTTTGTAGGTTTATTTTCAAATATGTGAAATATGCGCATAAAAAGAAATTTGAAGAATTGAAGAAAACTAAATATTTGCAAAATATGATTTGCGATTTTTGTATAATTCAGTATTCGTCGTGGCATTAGCCAGGAAAGTAGTAGTTTCAAAAAATAATTTTTTTTATATAAACAAACTTATGTATTTTTTTTTATTGACATATTTCAATTTACCACTTGCATATTTCAATATAATATTTGTTGCATATTTTCGATGTCTTATATGCATATACAGGGTGCTGTAAAATTGGCGGATTAACTCAGTGGTACGTTGTCGAGGATTACTTCAAGAGTATAGAAAAAATAATGAAAAAAATCCGAATTGTATTTTTTCGAAGATGTGAAGACTAGTGGAAATTAATTCATTGGTTGAAATCTGCATAACATTAATAACTTACACTTGGGCTCATTAAATAAATTGTGCAGGGATACATACTTTCATACTTCTTAATAATATACAGTGTGTATCAGCCAAATGAATAAATTCGATAATAAATAAATGGGGGCGTGTTCGAAAAAACGCTCGGATACGTCGATTAGTATTTTTAGTTGCGCATTTTTTCCAACAAAAACTTTTTATACAGGGTGTGTCACGTAACAGACGCCAATACCAACTTTCTTATTTTAAATGCAACACCCTGTATATTATTCAATTTTTGGATTGTTCAGAAAATTCTGGACATATTTCATGTACCATGTCCTATACCTATATTCAACACGTGTACACGGATAAACGTGTTCTTAGTTAACAAGCGGTTTTTAAAAATTTAAACGGATATTCGCGTTAAAACGGATATTCACATCTAAACATGTACACCTTTAAACGGATATTTGCGTTTAAACGTGTGTTCCTCCTTTAAACGTGTTGACGTTTAACCGGATATTTGCGTTTAAATGTGTTTTCTTCCTTTAACGTTTCACATAGAACCGTATAACCCACCCAACAAATATCTGTTTTGAAGTTTGTTTGCTTATATCACCTGCCGTGTTTTACAATATTTTCTGATCTTTTTATTATTATATTTCCGATAGCGGAAGAAAAAAAATGACCATTACTTGGTACACCTTCATCAATAAATAGTCTCAGAAACCGCCCGAAACGTCAGAATCCGAAGTTTGTAGGGTCCAACCTCCTATAGACCAGGTGGTCCCTGTTTGATCTCGAAGTGTAAAAATGTTGGAATCTTTCGAAACGCCGAGATATGACTGTTGGAGGTCCTTTATCGAATAGGTAGTTCCGGAAGTATAAAAATATCGGATATTTTTTGTAGTTTACATGTTGTAAACCCTTAACGTTTATTAAGCTAAACGTGTTGTTGTTTATTCGTTACAAATAAACGGTGCAATCAAAAAATACTACAAAAATAACCATTTAAATCTCAGATCGAGGATGTTTATATCAGGACTGGCAGTATAGTTTAATGTTTAAACGACTCCTAATTCTTCGGAAAGTTCTTTAAAACCTATATCCTCAGGATCTACACGTTGGTTTGCCATTATCTTGTTAAATCCAGGTCGTTGAAAGACTGTTTGACCCAGGCTATTTCTCATTTTTCTGTATTTTTCTCCACATTAGAAATAACGTTAGTTTCCATTGTACTAGCGATTAAGGCTGTGCAAAGCAATCCATTAATCAATAAATAATCTATTAATCAATTGTTTGTATATTACTCGAAAATAATCAATTAATCGAGCATTCGATTATTTGATTCATTAATTATTTGATTGTTAGGTTAATCGATAATGCTTAATCATATTACAAATTTTCGAGGTTATTTGATTGTTTTGTCATTTAAAGATTGTAAAATGAAATAGATATTAATTCTAATAGTACCTGAGTAAAACGTTTTCATCATAAATACTTTTTCTTATATAGAAAACACGGCCGATTGTAAATCGTAATGCGACATCTACCGTCATTTTTTAGAACAAAATTAAATATCCGCCACTATGATTTCATGGCAAACTTTTGTTTTTAATTCAAAATAATAGTAACGTTTTTTGGCAAATATCTCGGTAAATACTCTGCAGAAACAAATCATTCAGCTTTAAAAATAATGTAAGAAAACCGATGTTGTCAAATAATTAGGGGAGCCAATATTAATACATTTCAAATTTTACATGTAAATTCCCATTTCCCGCTTTGCAATTCAACACCCTGTATATTATTGTCTATATAAATGTAATAAATTATAAAGATCATTTAGTAGCGACAGTTTTCTACTTCCCCGAGTATTTTAGATTAAAAAATACAACAAAAAAAAATTTAAAGAATTTAAAAATGTACCGAATTCAGAATATTTACATTATCTAAAAACTTGATAATTTATTGAAGAAGCGATTTACAACCGAATAACATATAGTGCGCGTCTGAAGTATGAAATAAATTCTGTAAAACCGAAATAAAATATTTTTGAAAAAATCCTTGAACAAGTCGATATTCTTTGATAAAAATGAACGTTTTTGCATGAAAGTCGATTTTCAACCATTATTTGTTTTTGAGTAATGCCTTCATTATTTTTTTTAAATGAATGCTCCCAATTTTTCTTCTTGATTTTGAGAGATTCATCGCCAAACTGTCAGTATAAAAATGTTGCCATAATTGCATTTGCTTGGCAAATGGAGTTTTTAGTTATTTTGTGTTTGCATTAAAATTTATGGTTTCTCACTTTTAATTGTCATTTACTCGCAAAATGTCTTATGTAAGATGGCAGTATTTTTATACTGTTAGTTCGAAAATGAATAGATCTTTCAAAATCAAGAACAAAAATAAGGGGTTGTCATTAAAAAAAAATGGATGGCGTCGTTACTCAAAAACAAATGATGCTTAACACGTTGACTGCCAACCACGAGAATACTCGTAGTTGTTTACCGCAGTTCGCAAGGCATTGGGAGTCAACGTGTTAAAAATCGACTGTCATGCAAAAATATGTATTTTAATCAAAGAAAATCGAACTTTTTCCAAAAATATTTTATTTTGGTTTTACTGAATTTATTCCATACTTTAAGCGCTCACTGTATATAAATCATGGATTTTTTTAACGAAAATTCCCATTTAATTCTAAATGCCATACACAGACTTTACACGCCCGTATGCGCGGTCATAATGTTCGTTGAAAATCCAAGAGCCTCCCAACAATTGGGTATTTCCCAGAAACTTCATGCAACGAATTTTAACGCGAGATATAGGCCAACGTGCATACAAAATGCAGCAAACTCATGAACTTGAATCGTGAAACAGAAAGTCTTGCGATGATGATACGTTTAAAATAAAGCCATTTTCAGTGACGAACATCAGTTCAATCTCGGAGAGTATGTTAATAACGACAATTCTAATCAAGGGGGTGACAACAAGACAAACTATTGTTTTGAATTTAACGTTACAATCCAACTGATTTTTCAAGCCCTTAATTGATGTGAAAAGTCAAGTGGAACCAGCTTTTATGAAGTATCGAGAACCGTTTCTGGACATTATAAAAAAAGAGGAAATTGTGCGCTCTTGCCGAGCTCGTGATATTAAATCAATAATGGAGCTAATTTACCTTGAAGGTATGAATCGATTTTATTAGGTTGATGCATTAATTGGTGATTTCGGTGACATACGCACGTCTCATCAACAGTTATGATTTTTAAGAAGTCCTCGTTATCTACTAAAGTTGCCCAGTTTTCTTCCCAAATTTCTGTATAGAATCCTGCTTCGTCGGAGGATTCTAGTGATATTCCCAAGTCTCGATTATAATTTTTTGAGAAGCTCGTCATCTGTTAAAGCCGCCAAGCATCACGTCACCAGTTATAATTTTTGAGAAGAAGTCCTCGTCATGTGCTAAAGCCGTCAAGTTTTCTTCGCAAATTTTGTTTTGCATAGAATCTTGCTTCGTCAGAAGATCCTAGTGGTATTCCCAAGTCACGATTATAATTTTTTGAGAACCTCGTTATCTGTTAAAGCCGCTAAGTATTGAAATTGGCATTTAGCATTGTTCTTGTGAGATTATTTCAAAAACTATGGAAGGCATGTTTTTACATTCTGACTGAATAAATAGGAATGTCTTGTTATTTCAAAAGTTTTAAGTATGTGGCAAGTGTTTTTCTATTTTTGTTTTTCCTCTGAAAAAAAACGCATCTTTAAAATAACAATTTTCTCTAATCTTGGGAGATTATGTTACAATCTAGTCATAAAACATTTGTAAATTTTTGTAGAATCCTAAAGTAGAATATATTTTGAGTAAATTTTGAAAGGTTTCAAGTATGTGAAAATTGTTTTTCTATTGTTGTTTTGCTTTCGAAAAGGCGCATGTTCATAATGACGATTTGCTTTGTTCTCGGGTGATTACTCCAAAATTAGTGAAGAAGCATTTATAGAGAGAGACAATACATTTATTGAGACACTTTTACAAATGACCTCAACAGGCAATTGACCAGAGGTCTTTCAGCCTAGTACAATAATAAACAATAATGGTACATAAAATTACAAAAAAAAAAAAAAAAAAAATTAAAGAGGTTAGTAAGCATGAATGATTGAATCTGAAGTATGGCGTGTCCGTTCGTCTGAGGATGACTTGTTTAGTCCGATCCGTCTTTTAGGGTTTTAAGGAATTCATAAGGAGACATTGGTGGGAATTTGAATTTTGATTGGGTGTTAGAGCGTTTCGTTATTAATTTGTCCATAAGAGTGAATGTTTGTGGTTTACGTGCGTACTTAGTAATGATAGTTAAAAGTCTATCCATAATGGGAGTAATTTTAGTTGACTCGTAAAGTAACTGATTCGGAGGGTTATGTAAAGCATTGCGTGGATGTCTTAACTTTGTTAAAATTCGTAGGCACGACGTTTCGGTCACCCGTACTTTTCTCAGTGTTGCCTGTCTTGAGAGAAAGAAAACCGCTGCGCCATAATCCAACAGAGGCCTGCAAAGTGCTTTGTATATTGAAGTGGCTGTTTTCATACTAATGCCTTGTTGTTTGTACGTTAAGGAGCGAAAATGGCGGGCTCTGGTTATAGCTTTTTTTTTAATTTCTTGCAAGTGGCTGTTAAAAGAGAGTTTACTATCAAACAGTATACCTAGATATTTACAAGTTCTTGAAGGATAAATTGAATAATTGTTTACTGTTACTTTTGGGGAGTTGTGCTTTATGCGATGATAAGGAAGAAACAGTTTACACTTTTGAGGATTAATTACCAATCGCCATTTGTTGTACCACTTACAGATATCATTTATTGTTTTCTGCAATATATTAACTGCCGTAGAGCGTGCGTTAGCGTGAGCTATTAAGCTATTATCGTCGGCAAATTGTAAAATATAACCGCTTTCTTGTTTGCTATTTAAAATATCATAGCAGAATAATGTAAAGAGGATGGGCGAGAGGGGGGAACCTTGTGGTAGTCCTTGTGCGGGGGAGAATTGGCGAGAGGTGCTGTTACCGACTCGTACAGAAAGCGTTCTATTATTTAAAAATGAGTTTATAATTGCCAAAAGATAGTGTGGAATTTTTAGCGTAAACATCTTGTAGAGTAGCCCGCAATGCCAGATGCTGTCAAATGCTTTCCGTACGTCAGTGAACAGCACCGCCGAATGTTTATTTTCTAGGTGATTGGATACTATGTTAGAGCAAAAAATAGTTAACGGATGAATCGTGGACTTGTCGGGGAGAAAGCCGAATTGATGGGGTGGAATTTTACTGGAAATTATAGACAAGATACGGTTTTTAATTATAGTTTCTAATATTTTACCAATTACTGGTAAAAGTGTAATAGGTCTATAATTGGAAGCTGTTTGATTATCTGTACCAGGTTTGTGTAGCGCAATAACTAAACCTCTTTTCCAGATATCAGGAAAAATCTGTTGTTGTAGGCAGTAATTAAGCAACTTAATAATATACGTATGTATTGTGGGGTCCAGACGGCGTAGAATGGATTTTGTGATGAAGTCAATGCCCGGTGCAGTACTTTTGCCTTTTAAAATTACACTGTAGTACTCTTCCTCGTCTATTAGACTATCAGGGGGTGTATTCTCCGTTCGTGAATAGTTTTCAAACCAGCTGTCAACCATAGATTTAGTATTCGGATCAAAATTAGTATGCTCAGTAATTTCATATATTTTGCTAAAATGATCTGCAAAATGATCAGCTATTAATTGATTATCGGTTATCGGTTCTCCGTTGTCAATAATTTGTTGTTGATTAAGTGATTTTTTATACCCCGAGAGTTTTTTAATATGATACCAGTAATTTTTCCCCCTCATGTTGTTAATCGTTTCACAGGTGTCTAACCATTTTGTTGTTTTATACTCTCTAATCATGTTTTGAATTGATTTATTAATAATATTAAGATGTTTTTTAATATTTTCATCTTCAGATAACCTAAAATCCCTATACAGCTTTCGTTTGTATTTAATCATTCTAATAATGTAATTCGGTAATGGAAAGCTGTAGAATTTTTTTGAACTTGTAGGCGAATTATTTACGACCGATTCCGATAGAGTTGAGTTGAATTGTTCTAAAGTTGTACTATTAATGTTGGGATTATCCTGAATAAACCTCATTATTTCATTATTCACCAAATCAATATTACATTTTTTAGTGTTTGTAGTGATACTAGGCAAAATAGGGAAAATTTGAGCTGATGTTTTAAGTGTGAAGGTTATTGCGAGATGATCAGAACACAGATCACCATTCAGTTTAACATTATTAATGTGTGGCAGAAGGTTTCTAGTACACAAGAAACGATCCGGCGTGGTATTAATGTTAGTATTCATTATGAATGTTGGTGGAGTATATATACTCATAAAATTAGAGCTATTCAAGAACTGCGTAATTTGTTTGTTTTTCCTGGCATTCATATTAAAATCGCCTATTATGATAGAATACTCGTATAATGATGCTTTTACCAAAATAGTGTCGTTAATATTTTCAAAGGGATGAATGTAGACAACAAATATGTGCAATTTTGTGTTATGAAATGGTATTGCAAAATGCAGGCATTCGTTATTTTGGTTAGCTATATGTGGCGAGTTTGCTTTTGACATTTTAATTGCGGGATCAAGTAAGACAACGCTGCCACCTCGTTGCTGAACATTTTGCAGGGAGGATGACTTTTGAAGAGTTTGCCAATTTTTGTAAAAAATTGATTTATTTGTTCTGGTTTCCACAAACATGGCACAATCAACACTATTATTTGATAAATGGTTATTAATAAGGTACGACTTATTATTGAAGCTATTGATATTGCAATAAATAAAATTTATGTCCGTGAAGATGATGCCGTATTTGTGGATACTATAGTTTGCTTACCTATTGCTGGTGCTGTTGGAGATATGGCGCCCGGTTCCTCAAGATCAAACATAAGGATGTAGAAGCGGTTTCCCGAGAAAGTAACTATGGTATCTATACGAAAACTGTCAATAAAGCGTTGTTTTAGTTTCAGAATTGTCTTTTGCCTGTCGGTAGAATTAGGATTGTTTAATTTCGTTATGTATTTGTCGATGATAAAGTCATGAATGGTTAATGAATGATGAACTCGATTGTTAGTAGTAAGTTGAGTTTCCATGTCCGCTGTTTTTTTGTTAATGGACTTAAGCCTAACATTGGGAATTCCCGGAATCGGCGCTGATGGATGGTTCTTGCACTTCGTTGACCACGCATTGTGATCGGGCTCGTTGCAAGATGAGCATTTGATTGGAAGTGTAGAATCGCATTTTGCCGTGCTGTGTTGTCCCAGGCATTTGTTGCATTTTAATGGAGCGACGCAGTCTTCTGTCCGATGGGTGAACGCGTGGCATTTTCCGCACGGTGTCGGTACGGGGGCAGGTGGATGGCTTTCGACTACTGCAAAGTGTTTATTCTTGAATAGGATTCCTTCTTCCAGCAGCCTTTGGTGTGAATTGAGTGATGATGTAATTATTCTGATTTTGTAGATAGGAGAATTGGTTGCTTTTGCAATAATTCTTTTGCAATAGTGGTGAATAATATTCTGACCCGTGAGAAAATTGCTGAGATCGATATCTTCAATGTCCATATCTACATTGTAGACAACTGACGAAAATGATAATTTTGGGGTGTGTGGCTGATTAGCAGGTGGATTATTGATGACTCTGTAGTTGCTGATGTGTTGATTATTTTCCAACGTTTTTAATTTTGTTTGAATGTCATTGACTGCCGAGTCCGACTTAAGTAAAAACCCGTATCTTGTGTGCAGAAGTAAATCCTTCGGATTCGCGTTTTGTTGTGCCCACAAATCTGCGAGCTGCGTGCGTGAGATTTGTTTTGTGGTAGATGGTGTTATGTGGAACGTGTGTAAGTGCTTTTTAAAAACGATCTGCTTCATATGTGGTGATTGGATTGCATGTAATGGTTTTTGTGTAGGATGCGAAGATGTATTGGTAGGCATAGTATTACTTACAGTCGGCTGGCGGGCTTCCTGAGTAGCATGTGTCTGTTGCTTTGACGTAGATTTAATCGGTGCGGTGGAAATTTCCATATTATTTGAGTCCGAATTGTTTGTAATCTCATCGCTTTGTGTTGTCGTCTGTCGAGGTCCTTTTTTCCTTGCTTTTGGGGACGCGTCTTTCTTCGGTCTTCCTCTTTTTCGCCTTTGCGATAGTTTAAACTCTGGTAGCACGCTGCTGCTATCGCTATCGGCCATAGTTGCCTCCAGGGCAACTATGTATTGTATACACTGTACACAGTAGTAACTTGACTTGCGATTCTTGTGGTAATGGTTTTATATTAACTTTAACAATTATCACTTTGTAGAGAGAGAGAGAACTGCGGAACGCACGTGTTGCTCGTTCGGTGTCTCGCCTCGGAATGGCATTTATAGATTTTTGCAGAATCGCAAATTTCTCGCTTACTAAAGTTGCTCTGGCGTGAGCAATTTTAGAATTTATTGTGTTGAAATTTTATTCATCATGCGAATTTTTTAAGGTTGTTGCCTCAGCTATTCCAACTTCATTGACAATTATTGGAACCTTCATCCTTCGATCTGTCAAAACTAAATCTTCAACTTTTTTATGGTTTCCTTGGTTCGTGCTTCCACAGGCCTTCCGCATCTTGGATCATATTGGATTGATTCTCTGTTCCATCGAAATTGCTTACACTAAAATTTTACTGTAAAATACGGCGTATCTTCCCCATATACAATCCTCTTTTGTTAAATTTTTTATAACGCTTCATTTCACTCATTTTCTTAAACTTCAACCTCTGCAGAAATTGCCACTAAAATTTTGCTGTAAAATACGGCGTATCCTCCCCGTATACAGTAATCATCTATATTTCTCTTTTCTTAAGAATTTTATAACGCTTCTTTTGTTCAAGCTTCATTTCACAAATTTTCTTACACTTTAACCTCTGCAGAAATTGCAATGATTTGAACGAAACGTGGAAAGTAAGTCGACAAATGTCACAGAAAGTTTACAGAAAAAAAAAAAAAGTGTAATTTTCATAGCTAGGTAGATAACTTAAAAATCGTATCATATTACCCAACTTTCATTATTATACTGTACAAAAAATCATCATAATTGAAGTTAAATTATATCAATTAATTATCATATTTCTGTTCAGAAATTCGCTTTAAGAATATACATAGATTATAAATTGAGATGAACAGTTGCAGTAGCTCTTAATCGAATTATTTTTGAAAATACCACAACAGTAAGAAATTCGCGGAAGGCGTGCAAACACATTCAACACTTTTTTGTTAGAAGATATCCTAAGTATTATTATTTATATTAGAAATAACCAATAGTGAGTCTGAAAGACCTCTGTTGAGATCATTTGTAAAACTTTCTCAATAAATGTATTGCCTCTCTCCCAATAGTGATTTTATTATCATTATTTCAATGAATTTACCAGACCGTGAAAATGTATCATTTATTTTAAGAAAACGTCCATTTCCTAGATTTCTTATAAGATTATCATTACATCGTGGAACTTTTTACTTTTCAGCCGTAACGAGATGTCGAACCTACACGGATTACCGCCGCTGCCAAAGAGCCTGAGCGGCTTTAACCTAATCGAAAGCCCTCAGACCCCGGGCAGGCCGGGCTCCTCCAGGAACATCAGCCCCGCCGGATACTCCTACCCCATGCACCAGAAAACCGCCCCCAACGGGGACGTGGGTTCCCTGAAAAAGGGGAACAATCTGGACGCGAAACTGGCCCTCCTCCGGCGAGAAATGGTAAGTGATTTCAATACTAAATTACAAATGTTTGGAAATTATTGCTCACAAGTTTTCGTATTAAACGAAAGTATTTTTATCGTGATAAAAAAGAGTTGCTCTACTACCCGACAAATCTTTCGTGAGCCAAGAAGGCGGGGTTCCTGCACGATGGGAAGGAGGTAGAACTGTTTAGAGCAGTGATGGTTCGCGAGGTTTTTTTTTTGGTACTGCCGAGGTAGCAGAGGTGGCAATACAGATATGTAGAGATCTGTATTACCACCTCTGCTACCTTGGCTCAGGGCGGCTCGTTATGTAGAGCCAAAGAGCCATGGCACTACCTGTAGTTTCAAGCTCAGCTAGAATTTATAATTTATTTTTAAAACGCTTTTTCGTCAGTTTAAATGGTAAACAACGCCTGCACAACTGAATAAAGAAAAATCGGCATTTGTACCCCAAACGCAACGCCGCGGCGAGCCGTTAGCGGTGCCAGCTTCCACGTAGCTCACCGAGCGCACAGCATTTTGTCACCACCCCCGCGGGGTGGGGCGCGGCTCAAGGGGTGCTGGAGAGATCGCGCTCTGAACATGCATTTTGTGCTGAACAAGGTCTGGCACATACCGGGCGCGCATATTTTGCCGCGACATATAACTAACATTTATTTGCAATAATTTTAAGTTTTGTAAATTCAAATAGATAAACATCAGTAAACAATTTTCTAGTGGAGCTGAATATTATTTACTTTCTCCGTTACGAAGTACTGTGATTGTGAAAATTTTTTCAACTTTTATTTACGGTAATATCTGTTTTGGAGTCCCTGGATGCCATTTCAAAATTTTCTTTTTTATTTTTGGTTTATAATTATGAAATTATAATAGTTATATGAAATTTATATTAATAATAATTGCAGAGAATGCCGAAATAGACCACTTATAAAGAATAAGTTTTTTTTTTAGAAATCTCTTTAGTTTTTGACTTAACTATCAGAATTTGAAGTATAATTTTCATTTTTCATAATTTAAACGTCAGTATCATTCGATCCTAAAAACACGCTCAAGTACATTTAAAATATGATTTAAATAACTATACCATCAAATCGGAGAAAGTAACATCACCATTTTTACTTTCTCCGTTACGAAGTAAATTTTTTTTTTTAGAATATTTAAAGTACAAAAAGTGCAATTTTCGCGTTTGGTGGTAATCTAACGAGACAAATTCGTAATCGTTTTCAAAATTACACTGTCATTTGAATCATCAAAATTAGAGAACGCTTTTTGGAATTTAAAAAATCAAAATAACAATTTAAAATCTAAAAACATTAAAAACATAAAATTTTGAAGTTTTGCGTTCATTTCACGAAAATCCTTTTAATATGTTTTTAAATTTAAAAATCGCGATTTTAAAATCGTCCAACTTTAAAAAAGTGCAAGTGTTATTTAACGAGAAAATTTTGTAATCCATCCTAAAATTACACTGAATTTTCCTCATTTTGATATTTGATTTATCAAATCATAGATCACATTTGCCCATTCTGCAATAAAAAAAAAATCAAAATTATAATTTAAAATATTAGAACTTCGAAAACGTGAAATTTCGACGTTTTGCGTTGATTTTACAAACATGTCTCTTGGACTTTAACTTTTAAATTGCACAATTTTTTTTTTACATTTTGTCGTTCGAATTATTAAAATAACAACGCGTTCGGCAGTTAAAAAAAAAACAAAAACGCGTTCGGCAGTTAAAAAAAAACAAAAACGCGATTTTAAAATACCCAAACTTTAAAACAATGCAATTTTACGAGAAAATTCTTTAATTTGTTTTCAAATTACACTAAATTCGCCATATTTTAACATTTCAATTATCTAAATCAGACGCAATTGACTGTTCTGCAATTAAAAAAAATCAAAATCGATATTTAAAATCTTCGAACTTTGAAAACGTGAAATTTGATTGATTTTACGAAAATATTTCTTAACCAACTTTTAAATTGCACTACATATGGCACATATTCACGCTGGAGTCATCAAAATCTAACATCGCGTTCGGCAGTTTAGTAATTTCAAAAATCAAAATCGCGATTTTAAAATATTCAAACTTTAAAAAAGTACAAATTTTGCATTTTGATTTAATTTTAAG
The DNA here is from genome assembly GCA_910593695.2 of Ocypus olens. Classification (NCBI taxonomy): domain Eukaryota; kingdom Metazoa; phylum Arthropoda; class Insecta; order Coleoptera; family Staphylinidae; genus Ocypus; species Ocypus olens. The sequence goes on from OU343048.1 coordinate 62,173,067, forward strand.
GGAATGTTTTAAAATCATACTAAACACGCATATTTTTGACTTTTGAATCATCAAAATCGGACGGGTTTGGCTGGTCTGCAACTTAAAAAAATCAAAATCCCATTTTAAAATCTTCGAACTTTGAAAAAGTGAAATTTTGACATTGTGCGTTGATTTGACGAAAATATTACTTAACCAACTTTTAAATTGCACCAAATTTGGCACATTTTGACGTTAGAGTCATCAAAATCGGACAATGCGTTTTGCAGTTATGCAATTTAAAAAAATCAAAATCGTGATTTTAAAATATTCAAATTTAAAAAAAAAGTGCAATTTTTGCTTTTTGTGTTAATTTTACGAGAACATTTTATAATCCGTTTTAAAATTACTCTAAATTTGCCATATTTTTACGTTTGAATCATCAAAGTCAGGCGCGTTTGGCTGTACTGCAATTTAAAAAAAATCAAAATCGCAATTTAAAATCGAATTTTGAAAACTTGAAACTTTGATGTTTTGCATTGATTTTACGAAAATATTTCTTAACTAACTTTTTAATTGCACTAAATTTGACACATTTTGACGTTGGAGTAATAAAAATCGGACAGTGCGTTTTGCAGTTATGCAGTTTCAAAAATCAAAATGGCGATTTTAACGTATTCAAACTTTAACAAAGTGCAATTTTTGCATATTGATTTAATTTTACGAGAAAGTTTCGAAATGCGTTTTAAAATTACACTAAACACGCTATATTTTGACGTTTGAATCATAAGAATCGGAAGATGCATTCGGTAGTTGTGCAATTTCAAAAATCAAAATCGCGATTTTAAAATATGCAAAAAGTGCAATTTTTGCATTTTATGTCAATTTAACGAGAAAAATTCGTAATCTTTTTTAAAAATGTCATTACATTCTAGATTAATTACTTTGTTCTTTGTAACTAATTTGCTTGTTAATGTTCTGTTGAATTATTTTTCAAGGATAATGTAGAATTTTTGTCTATTGTCTGCATTATCACTTAAAGTGTGACTTGACGTGTGTAAACAATTAATGTAATAACACAAATAAACATATTATTATTATAGAATGTAAAAAATCAAAATCGCAATTTAAAATCTTCGAACTTTGAAAACGTGAAGTTTTGACTTTTTACATTGATTTTGCGAAAATCCAACCAACTTTCAAATTGCATTAAATTTGGCACTTTTTGACGTTGGATTTTTTTTTCGAAATCTCGTTAGTTTTTGAATAAATTAACTGTAGAGATTATAAAAATTTGAAAGACTGTCATTTTCATCTTTCATAATTTTGACTTTTCAAGCGTCGGTATCATCTGATCCTGCAAAACATTTGATATACAATTGCGGACAAAATAAAGTAAGACACCATTGTAATCTAGTGAGCGACTTTCCTCTAAATTGTATTCGTGAAAATTGGCTTTAATGCCCATTCATTAAACGTCTGACTGATTCACAATTTCTACATGAAAAAAAATTCTACATGAAAAAAAAATTCTATATGAAAAAAAATTTCTCCATGAAAAAAAAAATTCTAAATGAAAAAAAAAAAATTGTATAGAAAAATAACAGTAATTGAAACGCTGTTCGTAATCCAAGTGAATCAAGGTGTTAAAGGTGTCTCTCTTTAGTGTAACCTTTGCAGGATTCGCGTCTTTTTTTAATCGCTCGAGTTTCAAACGCATAGAAATGAATTATACCTTTGTGCCCTCTTGTTTTCTTCACGTCAGGTTGCTCAACGAGCCGCACTTCCTGAGAGGAACTTGCCCGCTCCCTTCTTAATTTACCACGCGCGAATGAATTCTTGTCTGCCACCGGAACATTGACATCAGCTGCAATAATTAATGACCGTGTACTATCCACCTTGGAAAGTTTAATGGTTTTTCATTTACGGGCTCAAAAAATATTGCGACTATCTTTTAAACTAATCTAAATCTTATGGTCGGTACTACGACTGTAATAAATTGTCGGATCGATCGATATTATTTCTCTTTTCTCTGTTCTTAATAATATAATCTATCTAAAAAAAAAAACATGTCTGCAATAGGGAATTGAACCCATGACACTCGGCTAGCCGGCCGGATGCTCAGACAATAAATATCGAAAATCGAATCGATTAACTTTCTATACATTATTAATATCCCGAAGATAAAATACTGACCATAAAGATCGGATTACAGCATTCATCTCGGCAATTAAACGTTATACGATTCGATTACGTCGATACCGCTTATTAGACTTCTTCCTGATACTTCTTTCGAAATTTTACGTAAGCCGGATTAAAAGCGTGCGATTTTTTTTTACATATTTCTTAAATTAAGTGTTGACGTAATCCTAGCGGTATTATTATTACATTAGATTTGAGCGCACGCAAAGATTTTGCTTATTATAATTGCGTGACTACAAAAAAACGCAGACCACACGCGTTCATTTAGAAAAGGAGAAACTAAAAACTATTATATCATTAAAAAAAAATGTTTACCGTAGCCAATCCAGCGATTTGGAACAGATTTTTGAAAATTCATCCCAAAATAATAATAATAATAATAATGATAAATTGTCTTTATTGTTGCAAACACAATACATAAAATAGAGTATGTACGGACAGGCGAAGTTCAGCTAAGTTGAGATCAACTTATGCTGCTCTTCTACTTAACCTGTGAGAAAAGCAAATATACATTACAAAATGCACTGGATAGAAATAATCTACCTACTGGAAATAAACCTCCAGATTTTTGCTCGGAGCTCCTTCTAGCGCTTGGAAATCTATTTAATTCAAAGTTCTGAATCATTATTTTAATTTCGGATCATTTCAACAGATTGCAGATAACTTTATTTAAGGAATTCATCTGTACATTTGAAAATTCATACAAGACAATGTATACAGGGTGTTACAAATTCGATACAATGTTCTAAATAATTATTTTAATTTTCGATCATTTCAACAGCGTAAAGATAATAATATATTCTATGATTTCCCGAAATCTAAAAATAGCTGGATTGGAAGTGTAAATGTGTACTCTGGCGGGAGCGAAACTTTGTGGCCTCTGTCGTGCAATTGGTAACATCCCAGACCGGAGATCTGGAGGTTGCAGGTTCGATCCCTGTCGGAGGCATGTTCACACTTTTGATTCAGCTATTTATTTATTTATTTGTACATTTCCCAATAGAAAAATATACAGTTACTGGAAAAAAATAAAATTTAGATACATATGAAAATAATACTATTCTATTTAAAAACTACAATATAACAATACGCTTAATATTTGACGAAAACATAGATAAACTTGGACAAAATATATCAACAAAACATTGAATGCCATGGTAACTACTTAACATCTGGTGTAAGGGAGAATTAGAAAATTGTATAGTGTTGGATTTATGATAATAAAATGTTAAAGGATGACGTGAAAAAATCGTGGATATACAAAGAATGTTCATACATTATTTATTTAATTAAAACAGGGATTCACCTGTACATTTGAAAAATTATACAAGAAAACATATACAGGGTGTTACAAATTAAATACATTAGCATTGCTATCTCGGTAACTTTTAGAGTTAGAAAGTTGGCAAAGTTGCCCATACAAACAACAATAAGATTTGGAAATTTAATTTTACATACTTCGTAATCGAAATTCTGTGCGGACTCTAGATTACTATAGGCCTCCAAATATCTGGTATCACATGGCGGTAAAGTTTTTTTTTAATCGTAATTCTGAATGTATTTTGAGTGAATTTGGAAAGTTTCAAGTCGATGGCAGTTGTTTTTATATTTTTTGAATGCCTCCAAAATATTTTTAATTTTTCAAAAGTTTGCTCTCTGTTTGCATAAGTTTTTCGAAAAATTAAGGGATAGAATTATTGTAGATTTTACGTAATCGTAATTCTGAATGCATTTTGAGTAAATTTGGAAACTTTCAAGCCGATGGCAGTTGTTTTTATATTTTTTTAAAGCCTCCAAAATATTTTTAATTTTTCAAAACTTTGCCCTCTGTTTGCATGAGGTTTTCGAAGAATTAAGGGATGGAATGATTGCAGGTTTTACGTAATCGTAATTCTGAATGCATTTTGAGTAAATTTGGAAAGTTTCAAGTCGATGGCAGTTGTTTTTATTCCAAAATATTTTAAATTTTTGAAAACTGCTCTCTGTTTGCATAAGTTTTTCGGAAAATTAAGGGATGGAATGATTGTAGATTTTACGTAATCGTAATTCTGAATGTATTTTGAGTGAATTTGGGAAGTTTCAAGTCGATGGCAGTTGTTTTTATATTTTTTAAAGCCTCCAAAATATTTTTAATTTTTTAACACATTACTCTCTGTTTGCATAAGTTTTTTTCGGAAAATTAAGGGATGGAATGATTGTAGATTTTACGTAATCGTAATTCTGGATGCATTTTGAGTAAATTTGGAAAGTTTCAAGTCGATGGAAATTGTTTTTATATTTTTTTAAAGCCTCCAAAATATTTAAAAATTTTCAAAACTTTTCTCTCTGTTTGCATAAGTTTTTCGAAAAATTAAGGGATGGAATGACTGTAGATTTTACGTAATCGTAATTCCGAATTCATTTTGAGTAAATTTGGAAAGTTTCAAGTCGATGGCAGTTGTTTTTATATTTTTTTAAAGGCTCCAAAACATTTTTAATTTTTCAAAACTTTACTCTCTGTTTGCATAAGTTTTTTTCGGAAAATTAAGGGATGGAATGATTGCAGGTTTTACGTAATCGTAATTCTGGATGCATTTTGAGTAAATTTGGAAAGTTTCAAGTCGATGGCAGTGGTTTTTATATTTTTTTAAAGCCTCCAAAATATTTAAAAATTTTCAAAACTTTTCTCTCTGTTTGCATAAGTTTTTCGAAAAATTAAGGGATGGAATGATTGCAGGATTTATGTAATCGAAATTCTGAATACATTTTGAGTAAATTTGGAAAGTTTCAAGTCGATTGCAGTTGTTTTTATATTTTTTTAAAGGCTCCAAAATATTTTTAATTTTTCAAAACTTTACTCTCTGTTTGCATAAGTTTTTTTCGGAAAATTAAGGGATGGACTGATTGCAGGTTTTACGTAATCGTAATTCTGGATGCATTTTGAGTAAATTTGGAAAGTTTCAAGTCGATGGCAGTTGTTTTTATATTTTTTTAAAGCCTCCAAAATATTTTTAATTTTTTAAAACTTTGCTCTCTGTTTGCATAAGTTTTTCGTAAAATTAAGGGATGGAATGATTGTAGATTTTACGTAATCGTAATTCTCAATGTATTTTGAGTGAATTTGGGAAGTTTCAAGTCGATGGCAGTTGTTTTTATATTTTTTAAAGCTTCCAAAATATTTTAAATTTTTAAAAACTTTGCATAAGTTCTTCGAAAAATTAAGGGAAATAATGATTGTAGATTTTACGTAATCGTAATTCTGAATACATTTTGAGTAAATTTGGAAAGTTTCTAGTCGATGGTAGTTGTTTTTTATATATTTTTAAAGCCTCCTAAATATTTAAAAAATTTCAAAACTTTGCTCTCTGTTTGCATGAGTTTTTCGAAAAATTAAGGAATGGAATGACTGTAGATTTTACGTAATCGTAATTCTGAATGCATTTTGAGTAAATTTGAAAAGTTTCAAGTCGATGGCAGTTGTTTTTATATTTTTTTAGGGCCTCCAAAATATTTAAAATTTTTCAAAACTTTGCCCTCTGTTGGCATAAGTTTTTCGCAAAATTAAGGGATGGAATGATTGTAGACTTTACGTAATCGTAATTCTGAATGCATTTTGAGTAAATTTGGAAAGTTTCAAGTCGATGACAATTGTTTTTATATTATTTTAAAGCCTCCAAAATATTTAAAAAATTTCAAAACTTTGCCCTCTGTTTGCATAAGTTTTTCGGAAAATTAAGGGATGGAATGATTGCAGGTTTTACGTAATCGTAATTCTGGATGCATTTTGAGTAAATTTGGAGAGTTTCAAGTCGATGGCAGTTGTTTTTATATTTTTTTAAAGGCTCCAAAATATTTTTAATTTTTCAAAACTTTGCCCTCTGTTTGCATAAGTTTTTCGAAAAATTAAGGGATGGAATGATTGCAGGTTTTACGTAATCGTAATTCTGAATGCATTTTGAGTGAATTTGTGAAGTTTCAAGTCGATGGCAGTTGTTTTTATATTTTTTAAAACCTCCAAAATATTTTTAATTTTTCAAAACTACTCTGTTTGCATAAGTTTTTCGAAAAATTAAGGAATGGAATGACTGTAGATTTTACGTAATCGTAATTCTGAATGCATTTTGAGTAAATTTGAAAAGTTTCAAGTCGATGGCAGTTGTTTTTATATTTTTTTTAAAGCCTCTGAAATATTTTTAGTTTTTCAAAACTTTGCTCTCTGTTTGCATAAGTTTTTCGTAAAATTAAGGGATGGAATGATTGTAGATTTTACGTAATCGTAATTCTCAATGTATTTTGAGTGAATTTGGGAAGTTTCAAGTCGATGGCAGGTGTTTTTATATTTTTTAAAGTCTCCAAATTATTTAAAATTTTTCAAAACTTTGCTCTCTGTTTGCATAAGTTTTTCGGAAAATTAAGGGATGGAATGATTGCAGGTTTTATGTAATCGTAATTCTGAATGCATTTTGAGTAATTTTGGAAAGTGCAAAGAGTGAGAAAGTATTCGGAAAGAATGCAATAACAAATCTCCGCCAAGATTCTGTGTCTATATTTACACTCTGTTCAGTCGGCGACGCTTGCCGAATAATTACGAGCTTTCGGCGTTCCCTCTATTGAAATTCAAGATGATCACTGCGCAATGTGACACCAGATATTTAGAGGGCTATACGTTGATTGTACGCAGTCGCATATTAATACTCTCTCTGCCGATATGGCTGTTGGGTTTATCAATAAATAAATAAGTAAATAATGTTTATAATCAGTGACGACTCACGGGGTGACTCATGGTAGGGCCGAGATACCACAGTTAGCAATACAAAGAGGTAGGGTCGGTTGCAGTGATCTGTATTATCACCTCGACGACTCGCGGGGTTACTCATGGTAGGGCCGAGATAACAGAGTTAGCAATACAGAGAGGTAGGGTCGGTTGCAGTGATCTGTATTATCGCCTTTACCTCGGCCGTACCATGAGTCACCCCGCGAGCCGTCACTGTTTATAGTACTCGATTTGAGTCGTTAATACTTCAAATAAATGTGATCCATGTTATCGCGGAAGTGTTCCATAGCATTTCTGGACATTTGCATTATGATCGAATGATGAATTTTTACACAAATTTAAAACTGATAGGTCAACATCATTTCTGTATTAATAGTCGTGATAAGAAGTGATATATAATGATAATGGTGGAGTGGTGGAGCGTTGTGCAAAAGGTATTTCTTCAGGCAGGATATAACGGAAAGGTTAGAGCGGTGAGTTTCGTTCTGATAATTAATGCAGTAGGAGAACTTGCTGAACCATGACACAAATAAAAATAATAATAATAAAGTTACGTGGATTTAATGGACGCTCATTTTATCTCAATTATAAATATATGCTCTGACAGTGGAATGGAGAGTTTATTAGCGTAAGATAATACCATACATTCCAGAAGAAGAAAAATGCATTTTTGTCTTAATCGTGAGGATGTTTGCGGCCGTTGCCACGTGATAATACTAAATGTAAATTGAAATTGTAATACATAAATATTTCATAATTTTAGTTATTTTAAACAAAATGTTAATGTTTTAAAGTCTTGCAAACGCGGTAATACATACAGCTACAGTAAACTCTCGATTATCCGCGGGCGGATTTTCTTCTTTCCCCATTTTTTTCTTTTTTGCGAAGGAACGAGATGCATCACTTTGTGACAAAATTTAAAAAAAAAATTCATAACTTTGCTCCAAATCATCGAAACGACTCGAATTTTTTAGGCATTTGAAGGAAATTGGTTAAATTTTTCTGCCATTGTGATGAAATTTCCCGCCGATTTTTTTGCGCACGGTACAGCTTGTCAAAGTTGGACAATTTTTTACATAAAAAACATTTTTTTTCCATCGCGTTTTTACGGGGGGTGGGTTGGACTTGGGGTCAAAATCAACTACACATTCTTAAAGATAAAACTTGAATCTTTTCCAAACTGAAAGATTCATCGATTTTCGACCAAATTGAACCAAGTTACGACGGTTTGAAAAATCGAGTTTTTTCGCGATTTTTCGAGTGACGTTTTTTTTGACGCCGAGTGTAAAACACGTGCGTTGTGAGGGGGTTAGAGGGTGTATAACGGATTAAGAAACATTTACAATTCAAGTGGCAAAGCTTCCTGTACATTTACTAAACTGGTTACATAAATCCAATTGATAAATTTATAACATTATATAAATGAGGAAACTGTTCTTGTACTTTTCCGAATATTTACGAATAATCCGAACATTTCCACAAGAACTTCAAGAATTCACACTACGTCCACCACACGCACCCGCTTTATTCTAATGAAGAGAAAGAATAACAAGGCCGCGAGTGTACACACGCTGAATACATACCTTCACCGAAATTTACGACTCGAGTTCCTTGTAAAAAGGATGCCATTAGCATATCAACGGTAGATGAACTTCAGAGGATGACACGATACGCAATTTCTCGGTGCAGGTCGGTTTTCTTTATTTTTAGTTAATGATTTCCTACATTTTAATAATACAAAAAAAAACTGCGAAATTGCGTTCGCTGCGTGTGTTTGCAAAAAAAAAATTGCATGCTGGGCCTCATCTAGTTCTCGCAAAGAGTCTAATTTATTGTGGGCCGTTTCTCGTGTCTCGTGTAGCTGCGGGTATTTATTTATAATTAGACATTCAAGGCTGGAAATGCATGTGTTTAGTTAGGGGGGGTTATTTATTGCTTCTCGATGATCGAACGCTCGAAATGATTCCTTTTTGCTTTTGCGTTCTCGGTGCGATGGTGAGAATGTACTCATGGTATGTATCACTAGGAAGCGTACTGTTTGCTTATTGATTGCACCTTGTCAATCAACCGTCGGAAATTTTTAATGTTTCGATAATGATTGTGTTCTATTTTAAAGTCTTGATAATAATATGATTGATTACTTTGTGATACATATTGAATTATTCATCAGTTGACTCGTCATGAATAAATTGGCAATATTTTGTGTTATGTTGAGTAGATACCTGTCATATTTCTTCATGGGTATTCTCGTCAAAAACAGCAAAAAAGCATAAATGGCAACATTTTCTGTTTACATCGAGTAGGTACTCGTTACAACATAAAATATTGCCATTTTTCATGACGTGTATGCTCGTCAAATAAAGCTCTCTGGTTAGGGAGGTTGAATTATAACATTTTTCACATTTCTGGTACGTAATATCGATATCATGCATCCATAACGTAATGACATCCTTTACGAAAAACCGGGATGTAAAGTGTAAAACAGGATGCACTAGTGCATTTTACTGTACCTAGTTTATGGTAAAGACGGCCAGATGTCTCTGATGCAAAAGGTGGGCAAAATTAAAAAATAAAACTTATTCAATATTTGAAAACTAAGCCTTACTTGTTTAATATACATACAAATAAGAAAATCACTACTGTTTAATCCCCGCTAATCCCACCGGTTTTATTTTCACAAATTTGATATATAATTTATGGCGCCATCTAGTAATACTAATATGTACATGCAAATGAGTTGATAAAATAGAAATTAGAATTATTTGTAAATTTTTCAATCAAGTTAGAAGTTTTCCTTCGGCTTTTACAACAGTTGAGATGATAACTAAGGAGGTGCACCTGTGATGGTGGGTTCTTACGTATGCAGAGCCATACCTGGCAGTTCGGCGCTCACAAGGAAGCGTATCTAGTACAATGTATTGTTTTCAATTTGTGTTCGCGTTATACACGAATTTTCAAGGTTTGATTACTTGCATGTTAATGAGGCGCGGTTTGTTCGAAAACAGTACCGTCGCGTTTCAATACCTTCACCGTGGAGTTCTGTTCCTATAACTGACCACAACGTGCTTAATAGAAAGTATAAGTTAGGCGAAGTTGTCCAGATAATTTCGAATTTTGTTGATCTTACAATTGACCACAATATGCCAAATAAAAAGTCTGAACTACGTCAAGTTATCCGGAGAATTTCAAATTTTGTAGATTCTACAATTGACCACAGCATGCTTAACTAAACGTATGAGTTGCTCCAAGTTGTCCAGAAAATTTCTAATTTTGTTGATTTTATAATTGACAATAACATGCTTAACAAAAAGTATAAGTTAGTCTAAGATAATTTTGAATTTTACGTTTGTTGATCTGTTTATTAGATCAAATTTAATCTTAAATATTCCGTTAAATTCTGTGGAATATTTTAATCTCTCAATCAGCTTTATGTCCTTCTGAGGAAACTTGCGAAAAATGATAAATCGTAACAATTGTTGTTTAGAAAGCAATCGCTGTACTTTATGCAACAACATAAGAGGATACTGTTGCCCATGCAACCTTTTCTTTTCGCATTTTACCTCCGATTGCAGGTATAGTTTCCTCAATATTTTGTTCCGCACTCTTTTTCCTAGATTCGTAAACGCTCCATCCGGTACTCTTCGTCTTCCTTTTGGCTTCCGGATGCATTCTATTTTGCGACGAGTTTTATCGCTAAACTATTTTCTGTAAAATAATAATAAAGTGCTCTTCCTGCCACAGCCGTTTTTTTTATATTAGATTGTTCGTAACAAAAAATTGCTGATCTGGCATAGAGAAGATTCTATTTTTTGTTTGTTTAAACATATTAATCAAATAAAAACAATTCTGGAAAATCGAAGTTGATGTTAATATCGCCCAACATTACTATTAGATATTAAAGTCTAATTTGTGACCATTTTATGGCCACCTAAATGGCTATTTTATTTCACCTTTGCGAAGTACGGCTAAAATGTCAAAAATTTAGACACAAAAAATCGAAAATGCACGTTTTTTTTTTAATTTTCTTTTTATTGATTATGACTCGAAAATACCCGCAAAAAAGCCAAAATGTCAAAAATTTAGACAAAAAAAGGTTAAGACTCGAAAATACCGACAAAAAATCGTGCTTGAAAATTAATAATTCAGGTTAAAAAATCTAAATTAGAGAGCAAAAAGTAAAAAATCTAGACCAAATATTTGGGCTTAAACATAAAAAAATCGAACATATCGAAAATTAAGACCAAAATGAAGAAAATTTAGACCAAAATGACCAAAAAGAAAAACGATTGAATATTTAAGTTCAATAAATGCTGTTTTTTTCAACACTCATTAGCCCCAAAAATCACTCTACGTTGAAAATGATTTTTTGATTTATTTTAAATTTAAAAAAAAAATTGCAAAATTTTCTTTTTTATTGTTTAAAAAAGTCAAACTAATTTTAAAAATAATTCAATCTATGTAATTTCTATGGGACGTCTGCAAATTTCAAATCTGACAATGACATTTAAAATGTTAAGTTTGATTGTTTCACACAATACGATATAAACTTCAACATTGCGCTCATCAACATTTCTTGGGGCACAGTTGCGATGTCTTCGACAAATGGCAAGTTTTAATCCATCCAGCATACGAGATTTTCCAACAAAGACCTTCGATTTGAGGTAACCCCACAGAAAGAAGTCGCACGCCGACAAATCCCAAGATTACATGGTTGGGAAAACTACCATCGAGGCTCTTGCTGTATGGGGTGTGGCCCCATCTTGTTGGAACCATATTTCTTCCACGTTGACTTCGTTGTGAATGCAAAAATTTGACAGAAATAACAGAATCGTTATTTCTAGAAAAAACTGCTCTACAGCAAAGATGCGGTGTTCCTCGTTCCACCGCTCCATGGCTAGACTCTCTAAATGCATATGACAGGCAGTGTTGCCAACCTCAAATAATGAATTTTCCCTCTGTGGACTGATAAAATCCCTTTTTAACATAAAAAATTATCTCAGCATAGAATACACTTTTACATCGAATTTTTAAGATTTAAATGTTCTTTCGTTGCTTTGAATATGGTGCAATCAACTTCCTTGTTTTGTAAACTGCTTCTAAGAATACGCATGAGCTTCTGGTTTCACTTCCTTTTCTTTTTCGTTTTGTGGAAAAAATTCTCTCAGCTTCCGTATTCGAGTGAGGTTAATATTAAAAAAATGTCAATTTTCCTAAATTGGAATATAAGTCCTCGCTAAAAAGAAAATTTCCGCAATTTTCAACCACATTGTATCTATTTCCATTGCTTTCGAATCGTCAGTGTCGAGCTCTGAGAAAATGTGGGGCAGTTTTGTCCATTACACATTCAGGCTGGTTAAATCTATGTACTTTGAAAATTTCATAACAACATGTTTCATAAATTTAATAAAGACGAAAATAGCTCGAATATATGAATATTCAACATGTTCGTGGCTCAGCAAAATTAAGTCTTATTAAGACTACAACCAAATAACTTTTTGAAACATGTTTCAGTTACACAGAATATCGATACTGAATGCAATAATAGGGTTAGACAATTTCGTAGGAACTCAATTCTTTCTTCTGTTGTCATTTGACTTTCAACAATGTTTTCACACCCTAGTCACTGTTTCATTTTTTTGAGAGGTAAATGGCAATTGACAATGTATTTTGTGAAGATTTTTTTGCATCCATATTTTTAGATTTATAAAGTAAGAACACAAACCTTTTAACAAGATTTGGAACTTTACATGTAATACTTATATTAATATTGTCTTATTTCGGAACAAAGTTTTAATACAGGGTGTCTCGTTTCGAGTTTGCCAAACGAAAACAGGAAGTAGATAATGTTATTCTGAACAGGAAAGTTCGAATAAACATACGTCCGATTTCTTACCATTATCGAGATAAATAATCTTAAAGATTAGATTGCCATGAATTTAAACAAAAATATTTGAACAGGTTAATGTTTATTTGATAGTTGTTTATATAAAAATAACAAAGCAATCTGTCAGTTGCTGTCATACACCAAGTAAAATTACTGATTTTACCATTTTCCTAGCAGTGACAAACAACTTTTTTAATAATATGAATACAATAATCAATTGAATTTGACTTGGTCATGAACAAAAATAATTCAAAGAGAAAGAAAAAACAGCATTGAAGTAAACGTTCAAACTGCACTATTTCTGATATTTCTTGCATAATGGGGAGGTGCTCCATCTGGTTAGAACCACATCTGCACAACGATGTGGAAAATCATCTAAAATTGATTCATTTTGCCTTAAGGCAAAAACAGATACTAGATCAGCATATTACTTTAATGAAACGTAATTAACAAATTGGCGAAGCAAATAAGTTCATGTAAACAACTGTCAAATAAACATTAACGTGTTCAAATATTTTTGTTTAAATTCATAGCAACCTAATAAACTTATTCTGAAAGTTGGGAAATCAAAAAATCTTTTAAATTATTTATCTCGAGGTAAGAAACCGGACATATGTTTATTTGAACTTTTCTGATCAGAATAACTCCATCCACTTCCTGTTTTCGATCGAGCTGAATGATTTGACCAATTTTAGAGTCTGGAAACGTACATGAATGGCAACGTTATATTCCTCAAAAACAGCTTAATTTAATTTTTGCTTTTTTCACAAAATTCTCGTGTTTGAAATACGATGTTACGCTGCAAGTCTTTTGAACGGCAGACATATTTATTAGGTGTTTTTTATCCGCGGCATGTTTCATAACTTCACTTTTACCTCCCACTATTTCTTTGTTGCACTGCAAGGTGCACATTTCAGTTTGTTGCTGGACGACTTCAGCCAGTTCTTAAACGTTTCCTCATTTAGCGATTTATAATTAAATGCTTGGTTTTGCGTGTCCTGTTTAATGCTACTTTTAAGGTATTAAATTATAATTCAGTTTCAAATGATGAATACAGTATAAAGTTCCCGTTTTCGTGATGTTACCTGGGTCTCAAAATTCCCCCTGGGGAATCCGCCGACAACTCCCCTCCAAAGTACCACGCATTCTAAATAAAATGCGTTGTTTTTGCGTCACCCTGTAATGCATCAACTAACATGAAACTTTGAACATGAGTTTTATTTGACAATCCGAAGATCTGAAAAGCTTTTGGTACAATCTCGTATACCGGAAGTGGGTTTTTTCGTTTTTTTTCCCATTAACTTTTTAAATACGAAAAGTATTATAAAGAAATTAAACGAATTTTAAAAACGAACAATAGTTCAAATTTAATTATAGATAATAGACCTCGGGAATTTAAACAGCACTCCTTCGTCGGGCTTTATATATTCCCTCGGGCTGTAATTTATTATAATTATAATTATAAAATATTATTAAATAAATTAAATATTATTAGATACATTTGATATAACCTCACTTGTTGCAGATGCATTAAATAAATTTAAATATTATTGTAATTCAATTTTGGAAAAAAAATAAATATTTGGATTTCTTGATCTATCGATAATAGTGACAATCAATGTATATTAATAAAAATTGTAGTGGATTTCAAAGAGAACAAAAATTTTAGTGGATTTCAAAGAGAACAAAAATTTTAGTGGATTTCAAAGAGAACAACAATTTTAACATCTATATTCATAAAATAATTCAATAATAATTCTATGTCTACTTTACAACTCTGACAAGGAAGAATTTGAATTATTTCCACATCGAAATTATTATTCTACTTTGAGGTAATAACCTCAGAAGAATGTTAAGTTAATTTATTCGCGTATTTGGCGTATAAATTGTATCGTTTGCGCGTTTTGCATTTCTGTTTGTTTTAATTTAAAGTTCATTTGCATCCGAGACAAGAAACAACATTCAAATTAACTTTCACGGTTCACAGACTCTCGAGCGGCTACAGGAAGAGGTGGTTAAACATGCATAAATATCAAATTCCAAACTCCTACCCACTTCCTTTCACGGAAACCGAGCGGTATTATCCTCAAATGTCCACTATAATAGATGTTTACGGACAGATCCAATCATTGAATTATACAGAATAATCTCCTTAATTTTATACGTAAGATAAACACGCATTTGCGTGTTTAATATGCTTATTAAACACGCACACACATTTTCGTGTTTAATATGGTTATTAAACACGTTAATTCGCGCTTTAATTCACAGAACGCGATTTATGATAATATTTTGTTTACCCTGTTTAATACTGATTTTTTTTTCAATTGTAATTGTAATCACGACTTTAATTTCGAATTTAATTTTGATTTTTTTTTTTTCTTAATTTTGATTTTAATTTTCGTGAACAAAGTATAGTATACAACTCGCTTATAATGGCTATTAATCACTCAAACGATTTGCTCCACTCGCCTACGGCTCGTTCCGCAAACATCGTTCTCGTGATTAATAGCCATCATTATATGCTCGTTGTACAATATACTATTACGCACGTCGTTATGCAAACAACAACATTAAACACGTGGAGCACAAATTGTATAAATTAAAGGCTACTTTATTTCTTCAATTTATTTTAGTTTGAAGGGTACAAAAGATTTTGTGTGTCTATATTTTTTATTATTCTGTTTATATCTGCCGTCGCCCTGGTAACGATCCTTTTCCTCAGTTTCCACGCTGCCCTGATGAACGTTGCCACCGCCTGCGACGCACAGTGGGACAGAACGCCAAAAAAGTGATCATCGAGGTTTTCGTTGTCACCAAGGGCGGAAACGGTTAATCATAAGAAATTGTTTAAATAATTATTATTACTTCTAATTGTACGAAAATATGAAGTTAATTATGCACATATGGGGAATTAAGCGATTTGACAAACAATAATTTCGATTCCATTTCTTTCGATTTGTTATGTCAAAAAAAAGGAAAAACAGAAATTTTATCATGTTGGAATTAATATACTACATGTTTACGCTAGATTAGGGACTTTTATTGGTACTTTCCGATTTGGGCAGCGGAATTCGCACTATACATTTTATTGCCCAAGTCACGTGGTCGCAGGCGGTCGCAGCCAACAATAACAAAAAACGAAACTATATTAAATTCTCTTTAATTTCTGAAAGTTATTCAATACCATTTTATACCACTTTTTAGATATCGTAGTTCAAAAAAAAATCGAATTGATGTTTGTGATTGGCTACAAAAAGGTACCGATGGTCAAAAAGTAAAATTTACCTCCTTAGGAATGTTTACAGTGTCATGCAACCCAAAAGTTTAACGTTAACTGCATGTAATACAATTTTTTTGAAAAACTCTCGAATTAATTTATCGACGTTTCCGTTACTTAGTAACGCAATTACAGTTAGTAAGTAACATATTATTACTAAAAATGATTGATCACTTTTTTGGCCGTTCTGTCCCACTGTGCGACGCTGCACACGTATCAACTTCAAGGAAACCAATT
Source organism: Ocypus olens (assembly GCA_910593695.2). NCBI lineage: Eukaryota > Metazoa > Arthropoda > Insecta > Coleoptera > Staphylinidae > Ocypus > Ocypus olens. The sequence goes on from OU343048.1 coordinate 62,189,381, forward strand.
TCCCACCCCATTTTTTTAACGTCGACTGAAAAAATATGTTACCTCATGGCCGAAAGACCGCCAGGCCGCTACCCCATCTGGCTAAATCAGTCCAAAACAAGAACTATTCAGTGTGGAATACGAACAAATGTTATTTCCGATGACCGTGACTCAAAATCCCAAGGACGTCCCACATGTCCATTGCGATCAATTAAATTTTTGCCTTCGACCGACAGCGCTGAATCATTTATTTATTACGGCGCAAATTGATTGCATTCTGGCGTGCTCCGGCATAACGATTCCGCCGAGGAGATACCAATCAACGTTTCAAAACATCACTTTCGCCAGAAACGTAAATCATAACGCACGCCCGGACTCGTTGCAAAAGCAATCGAAAAGTACATGAATCATCCCGATTTCTTGCACAAATCCGTAATGAATCGGCCAGATGCTCAAAAGGGTACAATTAGGCTAATCGTCCATACGAAGAATCGAGAGTTTGATAGTTAAGTTTTGTGCATTTTTTCTCTGTTTTTGATACTCAAAAAGTTGCGCAATAAGTTGAAGCAACGACTTATTAATGTACAGTTGCGCAAATTCACTAGTAATGTCAGTTTTGGCAGGTTGAAATTTTGAAGAAGAATCTCCATTATAGGGCGGCCTGTTGGTGTAGTGGGTACAGGCGAGCGCTTGTGCCGGTTGCACCGCGTGCTGTGTGGGTTCGAATCCCAGCCCGGCCGAAAAAAATTTTGGGGATCGAGAAGTATTCGGTCGGGTCCCCATGGTTGTTGTGTATACGTCTGACATTATTCATTTGTTCATTTATTCATCCCAAAAATGAAAAATACAAAAAATTAAATATTGCTCATGCCTAAGTCAAAAAAAAAATCTCCATTAAGACTGAAACTTCAGTAAACTCTGTAAAAGTCAGAGAAATTGGGTTCCTGAAAAACTCGAAAGGATTAACTTTATAACATCAAATTATCCAATTAAGTTATTTCAAGCTCCTCTGATCACTAAATCCAATTTTAATTGATTGTAAATATTTGTATTGCGTGCGATCTCTTCTTGATAATCTACCGCAGCTAATTAAACTTGAAGAAGGATTTATTAGATCGGACGGAAATCTAAATCTGATAACCGTACGCTTCCTCGTGCACGGACACCTGTTTTGAGCGATTCTTTTCCTATCCCACAACACTAATTAAGCTCCTTCCTGTTCTACCACGCTCGTAGCATACGTAAATAGCCAACGAGCCATTTTTCGCCCTCGTTGGATTCAATCGGTTTTGCACCGCGTTTGCTCTCCAAAGTCACATTGAGACGTAATGGCGAATCGTCTGATGAAGATGAATGACAACTCAAACTCAAAATTAAAAATAGTAACCCTCAACTTACTTACTTGTAATATTCAAAGCCACGAAATCAAAAATAGAAACCCTTAACTAGTTGCAGATTACTTAATATTTAAATCCACGATTAATTTATTTTTCAAATGATCTGTAGTAACAGGCAAAAGCCTTTTAATTCGTATTCCATTCCCAAAAGGTCTTGCCAGTAAATCAATGGTAATTTTTTTCTTGATATCCTTTTAAAATCTTTCTAATCGCAAATTTGCACAGTGTGCAAACAACTCGATTTAAGTCAAATCACGGTAATAGACAAAAAAATGCATGCTATATAAATGTTAATTTAAACATATGTAAGTGTCCGACTAAAGATGTTTTCTCTCTCCTGGACAAAAATTTTAAATCAATTGGTTAAAATCTTGATTTGAATTGGAGCTGGTCGTCCATTCTTGTTAGTGGGTCTGGCCCAAAAATTGCACGATTTTTGGGCCAGACCCACTACCAAGAAAAAAAACCTAATTTTTTGGGCAAACACCGCTAACTCGATTGTGAATAAAAATTTTGACCATCTTAAGCAAGTATTAGAAATATTTTGAAACATTTTCTAATTTAAAGCAACGAAAACTTTCCCCAAAAGCCACAATTTGTTTTGATTTTCTAAATTTCAGAAAGTGAAATTTCACTTAAAAAATTAACAAATGTTATCCTGAATTTTTTTAATAAACTTGGTTTACTCCGTAGAATTGGTACTTTTAAGAATTTCTGAGATTTATTACTCTAACTCAATTTTCAAACCAAGTATGATTTTTTAAATTTTGAAAAATACGATTTCAAATAATAACCTAATTTCATTTTTAAAGTTTCTAATAAAATTATCGAGTACTCGATAAAGGTTTCATCTTCAAGGCTTTTTATGAATTCCAACTCTAACTTAAGTTTAAAACGAGTTCTGATTTTCTGAATTTCTAAAAGACAAATTTCATATGACAATCTTAAAAAAATTCCAAAATATAATACGGTTTCAATAAATTAGAGACAACCTCACTTTTTATTATTATTTTTATTATTATTTTTGTTTGTTTTTTTGGCATAGGTTTGACCATTCAGCCACTAGAATTTTATTATTTAAATCGTTTATTCGATAATACGGTTTCATTCTAAAACTCCAATTTTTAATTTTTTTTTATTTAATGCATTCACCTTTTTTACAGATTTATTGCATGTAAATAAATTCTGAGAGAATATTTAAGACACTTTACTTGAATGTAATATTAAAATTTGTTGATAACTTTACAAATTTGGATAAGTGAAATTGACATAGTAAAATGTAAATTTTAAGTAATAAATGAATAAATAATAATACTAGAAATTTTAAAATTTCTAATCAAACTAGTTTACTTCATAAAGACTGCATCTTTAAGAAATTTCAAAAATTTTCACTCTAACCTAATTAAAACACGAGCTTTGATGTTTTTAATTTGAAAAAGTTAAATTTCTTATGACAATCTTTAAAAATTCGAAGAAATTTAATTTTCATTATTTCGTATAAAACAAGTTTATCCCTCAAGAACATTCAAGAATTTTTACTCTACTTTAATTTTTAAACATGGTTAAATTTTTTTCAATTTTAAAACTAAAAAATTTAAAAATGTAAAATTTTACTTTAGAAACTTTAAAAATTAAAAAGATATAATCAAATTTCATTGTGAATATTTCTAAAAGGTACAACTAGTTTATCCCAAAAAGATGTAATCTTCAAGGATTTTTAATGACTAATTTTTTTTGGGTTTTAGGAAAGGTTTTCGTCGCATTCAATATTATTATTCTTTAAAAAAGCAATGTCACTTTAATTTAAAAGAAGTTACTTGTCGCATTTTTTAACTTGTTATTTTTCCTAAATTTTATTTATTGTCATGCTGTTGTGATGGCAATAAATAGTACAAAATCGTTCTGCAGTTTAAACTATTTTCCAAACTCGCCGCATTTTTTTTTTGCACAATTGCGGAGATCAGAGGTCAGATTAAAAAAATAAAAGTGTTTTAATTACGGAGGAGGATTTCTCTTCAATTGTCTTAGGAAACAAAACGGAGAAACTCTTTAACATGTGTTCCAATTCCTTATGCACGCACTATATATGATTCGACGGCTCGTTGAACGGTAATAGTCGTTATTTGAAGAAAAAAAAAACGATTACGTGTTTATGTCGTTATTAATGGGCAATGGCAAACGGTACTTTTCACCAAGTGACACTTGTTTGTTAAGAAGACATTGCTTTTTTGGCATACATTTTCCGGCCGATGGGTTTTAGACGGACGTTTTCTTGAATCCTTAAATTAGTTACAATCGTGTGTTGTTCCGCCAACATTGTTTTGTTAGCATATTGATATGATTTTTTTAAGTTAAGTTTATCGAAATATACAAGGTGTCTAAAAAAGACACCACCAAAATGATATGGTGTATTCCTGAGACAAAAAACAAGCAAATTGACTAAATTTATCTGTATGAAAAATTACATACTGTCCAAGATACAGCAAGTCAAAGTTTAAGATTTTTAAAATGTTTTAATCTATATCTCGAAAATGGCAGATGAGAATGATTTGTTTATTTTTTCTGACAACTACATTAGGTGTACTACATTGTTTAAAAATTTCAAGAAATTTCTTCAAGTACAAAGGTGCTCCAGAGGACATGCTGTTTACATTATTACATAGAACATTTTTTACGATTCAATATTTTTTTCAATGCAACTCGTCACTTTTAAAAAAATTATAACTTAAAGTTTTTTTGTTTACGCCTTATTTTTAACAAAAAAAAATAAAAAAGAACTTATTGGGCTTATTTCCTTCAGTATATTATTAACCCAAATGTTAAGTTTTAAAAAATTAATCACCTGAATTTTGAACGAATTTGTTGCTTTCATCATGTACGCACTGTATATAAGTAACTTTGGAAAGTCTCAAATGTGTAACAATTGTTTTTCCATTTTTTTCCAACTTAATAAATGTCCGGCTTGAAATTCATCGAATATTACGCACAGTGTTTTTTTTTAAGTTTTGTAGAATTATGTAGAAACATCGATTCTGAGTAATTCTGAAAAGTGCAGTGTTTTTTTTCTAACTTGATTAATGGCTGACTTGAAAATTGACAATTTCAAATTCAGGTGAGCATATCTCGAAATCTAGACAAGGGGTGTTTACTAATTTGTCTAGAATTATGTAGTAACTTTGGCAGGTTTCAAGTGTGTGGCAATTATTTTGCAATTTTTTTTTACCTATTTTAGAGATTCGCCGAAACGATCCAAATGCTTGGCTAACTTTATCTATTGAGAAACTATTTTTTTTTCTATCAGTATTGTTTTGCCAAAATTGAACTCGCTTAAAACAACCAGACGGTTTTAAAAGAACTTTACCCCCAGGTGTCACGACATTTTGGGACGGCTCTAGGTAGCTATTTATTTTGATTTGGTAGTAAGTCTTTACCAGTTCAGCTTGATTTCCTGCAAACAATTTCTTTAGACGTTAAGCCATTTCTGACACTTTCGATCGGACTTTTGACTTGAATGTCAAAACCGCTTTCGTTATTCTGCATGAATGTATTTTGTGTAATGTTATAGCACATAAACTGCATAATATAATAAGTCTCCCATTCGGCAAATTAGATTACTGAACCAATAATATTTTCCACACGCGAGTTGCATGTTGATATCGCGATATCTTCATCACGATCACGAGGATTGCAAAAAAACGCGAGGTTACATAAGCCAAAGGTCGCGCGTGTTTTTTTTTTTACAACACAACGCGAATTCTCTGAAATAATAACATGCGTCAAATTTGCACAGGCAACCACAACAATGGAGCAAATTTCTACTTGCTCACCAGCAATCGTCGACTTTACACAATTCCACAAGGTGAGCCAATTGCGACATGTTGTAACGATGCTAAACTTGACTTACGCTTAATTATAAAATTAAGTAAAATTATAATTTTTTAAGCGTGATTAAGAAAAACTGTTTTTCAAGGTTAAATCACGTAACGACGTTTTAAATTAATAATACTTATCGAAACTTGTGTTCTAAAGGGTGTCTCAGCAAGAACTTGAATTTTAGAAACTTATTAAAATATATAAATTAAATGTTTTAGTTAGTTTGTTCTTGATATATACAGAGGTAGTAGTGACATTTACACATGAAACAAAATATCCGTTGCTCTGTTGGCAGGAGTGTACTCTTTTGACGAAATTTCGAAGTACATTTTGCGGTGTGGGCTGCTGGATTTCACGAATTTGGCGTGTAATTTCTTCTTTGAGTTCCTTAGTTGTCTCGAGATGTTTCGCATAGACCCTGATTTTTAAAAACCCCAGAGGAAATACTCCAACCAAGGCAAATCGCAACTTCTTCATGACCAGTTTTGGCCTCCAAAACGAGAAATGACATGACCTGGAAACTTTGTTTGCAACAACGTCATTGTTTCGCGTACGGTGGCGCTATCCTGTTGAAACCACATCTCATTTAAGTCCATTCCGTCGAATTCTTGCATGAAAAAGTCTGTCAACATATCCCGGTAACGATTGCTGTCGACAGTCACAGTAGCTCCTTCATTATTTTCAAAAAAGTACGGTCCGATTATCCCTCCTGCCCATATGGCACACCAAACTGTCACTTTTTGAGGATATAATGGAAGTTCTTGAAAGACATGTGGATTTTCATCTCCCCAGATCCGACAATCTGCTTATTAACGAAGCCGTTGAGATGAAAATGAGTCTCCTCACTAAAGATTATTTTGTTGTGGAATTCATCGTCAGTTTGCAGTTGTTCCAAGATCCAGTTGGTGAAGTTTCTGTAAATAATTAAAAAGGTGGTGTCGTTGTGAAACCACTGGGAACGAAAGGGTTATGGCCAGTTTTTCTTATATTTTGATACCAGATACCTTTTCCATTTTCCAACTTCTGGATTTCTTAAATCTAGTGAATTTTACAGTTAAGCTATTTACAAATTTAAAAATTTAATAACCGTCACGTTAAACTTGTAGGCTATAGCACCTCATAATAAAAAAACTTCAACAAATTCCTACTGCTCGTTTCAAGTTTACGCGATCAAGTTTATAGATAGAGATTTTATGCATTTTATTTGCACCGTAAAATTCAAAACAAGTTTATTTATACAAATTGTTATTACGTATATTCAACTCCCATCGTTTTTATTGCAATTCGAAAAACCCTACTATAGACTCTACAAAAGTACTTCAAAACCACCATCATTAATTCCTCACCCATTACACTCCTGTGGTTCGACCATAAATAATTGTGGGAAAATTATGCATATAAAGTTGTTCGGTACTACATCCTTTTACAACCTCTAAATTACTTAATAATCGAGCGGTTCGTGTCCTCATATCCTCGGCGATTTGTTCTGTTATTTCGCGCTCCTTGGTTCATTGTTCATTTCCTTTCTTGGGCATATTGGAGTTTAAAAGCCGAACCATATAACTGTAAATTTATGATCTAGTTTTTTTTTCTTCACTCGGCGGCGCGCAATTGTTCAATGAAACGCTCCATTGAGAAAGGCGTCGTAAAAGTCCACTTCTGCGCTCGTCCTCAAATTATACAGAAGGCCATTTTTATATTAACCGAATGGTGAATCTGCGGGATTTTAATTGTATATTGTTGTGTAATCATCGTCGTCGTGTTGAAATGCAGAATCCAGTAATTTGTAAATCGCGTGATCTTATGAAATGGTATAATTAATGGTGATTATAATAAATGGATGTCTTTATTTGGTTCTAGGACAAATCATTACAAAAGAAACAATACGGATTTCGTACGACTTTAAATTCGGTAATTAACAAGGCTCAGAAATTACAAGAGATGTTAATTTGAGGTTTTGAAAAAGGGACCATAACTTTCAACTTTCTTAAAAGTTATTAACAATTTTCGTGTTTGCGAAATCAAGTTTAAGTCTTTTCGCAATTATTTGTAGAGCCTACTTGTACAGTGGTTCTGCAAGAATCTAACTTTATTTTCGACGTAGAACAAAAGGCCAAAAGGCTGACCTAGACCAGGCTGATCAGATGTTTTTTCGCTAGCTTCAAAATAATTTTTCGATACTATTATGTGATCCGGAGTCTATTTTTAGACAATTTCCTGTAGTTAAATTCCTGATTGGATTGTTTTACTTAGTCACTCGATTGGACTACTATTTAAATAGCATACAATTATTTCATTAGTAGAAGGTAACATAGCAAGAATAGCAAATGAAAGCCAAAAGATATGAATTTTTGAAAATGGGATCACACAATAGTATCGAAAAATTATTTTGGGGACAGCGAAATAAAGTCTGATCAGCCTTGTCTAGGTCAGTCCTTTGGCCTTTTGATCTACGTCGAAAATAAAGTTATATTCTTCCAGAATCAATTTACAAGTAGGCTTGTAAATAATTGCGAAAAGACTTAAACTTCACATCCTGGTCTAGGTCATCCTTTTGGTATTTTCTTCTACGTCGAAAATAAATACGTCTTTATAGTATAATATATATTATATTAAACATCTTTATTGACAGATTTACAAACATAATTTTTAGATATTTCACTTAACATAAAACTTTTATGATGAATCGTGAAGGGCTATCGACCATAAGTCTTTCTGCCCGTCCTTGCCAGTCTATTGTCTCGTTCATTATTCGTTAGTGTTGAGTATGAAATGATGAAATGAATTGAAGAAGTGTTTGGATAGGTTATAGTATGATGTATTGATTAAAACACGGTTTAGTTTCACTGTTTTTATTATTTTTCTCTCTTCTATAGTATAATTTATAGTTTTGCAAGTTTCTTTCAGTCGCAACAAAATTAAGATGTCTTTTAAGAGCTGTCGTCAAAATTTGTCATTCAATACAAAGACACCGCGATCCATTGATGCAACAATATCGGAATCAAGTTCGCAAGTCAGGAAGAAATCGAAAACTGGATTTTTTGTTGTTGCTGGTACACCGGTTTTGGCGGCATACCTGCAAATGTGTAAATTGGTGATTGGATTACAAAGGTGAAATCAATGTCGGACTCGACACAAATTAGCATTAATGAAGGCTAGCGAAATCCATTGAACAATTCCGCGAGCACAACAACGCAAAACCGGTCAATGACGCACGTGTGATCTACAGAAAAAAAAAACGAAATAAACAAACTCTGAGATCTTGGTGATTCATACAGCAGGTACCAACAAGATTAAATTATCTATTGATAGGTATAATAGGATTATTGAATCATCATAAATAAAAGAATAAAGATTAATATCTCACTAATATTTTAGGATAGATACACCGGCATCTAAGGCGACATCTATTGTCTAAAATGTTGCACCAATTTCCATAATAGAGGGGATTTCTCTATCCACCGACAATTATGAACTTGAATATTGTTTCCTAATTCTTAAGCCTGCCGACCGGTTTCAACTTGCTTTGGTCTTATGAGCACAGTAAATTCATTGGCAGGGAAACGGAAGTTAACCACAGCGTTGGATTGGTCGTTCAGACCACCACCCTTTATATATTTATATGATGGGATACTATACATCCATGGACCTACACAATAATTTTTCGTTCTTAAAATGACCTAGACGCGATTTAGCCATATGACCACTAGTCGGTCGGGGAACTTTTTCAGCCCTTACACAGTGGTCGGAAATCCCAAAAATCTAACCAAAATATGAAGGTATCATTAGAATTCCATAAATTTTGATATACTTACGTTTTTGAGGTCGCCGACCACGAATTCGAAGTCAAAATTTAGAAAAACAAAATGGCGGATAAAATACGGCGAAAAATTTCTTAAAAAACTCGGGGATAAATGAATGAATGAAATGTAATGACAGTTGACATTTGAAGATTTGGGAAGAAGTGGATTGGAATACAGTAATTAATCATTATTACAATGACAATGCACATTTATAATATATTTCTTTCATTCTTTCATTTCTAATACATACATTAAATATAAATTAATTTACAATTAATCGCTGTCCTGTGATTTGTCATCATCGTCAGATACATTGCTCGTATTATTTGAAGAAATCTGACACTAAAGGTGGAATTAATAGTTCAACCGCGTATGGGGGTAATGATCTTAGTTTCTTTGGAGGAAGTTTTCGCAAACTGGATATTATTGGATCTGACCTTACTAAAAGTCTACAGAAAATATCTTCCATGTTTTTGGTGCGGTCACGTTTTCGGAATCTTTTAATGTACTTGTTACATGATTCGTGAGCTTCTTGGGACATTTGTCCGAAAGGAAGTAACGAAGATTCCGTTATTTGATGACCGTGAATAAGAATTTTATGGACTGTTGTTGGCATGAAGTACCACGAGTAGAGTTTTGTGTGCAGTATCTTCACCGTATTTGCGGAATTTGGATATATTGATTCCGAAACCACAAGAAATTACCTGCAATACAACATGAAATCGCTTAATCAATTCTTCATCAATTCCCGTTATCGAACCGGAAATTTCAGAATTTTCGAAAAACCCCCGAGCTGTATTGCAGTCGTTCGAACTTCCATAGCCTGGTTTCGGAAGCCCTAAAACTTCCATAGCCTGGTTTCGGAAGCCCTAATCTGTCACGAAAACCTTGTTCTTCTAGCAACATTTTCTTTATCCTCTTCGCGCCCTTGCCACTTTTGTATTTCTAATTTGTAAGCTACATGCAAGCAACATTCAAAGAACCGTATCCAAAGATATTACGAATTCGGAGCGATCTTCGATATAATCGGCCTTTCCAACATCTTGTCTATATCGTTAAATTCTTTGGACGTAGCACCACAAAGGTACCAACGCATACTTGACGATGTATTCATAATAGGATTACAAACTTTACCATCTATCATTGTCAACACAAGTTGATGTTCATTTTTTTGCCGCCCATTACAGTTTCAAAGGGCACAAGGTTATTCTTTTGCGCTTCGATACAATCAGTTGCTTCGGCCGTTTCGTGCAAGAATTCAATTTTAATTGGGCGACAAAATCTTGGGGTCGAAGGACGTGGACTTTCCCAAGTAATCACGTGTGGGTTGACTGTATCAAAGATTTGCAAGGGAACGAATGAAATAGAGAAAATGTTGGCACCCGATTTATTACCATCGTTAAATTTTTGTTTGTAAGTACTTTGACCAGAAGTGCCATCGCATCCCCACTTGCATATCAATTCCAAATTAGCAACTTTGTTTTTAGGAAGACTTCTAATAACATCCGATTGTACCATTATTCTTTCAGCTGTATGATTTAGCAATGCTTGGAGTCCAACTATGACTCCACTTTCTGACTTTGCAGGGTAGGTTCATTTTTAGAGTCCAATACACATGCATAAGGTGGGAATAATTTACAGTTTCTGTTCACGCTTACAGAACGTATTAATTGGTATTGATTTTTGGTCATTTTACCTTCTACTATAAGTGACAATGCTTCGTTGCCTGACAGCACATCTTCTGAAACGCGTTCCATAGATTTCCGGCACTGTGATGCTTTTGAAGGACCGCCATGTGTGATATCTCTAATCACATTTAAAGCATGTAAATTTCCAGAAGCCCGGAGACCCAATTGTGTAGCGTAGGCCGATTCGTGGACGCTATGTTCTTTTCGAACCTTTTCTGTCCTCCTCCGTTTTGACCGATCACTCATATCGTGGAAGGATGCCCCATTGTGTTTTCGTGCAAGGACGCCCTATTATGTCTTCCGCGGAAATCTTCGAACCTTCATTTTCAATTGTGAAAGACACAGGAACGTTGAACCGCTCGTCGAATTTTTGGAAGGATTTGATTTCGTTCCTGCTCACTTGTCGCCACCTCTTTCTGAAATCCGATATCAATCTACTCATGGCATCTTTCAGACTTTTCGGCAAAATGTATGGTGCTTCAATTTTTTGACACCTCCATCTCGGCTATATCAATGACCACATTGATTTTTCCGTTTAATTCCGATTTCACAAATATGAAAATTTCCTTTCTCGTGAACATTTTTTTCGGTATTATCCAGAGGTTCTGTAGAAAATGGAAGAATAACATTAATTATCTTGACCAATTTCCTATATAAACAGTATTACGCAAAAATTACGAAAAACTGCAGAAAGTGCATACATCATCGCATAAAAATTATAACCGAAACCGAAATCGCAGCTAATTTTTTTATTTGTTCTGAAGCGATAAGCAAAAATTTCCATACGGTTTAAGAACCAGGGTCCTCAAGGGTTTTGAACTTTTGGCATATTGCTTTTTTTAACAGGACTTCTCAAAATGTGACCAAGAAAAATACCACTGTTTTCATTAATAAACTACTATTTCATACATTGTTAATAATCTTTCCGAGCGAGACATTTAAATTGTACTTACTTTCTGGAGAAGAATCCATTTTGCAAAATTCAAATCCGTTAACTTTTCGCGATTCTACAAAAAGACTAAATTTTCAAATATGGCTTACCTTGATGCGAATCCTGCGCGTCTGGCGCTGCACTTAATTTACCCCCAATAATTTAATTTTTACCCCGGTTCCCCGACCGCTGCTCTAGGCCACCACGGCGCCCCCTTCTTTCTTATTTCACAAATAAATGCATGTTTAAAAGTGCTTTTGAAGCCGCACCTCAGATGAAACCTTTAACGATTTTCGGACGAACAAATAGCGAATGCTCCCATTTTAAATGCGTGTAGTGCTTATAGATTTTTTTAAATTTACCACTTTCTGCGAAGGAATAGACCGCGTCCGGACATAAAGTTGGGAAGGTTATCTAAACATGTCCATATATTAAGTATTTCTGGAAATATGAAAAAGGCTGGCCGCCCTACCCCTACACATTTGCAACCACCACCCAGGGGTACAAGTTCAGGGACGACTAAGAGAGCTGTAATTAAATTAATTGTTGCCACACCCTACCTAAAATTTCAATAAAATAGGGCCGGCGGTTTATTCTGGGCAGCGTAAATTGTTTTGTCCAAAAAATGATCTCCACTGCGAAAAATCAATCTCTACAGCCAGAAAAACGAATGCTACAGATTTTTAGATAATTTAATTTATCTTTATAAAAATTCGTGGAGGAATATGTTTTACCGTGAAAGCAAGTTTTTTTTTTAGATGAAGAAACCGGTTTTGAAAGGATCTTTGCTCACTTTAGCTCTGAAATGTTCTCAAAATTTGATGCACTGAAATGGTGATTTTCTTTTGCCTCCTGACTTAACGGGTTGAAATTTCCGAAATTCTCCTTATTTGCCGTTTGTAACCTTTGGTGAAAATTTCAGATTTGTACATATTACAGTTTTTGATCCGTGCAAAACATACCTTACACGTTTAGTGTAGACAAGGTGTCCACAGATTCTTTCTCAACATGGGGATCTCCGATATTATAAGAGATAGAGATTTGGTTAAATGGAATGAAATACTCCTTAGCTGAAATTGTACTAAATCCCATAAAAAAACTTTTGATATTTTAAGCAGTTCAGGCGCTACAGCGAAAAAAGTGAATTTTTGATTTTTTTTTTACTTCTGTTGTAGCTAATTTATTTTCAGACGAAGTCGAATTTAACTTGCATGTTCTTAAGGCACTTTTTTAATAGAAAGCTCGTAGTGTACTCAGATTTTCGAAAATTAAAAATGCTTTAGAATCATTTCACAATCATGCACAAACTCTTTATCGCAAACGTAATTCGGAACGGGCAGATAACTTCTTAAAAGTTATGAATTCGCAGCCGTTTTAAAAATATGATAGAACTATATTACCCCATGATCATCAAAAAAAGTCTACTTGCAATGTGCGAAACATGATGGGTTCACATCACATCATCACATTTCGAGGAAATTTATTCAGCCATAGTGACCGCACGTGAAGAACTTCAATCTAGCCATAACAAGGAAACGTCTGAACAAGCTGTCCAACTTGCTTAACACAATGTTGTTATGTGTTTAACTATTCTTGCAAAAGCAATGAGTTATACAGGGTTCCCCATAATAGACTACCCATTTTATTTTATTTATTAATTCCCTACGAGATAACTAAATAAGTTTATCTCTGTGGGATTAGGTTCTGTAGTCTTTGGGATTTAAGTTAATTATTGATCAAGTAGGCACCTGTCACAAATAAGTTTTGTATTAATAATTTTGTGGAACGTTATTTTTCTACGAGAAGTTTATTATTTTTCATCATAATTATTTAACTTTCATGAATTACTCAGTCCAACAACGTGTGTTTTGTGTAGAAACTTACATAAGAAGCAATTCGATAGAAGAAGTTAGGCGTGCATTCCGGCGTCAGTTTAATAACAACAATAGAGGTCACGCACCAAATCGTAAAACTGTTAAGTTATGGGTTCGTCATTGGCGTGAAAATGGTTCTGTACGAAGTTTGAAGAAGCCTGGACGTCGAAGAACAGTTCGTACATCAGAAAATATTGAACGAGTTAGAATTGCGTTTACGAGAAGTCCTAAAAGGTCTGCTAATCGACAAACCCTGATCCTAGGAATATCAAAGGGAAGCTTAGATCGAATTCTTCAAAGAGATTTAAAATTTCATCCTTATAAATACCAAATGGCACAGCAACTTATAAATCAAGATAAAAAAGCAAGGTTAGCATTTTGTCAAGAATTTTTGAATTTACATCAAGGAGCAATTCACAGTCTCTTAATGAGCGACGAAGCAAATTTTTATTTGAACGGCATGGTTAATAAACAGAATTTTAGATACTGGTCAAATGAAAATCCTCGTGAAATCTTTACACAGAACCTCCATAATCCAAAAGTTGTTGTGTGGTGTGGAGTAGGATCTTTTGGTATTATTGGTCCATATTTTTTTGAGGATGAAAATAACCGCGCTGTAACAGTAACATCCGAGCGCTACGTAAACATGCTAGAGACATTCCTCATTCCAGAATTAAATAGACGAGGATTACTAAACAATGCCTTACTATTCCAACAAGATGGGGCAACAGCTCATACCGCCAGAAACTCAATGCGGGTTCTGCGAAAAACGTTTAATGGCCGACTCATTTCTCGATTCGGAAATTTGCCTTGGCCTTCGAGGTCCCCCGATTTTTTCCTGTGGGGATATTTAAAAGCCAAAGTGTTTGCGAGTCGTCCAGGTACAATCGAGGAACTCAAAGTCAAAATTCGTGAAGAAGTTGAAGGAATATACAAAGGTTTGCTACGCCGTGTAATGAACCACTTTTTATCTAATATTGAAAAATGTGTTGTTGGTGGAGGTCATTTAGAAGACGTGATTTTTAAAAGTTAGAATTAAATTAGCCAAATATTTATGATATCATAAATCTCAAAGAGTTAGCTGTAATTTAGTATAATAAAAAGTATGTTTTGTTAACTGAAAAAAAATTAATTCAAATATTAAAATGGGTAGCCTCTTATGGGGAACCCAGTACATACATTGTCGCTCTCAAAACAGCCGCAGGTAACTAATACCGACCTTATCACAGCATTTAGCCATGTAGATTCTGTTCTTCGTGCGTTGCAGGTTCTGAGAAACAGAGCTAATGATGTGTTTCGACTGCTCTACAAAGAAGCAAAAGTTATGCTTGAAGAAAACGAAGGTACATTACAACAATGTTGTCTAGTGTGATAGCAGAGCAGAAATATTGGGGGCTGGCGCTCCCGTTCCCTCCCTCAAACACCGAAAATGTTAAGTCTTGAAAATTGTAAACCCCCAAATTAAATCCTGTTAAGCCCTTGGGCGTTGGATTATTTATTTCAATTTTAAATGCTTCAACCGCTTCTTCGGCCCGTAACTTATTCTTTGCACTAACAAATATGAGAAATCAATGGGTCTTAGCTATAAGGCGAATGACCAGCGGCGGCTCGTGGATGTTCGGCGAGGAGGCTACAGAAGAAAATTTGACCAATACCGCAGCGGAGAATATTTGCTTCCTCCATAAGAGTAAGTCATGCAGCACGAGCAGTATCTCTACCTTAGTCTCCTCTACGAAGATCTAGGAGCCGTCACTACCAATTGGCTCATTATTTCAATGTTTTTGGCAGTCGATCGTTCGAGCAGCAAGCTGCTCCTTCATCTTGGGCGTTTTTCGCAAACATTTAGAAGAACTTGAGGCAAACAAACTGTAGTATACCATTTAGCATTAAGAGTATGGCGATCTTCTAAAACCAAGATTCAACGATGCGAGGCGTCGTAGGTTCGAATCCCACGCTCGGGCGGTAGCTTTTATTAACGAAAAGTTATCGTTCGGGTCCATGGTTGTTTAGTGTTTGTCCCATTTATTGTGAAAATTAATTCTCAAATATTAAAATGAACGTTAGTGGCCGAACAGCAAATCGCTTACGCCAATTCCCTCATAGTCATTCACTCTCCTTAACCCGCAATTCCATCAAACATCCTACCTTTTAGAAAAAAAAAAAGATTCAACGATTTAAACTGAATATCATATAAGCGTTATTGGGAAACAAAATCTGGACCTGAGCGCCTAGGTCACACATTTCGGATAATATCTAATCTAATAATTCATATTGATAACACCAGCCAGAAACATTTGTTTTTATAAACACCTTCCTCTTATAAGCATTGCATTTAATGTATGTATTTCTAGTATGACAAGTGGTGACCTTCTTGGGTCATTTCCATACCTGCATAAAAAATACAGTAAACCTTACATAAGATTAATACGGTACCAAGAAAAAAATTATAAAGCCATCGTGTTGTTATTTTACTTATTTACATGCTAATCGATAATTGGACGCAAATCTTTTCGCTGTAGTATATTTTTTTAATTCAGTATTCAAATGTATCACTAGAGATAAGCAAATCGATATATTCATTACGCAAATTCCATGAACCGGGTATTTTCTAAAAATTACTATCGATTCTAGAAACTCGATGCGCAGTTCCAGCGAAACACGGTAATAAATTCGATAGTCTCGTTCTTGCAGCTCAGTTGGCGATGGTGTCAAGGACGTTTGGGGATGCGTGTCGCGCTCAACAAGCCCCCAACATCATGTTCTCGTTGACAGAAGGAAAACATGATATCCACGAGAATAAGCGCGTTGCCTGCCCGCGGCCGCGGGTTGTATCCTTCCCGTGGTACTCGATAATCGGTATCGAATTTTAGATCCGCTGCTGGATAGCATTTCGACAGCTTTGCCGCGGAAGATGGTTTCGAAATGCCCAACAAATCTGTTGCAATAGCGTGTGGAATTGATTGCATAGATGAGTGCGTGGTTTATGAATTTAATAAATAATTTCTGCCTTCGGTGGAATAAGTTGAGGTTTACGTGTGCGGCGCCGTCTTGGCAGGTGTGAGAATAGTATATTATGAAACGAGTGAAAAAGTTGGCCATTGCAACGAGGGTGAAGTTTGCAACACGAGCCGTAGGAGAGTGTTGCAATTCACCAGAGTGGCAATGGCCAACTTGCTCACGAGTTGAATACTGTACTTTTTCGCATCATATTAAATAATTACTAAATTTTTCTATTTGGAAATTGTGGCAGTTGACTGACAAAAATATGATTTATGAATTCGTGTTTTCACAAACAAATCGTAACCATAGTAACAACTAAACGGTTGAGAAAGTAAAATTGCCGTCATGTCATTGGCTGAAACCTGTTGGGCAATGAAACCGCTATCGTTTGATTGGACGTCACCTATTGGGCAATCAAATCGCTATCATTTGATTGGACGTCACCTGTGAAGAAAATGATTCGGCCGGAAAATAGACAACTTTCTCAATCAAAAACGATTTAACAACGTTAATATTATTGAATAAGATGCGAAAAAGTTTATTGTTCGGCGAGCGTCGTGTGGTTAAGTCCGATCGGATGTCAACTACGTTATATGAAAAGCGAAGATATAATTAGTAACGACTCACCAGATTCGATCGATACTGCAGACCATAAATATCTTGACATTCATTTTATGTTTTTCATTTATAACTTCGTCTGTCTCTAAAAATGTTCAATTAAAATAATATGATCAGACGATTGCCCAACGTTTGTTCGGAAAATGGAAATATAATTGGTAACGACCCATCGGGTAATCTTAGATCCTGACGGATCCACTTGATGCCACAGGCTATAATTATCATGACGTTAATTTATTCATTCATTTATAACTTCGTCCTTCTACAAGTACATATAAACAACGTCCAAAATAAATGAAGCATGGGCAAAATGAAGGAATAGCTAACTAGACCATGCCTAACGGATACCATTATTACCTCCCTGTATTAACATTTGAGGCTTTGCTTTTTCGAAGACTCTAAATCGAACGCGGTTTGCAAATATGCGCTCCTTGTATGCAAATTAGTCGGATTCAATTAAAATTGGCGATTTGAAACTTTTGCCGAAAACATGAAAATTTTTCCTTCTTATATATATGAAACATCTTTATTGACAGACATAATTTTTATACAATAATTTTTACATATTTAATTTATGTTGAACTGTCAAGGGCTATCGACCATATTTTTGCTCAAAAATTGCGTTTGAAATGATTTCCTGAAAATACTAGTTGGATTCGGAGTTTCTTCACTTCACATCTAGACAAAGATGACACAAATTATTCACCAGTAACTGTAGTATTTCGTTTCTTAAAATAAACTAACTAAATCCCCTGTGGATCCCCAAAGATGGTGGCCATGATCACTTACCTTTCTTGGATGTTGGAATCTAGAATATTCTACCTCTCAAAGATTCTCATCTACATTGCGGGTACCAAGTTATATTTTTATCTCCTCCGAGAATGCCAAAAAAACGTTGACATGTTCTTTGTTGAGATTGTCATTTCTGCTTTTGTTGGTTGTCGAAATTTTGGACGCTGCCAGTCCATAGATTCACTCTTGAAAAGAGGATCTTCTTAGAAAACCGTAGCTTCACCTTCCCTGGGCGTCCTAAAACCCCCGTTTTTTTGGAATCATACATCTTTTGTCTTTGACCTTGGGAGTTAAAATTTCTTAGATTCCCGCTTAAATAGGGCATGGTACAAAGCCATTATTTCATCGCCCGTGATAATCGCTTCTTTTTACTTTCTCCGTTACGAAGTACGAGAAAGTATTGTGATCGTGATTTTTTTTTCAAAATTTTTTTTTTACGGAAATATCCGTTTTTAGGTCCCTAGATGCAATTTCTGGAAAAAAATTTTTTTGTGTATGTGTGTGTGTCTGTCTGTGCGCGATGTATCTCAAAAACTAATAGACCAATTGATATGAAACTTTCAACAGACGTCTTATTTGATAATCTGAAGAACTGAACTGTTTGTTGTTTTTTTCCAAAAAACAAAAATATTTAAGCAAATATTGAAGATAATAAAGAAATGAACATCTTTGGTTTAAAAATATTTTTCATAAAATCATTGTTATTCGAGAAAAAATTGTATTATTTTTTTTTTCATTTTTGGTGTATAATTATGAAACACTAATAGTTACGGCAAAATTATGTTAATAATAATTGTAGAGAATGCCAAAATTAACAATTTATGAAAAATAAGTTTTTGTTCCATCTTTCATAATTTTGACGTTTTAAACGTCAGTTTCATCCGAGTCTATGAAACGTTCGAAAGCGTAAATGATACCATCAAGTCGGAGAAAGTAACATGATGGCCACATCACCATTTTTTTGATACCTCGTAGAATTCTAAAAAAAAAACAGTAAAATATTCCACTCATTATTGTTAGAAAACACTCAATAGTTTTGAGACCTATCTTGACTTATTGGTACCAACGAGATGCTCCTAAAAAAATCGAATTTGTTTATGTGTACCTAATTGGAGGGTAGAATAATACCCACCCACCACCCTTGATATTAATTTTAACTCAAACTACAAACCCTGTTCTTCATTATTTTTCAACTACCAACACCACAAAAGGATTTTCATAGAAATTTCATTCAATCAAACCCCCTTTTTGAAGATTGGGTTAAAGGGGATATGAAGGGTGGTGGGTGCGCCCTATCCTACAATCCAACTACTGAAACATATCCCAGGGTTTTTACAAAAGAACTTATATACGAAGTACAAAAACAGAAACGCAATATTTCGTTGTTTGATCATTACTCTCCATTTGCACAATTTTGGTTTATGTGTAACTAATTGGAGGGCAAATATTGCCCACCCACCACCCTTCGTTTTAATTTTAACTCAAACTAAAAACCGGGTAAAATATTGCCCACCCACCACCCTTCGTTTTAATTTTAACTCAAACTAAAAACCCTGTTTTTATTTATTGCTAAACTTCCATCACCACAGAAGGATTTACAGAGAAATGTCGTGCAATCAAACAGCGTTTTGTAGGTTAGGTTAAAGCGGATACGGAGGGTGGTGGGTGGGCCATATCCTACAATCCAAAGGGTTCTCACAAATGAACAAAAATACAAACGCAATATTTCAATGTTTGATCATTACTCTTCATCTGCGTAACCCTTGTTTATCTGTAGCTAATTGAAGGGTAGGATAGAGCCCACCCACCACCCCTTGTATTAATTTTAGCTCAAACTACAAACCCTGTTTATAATTAGTGTTCAATTACCAACATCACACAAGTATTTTTATAGAAAATTCAATCAGTCAAACAGCGTTTTGTAGATTAGGTTAAAGGGGATATGAAGGGTGGTGGGTGGGCCCTATCCTTCAATACAACTTCTGAAACATATCTAAGGGTTTTTACAAAAGAATTTATTTACGAAGTACAAAAACACAAACGCAAAATGTCGTTGTTTGGTCATTACTCTCCATTTGCGCAATTTTGGTTTATGTGTAACTAATTGAAGGGTAGAATAATAGCCACCCACCACCCTTCGTTTTAATTTTAACTCAAACTAAAAACCCTGTTTTTAATTATTGCTAAACTTCCATCACCACAGAAGGATTTACAGAGAAATGTCGTGCAATCAAACATCGTTTTGTAGGTTAGGTGAAAGTGGATACGAAGGGTGGTGGGTGGACTCTATCCTAGAATCCAAACGGTTGAACATAGCCCAGGGTTTTGACAAATGAACAAAAATACAAACGCAATATTTCAATGTTTAGTCATTACTCTTCATCTGCGCAACGCTCGTTTATGCGTAGCTAATTGGAGGGTGGGATTGGGTCCACCCACCACCCCTTGTATTAATTTTAGCTCAAACTACAAACCCTGTTTATAATTATTGTTCAACCACCAACACCACAGAAGGATTTTCATAGAAATTTCATTCAATCAAACCGCGTTTTGTAGATTGAATACGAAGGTGATGGATAGGAAGGGTGGTGGGTGGGCACTATCCTTCAATCCAACCAGTTGAACATCGCTCAGAATTCTAGCAAATGTTGTACAAAATACAAAATCGCAAACGCAATATTTTCGAGTTTGGTTGTTTCTTTTCATCTGCGCAACCCTCGTTTATATTTAAGTAATTGGAGGGTAGGATAGGGCCCACCCACCACCCTTCGTGTCAACTTTAACTTAAACTACAAACCCTGTTTCGTAATTATTGTTAAAATTCCGACACCACAGAAAGATTTATTAAAAAATTCATCCATTCAAACAGCTTTTTGTGGGTTAAGTTAAAATGGATACGAAGGGTGGTGGGTGGGCCCTATCCTATAATCCAACCGATTGGACATGGCCCATGGTTCTTACAAATAAACACCTCAGAAGGATTTTCATAGAAAATTCATTAAATCAAACCGCGTTTTGTAGATAAAGTTAAAGGGGATGTGAAGGGTGGTGGGTGGGCCCTATCCTACAATCCAACCGATTGGACATGGCCCATGGTTCTTACAAATAAATTAATTTGCATAACACAAAAACAATATTTGGATATTTCTTTCGATTTGTGCAATCCTCGTTTATGTATAACTAATTGGAGGGTTGAATAGTGCTCACCCACCACCTTTCGTATAAATATTAACTCCAACTAGAAACCCTGTTTTGTAATTATTGATAAAATTCCAACACCACAAAAAGGATTTACTAAAAAGAAAACATCCAATTAAACACCCTTTTGTGGGTTGGGTTAAGGTGCGTACGAAGGGTGGTGGGTGGGCTCTATCCTACAATCCAACTAGTGGAACGCAGCCCTGGGTTCTTACAAAAGAATTAATTTACAAAATATAAAAACACGAACGCAATATTTCGATGTTTGGCTTTTACTCTTCATCCCTGCGTACGAAGGATGGTGGGTGGGCCCTATTCTACAATCCAACTAGTGAAACGCAGCCTTGGGTTCTTGCAAAAGAATTAATTTACAAAATACAAAAACACGAACGCAATGTTTCGATGTTTGGTCATTACTCTTCATCCCTGCAACCCTCGTTTATGCATTACTAATTGGAGGGTGGTGTAGGGCCCACTCATCAACGCCTAGTAGTAATTCTAATTCAAACTACAAACCCTGTTTTCTAAAGATTTGTGAAACTTCCAACAACACAGAAGAATTTACAAAGAAAATTCATTCTATCAAATAGCGTTTTGTAGGTTAGGTTAAAGTGTATACGGTGGGTGGTGGGTGGTTGGGCCGCCCATAATTTTAATTTCACCAACTTTGACTAATTTTATTCGATCGCAATGTATTATATCTTTTTTTTCGCGCGTTCGTCGAACACAACGCGGAACGCACTTTTTGTTACAATTTTTAATTTCGATGTGATTGTTAAAGACTACATATAAGTTTAACCCTTTGCACTCGTATGTCGACTCAATACGTTTTGCCACTAATAAATACGAGTGCAAAGGGTTAAGATATAAATTATTACAAAAATTTTACGAAATTCACAAATTTTATTTTTCAATATTTTATTTATTATTTAAAAAAAAGGTGCATACCCATCAAACTCTATATCATTGTAATTGTTGAAAAGGTGTCCATTTCAAAATGTAAAAATATACAGGGCGATCCATTAAAAAAACTGTCGATGACGCCATATCTCGAAAAATAGGGTAGCTGTAGAAAATCAAAATACGTCACTGAATAGAATAAATAAAACTATACACATTCCTTTTAAAAGTAATAAGAAAACAACAGATGTTTAACCAGAAATCAGGTGCTCCGACACATTTGCCCAACTCTGTATAATAAGTAGGGCTGACTGTAGCTCTCCTATTTTCTACGTTTTTTCGTTACTATTTTTTTTGTTGTAAACGTGTCTATTTTAAAATGTAAAAATATACAGGGTGATCCATCAAAAACTGTCAATGACGTCATATCTCGAAAAATAGGGTAGCTGTCGAAAATCAAAATACGTCACTGAATAGAATACATAAAACTATAAACATTTCTTTTAAATGTAATAAGAAAAAAAACAGACGTTTAGCCAGAAATCAGGTGTTCCGACACATTTGCGCAACCCTGTATAATAAGTAGGGCTGACTGTAGCTCTCCTATTTTCTACGTTTTTTCGTTACGTAATTTTTTTCTTGATGGTAATTTTCTTTGCTTGCTTTCGAATTTTTGTTGTAGATGGCATTTATTACAAATATTAGACATCCCGGGCAAAATTAGCTAAAATCCCTTGTTTGTTGAGTTTTCCCAACTGCAAAAAATACTTAAATGCGTTTTTCTGGAAAGCAGCATTTGTTGAGTTCGCCCTTTGTTTTCGCAAGCAACGCATCAATTGTAAGCCATACAAAATATCAGTGGCGGCTCGTGGAACATATCGATGGTAGAGCCACTTATACAATATACCCCCCCCTCGTTTTTTTAAGAAATAAAAAACTGTTCATCTTCCTATACCAAAGTAACTGGCGAAAAAGTGTTTTAAGAATGAATTAAAAATTCTTGCTAAGATCGAAACTAGAGATATTGCCATGGCTCCTTGGCTCTATATAACGAGCAAAATATCAAACCATCAAGAGTAAGAGTGTCTTGAGGAAGATAAATTAAAAAAGATTTTTGTGAAATAACCCTTAATTGTTAATAATCAATGCTTAATTTGTTAATGGAAATGAAATAGTTTTTACTGATGGATCTGCATTTATCATGAAAGGCGAGGTCGATTCTCAGATTTTTATAATATTCAATTTCCTTTCCATGAATCCATTAGTTGCTGGTCCCTTGCAAATAATCATGCTCAAAACTTGACCCCGAACACAGTACCCTCAAAAAGTTAAGGTCTGAATTGGAACAATAAACCATAGACTTACTAGCAGTGATGGCTCGTACATGGTACAGCCGAGATAGTAAAGGTGGTAATACAGATAGGTGCGGTCATGCAGCCAGCCGTCTCTGAAACCGATCCCACCTATCGGTATTGCTACCTCGGCCGTACCTTAGGTCACCCCACGAGCCGTCACTGCTTATTAGTCCATTTTTATTGACGGAAAATTTCTGGACTTGTGAGACCATATCATTCCATCAATTTAGATGCTGAATGTTGATGAACCTTGGTTCCTGTAATGTTTGGTTTTGCGCGCATTTCATCAAGTCGTTGACATACGGAAGCGCGCGCATGAATGAGAGAATAAATTAGTCAGTTGAGTTGCGATGGTGGTTTGGAATAAGTTGTAAATGTATTTCCGCAGAAATAAAAGTTCAG
Organism: Ocypus olens; assembly: GCA_910593695.2. Classification (NCBI taxonomy): domain Eukaryota; kingdom Metazoa; phylum Arthropoda; class Insecta; order Coleoptera; family Staphylinidae; genus Ocypus; species Ocypus olens. The sequence goes on from OU343048.1 coordinate 62,213,191, forward strand.
TTATTTGTAAATATTGTTTTACTTTTTACTTCACCGGCCAGAGTAGAACCGTACAGTTCCAAATGGATGATATCAAACTGGAGGCAAGACATCAATTCGGCTTTCGGATTTTATCATTCCATCAATTGAGATGCTGAATGTTGATGGATCTTTATTGCAAAAGGATGGCGAAACCTGGTTGATATCAAACTGGAGGCAAGACATCAATTCGGTTTTCCCATCTTCTTGGGAACAAAAGATCCAGGTGGCTGATTCTCACGTCTGTCGCTTGGAGAGATAGCTACCTTTGAAGGTACAATAATCTGCTTGAAATTTGGCACCGAAGGAGTGAATCTCAACGATCTAACACATTTTACCTTCTAATAATGTCACAATAAAAATCTTCTAAGATTTTGCTAGTTTTGATCAAACTTTAAAGATTCTGTGAGTTTTGTAGAAGCTGAAGATTAATTTTCTATGCATTTTACTTCTTTAAACTGACTTTTCACAAAATTCCGCTCACATTTGTTAAATATAATTATTACCAATAGCCACGCACTTTCTACAAAAGAACTAGTGCGCATTACGTTAACCGCAAACCCATTATGAAGTAATACCATTAGCACGATTGCCTTTCGCAGAGGTGGAAAAAAAAGAGCAGATCTTCGACGGCTTCCGTTTCCGGTTCTCCATACCTCCGCGATAATTATTGCCATTCCCACAGTTAACATTTTTTTTCAGTTTGTACAAATCCTCTGACGTATCGCGGTTGGCAATGTACAGTTCTGGACCAGCAGCTGATTCGACTTTAATAATTCGCTCCTAATGCTCTTTTAATTGCGCATGTGTGTGTCTTAACTGGTACGTGTATCCACGGCCTGAATCCGTTTCACTCCCACTATTAGTACCGTTAATCCTCGATCGAAGCGAATTCTTCATTCTCTCCTACCTTGGCGATTTAATCGTCTTAATTAGTGCTGTAATTGTGGGTTTGTGCATATCTTTTTTTAGTAGAACAACACGTGCGTGTTGTCGGTGATGTGGAAATTTGCATTTTTTGCGCCTTTGTTTCGCCAATTAGGGCTTAAAGGCATATATTTAAAACTCGTTTTATAATAATATGTGGTAATGAATCTTTAAATTATATATACTGATGGAAAAAAAAATTAAATTGAAATTCGTGAAATTTCGACCATTTTCAAACCGCCCTAACTCGGCGTATTTTTAATCGATTTTGATGAATCTTTGAAGTGTCTTCTTTAAAGTCATGCATGCGTAACCCCATCCGCTCTCCTCTAGCACCCCTGTGAAAAAAAAAGTTTTTTCAGGAAACCATGTCCAACTTTGACGATGTCTACGGAGTTGGAAAAAAATTGTCGAGTTGATCCACCATAAAGGTATAAAAATTTGATAAATTTCCTATGCAGGACTCAAAGAAGGAAGTTCCTACGACGGTTTGACACCAAGTTATGGGTGTTTGAAAATAAGTGCATTTTGAGGTTTTTCGCACATAACTCAGTGACTTTTCAATTCCGCTCACATTTGAAAATTTGATACATTAAATAAGTTCAACTTCTGAAATAAAAAACAAAAAAGAACAAAATGTTTTTACACAGTCGTAAGGAGAATTAAAAGAATTTAGTGAAATAAAAAAAATAGTTTGTATTAAAAAAAAAATGTCTATGACGTCATACGTGAAAGACTTGTGACGTCATACTATTTTTAAACACGCCAAAAAGTGTGCAATAAAAACAAAAATCGACGTGTGCGAGGATTTTTTTCTGGAACTTCTCATTTCATAAATACCGAATTTCTTCCAGTTACAGTTTCCACCCTGTATATTAGTATCAAATATAGATTTGTTTACTGAACGAAATAAGTATTTTCCAATGGATCAAATAATTTTCACCTCATTCAAAGATTATTAGTATTGAAGTTGCTAAAAATATTGTACAAACAAAATACGATATCACATAATTATCGATACTTGGGGTCAGAGTTTTATACTTATTTGTTATTATCTCGTACATTTACTTAATTACGAAAATAAAGATGATTGAAATTTTGAGAAAATGGAAATGTACGGTGCTAATAATCACCAGTTTTGCAGGAATCGAATTATGTCGTGGAAAAACACCGAAAACTTTCTCTGCCCAAAACGGACTCGATTTCGGTTACTCAACGCAACATTAAGATGATCCAGGATGACCCCTGACACGCGTAATTACGGCACTCGTAACTTTCTTCGCTTAATTGTGATGTAAAACGATGTTTTTGTAAAATTCCCTTCGTGTGATTTATAGCACATAATTATAATATATAGTTATGCGAATATTTGTATGGTTTATCCCAATATGCTATCGATCACATGTGCCTCAGAGAGTGTTATTTTGTATACGAACATAACTGCCGACTATTATATTTTTAGGGTTATTCATTATCAACCATCTTTGTCCTGACTGAATGGCTATACTTAAAAAATTGTGAATAATCTGAGTAGTTGTGCAAACTTAGTTTTGTTATTGCAAACATCTCAACAGGTTGTTAATCGTATGTTCCTCAAATTGTATGGTTTGATAAGTAAACGGAATTTGTTAGTAATGCATTTGCGCAGGTAAAACCCACATGTTCTTCGTAGTCTGATGCAAATTGAGCTTTGAGTCAACCTAAGGCGCTACAAAAACCAACGCCATTTGGATCATTACGTGATCAAAAATGTACTGACGTATTTTGTAGCTCTTTGTTAATACCATTTCATAATTCTCAATTAATTCATTTTTTTTTAGATTTATTCAGTAGTTATCGAGCGATACCTAGCTTGCAAACGTTGATTTTTTTACTAATTCTTGGAGAACCAATGTGGTTCAGTGTGTTCTCATGAATCAGAAAAATAAATCTATAGGAAGTCGTAATCGTAACGCTATAAGGAAAGCCCGCGCTGGTCCTATTAACGCGAGAAAGCAAATTCTATGAAAATAAATTTTGTTATGAGCGAAATGTTATCGCCAGGAAATCTGCACTCGTGGGCGCAAAAATACCGTTGTCCAGATGTGTAAATGTTGCCGAAGAAAGTGGATCATAATTGATTAATCTGCTATGCAAAAGAATGCAAAAAATGGAGTGGGATTAAAGAATTTGTTTGTATTGTCCAGTGGTATGAATAATTATTATTGGATTGTTCTAATTACACATCTCAAATTATTCGACGAGGTTTCTTTTTGTTTTTAGAAACAGATAGGATATTTGACGGAAACACGGATTAAGGAGAAGTTTAACCGATTGTTTACAACATTGTTATATTTGGTGGCAATAAATTAAACACATAAATTTTCGAATTTCTTTTTTTCGCAAATAATTTATTGTGACTAAAATATTCAGAAATATGTAAAGTGACCGTTTCAAAAAAGATGTATGGTCCTTTCATATCTGTCACCCAAAAGTTGCTGGTATAATCAGTTAACGTGGGCAGTTATAAATTTACCTTTCGCATGTTTTATCTCCCGAGTAAACGAGGCGAACTATTTATGGATCACGAGATGTCCGAAATTATGGAAGTAGCTGAAGAAGGATGGTGTCATGTGTTCTAAAGCAGGAGGTGCGTGTCCCGAAAATAAAAATTCCATCAACGAAACTAGCAGATGCTGGAATCGTTTTATTTTTCTATATAAAGAGTATTGAGGTAACGTTTTATTTGCAAAGAACGTAAATTCATTTTTCGATAAAAACAATTCTGTAATGATTGAATTTGGGTGTTTTAGTCTAAATTAGAGGTGGCTGTTTTGTGAGTAGTAGACTCATTGAAAAAAGTGAACTGAAAAAAGTAGACTACATGACTAATGAAAAAGTAAAAACCAGAAGAAAAAAAAATCGAAAAACAAGTTGACATTAAAGGTAGAAACGCCAAAGTGGCGGAATTTATTGCCACTTTGACGTTTCTACGTTTTACACTATTTGGAATATTTATACTCCAATCGTAATTTCCGTTTCGACAGTATTTCTAAAAATTAAAATCCCGTTTAACTGGATCTGAAGATGGAGAACGTACTATCCCGACAATAAGCGCTAATTTCACAATTTATTGCGTTTCAAAAAGACATCAAGACATTCTCTCTCTGGAAAATTTCAAATTTTGGCTATTTTTATCGACTCAACATGAGAATTTCTTTTTACTTTTTTGAAATACAATACATTCTCTCCTTCATACAAATCATCGTTATGAACAAACGCGTTTAACAGCTGAGCGATTTCTAAAAAATCGAAAACGCAATTTTGTTAAACTTGGAAAATTTCGATTTTTGGCAATTTTTATTTACTTAACGTAAATATTCCTTCATACTTTTCTAAAATAACCCAAATAAATTCGCTAAACTTTGGCATTTAAATAATTAAAATTAAATAAAGCCTTCGAAAGTTGAGCAATTATTGAAAATCAAAAAAGCGATATTGTTGACTTTCAACTTGGAAAATTTTGGATTTCGGGTATTTCTATCTACCCAGAATTTCTCGATACCGTTTTGAAATACAATAAATTCTCTAATTTTTAACATAGAAATCATCGTTAACGACAAATGCGTTCGACAGCTCAGCGATTTCTAAAAAATCGAAAATGCGATTTTGTTGAACTTTTTGGCCATTTTTGTTTACTTCACCAAAATATTCCTTTATACTTTTCTAAAATACACTTAATTCGCTACACTTTAGCAATTAAATAATTAAAATCAAATATAGCCCTTTTGTCAAAAACAAAATGCTATACCATTACATCATCCTATCTTTTAATATAATTGAATTTTAATTAATTTAAGTGGTAGTATAAGTATAGTAGTATGTAGTAAATGTAAACTGACAAGTGTAAAGCTGCAAAACTATTGACACAATAAAGATTATTATTATTATTATTATTAAGCAATTTTTGGAAAAAAAAATCTGATTTTGGCTATTTTCATCGACTCAACATGAGAATTTCTTGATATATTTTTGAAATACAATAAATTATCTTCGTTTTAACATATGAATCATCGTTATTAACAAACGCGTTCAACACGCGATTTCTAATTATCGAAAACGCGATTTTGTTGTCTTTGAACTTGGAAAATTCCGAATTTTGTCAATTTTTATTTACTCGACAGAAATATTCCTTGGCGCTTTTCTGAAATACATTAAGTTCGCTACCCTTTGGCATTTAAATCAACAAATCCAAATAAGGTCATCGAACGTTAAGCAATTTTTGAAAATCAAAAAGCGATATTGACGACTTTCAACTTGGAAAATTTTGGATTTTGGCTATTTCTGTCGGATCAACATGAGAATTTCTTGATGCCTTTTTGAAATACAATAAGTTATCTACTTTTTAATATACAAATCATCGTTTTGAACAAACAGCGATTTTGCTGAACTTTTTCGAAGTTTGGCGAATTTTGTTTACTTGACATAAATATTCCTTTATACTGTTCCGAAACACATTAAATTCGCTACACTTTGGCATTTAAATAATTAAAATCAAATAAAGCCTTCGGAAGTTAAGAATATTTTTTTAAATAAAAAAAAATCCGATTTTTGTCGATTTCGGATTTTGGTAATTTGACCTAAATATTTTTTATATTTTTAAAAATACTTCAAATTGGTTACGTTTTGGCATTCAAATCATCAAAATAAATCAAATAAGGCCTTCGGAAGTTAAGCAATTTTACAAAATTAAAAATTTGATTTTCTTGACTTTGAACTTGGAATATTTCTGTTTTTGGTAATTTTAGTTAATAATAATAATAAATTTATTAACGGAAAATGTACATCTTTTTTTTCATCAGAATAACGAGCTAATTCGATTGGCGGTAAAAAAATTCAGCTATCCTTAATAGCAAAAAAGTTGGCCAGTCATTTTGAAATTTTTAGAAAATTTAGAAAAAAGTCGATTTTTTTAAACTTTGAACGGCTGTACTGGCTAAACAAAGAATCCGAATCGAACGCGGTTTTCAAATCCGTGCTCCTTGGGTGCAAATCAGGCGGATTCAGTTAAAATTGGCGAATTTTAATTTTTGACGAGAACTTGAAATGCTATAGAAGGATGCCGCCTTCATACTTTTTCTCAAAAATTGCACTTGAGATGATTTCCTGAAGAAACCACCAGCTCGATTTGGGGTTTCTATACGTCACCGAAAAAATTCCTTCAAAGCCCTTCAGTAAACGTACTTTCGCAAGAACAAATGTCAACTTAAAGCCTGTGACGAGTTCGCAGAGAAAACTCGAAAATGGAAAAATGTTTTTAGTTTTTCAAAGAACATCAGAATACAATCAATTTTGGAGCATTTTTGTAATGGGAAAATCTGACCTTGCCATAATTTTGACGAAATGAATAATCTTCTGTTTTCGCTGCAAATAACGCGTTATATTACCTTTGCCCTTAAATTTCTCGAAAATTTATCAAAGAATATTTTTATATTTTCATACATAAAAATCCAATCATTTCTGAATAATTTTGCTAATGGGTAAATTTGCACTTGGCTGTCATAGTTTTTGCAAAACTAACAATCTTTTGTTCTTGCTGCAAAAAATTTTGCGCCGTAATTCTAAAATTTATCAAAGAATTTTTTTTTATTTGAATTAATTCTCCTCCTGTGATATAATTTCAACTTTCTATCACTTCCTGTTCCACCGAAAGAAGCACCAATTTGGTTATTTTAAATGGAACACCCTATATATCATTGTATTTTTGGATGCCTATTTTGTAGGAAAGTTTGTACACTTATCCTTTTTAGTTTTCAAGAAAACAAATTATTTCTAAAATTTTGACCTCAAGAAGGCAACTTGAAAGCTGCCTGTAACTTCTCTTAAAAATAACATAAAAATATTATTTATATCTCTAATTGTACCTAGAGGATACCCCTATGAGTAAAATAATTAGAAAGTGTCAATTTCACAGGAAAAACTCCATTTATCGACAGCAGGTGATTTTAATTGATGGCTCGTGGCAACATTTTTTTTTCTTTATGGAATAGTAATTACAATCAATACTCTTAATCCCATGACATATTATATAAGCATAGGTTACTGTTGCGAAAGAATTAAATATGAAAGTTACACCTGTTGCATTCCAATCCCAAATATAGAAAATACACACCGGCTTTACTCCGCCCAGAAAATTTTCCGCTTCTCCGTGCGGCGGCTCGAGTTTCCTTATACAAATTGTGATATACCATTTCATCCCACTCTAATAAGTAGTATTCCATTACGGTAATTAGTACCTGTTTTTTTTTTTTTAAATGAAATGATGACAAATATAAATTAAACGCAGACGTTTAACCTTCACGTCAGAAAAAGTGTAAAAGCGGTAGCAATAAGGAAATTTAATTATCTTTAGAGGCCTTTACTGTATTATTGCAGGTGGGGCTTTAAAATGATTACATAAATGACTATTTTTTTACAAGCAAATAATATGCTATCAAAGCATGCAGTTATTACTGGACATAAACTTAATATAAACAACAGTGGAAACTGTTAACTGGTTGGTTACAGATGAATTTATTTAAATAAAATTTGTCAGAGTTACTTTTTCTCTGAGCAGTCATAATCAATACGGTTTAAAATTTCAAAACTTATTATATACACCATGGACGGCATTGTTGGCTACTTTAAGTAGTAAAAAGTAGATGCATTTATCGTATACAACTTAGTGACGGCTCGCGGGGTACTCATGGTACGACCGAGGTAGCAGAGCTGGTAATACAGATCTCTGCATCCGATCCTACATGTAGTTGTATCAATAACGGCTCGAGTAACCCCTTCCGCCCACCTCTAGCACCCCTGTAAAAGACAATTTTTTTTCAGGAAACCATGTCCAACTTTGACGATGTCTACGGAGCTGGAAAAAATGTGTCGAGTCGATCCACCAAAAGGACTCAAAAAACGAAGTTCCTACGACGATATGGGTGTTTTAAAAAAAAAGTGCATTTCTAAGGTACAAAATGGGATATTCATGATGTCGCTCGCGCAAACAATAATTTTCATGCATACCTCAAAGAACATGCAAAGAAAATTTCATTCGTAAGAACGAAAACAATTTCGTCGGAAAACTTATGAGTCAAAAAACAACAAAATACATTACCCATAACTTTGTGTCAAATCGTCGGAGGAACTTCATTATTTGAGCCCTGCGCAGGTAAATGAACACATTTCAATGCCCTTTTGGTGGATCGAGTCGGCACATTTTTTCCAACTCGGTACACGTTGCCAATGTTGGACGGTTTTTTTTTGCCCAAAAACGTGTTTTTTTTGTTCGGGGGTTAAAGGGTTCAAAAAGGGATCATTCCAATCTGAGTTTACCCCCTTAAAGTAGAGCCAAAATGTTATTTTTTTCCTGTAAGAATCATCAAATTTGGTTGAAAAGTCGCTGAGTTAGTTATGTGCGAAAAACCTCAAAATGCACTTTTTTTTCAAACACCCATAAGTTGGTGCCAAATCGTCGTAGGAACTTCGTTGTTTGAGTCATGCATAGGGAATTGATGAAATTTTAATGCCTTTATGGTGCATCGAGTTGACAAACTTTTTCCAACTCCGTAGACATCGTCAAAGTTGGACATGGTTTCCAGAAAAAACTTTTTTTTACAGGGGCGCTAGAGGGGACGGAAGGGGTTACGCTTAAGCTCGCATGCATGACTTTAAAGAAGACACTTGTTTTTCGCCCTCAGAGATTCATCGAAATCGATTGAAAATACGCCGAGTTATGGTGGTTTGAAAATGGTCTAAATTTCACGAATTTCAAGTGTTTCATTTTTAAAAGACTCTTCGGAAACTGTTGAAGAAACATGTCTAATTTTAAAGAATTTCCGTTTACCTTTGCTAGCACTACAGGGACTCGAATTTCAGGTCTGGTTTTCTTAGGGTAAAAATCGGTAATGTTTTCTATATCTTGCCAATGAATATGAATGCTTTCAGTTGATACCTCTCCGGTTGAGATTGTAGTTGTGCATTGGGTTTAGAGGTATCTTCTTCAGAATCTGTTGATCAGTGGCGGCTCGTGGAACATGTTAATGGTAAAGCCACTTATACAATATCCCCCCCTTCTTTTCTCGAAGATAGAAAGAACGATTTATCTTTCTAGACCAAAGTAACCGACGAAACAGTGTTTTAAGAATTAATTTAAAAATCTTGCTGAGCTTAAAACTATAGATAGTGCATTGGCTCCTTGGCTATATATAACGAGGCAATTATTATTATGCAGTACACTTCGAGTTTTGTTCAAGATAAATGCTGTTACATCTGACGTAGTGCCGACACCCACCCGTAACGTTACGCATCATCCAAATATCTTCAGAATGAGCGCGGTCTATTTAATTCTTCTACAGTTTCGAAGGCCGGCGCATTCCTTCCGCCTATAGAATTTTTCGAGAAAAAAAATGTACTACATTTACATATGTAAAAACTTGACGAGAATAATAATACGACCGCGTGGGTGATTAATATGCTCTCGATGTAGTGACCATGGGATATTTCCACCGAGCCTAACGGTAACGCTGTAAACGGCTACCAGGAATATATATATAAAAAAAATGCGGTAAGCGCTCGAGAAATCCTGTTGATAATTATGCCATTTTTATGGGCACAAATTACGCTATTTGTGAAATTATAGATAATAACGCGAAGAGCAATGACATAACGAACCGCAGTACGTCTACTTTTCTTGGTACTCGATCGCGTGAAGAGAGCGATATTCCCTCGCAGTTTTAATTTTAATAATGAAAGAAAAATACGTGATGTTGTTTCCTATCATTGGTTCTGATAATTAATACTCCTAGTTTCTTATAATTGGTGGATTTCTGAGTGTAATTCCCGCGCAGTTTTGAATTCAACAATCAAAGAAAACACTTGATGTTGCTTCCTCTCGTTGGTTCTGATCAGCGGCGGCTTGTGGATGTTCGGCGGTGAAAATTTGACCGAAAAAGCAACTGAATATTTGCTTCCTCTATAAGAGTAAGTAGTGCAGCACGAGCGGCATCTCTGTTTTAGCCTCAACTACGGAAATCCACGAGCCGCTCTTGGTTCTGATAATGAATAGTTTCCAGTGACGGTTCGCGGGTTTTTTTCTGGTACGGCCGAGGAACAAGAGGTGGTAATACAGATAGGTAGGGTCAGTTGCAGAGACGTCTGGCTATCTGTATTACCACCTCTTGTTCCTCGGCCGTACCAGAAAAAAAACCCCGCGAACCGCCACTGATAGTTTCTTATAATTGGTTGTTTTCTTCGCTATTCCACATTCGAAATAAAATATTAGATTGATGATTGTTATATTTCTTACATTAATTTATGACTTCAAACATGATTATGTTTCATGACCAGTGTTAAAAATCATGTATACTAGGGGTCCTCATAATTCAAAGCTTTGCAACTTCAAAGCTTCTAAGAATCCGAAGAAACGAAGTTTTCGATTTTTTCTATGAATCTTCGAAGCTTCAAAATTGGAAATCTTCGAAGAAAAATTGTACACTAGACCAAATAAATTACTTACTTACATGTAAGTGTTCATGCGTATACCATAGCCACCGATAGATGGAGTCTTTTTTGACATATTCAGTGACAAATACTAGAAAGTAAAAATTACCAACACGGCTATGGAAAAAAATGTAATTTTGCAGCACGTTAGGTTGGTACCGCTATACTTCCAATATATTTAAAGGCGAAGTCGCCAACAGATTATTGACAATTTGTTATTGTTCTATTTTTCGAATTTCCTCCAAACGATGTGAATGCGATTATCCTAATAAATTACAGTTACAAATTTTTAACTGATTGAGGTTGGCGGCACTTACTTCGTGATAAATTTTTAATCAATAAAAAAAAAGTGTGTTTTATTTAATACAATTTTTACATTTCCCGCAAAGTTTCGTAAGTACTAGTTTTTGTGGCGAGAGTTGTTCGGCAACCTGTCATTCAAGTTGTCAAATGGGTAGATGTAGTATAATATATGTTGCTACCAGTGTTACCAGATAGGGAGGTTTTTCCCCAAAATGGGGATAAATTATTGTCTTGGGGTGTATTTTGGGGAGCTTCAATCAATGGAGCATTTTTTGGGGTGGGTATTTTATACGAGGGGTATTTTTGGGGAAATGAATGGACATGTTATTACATTTGCTATACTCGGCGCGCCGACCAGGTGGTATGATCACGTTGCGTTCACCCCGCGTCCCCGTGATAGTTCGTCGAGACGTTATGAAAAGCCTGATTCACACAGCCTTGCCACATTTTAGTTCTGTGCCGGAAATATAAAACCCACAAAATCTAATTATTTACCACTTCCTAACTAATTGTAATTGAAAAATGCTGATTTAAGGATAGAACGTAATCACTACATTTAAATAAGACAGAAAAACGAGAACACAGGGCATACAACAGGCCTGATTAAAAATTTCGGCTGCGTGACACACGCTTTACATGCGTTAGCGCTGACCAATCAGCGAACATCACGCGAAAATCACGCAAACCCATGATACCACCGATTCGGTGCGCCGAGTATAGAAATCATCATTACCATAGAGAAGTCAATCATTTTCCTCGGCAATGAGAAAAACCCTTAATATAATTTATGGAAGTTGTCATAGGGATTCTGTTATTGCCGTTTTCGTAATTTTGTTACACCCAATGAGATGCTGCACTTTCATTTAAAAAATATATATGTGTGCAGAAAAGAAGATGAAAATATTGAGGATGAAGATCAATAATAAATTTTAATACATTTTTTTAATTATAATGCTTTAATTTTGTATATTTTCCACTGTATTTACGTTTTATTTTCAAAATGTATTATTTTGGAGAGGGACAGCGGCGTAATTTTGGGGAAGTTTTATTAAATATTTGGGAAATTAAAAATTGCTACTGGCAACACTCGTTGCCCGTAAATAAATTATTATTATTATATTAAATATTCAATCTTTTTGTTTGCATTTTTTATCGTTAGGCCTGGGTTTAGATTTTTGACCTGCAGTTTCAGTATAACTGAATAATTTTTCTTCATTTTGGTTTAAATTTTCGATTTGTTTGTTTAAATTTTCGATTTTTTGGTCGGCATTTGTTTCTCTCTAGAACCGATTTTTTTATTTTCTGCAGTTTCTGTATAACTGAATAATTTTTCTTCATTTTGGTTAAATTTTCGATTTGTTTGTTAAAATTTTGATATGTTTGTTTAAATTTTCGATTTGTTTGTTAAAATTTTTGATTTGTTTGTTTAAATTTTCGATTTGTTTGTTAAAATTTTCGATTTTTTGGTCGGCATTTGTTTTTTTTTAGGCCCGAATTTTTGATTTTCTGCAGTTTCTGTATAACTGAATAATTTTTCTTCATTTTGGTTTAAATTTTCGATTTGTTTGTTAAAATTTTTGATTTGTTTGTTTAAATTTTCGATTTGTTTGTTAAAATTTTTGATTTGTTTGTTTAAATTTTCAATTTGTTTGTTTAAATTTTCGATTTTTTGGTCGGCATTTGTTTCTCTCTAGGCCCGAATTTTTAATTTTCTGCAGTTTCTGTATAACTGAATAATTTTTCTTCATTTTGGTTTAAATTTTCGATTTGTTTGTTAAAATTTTTGATTTGTTTATTTAAATTTTCGATTTGTTTGTTAAAATTTTTGATTTGTTTGTTTAAATTTTCGATTTTTTGGTCGGCATTTGTTTTTTTTTCTGGGCCCGAATTTTTGATTTTCTGCAGTTTCTGTATAACTGAATGATTTTTCTTCATTTTGGTTTAAATTTTTGATTTGTTTGTTTAAATAAAATTTTCGATTTTTTGGTCGGCATTTGTTTCATTCTAGGCCCGAATTTTTGATTTTCTGCAGTTTCTGTATAACTGAATAATTTTTCTTCATTTTGGTTTAAATTTTCGATTTGTTTGTTAAAATTTTTGATTTGTTTGTTTAAATTTTCGATTTGTTTGTTAAAATTTTCGATTTTTTTGGTCGGCATTTGTTTCTTTTTAGGCCCGAATTTTTGATTTTTTGCTCTATATTTCAACCTGAAATATTCACTTTTATGCGTGATTTTTTTGCCGGTATTTTCGAGTTTTGGATTTCTTGTCCTTGATCTTTTTTTTAACATTTTCGCGTTTCTGGTTGGCAATTTATTTTGAGCCAGCGTTATTTTTGGGAATGAGAATGGCAAATTATTTTTCGTTTGCTTGATTTTTCATATTTTTGTTTTTTTCGACCAAAAATTTTATTTTTATTTTTGCTTATGGTTTAGATGTTTGGTCTGCATTTTTGATTTCTTTATTTGTTCTAACTTTTAGAGTTATTGATTTTTGTCAAAAAAATTTTAATAGTTTGTTGAAATTTTCTACATTTTTCATTTTTCGATTTTTTTTTTAGTTTTTTTATCTTAATTATTAATTTTAATGAACGAATTTTTGACACTCTTGTTAATTTTTATGTGCGATTTTTTTTGGTTTTGAGGGTATTTTCGAGTTTTTTGTACTAAGTTTCTGATCGTTTGTTTTTTAACCTAAGTTATTGTTTTTATATGCGAATTTTTTTAATTAGTTTCTAGTTTTGATAAAGTTTCAATTTTTTAGCATTTTTTATTTTTTCAGGATATTTGATTGGTTGTTTATATCTCAGATGTTTGATCTGTGTTTTTCATTTCTTTGTTCCAAATTTTAGAGTTTTTGACCTATAAACCAAAATTTTCGAATGTTTAGTTAAAATTTTGTTGTTTTTTTTTTTCTGGTCTGCATTTTTTATTTTTGCCGAGAGTTTACGATTTTTGGTCTGTGTTTTTCATTTCTTTGTTCCAAATTTTAGAGTTTTTGAGCTATAAACCAAAATTTTCGAATATTTAGTTAAAATTTTGTTGTTTTTTTTTCTGGTCTGCATATTTTATTTTTACCGAGAGTTTACGATTTTTGGTGTGTGTTTTTCATTTCTTTGTTCCAAATTTTAGAGTTTTTGACCTATAAACCAAAATTTTCGAATGTCTAGTTAAAATTTTTTTTTTTTTTCTCGTCTGCATTTTTTATTTTTGCCGAGAGTTTACGATTTTTGGTCTAAATTTCTTTCCTATATTCTTAGTTTTTTTTTACCTTGATTATAAATTTTAACGAGCGAATTTTTGATTGGTCAATACTTTAGATTTTTAATCTGAATTGTTGATTTTTGTGTGCAAACTTTTGGCAGGTATTTTCGAATTTTTTTAACCAAATTTTAGATGTTTTAACCTGAATTATTGTTTTTATGGGCGAATTCTTAAAATTATTATTGAGTTTAGAGATTCGGCAATTTACTTTTGGTGCTGAAAATGGCAAATTATTTTGCTTTTGCTTTAATTTTCAATTTTTAGCCTGCATTTATTGTTTTGACCAGAGTTTTTGTTTTTTTGGCACCTAAAACAAACAAAATTTTCTGTTTTTTTTACCGCATTTTTATTTTCCCCAAGAGTTTTCAATTTTTTACCAATGTTTTTAGTTCTGTTACCCTAATTATTAATTTTAATGTTGTTTAATTGTAGATTTTAATGAGCGAATTTTTGGTCGATATTTTCGAGTTTTTTGGTCCAAGTTTTTTTGCCCTATAATTTAGATTTTGCAGACTGAATTTTTGATATTTTTGGCTTGTACTTGATTTTTGTATTAATTTTAGGTTATTTATTTCATTTGAAATTTTTTGTTTTAGTGGTTGTTTTAAGATAAAACTAATGTACTTTGATATTTAGATAGAAAATACAGACTGCGCGATTTGTGTTTGAGGAATTACTTCATTATCAAATATTTCGAAACGATTTTGGATTTTTTTTTCGAAAATTTTTAAATCAAAAAAATTATTTTTGCAGTCAATTTAGTTTTTTTAGTAATTGTTAAATATAATACTTTGGCCCGGAATGAAACTGATCACCCGGTATAACAGGAACTGTTTGGAAATTATGAAAAAAAAAATGCAAACCATTTTAAGTAGTTAATTAGCGATGCTAAAGAATTATTTTAATTATTTGGAGGATACCATAGCACGATTAAATATTTTTCTAGTTTTTTAAATGGCCTTTTTGTACTACCTACATATTTTCGGAAAAACGGAGTTATAAAATTTTTCTTTGTGCAAATTGCGAAATCTTATCAGCGTGCCTTCTCTAATCCCAGTGTTGTTAGATTGGGGGGGGGGTTTCTCCAAAATGGGGGTAAAATAAGGTTTTGGTGTGTATTTTGGAGAACTTCAATCGATGGGGTATTTTTTGGGGTGGGTATTTTATGCGAGGGGGGTTTTTATGAAATATTTGGGGAAAATTAAAAATTACTCCTGGCAACACTGGTTGCTACATGCGGTCCCTGATACATCGCGAATATTTACGAGAGTAATTATGACCAACACCGAATGTAGACCTCCCGGGGTACACGAATTCGACATTGCACGCACTCCATTCGGCGCGAGTCGAATAATTTTCCTTTGGGCATGACGTAGGAAAATAGTCTCACGCTTCTTGCAATGTTTCCAGTACCAGCTTTAAATGATGAATACAAATAGCAGATTTCTCTTAGCGTGTGGTCTTACCGGAAACACAACCATAATCTACAACGCATTAGAAACGTACAGATGAAACGATATCGGTCGTAATTATTATTTAATTTAAAACAAATCATGATTACGCGTTCTCATAGAATTCGTTTCTGAAAATAAAAATGTGATGCGCGCTGCCGAGCGATTTATTTATGGAAGCGGAAACACCGGGTGGAACTAAATTAACTGGAAAACTATTATTTATAACCCCACCAGCCACCACCACGTATACATATATTATAATTGCCCTGTTGATTTTATCACCGATCGTGAGGGGAAGCATCAATCTTCTAGCCACTCTCTATTCATAATTAAGACTTTTAATCCCCGGCGTCCCGAAGGTTAATTATATGAAATTAAGTTTCTATCTAGTGGAGAAAATTACTAATTAATTTAATATTGTGTGGAGTTATGGCTTCTAAGAACGCAACAATTATAAATTTTAAGAAAATTTTCATTTGGGTACAGTCGCGTAGAAAATGAAAATTTCCCGATGCTAACCAAAGTAGCTGTTAAAATTTTGTGTAGAAAAATCCCAGTACATTTCGAACGGTATGGACAACTGACCTAACCTTACCTAACCTAAGTTACGACAAGCGCTATCGCGCCGATTGACATCTTCGGCCTCTTCGCAATCGATGAAGACAAACGCTATTTTCGACCATGTTTTTCCAATGATCACTGCGACTCAAAGGGTTAAAGTTATTGTTATTATACTGCGTAATATTGAAATTGACAGAAAAAAATGTTCGCCTTGAGTTTGATAGACTTTAGAAGGCAACAAAAAAAAATGATGTAGTAATTTCCCATTTTCTGCCTAAAACTTAAAATTTGTGAATTTATATTAAAGATAGTAGATCCTTCCAATTTCAACTAAGAGATGACTTTGAATCTTCAGTTCATTCCTTGAATGAAAAAAAATGAAAGTATTTTTCGTTTCGTGAACTTTGAGATAACAGAGTTTTCAAAAAGCAAGTGGTCTTAAAACTACCACATGGTTGAAACGACGGCTAAAGTTCTTTCAGGTTGGTGGCAACAAAAAAGCAACCCTTCCCATATTTGGCTAACTTCACTTGAAACTAATTGTGAGAGTGATTTGTATTGATGAAAATTTAGTAACACTGCAATCAGTACGATCTTGCCCCTGTTCATAAGAACAGACTTTCTGTTCAACTGAAAATATTTTGGTATGTAGGACTAGTGATGGGCGCAATGACTAGTCGTCAAGAGTCGACTGAAAAGAGTCAAAAAATTAAATAGTATAATGAGCAGAAAAAAGCTCCTCGCTTGGAATTTTTTTCAATTTACCCCGAAAACCTAGCGAAGAGCAAAAAAGGTCCTCACTTTCAAATTTTCTAAGAGTCGACTCACTCATGAGTTACCCATCTCTGCTGTGTCCCTCGACTTGAAGCAGTCTATGCAAGATATTTAATTTGAGTATGGCTTTTAAAATAACAGACGGCATTAATTATTCTTGGAAACATATGTGCCACACTACTGGCTACTCGATGTTGTTTGCAAACAAATTTAATAATTTTCCTCGATCGAGGGCACTGACCATTGGCAGGTTTTTTAAATTTATTTTATTTTGTGCAGCTTTGCAAACCATGAGTCCAGAACCATTTTTAATTCTTGAGGAAGCCTTCGAATATGTATTTTCTGAAGATATAGAAACATTAGATGTAGATGCACTTTTGCAGACAAGGAAAACTCTCTGTGCGCAAATTAAACAAAATTTTAAAAGTCGTCGAAAAGTTCGATTCCCCGCTCCTCGAGCGGGGGTGATTTTTTCAAAAGACTTTTTTAACACGGTCTAATGAGGTGATTTTAAGTGGTAGATCATTGTGCTTTGTTTCGATTTTAATCGAAATTTTACTATTCCTCAATATGTGTTACAAAAAACTGATATTTTCAAGTTTTTAGTTGAATAACTCTGAAACCAACTTCGGAATGTGCTGATCTTTTGTTTGAATATTAGAGTCTTGATAATGATAAATAATTTTGAGTGACAGTTCGTTGTGATTTGCTTCAATTTTAACCGAAATTTTAGCTTTTTCCAAACATTTGCTCAAAAAAATTGCCATTTTCGAGTTTTCAGTTAAATAACTCAAAAACCATCTGCAGAATGCCTGAATATTTTGCATAAATATTAAAGCCTTGATATTGATAAGTGATTTTGAGTGATTATGATTTGGTTTGATTTTAAACAAAATTTCAATTTTTTTCAAGATTTATTAAAAAAATTAACATTGTCTCGTTTCTAGTTGAATAACTCAAAATCAATCTGCAGAATATTTTGATCTTCTACATAAATATTAAAGCCCTAATATTGATAAATGATTTTGAGTAACAGTTCATTGTGATTTGCTTTGATTTTAACCGAAATTTTACTTTTTCCCAATATTTGTTCCAAAAAATTAACATTTTCGCGTTTTTAGTGAAATAACTCAAAAACCATCTCCAGAATGTTTTGATATTTTGCTTGAACATTAAAGTCCTGATATTGATAAGTAATCTTAAGTCATGGTCCGTTGTGATTTGTTTTTGATTTTAGCCGAAATTTCACTTTTTCCCAATATTTATTCCAAAAAATTGATATTTTCGAGTTTTCAGTTGAATAACTCAAAAGCTATCTCCAGAATGTTCTGATATTTTGCTTGAACATAAAGTCCTGATATTGATAAGTGATGTTAAGTGATAGTCCGTTGTGATTTATTATTGATTTTAGCCGAAATTTCACTTTTTCCCATTATTTGTTCCAAAAAATTGATATTTTCTAGTTTTCAGATGAATCACTCAAATGCCATCTCCAGAATGTTTTGATATTTTGCTTGAACATTAAAGTCCTGATATTAATAAGTGATATTAAGTGATACTCCGTTGTGATTTATTATTGATTTTAGCCGAAATTTCACTTTTTTCCAATATTTCTTCCAAAAAATTGATATTTTCGAATAAATTCAAAAAAACGAAATATAGCCTGAATATATAAATATTCATCCTGTTCGTAACTCTGCAAGCAAAATTAAGTCTTACTAAGACTATAAACAACCGAGTATTCGGTTTTCCAACTGAAAACAAGATCATTTATTTCTTCACATCTGTACTTTCACTAATCACCTAAATTCAGGTATAAAATCAGTCCAACCCTTCTATAATCTCCTCATTTGTTTACGACTCCTTCACGGTCACGGTCACCTTCACGTAAGTGTATTTTATCCTTTAACATTCAATTTAAATGCGAAGCTGCACTGATGAGAGATAAATCTCGAAACGCGTCTGCAGATGGCTATTTACTTAATTTTTACATAGTTTTGGGTTCAGTTTTATAATTTAAAGTTTTCAAATTCAATTTAGTTTCATTTTCAAGTTAGTCCTGTGGGTAGAAATAAGGGATCTTAAACCAATGTTATTTCACTAGTAGTACTAGTAATAACATGCAAATTTCTTTTGTATCATTCAATATCCGGCGTGGCATCAGCCAGGGAAGTAGTTGTTTCAATAAGTTATTTGTTTATAGTCTTAGTAAGACTTAATTTTGCTTGCAGAGTTACGAACAGGATGAATATTTATATATTCAGGCTATATTTCGTTTTTTTGAATTTATTTAATACTCTCTGCAATAAGTAAGGTTGTTTCTATTTTATTTGATATTTTCGAGTTTTCAGTTGAATAATTCAAAAGCCATCTCCAGAATGTTTTAATATTTTGCTTGAACATTAAAGTCCTGATATTGATAAGTAATGTTAAGTGATAGTCCGTTGTGATTTGTTTTTGATTTTAGCCGAAATTTCACTTTTTCCCAATATTTGTTCAAAAAAATTGATATTTCCGAGTTTTCATTTGAATAACTTAAAAGCCATCTCCAGAATGTTTTGATATTTTGCTTGAACATTAAAGTCCTGATATTGACAAGTAATGTTAAGCGATAGTCCGTTGTGATTTGTTTTTTATTTTAGCCGAAATTTCACTTTTTCCCATTATTTGTTCCAAAAAATTGATATTTTCGAGTTTTCAGTTGAATAACTCAAAAGCCATCTGCATAATGTTTTGATATTTTGCTTGAACATTAAAGTTCTGATGTTGATAAGTAATGTTAAGTGATAGTCCGTTGTGATTAGTTTTTTATTTTAGCCGAAATTTCAGTTTTTCCCAATATTTGTTCCCAAAAATTGATATTTTCGAGTTTTTGATTGAATGACTCAAAAGCCATCTGCAGAATGTTTTAATATTTTGCTTGAACATTAAAGTCCTAATATTGATAAGTAATGTTAAGTGATAGTCCGTTGTGATTCGTTTTTTATTTTTGCCGAAATTTCACTTTTTCCCAATATTTGTTCCAAAAAATTGATATTTTCGAGTTTTCAGTTGAATAACTCAAAAGCCATCTGCAGAATGTTTTGATATTTTGCTTGAACATTAAAGTCATGATATTGATAAGTGATAGTCCGTTGTGATTCGTTTTTGATTTTAGCCGTAATTTCACTTTTTCTCAATATTTGTTCCAAAAAATTGGTATTTTCGAGTTTTCAGTTGAATAACTCAAAAGCCATCTTCAAAATGTTTTGATATTTTGCTTGAACATTAAAGTCCTGATATTGATAAGTGACGTTAAGTGATAGTCCGTTGTGATTTTTTTTATTTCAACCGAAATTTCACTTTTTTCCATTATTTGTTCCAAAAAATTGATACTTTCGAGTTTTCATCTGCAGAATGTTTTAATCTTTTCAATATTAAAGCCCTGATATTAATAAGTGATTTTGAGTGACAGTTCATTGTGATTTATTCTGATTTTAAACGAATTTTCACTTTTTCGAGTTTCTAGTTGAAAAAAATCAATCTGCAGAATGTTTTGATCTTCTGCATGAATATTATTGCCCTGATATTAATAAGTGATTTTGAGTTACAGTTAATTGTGATTTGTTTGATTTTAAACGAAATTACACTTTCTCCCAATATTTGAAAATCTGATATTTTCGAGTTTTTAGTTGAATAATTCAAAAAGCATCTACAGGGTTAAGATATCGGAAGTGGTGAGATCTCATACTGTCTTTTTTTTGATATAACGAAGCTTAATTTTGCTTCTCTTTGTTCCTGAAATAAATATCAGTGCTTCCGCGTGTGTCTTAAATAAATGCAGCCCCGGAAACTTTCTACATAGAGACATTACGTGTAGACAATGCAAAGCTTAATTACACATGAGATTCTAGGAATATCCTTGATTACCTATCCATCATTTTATTGTGCGGAGATTTTTTTTTCGTGTCGCGTTAGAAAACTGTTTGATTAATCACTCGTATTTGTAGTATTAGTTTTTGATTCGATTGTTGTTCGATGTTGATGTAAAGAAATGGCCAAATATTACAGGTTATTAATAATTAAAATTGAAACTCCTCACTTGTTACAGAAGCATTAAATAAACACGAAAAGTTGCCTTTGTTGTTAACTCAAAATTAAGTCTTACCAGTTACTTGTTTTTAGTCTTATTGTTAGTAAGACTTAATTTTGCAGTATTCAGGCTATACTTTCGTCTTTATTAAATTCAGTTTATTAAAACAGAACTCATTAAACAGTTGCATTTGATTATTATTAAAACGAACTGTGTTTAAAGACATGAAAAGAAAACGCACAAGAGAGTAATCAGTTGAGTTGAGTTATGAAGTCAATGGAGTAATAGAAACCCTTTAAGCAACTTAATAAACACTTAGTAAAACATTTTAAATAGCCTAGAGTTGGCCACATGGACGTGTATCCCAGGCCAAAAAAAAACATTTTAATTTACTTCCAAGTTTAAACCTTTAAGCTAACGTTCTTCAACGTTCAGCCCTTCAAGAAATCGTTACCTAGGACTTTTAACGCGTATCAGCTTTCTGGCAACCAATTTCGCAGTTAAATGTTTGTAACGTCGCGTCAGTAGAAAAGTACTATTGCCTTATCGCACCAAACACGAGTCGTTATTGCGTATTTTTCCCGCGAGCCAGAACGGTTAATTGAAAGGTGCACTTTGCTCGAAATGTCATTGAAGTTATCTTACTTTCACTATTTGCACCAAGGCTCGCCGATTGACCATCCTTTAAGTCGCCTCAGATCCAATTTCCGAGACAATTTCTATTTTTCTTCGGGTCGCACACGATCCGCATGGGAAATGAACGCGAAGAGGAAACGTACTACTTTTCAATTAGATTGATGGCCCGCGTTTTTGGAACGATGTACACATTCGAGTAATCAATCTTGTAAACATTTGTTTTCGAGCAAAATAAGAATAATCGTTTTTTTTTGTTCACAGTTTAACAATTAAAAAAAAAATACCACACTGCCGTATGTTACTTGTACCTACATTTTGAGAAACGTTCAACAATTAAAAACAAATACCACACTGTTCTTGCCAAAAAACTATTCAATAATTTACTTCAAAGCGTTAAAAAAGTAGTAGTAAACTAGTGGACCACCAAAGACGCAAAATTAATTTTCATCAATTGAAATCGTCGCTCTTTAATTTAATCGATTCTAAAGATCAATTATTCCTCTCTTACAGTATAGTCTGCGGCAGCTGGATCTTTCCCTTCTATCGCAGCTGTGGTCCTTAAACGAGTCCATCCAAGATTTTCGGCATATGCTCCAAGAACAAGACGACAGAAACGTTCTGTCGCCACCCTCTCCTTCCCCGACACCCTCGTCCGGCGAGGATGCGGACGGAGACGATTTTTACGCCCCCTCGCCCATGAGATTTCGGCCGGCACCTCCTCCTCCACCTCACAGAAGGCCCAGTAATAGCTCGACTGGTACTGGATCGAGTGTTTAGGTAAGACAAATAATTTATCTTAGTCTATTCTTTAAGACATTGTTGGTCACGGCGCATTCTAAAACTGCAAAGAATAAAAACAAAAATTCGCCGGTTGTACTGAAAGCCAAGCCAAAATCTGACAGTTTTTGCAGAGAAAAAAAGAGACTAGGAACGAAAGAAGGTACTTTAAGACAAACAATTTTTTATAAAATTTTCTACGAAAACGCATCGAAAATTTTGACCACTGGTAACACGAGACTAGGAACAAGAAGAGGAACAACGAGACAAAAATGTCAAGACTACGATACAAATAATTTTTAATAAAATTTTCTACGAAAACGCAACGAAAATTTTGACCATTGGTACCACGAGACTAGGAACAAGAAGAGGAACAAGACAAAAAAAATTTTATTAAAATTTTCTACGAAAACGCATCAAAAATTTTGACTACTAGTATCAAGAGACTATGAACGAAAGGAGGTACTAGAATACAAATAATTTTTAATAAAATTTTCTATGAAAACGCATCAAAATTTTGACCACTAGTAACAGGATAGGAACGAAAACAAAAAGAGGTACGAGACAAAAAAAAATTTATTAAAATTTTCTACGAAAACCCATCGAAAATTTTGACCACTGGTACCACGAGACTAGGAACAAGAAGAGAAACAAGACAAAAAAAAATTTATTAAAATTTTCTACGAAAACGCATCCAAAATTTTGACCACTGGTAACACGAGACTAGGAACGAAAGGAGGTACTACGATACAAATAATTTTTAATCAAATTTTCTACGAAAACGCATCGAAAATTTTGACCATTGGTAACAAGAGACTAGGAACAAGACGAAAAAAAAATTATTAAAATTTTCTACGAAAACGCATCAAAAATTTTGACCACTAGTATCAAGAGACTATCAACGAAAGGAGGTACTAGAATACAAACAATTTTTAATAAAATTTTCTATGAAAACGCATCAAAATTTTGACCATTAGTAACAGGATACCAGGAACGAAAAGAGGTACGAGACAAAAAAAATTTTATTAAAATTTTCTACGAAAACGCATCGAAAATTTTGACCACTAGTATCAAGAGACAAGGAATGAAAGAAGGTACTTCGAGACAAACAATTTTTAATAAGCCTGGGAAAACGGCATTTTCTTCGAACAACCAAATATTTCTAACTTTAATTTTAACAGTATATTCATCCTAATCTTTAATGTCTTTTTATTTAATTGATTATTTTGTTTATAGTTAGTAACGACCTTACATTTTTCCTTTTCTTTTTCAGGTGACCTGGATGGTTAATTAGTAATACAAACATCATTCCGCCGTGTTGAATACAAAGAGACAGAAACATGATTTCGTGTGGGACGAGTGACGTGAATATAAACGGGCGAATCTCCGTGTTTTCATTTTTTTTTTAATATATCAAGTGAATGTTTTTTTTTCTTTGTCTAGTAGAATTTTTGTGATATATTTAAGTAATGTTTAGTGTACAAAATAATTTTCTCGTAGGACCGTTTCCTCTGTTGGTGTGAAACCACGTTTGTTAACCACGAGCCACGGTGGCTCGAATTCTACAAAATGTGTTAATGTCGTCGGATTTTTTTACTTAATTTTGATTAACTTTAGTCACATTAACTGTATCAAAATAACGTGTAATTTATGGACTGATTAATAAGAGTTATTTTAATAAAAAGTTATTCGAAGTTATTTGGTGTTGATTATTTCTTACCTTAACACGGTTCCAGTAGCGATTTTAGGCACAGGCCTGCAAGCAAGCTTAATATAGTCGGGCCACTGAGAGCTGCCTGTGACTCATCGCTTAAAATCGCATGAATCAAGATTTAAGTAAACGTATGTCCGTAAGAAAATTTGGTGCCGCGCTGATTTTCATTGGCGGGATATTTAAAAATTCTCGCGCACCACCTTATATATTTTCAGACCGGTGATTTGCGTTCAAAATAATTAAACACGTTAATCAACATATGTTGAGAATGAATTAATTAAGTATTAACTCGATCGAAATGAAATCTAAAGCGCAATACAAACAAACTTTTTACGGTTATGTTATTTGACGTGGCGCTCGCGTGTTTTGTGTGTTCATATGAAGCGTGCCAAGAGTCATGCGTGTGCTTAGACCTACGTTTACGCTGCCCTATTCTTTAACACGCAGATACACGTTTCGTCTTTTATTCCATACTGTTTCGTACATGATAGAAAAAGATAGATATAAAATGCAAAGCAATTCTTAGTACGAAAATGCATGAGTCACCGTCAGCTCTCAACGGATGAACTATAGCTGAAGTTCTGATGATAAAAATTTAAAACGTTGGTTGATCAGTTCATTTTCTAGTATTTTTCCAGTTATTTATTTACTATTCCACTAATTGTGTTAATTTAATAACCCCCGAAAACATGACTTGTAACAGTGCGGTCACGCAGCCAGCCGTCTCTGCAACTGACCCTACCTATGTGTATTGCCAACCTGGTTACCTCGGCCGTACCAGAAAAAACCCCTCGAACCGTCACTGACTTGTAAGCAGGATTACAAAAACGACACAAGAAACTCATTATAATAATTTATTTACATAGTACAACCATCAATGATCTAACACTAGCAAATCATTCTAAATATTCAAGAGAGAAAATAAACCGAAACTCAACTCCAACGCATGAAAACACAGAACAATCTCCATTAGTTTCAAAACGTGAATAATTGCACTTTGCTATTAAATAAAATCTCTTTGTACATAATATATCCGATAATAATAAAAAAATCACACAATCACAAGATTACAAGTCTATTCACATATAGATATTTTTCCATTACGAAAAAAAACAACAGTTCATACATAAAAGCTAGCGTTCGCATGTACTGATCCAAAAACGTTTGGTGTTCTCCTTTATTAGCCATTTTGAGGGAAAAACAATAGGGAAGAATGATGCCGATCTAAAGAAATGAGAAAAGTACATGCAAACTTATTGCAATAAAAATGTTTTTTACGACATATACAACAGATATTCACTGAGTTTTCACCAATCACATATGGATATGTAGATAAAGTCTAATATATGTATATAGGAAACGAATTTAGAATGTAACACTTTTTTAAAATTCATTTTCTTTTTGATAATAATGGATGGAAAGATGCTACGCCCAAATTAAACTTACATTTCTTTATAGTAATACTACTTCAGTCAAACTATTTTTGGCGATCTAATATCTGATCGAATACCGGACGCCCAACCAATAGAAATCTAATAAAATCAAAAGCGTGTCTCGGACACCTAAAATACAATATATAAAAATATATCAAACTATCTCCACTACATATCTTCGAGTTAACCCAAGAATCAATTGTAAAACTGAGCAATATATAATATTGAATCCAATCTGAAAGAGTTGTCTATGGCTCGAAATCTAATTTTATTTTACTTGTTTTCCAGCTTCTACTTGACTGTCGAACTACCTCTTAATATTGGAGCAGCAGTTGGTACAGTCGAAACAACATTGCTATCTTTTGCTCGCCCACTGCCGACTTCGGTCGTTTAAAACTTGCTCCTGGAGCTTCTTCATTTCGTCCAGGAGTTTTCGCTTCTCGTCCAGCAGACGCGTGACTTCCTCCTGGGAGGAGGCCAGGTACGTTTTCAGCATGTCCGTTTCCTCCTTGGACCGGCGCAGCGTTCGATTTTCCTCTGATATCCGTTCGAACGCTTGCAGTCTCCTTCGGAGCTCGTCGTTATCGTGTTTCAGTTGCTTGTTGATTTGTTTGTTTAGAATGTCGTTCTCGTGAACTAGAAATACGTTGCAGGTTAAGGTTTTAATGCTCATTAAATTAGTTAACCCTTTCGGCCCTGGTGGTGGCAACATTTACATGTCTCTACTTACTATGACAATCCATATTTTTGCTGTTTATCACTAGATGTCACTACAACAAAGCCTCACTGATTATTTCTATACTAATTAATCAAATCAGTTCAAATTTGGTATTTATAGTCTTAAGAAGCTCCCCATCAATATTAATTAACAAAAAATGTTTTTTTTTCAAATTTAAAAATCCAGGACTGAAAGGGTTAATATCACACTAAGTAAAAGTGTGTTTTGTTTAATTAAAAAATGTATCACGAAGTTGGTGCCACCAGCCTCAATCAGTTTTTTTTAATGCTCACCTGATAGTGTGGAGAATGATTGTGAAATATTTGTTGATTTGTTTGGAAACAGTTGGAAGATACCGTCATCACCTCGGGTCACATACAGTTCGGCTATCTTCATGTCTATCGGAATTGGACCTGGTGATGTAATGTTAACCGGTGGTCTATCTTCGTTTAGATGTAATTGAATATTGTTTAATGTAATCTACAAATAAAAAAATTATTATAATAAAACTCATTTTGAAAAATCACCAATTTTTAATTTTGGCATTAATCCACGTGGAGAGCACGAATGCAACCGAGACCTAAATGATGGTAAAGACTTTACCATGGCATGAGTACTATTTACATTATAGTGTATATATTGAGGTTAAATAAGAAAATATTGCAAGAAAACATAAATTCACCATTTTCAGAAATTTTTCTAATATTAGCTAATAAAACATCACATTATTAGTTGAACTTAACTCTATATAAAAAGGCTGAAAGACCATTGGTCGATAACCCTTTCACAGTATCTATATGTAAATTGTTGTATTATATAAATATAAACTGTTATTATTTTGATAATTAAAGAATTATTATACTTTATGTTGTTTTTTGTCAACATTGTTTATCTCTATAAAAATAATAATTACAATATTTTATTGTCGTTATAAACAACTGCAATTGTTTTACTTTAATCTTTTTCATGGCTAACTATTTTTTGATTTATAATAAAATTTAAAAATGACTGTAACTCACTTATTTTTAGAAATAACTATGTCATATGTGATATCGGATTAAAGAGAAAAAAATAGTCTTTCGAATAAGGTCATAGCCAACTACGGTTTCCATTAAAAAAAATGTAAGTTTGCGTCATATCTCGGAAAATAATGGCGTAAAAATTTTTCTGAATTTATTTTATAAAGCTGCGTAAAATTATCAACAACTTTGTCCTTTACAGTTTTTTTCTATCTGTCATAATAACCGAGATATATTTATTTGAAAAAATTGACACTTTTTACATTTTTCAAAATATCTAGTTACCCTTCACTTTTTTGAAAACTTTGAAAGTGTTTTTTATTGGGCTCGTAAAACTGCACTTCTTTGCCAATTTAACCGTTTCTCTATCTCTTATAGTTTCCGAGATCCCCATAGAGAACATCGAAAAAACAGCTATACTATATCCATTTCCAAGCGGCAGCACGTGTAAACACAATCACGTGAACGGCGAGAATACTCAGGGTCGGACGCGCCGTACCCTAGTGCGCCCACAAATAAATTTCATTTTATTGCCCAAATAAAAACACTACAGTGCACTGCAAAACTGAAGAAGTGGAAGACATTTCTAATAACCTTTAATTTTTAAACACTTTGCAAACACACTTTTTAAACGCACGGCAATCGACGACGGGCCCAGAATACAGACTGAATCCAGGCACGAGCACGACTAATCGCAAGCGTCTATTGAAGTACGCACGTGGCTATCACGCAGCCGGCTTTGTTTATTTCCACTGCCACTTGGAAATGGATAGAGTTTAATAAATAATTACACATACTTGTAATGGTATCGGAATGGGAATAATCTCATCCTCCGCCAGATCGGCCAATCCTATCACCGTACTCATCGACAATGTCAGCTGAAGGTCGTTCACTTGAAGATCCAGATTGTCCCTGAAGACCGTCCGCAAGTTATCTTTGTTGGTAAAGTCCATCGTCAAAAGCGAATTGGAAGGCAGTGTCAAATCGTGGTCCAGCCTTAGCTTCACCAATGTCGCCGTGCTGGTATTGCTGGGATTATCCGACCAAGCCCTCGACCGGGACGAGAACTTACTCTAAATCCAAAATTACGGAGTTAACCATTGCAAGATGAAAACCACAAAAATCTACACTCCTATATTCATTTTAAAAGAAGTGGTCAGTTCTTACCTTTTAGCCGACTAAAGGAAATGTAAATATAGGGGTTTACTGTAGTGTAAGAAAAAACGCACCGAAAAGATTTTTCATCAAATATGAATCTAAATTATTATTACCTTAAAGTTTCTTTCTACCATATGTATAAAAATTATTTAGATAAAGAGTTGCTTTGTATTTCGGAACGTACGTTGCAGGTTTGATACGTCGCACCACCAGTTGTTCAAAGTAATTAATTGACATAAAGTCAACAACGTGCTGAACTAATCTAAGACCGTGATTTTGTTTATCATGGCCATGCCTTATCTAAATAATTTTTATACATATGGTACTTCATACATCATAAGGTGTGAGCCACAGAATTTTGTTTCTGAGTTGGCCATGCGCGAGAGAGAGAAACATAGCAATCTTGTCTAAGATTAATTCATTTTTTTAAATCTAATTCAATTGAACTAATCTAGTCTCACGACGTAATACCTCATTTATCTCACAGCCAACTCTGAAACAAAATTTTGTGGATCGCACGATATTATGCATTTCAATATTCAGCAACATTTTCGAGTGCATTTCTTCTTGTACCACCGAGAAGTTTGGTGAAGTTGTTCCATGCAGGTCTCTTACTCATCGAATTTATTGTTTACTCTAGCTACACACTACTTGTTTTCTTTTTTTTTTTTATTTAGCAAGATGCATATGAGTTAAAACCTTTCCAATACCTTGATTCTGGCCTGTACCACAAAAAACATTCAGAGGCATGCAAAAAAATACAAGAAATCATCGTGAAAGAGAATCCAAAGTAAAAGTGTGGACGTCGAGAAAGAGAGTGCCCCTTTTCGGGGAGCACTCGTCGTTTCTCCGTCTTTCGTTCAATATTCCCACCTGTGACGATTTTCGTTTCTGTTATTTCCGATCGGGATTATGATACACAAGCGATGTACACAAACGCGCCAAATTTTTTTGCAAGAGTGTGTACGTATGAACATTTATGCTGAACCCGCCCAAAATTATCGTTTTTTAATTTAGTCGTGACTGCGTAAACTGTTGCATCAACAAGTAGTACAATTTTGCGTATAAGAACAACTGCCAGTTCTGAAGCGCAAGTATACTCGGTTTTTTTTATTAGCCAACTCTCTGATTATCTGGGTGTCCCTACTGTATGTCATGTAATGACTGATATATGGATGCCATGTTGCAATTGATTCATTATTTGACAGAAAAGTGGTAAAAAAATGCTGAGAGTAATATCCAAGCACATGGCAACCATGTGGAAAACACATTATTTATTTTACTACTTGGTTGTATTACCTCTTTTTGTTTTGTTACATTTGCTTTAAAAATAATTTAAAAAATTAAAATTAAAATTTAAACAATTAATATTCCCATTATTTTTTATTTTGACATAGGTTGTTGTACATCGTTGAAAAGAGAAAAAAAAAGTCTATTTATGCGTGTAAAAATCAAATATGGCGGCCATTTGAAATAAGAAAGTTGGTATTAATATCTCGGAAACCGCCATCTTGAATTTTATTTTGACTTGATTTCTATGTTTGCCTAATTACACCAAGTAACTTTTATTTAAAACTTTTTTTCGCATCTTTAATAATTATTTAAAATATTTTAAAATATTTTCTAAACTGCTCGGAATTTTGAAAATTTCTCAACATAATCTGAATCAGCATAGAAAACTGCACAACATTGCCCATTTAACCAGATCTCCAGCTTTAAGAATAAGAAAGACATCCATGCAATCCTACTCTATTTAGGACACCCTGTATAGTCAAAGATGTAATGACTGATATATGAATGCCATGTTGCAATTCATATTTGACAGAAAAGTGGTTACAAAATGCGGAAAGTAATATCCAAGCACAGGGCAACCATGTGGAAAACATAACCTCAAATTTATTTTGAAGGCAAAAGTCAGAAATACAACCAGAGTATCCAACCAAATATCCAAAAAAATCACCAGATCTGGTTGGTCAATAAAAAGAAACCGATTATGGTTATATATTTAGGTTGGTTTTAGCGTGCTACACAAATGCGCTACTGAAAGATTCAAAGCTAGTGGACCTTATATTCTTAATTCATTACATGTTTACAGTCCCTAAAACACAGATGACACCACTTATAGTTTATCTCTAGCATGTCCTGTAAAAATTAAATAATACCGAGGGCTAAGATGTATTATTGATTTCCGTTCCTAGATCCTTTCAACATACATTTGTTTCTCATTCCACGTTCTTTTATGGACACCTGTCTATACTTATTCAATAGTAAAGGTAAACAAAAACGAAATCCAAATAGCGTAAATAAAATTAAAAATATACGAAGTAGGTTCACGAAATTATTACATCAGCATGTTCGATCAAATAACATTGAAAGTAAATAAGAGCTGCAATTTACGGTTCTGTATACACGTACTCAAAAAAAGTTGATGCAACAGGCGATTGTTGAATAACGTTCAAACGATAATAACGGGCTGCGGTCGAGTTTCGACTGCAAAATGCAATATTGAAAGCGAATAATTAAAATTTGTTTCTGTATAAGGTGCACAGGCACAGGAATATCTTGTAAAAAGGGGAAGAATCTTGTCGGCGATTTTTACCTGAAACTCGTCCCAGGGTATCGAGCTGCAGTCCTCGTTCGATATGTTCCCGACTTGCAACTTGATGGCGGAAGAGTAGCCCACGGACTGTTGGATGAACTCCACCTTGTTCAACTTGAACGTACTGATGTAAACCTGAGAAAAAAAATGGCTCTATTAACAAATTTGCAAAATTAATGGTGTTATTCTGAACAAAAATGTTAGCGTTAACAGTGGTGTTATTTGCTAACATCGACAGATGTTATGAATATACTATTCTGTACACTGTCCGTCAACTAACATCGATGTAAATTACCATTTTCGATGGTAAACAACACTTGTCAAAACGTTCGACGTTACGAGATTGTTAATGGTGATATTTTGAGGTTATTTCGTAGTTTGTGTTTTTCATCAACAAAAAACTCAAATGGGTAGTAGTATTCCAATATTTATATGCATGCTTTATGAAACACTCATTTTATTTCTAAAAATATCCTCAAAAACGTATCATTAATCATATATTAAAACATAGATGAAGTTGGTCGCTCTGTAGACGTTGCACTGTTGCCAATTTGTGTACATCGGGCTATTCAGAATACAGTTTTTAACAGCGCTGTTCAATTTCACATAACATTGCAATGTTAATAACATCGATGTTAACATCACTGTTAATAACAGTTGTTCAGAATAACACCACAAGTGACAAGTAATCAAAATTAAGTACGGTATATCAAAAAACGTGAATATCGAAAAGTGGTCAGAAATGTAAACAAATCAAGAAGCAACCTGGAAAACAAGAGAGCAAAATTGAGGGAGGATTGTGACACAAACAAATTTAGAATATTTAAACACTACATGGAAATGTTTTATATTATTATTTAATAACAAAATTATTAAATTTATTTAATGCTTTTGCAACAGGTGAGGTTGTCACAAATTTAGAAATGTGTTTGATTTATTATTATATTTCATTACTATTGTTCAAATTTTACGAGAATCATGCTTATAAAAAAATTTGAATGTCTTCCTTGTTGATCAAAAAAATTAAATTTGCCCAGGATTTAAATTAAACGAAAATAAATTATATGTTTCTCTAAATCAAGTAATTAAGATTTAAAAACACTTTTGCTTCCTGTTGAATATCAATGAATAATCACTGAACGTACTTATTGGAATAAAAAAATGATAGATGGCGCTGATGATATTCTAGATATAATTTTAAGAGGAAATAGTCGTCCAAAATATAGAACTGTGGGCATATCTGGGTAAATAAATCTGCGTTAAAGATTTGTTTGCAACAAGAGCAGTGAAATAATTTAATCTGTCCTTTACATCCATAGGTTTGTAACGCCCGGTTTCTCCAACGAATCTTACGTAGATAAAACCTATCTTAAAAATAAGACATTCTTAAAGTGTTGCACCAACCATAAATCAGAGTCGTAAGAAGGTCTCACATTATAAGACGCCAAAAATGGCATCTTAAGATTCGGATTCTAACCTATAAAATTAGACATTTTCAACAACGTCTGTCTGTTATTGTAGTATTCATTGAAATGGCTAATAATTTATTAAACATGATAGATGCATTTGCATTTGATATAGATGCTGTAGAAATTGCAGATAATCCACATTACTGTCCTAAGGATTAGACAACCCAACCACCGATTTCTCACTCATTAATACCTCCACCAGTCTTACGACAGTTCTCTTTTACTTTCTGCCATGCTTCATGTTTCTCTCTGCACGTGTTTAGTTCCTGGATTATGGAATCCCATGTTTCTTACTTCTGTTTGTTTGTGGCAGCATTTGTTGTTTTATTTTCCACAATTTTGTGGACCGATATCAACGACGCTAATAAATTTCATTCTTCTTTCTTATCAAACTACTATAAACTCGACAACAGGAGCGTTAAAAATGGTTAGAAATGAATTTGACATAGAACGGCTTGTCAAGTTTACGCGAAAATACATCGTTGCCACGTGTAATAAAATCTTACCTAAGATATGTATAAATTTGTTTGGTGCAACAGAACAAAAAGTTAAGAACTACTTAAAAATAAGACATACTTAAGTGAGACGTATTTTAAGATTCGTTGGAGAATCTGTATTTTGATTTATATAACCTGTAATTGGAAGTTTATTCCGTTGGTTGTATTATAAATAAATAAATAAATAAATAAAAGAAACCGGGCGTAAGATGATTAAATTTCTTACCAGATCTTTCCTTCTGCAGCTACTGGTAAACGAATGATCACTAGTGGTGGTAATAGTGCTGTCTTCCTCTATCACCTCACTGGCCATTTCAACCATAGCCTTGGAATTCGAATGGAATTCCGGAACGTGGAACATGGCATCGATCGGCTGATTGTGGCGCTCTTCCTGCTCTATGTTGAGGAAGACATAATTTTCAGAATCACTTGAAGCATCACTTCTGATCGACTGCGTATCACTGGCATCGTCGACGTTGGTCTTTAGGGCTGTATCGATGGAAGTCATCAAGCTGCTAAAGCCCTTCTTCATTGAACTAAGACCTTGAAAAAGTAATTGGTAATAATCATCTGTGGTCGCATCGGCTAGTTTATGCGTCTGACAGAACATACGGTGCGAGATAAATGGTAATAATCATCTGTAGCCACATCGGCTAGTCTTGGCATCTGATAGAACATACGGTGCGAGATAAAGCCAATAACACATCGCGTAGAACAAAAATCGACGGCAAAGTTGGCGCTGGAAATACTGACAAGCCTGAAGTTAACCCCTTGACCGGGAAATTAATCAAGCTAGGTAGTGCTAGACCATTCAAAAGTAAAACGGCGAACATGGGATGATTTCTTCTTAATGCGGGTTATTACTGCTTCGAAAATATTTGGAAGCGGCCGTCTACCGAAACGCCTACCTATCGCGCGCGCGACTTTATCACGTGATTGCCTGGCAAGGCACATTTAACTCATCACGAGCAACACACGTTATTCCCGGCCAAGGGGTCAATAACCCCTAATAAATCATTATCTGACATGTCACTGTTTAACAGCAACCAGCATTTCGCGCGTGTGATCTTAGTGCAGACATAACTCGAGATTTCCAACGCCAACTTCGACGTCGATTTTTGTTGTACGCTCGATACATATGAAGACAACTTGTATATTACCTATCTCCCTTCGTTGTGGTTAAATTTTTGATAGGTGACAGATTTCGAAGTGCCGATTGTACATCTTTCACCTGCTATGGCAGTAGATCATAGAAAAGGAAAAATGTTTTGTTTGAAAACCTATCAAAAATTCAAACATAAAGTTCGTCCAAGAATGCAAGCAACATCTAGTTGTTTTCATTGCCATTACAACATCTATAAACTCCCTAAACACAACGTTAAATAGCAACCGTTAATAGGGCGTGATGTTGGTACTACTGCGCAGCGTTGCCGCTTGCTCATATTATTGCCAGGTGTTCGACCGCGTGTTTCGTTGTGCATTTAAGCGGGCAATTGTGATATAATTTCCTGCTTACATATCAAGTAAATACACCACTGCAACAATTCCACTAGTTTAAAAAGAGTTAACAAAGATGGTTTTCAAAATAAAATGATACATTGTTACGCACATTTCAACGGGCATGCGGACGATACAACCGTGGACAAAAAAAATGACACCCCTAATTTGTCATGTGTCTATTATTTCTTATTTTTTAGTGTTGTGAATTTGACTTATGTAACCTTAATATTTGACAGTGACAGTAAAATTTAGCAATCTAGTAAATCTGAACGCGATAACATTTCTTCTATTATCTATAACACTATTTAGACGCCTAGGCATAGATGCTATTAAATTCGTAATATAGGAAAAAGGTATTGCCTCCCAACATGC
This sequence comes from Ocypus olens, assembly GCA_910593695.2. Classification (NCBI taxonomy): domain Eukaryota; kingdom Metazoa; phylum Arthropoda; class Insecta; order Coleoptera; family Staphylinidae; genus Ocypus; species Ocypus olens. Next base: position 62,247,974 of record OU343048.1, read on the forward strand.
TTTGATTTCATGCCAGAGTTCATCCGCACTTCTGAGTCTGAAATTTGCGTTGTGCATAAGTTGTGTAATAAACCCCCACACTTTTTCCATCGGGTTTAAATCTGGACTTACTGCTGGCCAGGGTAATACATTAATATGGTTCTTCAAGAACCGTATTAATGTAAAATATTGGAACTTCTTTGCACTGTACATCTACTTACATTAAATTCAGCTACTACATCATTGATATATTTGCCACATTTGACCTGCATAGCAATTCGTGTTTTTTGTGAGTTACTTAGTGTGGCATATTCAATTTATGTTCATATATCTATATGATTAACACATATCTGACAAGATTGACATTTGCCGGTTTGACAAATGAAAAGTCATATTTACATTAATAAAATTAGGGGTGTCATTTTTTTTGTCCATGGTGGTATGTTTGTTTTCTATCAGCTGTTCACTGCGATCGAAGCGCCCCTATCGGTAAGTCTCGGGACCAATTATGTTTACATGAACTCTTGGCAACGATGCGGGGACTTTAAACCCTTTAACATGTCGCCTGGATTCTTGGACGAACTTTACAAGATTTTTTTTATTGGCCAATCAGATCTGGTGATTTTTTTTATAATGTTGGATTGTAATTCTGACTTTTGCCTTCAAAATAAATTTGAGGTTATGGTTTCTACTTGGTTGCCATGTGCTTAATCACCCTATCATAAAGATTAATTAAGTGGCTATTATATTTTATTACCACTTTTCTGTGAAATAATGAATCAATTGCAACATGGCATTCATATATCAATGTGATTACATGACAAACAGTAGGGACACCCAAATGATCAAAGGACCTGAGAACAGTGGTGGCTCGTGGATGTTCGGCGGCGGGGCAACGGAAGAAAATTTGACCGAAACAGCAACGAAATATTTGCTTCCTCTATAAGAGTAAGTAGTGCGGCACGAGCAACATCTTTTTCTTTGCCCTCCCTACGGAGCCGCTGCTGCCCGAGAAAAATAAATCCCAAATCTGGTTGGCCAATAAAAAAAAACGAGTATATTAACACGTTAAGCCCCGCGAGGCATCAACCTGACGCCTCAATAACACATGACGTTGGGACCGTGAGGTATCAACGTAATGCCATCCTGTATATATTTTTTTCAGGCCGCGTGTACACAACACAATCTCACGATTCAATACTTAACTTATGGAACTTATTTCAATTATTTGATGAGGCATTACTTTAATACCATGCTTGTAATTCAGTACAAACTTGATGTTAGAGTATATATTTATAGAACCGAAAAAACGAGAAATAAATACCCGGTCCGAGGAATATGTACGGGGCTTAACGTGTTAGTGTTTTATGATTTTAGAAATAAGCAAGTTCTTCTAGTGTAAGCGGAATGTTATTCTCAATTTACAAATATGGGAAATATTTCCGACTGCGTTAAATGTGGCAACATCACTCTCCCCCCGTCTAACTGTCAGACGTCATGATTCGCGCCGGTTCGATCGGGTTACCTGCATTGAAATTATTGGGAATATTCGAGAAGGCCTGATTGGAGTTCTTCGACATCGGTTTCGGTTCCGAGATGTGCTGCACGAAGTCCATCGAGTAGCTGGAAGACATTTCGCTGATCGGGGTGCCGGCGCCATTCGGGACGATTTTTTTCGATTGCTCGACCGCCGTATGAATTTGGCCCATGGAGAGAGTGCTGTTTTGCCACACGGTAGCCGTCGAACCTAATTCAATCACGAGATTACAACTCTAACTACTTTCGAAATTGTACACTGCTAATGCCAAAGGTTGTATAGGGTTTTCCATTAAGAGCGCCCCCATTTGAAATGTAAATAAAACGAGCAATTGATGAGATATCAAAGATTTGTTTATTGTGGGTTGAAGGTGACACTATACCATTAAATACCATTAATAATGGAACAGAACATCATTCAGATGGCCACCTCTGAAACGCCGGCACGAATGGAGAAGCTGGACCCAATTTTCCATCACTTTTTCACACAAATCTGGCGATATGTCAGCAATGGCTTTTTCAATATTGGTCTGGAGCTCCTCCAATGTTGTTGGTTTGTTGCTGTAGATCACTGATTTAACGTACCCCCAGACAAAGGGGCGTTAAATCGCATGAACGAGGCGGCCAATTGGTTGGGCCGTGTCTTGAAATAACACGGTCTCCGAACTTGGTCTTCAGTAAATCGATTGTTTGGCCGGCTGCATGGCATGTGGCCCCGTCTTGTTGGAACCTCATATTGTCCACATCCAAATCATCCAATTTTTCCCAAAAATAATCTGTTAACATCCCTCGATAGCGATCGCCGTTGACCGTGACGGCATTTCCTGCATTGTTGAGGGCCAATGACTCCGCCGGCATGAAAACCACACCAAACATTGAGTTTTAATGGATACAAAGGTGACTGGTTTATTTCCTGAGGATTTTCCCTTGCCCAAATGCGACAGTTCTGTTTATTAACAAAACCGTTTAGCCAAAAATGAGCCTCGTCGCTCAGGATGATTTTTCGATGAAAATCATTATCCATCTTGTCTAAAGCCCAATTGGTGAAATTTCTGCGCAGCAAATGGTCATTCGGCTTCAATTCTTGGGTTAGAACGATCTTATACGGGTGTAGGCCAAGTTCTTTCCGCAAAATCCGCCACAATGTTGTTTGGCTGATCCCCAACTCCTGAGAACGTCGTGGAATCGATTGTTTTGGTTGTTCGGTTACAGAAGCTCGTACAGCGCCAATATTTTCTTCGCTCTTTTTGGCACGGGAACATCCAATAATGAGTAGGTCGACTCGAATTTAGCCACTAAACGAACCACAGACCGTTTATCCGGACGATTATAACGACCAAAAATCGGAGCCAAGGCACGTAAAGTTGCGGTGACCGAACTCGAATGTTCGTAATAAATTTTAATAATTTGCAAACGTTGCGCACACGTGTACTTCACCATGACGAAATGGTATAATGTCTCGAATAAATTGACGTTTATAATATGGAGCTAACTTCACACATGTTCAAATAGCAGCTATTCAAAACAGGGGCGTCCCTATTGGAAAACCCTTTACTAGTGAAGTTATAAATTCGAAGTCATTTCACATCACGCATGATAATTAATCAAAGAACGAGCGTACAGCAAAAATCAACAACGAAGTTGCCGCTGCAAATCTAAAGTCATGTCCAAGTCAAGATCACATGCGCACGTGTATAGTATTTGACATGTTAGATGTTAATCCTTTGGACTCTGTTGTCGCCGATGACGCGACATTTAAAATATGAACTTTAAATCATTTTTGTAACTGATGCGTGCGCTTATTTTAACGTGTTTTTATTACGAAGAAAATTCTGAAATAAGTCATGTAGAAGATAAATTTGATTTTGTTTTAGTGTACTATACGAGCCACAAGGCTGGTGTGCGAAGGGTTAATAACCCCAAATTATAATATCTGACATGTCACCCGCAACCAGCATTTCTGGCGTATGATCATAGTGCAGATATGACTCAAGATTTCCAATGCCAACTTCATCATAGATTTTTGCTGTACTCTCAACATATCACCGAATGTGTCTGATGCTTCTGCAGTTTCATTCTTTGAAAAAACATAAAGTACAGCCAGACAGATTTCTCGTGGACCGAAAAGGCGAGGTCGCGCACGATGGGACGGCTCGAAGGGAAACTGTTTACGGCCAAATACAGTCAGTAACATAATTTATACGAAGCGCCACACGTCTTTGTAATGAATACCATTTAATACGGTGTATTTAAAAAACTTTTACAACAGACTATACCATTAAAACAACAAATAGGCGTGCATCTGGAATGAGGTCCCCTCCACTTTGCCAGTGCGCACCCGACCTTCCAGTCCACGAGAAATCTGTCCGGCTTTATGTTCATTAAAATAAAACCTCAAGTGTGCCATGATTTTTTATTTGTCATGTCACTGCAAAACTTCAAAATTTTACATTTTGAATTTTTATTTTTTGACTGGCAAGAAAAGACACAAAAATAACCAATCTGTAGAACAAAATTACTATTACCGAAGTAGCGTTTTTTTTTTCCACAGTTCGATGCTACCAGTATGTGCATTTTATTGCTGAAATAATTATAACAGTACATACCTCCAGCTAGAATATCATCCGCAATGCTTGATGAATCGGGAACAAAAGACTCAGCATCAGCGCCTGAAGACTCTTTTCCGGGGGTCTGTGACGGCATCACGAAAGTGACTTCCAATTGCGGAATCAATGCTCCAAATATCAGGGAGCTGTTACTTTCAATCTGAAAAATATTGCGACATTTTTAGATTTGTAGAATTGCAGAAAACATAATTTAAGTTTACAAAATTAACCTCAATACATTATTAGTACAAGGTAAATTGGCAAAGAGCTTCAGGTACAACACACCACGGACCTCTCAAGAAAAAGAGTAAGTAATATAATATTGCCATAATAAAACTGATGTTGTCTTTAATTGCATAATTATTATAATGTATGTTCATAAAAAAAAAAATCTCAAGTGTGCCATGATTTATTATTTAAAAAAAATTAAGTTGGTAACACATATTGAGGTTATGTTAGTTCGTATAGATAGTGTTCACGATGGCAATAACAAAAGAGCATATTCGATTTTCCATCAACTTTGCGTTTCATCTCAAGAAAAATGCTGCTGAAGCCATTGAAATGATTTGTGCTGCATATGGAGAGTACGCCGTAAGTCATGCTACGTGTAAAAGGTGGCATATAATATTTTGCCAAAGGAGATTTCGTCGTAAAGTGATACTGCTTCATGACAATGCCCGACCACATGTTGTGGAAGCGATTCGTGATCATATCTTTGCGTTAGGCTGGGAACTTCTCCTGCGGGCGGCGTATAGCCCAGAGATGGCGCCTTCTGATTATTACCTATTCCAGTCAGCAGCTGCAGCACACTTCGTGACACTACAAAAATTTATCTCCATGAAGCCAGTGAGCTTCTATTATCAGGGAATGTGAAAGCTGCCCGAAAGATGGCAAAAGCTCATCGTTGCAAACGGGGAATATTTCGTTGATTAATATATTTTTGTTTATTTTTAAATAAATATTGATTTTTGCAAAAAAAACAGCTCAGAACTTTTTTGTACACCTAATAGAAAGATCTGACTTTTTGTACAATTTGTCAATTCCTAACATGTGTGACAACTTAAATTTTTAAAAATAAAAATCATGGCACTCTTGACATTTTTTTTAAATGAACATACATTACAGTAACAAGTGATTAATCAAATAGTAAATCTGACAGTAAAATTACAAGCTTTAATTAACTATTAACTATGTTACTGCTACTGTAACCAGACATAATTAAAACATCTTACCTTGGTAATCCTATTTGAATCTATCGTCAAAAACGTGGCCAGTTCGGCGGCGTCCTCGGCTAACCTCAGCAGGAACAGGTACTGGTAATGATTGAGCTGAACGCTCACTAGATTCGAAATGTGCGCCAAGGCGTGGATGTCGGCACTCTTCGACTCGTTATCCATTTTGATCGTCGAATTCGGATCCAGGTGCGTATGCAACCACACTGTCACGGGGACGGCGTCCAAAAATGGGACGGGTTTATTCGAGGCCCGCGCCCCGTTAAAATCGGCCCACACCGGCTCCAGGTTTATACACCAGACGTCCTTAGCTTCGATCCACAAGAACTCGCGACTTATTTGTTTGATCTGAAAAGTGTTTATTCAAATGTCGTGAAAACAATTTTATCCGATAGGTTTGGCCAGTGATTTTGTATAAGTAGATAGCAATATAGACATATGTGTCCTATAGTCGGGCCGCTGAGAGCTGCCTATAGTACAATCGCGCAGAGGTGAGAGTGACTCATCGCTCCATGTTGCCTGAATTTAGTTTTTAGTAAACGTATGTCCATAAAATAATTCGATTCAGTCTTGGCGGGAAATTTAAAAATTCTCGAACGTGCAAATATTTTCCCGACGAAACTTTGCGAGTGCATTTTTCGGCAATCAGCAGAGACAACTGGAAATTGGTCATTAAATTTAACCTTTTTATTAATGAAATGGATACAATCAATTCTGCTCTTAACTAAATCAAAATCGGAGACGGTCAGAACCAGATACAAGCACGTGAATTTTGAGGTTAGAATAGATAGAATGAGAAAAGACATACGTTGCACTTAGCCCTTGGATTTACATACGTTTCGTATTTAATTTCGTTTTTCTTAAGCATGCGAACGAGTACAGATATTTATCCAGACGCGATGATTAGATCGAAAAAGCAAGAGTCACTGTCATCTCTGCGCGATTGTACTATATGACCCATCGCTTAAATCAAGATTTAAGTAAACGTATGTCCGTAAGAAAATTTGGTGCCGCGCTGATTTTCATTGGCGGGATATTTAAAAATTCTCGCGCACCACCTTATATATTTTCAGACCGGTTTATCATTTGGCGATTTGCGTTCAAAATAATTAAACACGTTAATCAACATATGTTGAGAATGAATTAATTAAGTATTAACTCGATCGAAATGAAATCTAAAGCGCAATACAAACAAACTTTTTACGGTTATGTTATTTGACGTAGCGCTCGCGTGTTTTGTGTGTTTATATGAAGCGTGCCAATGCGATGCATGAGTCATGCGTGAGCTTAGACCTACGTTTACGCTGCCCTATTCTTTAACACGCAGACACACGTTTCGTCTTTTATTCCATACTGTTTCGTACATGATAGAAAAAGATAGATATAAAATGCAAAGCAATTCTCTTAGTAGGAAAATACATGAGTCACCGTCAGCTCTCAACGGATGAACTATAATACACCTATGGAGCAAACATGTACAATCTGCCGTTTTCTACCCTCGTCGTTCTATTGTACATTAGTTCCTAGCACGATATCTCTCTCGCGATCACGAAGCGGGCGAGCGTGACCTTACATAACCTGGATCAGCTGTCATTTATTTACAGTTTATTCCGCGAGTACGTTTTTAGTTGAATTATCTCTTTATACTAACAAAATGGGCCGGAAGTGCATTGTTTTGTGGTGCTTCCCAATAAATTTAATTGGCGATTTCTTTCCAGTACTTTCGTTTATTGGAACTTTCAAATTTAGCGCCTTGTTTCGTTTGATTTGAGAAGGGGTACGGTTCATGGGATTCGTGATCGCGAGAAAGACAGATTTATGCCCATTGTGACCACGGAATAATTGTGACTTTTAGAACGATCTGACGTTTTCTTTGTCAATTCCCCATGTGTGCCAACTTAAATTTAAAAAAAATCAAAATCATGGTACACTTGAGGTTTCTTTTTAATGAAGATACGATATTTTATTTATATTCATTTCATTATAAATCAACACAATGACCAAAAAATGATTCCCTTGTCCCCTACGTTACGCTAGTGTGCACCAAGCAGAAACTTAAATCTGCGCATTCGGGCTGCGCCGCTTCTCGCCATCCTAAAAGGCGCGGCCTGTACTTCTCAAGTATTTTCACTCAAGTTGTATTATGGATATCAATTTGTTTATGTAATATTACTTACAAATGCCGCTTCTGACGTGGTATCCAACTCCCTGGGCAATTCCCTGATGTTATCCTTGGCGGAAATGTGGTCCAAAAACTTCTGCGTGACTATATAGAAGTCGCTGGATTTCGAGGGAAAGTCGGTGCCAAAAAACAGCGAGCCCATGTGAAAGGAGTCCACGCATTTCGCCAAATCGGCACGCGAGGACTGTTCCAGGCTCCTGACGTTCGTTATGGTCACCCGCGTCACTTGAAATGTCAGCGATCGCGGCCTGTCGCGTTGCACGAGGTATTCCTTGCCACTTTCAAAAACAATCTAAAAGAAAAAAGGTTCAAATTTGCGTTTAATACTCTTGGCTGCACCTTGGGATCCCACAGGACCCCGGCACTTTTTTCGCGGGCTTTTTGGTGACCTTTAAATATCGAAAATCGCACAGGTGTCGTTATACGGTGTTAGTAAAACTATCGAACTATACGACTGCACACATTAGAACATACGGCGTGCGTCAGTCGGCTTTTGGCGATCACCGAGTTACACGTCCTATTTTTACAGGTGCAGCTAAGGGTTAACGTAGTCTTTTTTATTGTTTTATCAAGAGTACTATGGATCTTGTGGAAGGCGCTTTTTTTGTTGTCGAGTCTCTTTGAATACATAAAGTTTTGTTCGATACCTCGCCTGAAAGTGGGTCTGTATTCGTAGCTACCGGTGAGTGAAAGTTCCTCTTTCGCTTATTTTACTTTCGGTCACTGATATTCGTGCACGCATAATAATCTGTCATTGTGTAAATTTTTCCAATTCCTTCTGATAACGTGATTTTGATTTTTTAGTACCATGCGGCATTTGCGGCTTCCAGGACATTATCAGGAGTATATAATTCTTCATCATCCATTTTCACAATTTGCATGTAATCATTATTGATATTGCACAATTGTTTATTTTGCTTTTGTTTTTTCATAGCAACAAATGACTGAGAACATGTGATTTATTTTTGAAACACTGAATATACTTACTTACTTAGTAAGTGTTTTATTCAGTGTTTCTATAATGAATTACCACTTAGTAACGGTCGCAACCATCACCATGATTTTTATTTAAAATTTCGAATACAAAGTTACAGACTTTCCGGGAAGGTATCGAACAAAACCAAATACAGCACTCGAAACGCAGCTTTCGTTCACTTGAATTGCATCGTCCACTTAGCTGTGCCTCACGCGAACGAAAGCTTTGCCTTCCTCACTCTTACCGTAAATAACGATTATCAAGGGCATTCAGCGTTTACTCACCCTTGGTAAAATGGCTTCAATTTTGACATCTATGTAGGTTAGGTTTTTTCCCGACATGTCCTGCTTGGAATCGATGAGCGATTGGTGGAGGTTTAGGGCGAACGAGTTGAACCATAAACAACTGTCAAGGTCGAAAATTATTTGGATCGGATTGACTTGAACGTAAAATTTTGGAGGAGGCACTGCAAAAAAAATAGGTGTTTATTAAAATTTAGTTGGATACGTTTCAAGCAACCATGAAACAATCAAAATTCCGTAAACCGGGCAACCAGAAAAAAAAAAAATATGAAGAATCATTTGATTGACTAACATTAAAACAATGGGCGCGTTCGTCAGAATTTTCAACTGTCAACATGTTTATTTCGATTTACGCTGAATGTTGGTATTTGATGAACACTATTTTTGTAACCTCCATTTCGGCAGCAACTTCAACACTTGATTCCACCAATCAGTCTAATTTCTACGATTGGTAAAATGGCGACCGCTGGACGAACTCATTCACGATCAACAGTGCGTTCATCAGAAAATACCCCAACGGTTGGCAGTAAACACCCAACTGTTTAGTCTGACGAACGCGCCCAATATTTCGAGAAATTTGTAAATAATACATGATAACACTTATATTTAACCGTTTTAGTGCCGACAATTTTTTTGTGGGTATACCGTAAATTGCCAAAGAAAAATGTGCAGTTTTAATGATTTAAGAAAAACATAAGAAGCGCCATAAAGCTCGCGGCACTTTTGACAGGAGTATGCAGCGACGCGGTGGCGCTGCTCGGCACTATAACGGTTAAAATATTTGAAACTGTTATCGTGTGAACATGAACTTTCATCAACTATTCAATTATTAAAAAAGTACTTACATGGAAAAGGTGTATCATCTGGATAGTAAAAATACGTAAACTCGGCGTGTACCATCTTTGCCTCAGCTGGTAACGACATATGATCTCGGTCACCTAAAGAAAAGGGCTACATTTGACAGCAATTCAAATAACCAAAAACAAAACAATATTGACATTTCTACTCAAACACCATAGCTTACTTCTATTAATAATTAAGCAAACGGATACTTTAAACGATATTTTTAAAAACTTTCACTACCAAATAAAAATATGCAAACGCTGTGTTCGTCGATAAAAAAAAAACCGAGTATACCTATACATACAGGGTGTTTCAGAGCTCTGGGAACGGTCAATCACGTGGTTATTTTTCAAAATTTCGAAAAATGTTTTATACAAAAGTTGTGTATAATAGTGAGCTGCACGCCCTTAAAATATTTAAATTTATACAGGGTGTCTCATAACAAAGTTACAGACCAAACTTATGTTTTTTTAAATGGAACACCCTGTATTTTTTGTCATTTTTGAATTATACGGAGCAAATAAAGGTGAGTTACTTCAGCACTCCCTATACCTATTGTTTGCCGTAATATTTGAAGATTTGTTGAAATACATGGTCTAGGTGAAATTTTATTTTTGCCCCAGTGAGTGACGTTGAACGATTAAAATCATTTTAATTATTTGCTTGAAGGTTCAAACTATAGAGCCAACCATGATTTCATACAAAAAATTATACAGGGTGATAAAAAAATGCGGTAGAAAAACCCAAATTATAAAGTTAAATAACTTCGTTTTTTCAAATGGCACACCCTGTATTTAGTAACGTATTCTCAAGTAGAATCCAATAATCTTTAAGATTATAATAATTATTCCTGATATGATAATCGCCAAATACAAGAAAACTATTGAGATTAGGAACAGGAACCCTTATACAATCTGAAAGATAATTGGATTCTACTTAAGAATACCTTACTAAATACAGCGTGTGCTATTTGAAAAAACGAAGTTATTCAACTTTACAAGTTGGGTTTTTCTACCGCACTTTTTTTATCACCCTGTATAATTTTTTGTATGAAATCATGGTTGGCTCTATAGTTCGAACCTTCAAGCAAATAATTGAAATGGTTTTAATCGTTCAACATCAATCACTGGGGCACAAATAAAATTTCACCCAGACCATGCATTTCAACAAATCTTCAAATATTTCGAAAACGGCAAACAATAGGTATAGGGAGTATTGAAGTAACTCACCTTTATTTGCTCCATATAATTCAAAAATGACAAAAAATACAGGGTGTTCCATTTAAAAAAACATAAGTTTGATCTGTAACTTTGTTATGAGACACCCTGTATAAATTTAAATATTTTTAGGGAGTGCAGCTCACTGTTATACACAACTTTTGTATAAAACATTTTTCGAAATTTTGAAAAATAACCACGTGATTGACCGTTCCCAGAGCTCTGAAACACCCTGTATACAAACTTTCAAGGTCAAAGGATCTAACGAATGATAACCAGATTTAGACAAGGCTAAACAATTACCATAACTGCGTATAGTCTAAATATTCGGAATTTTGTTTTTCTCTTTATACAGGGTGAGTTTTTTTTTATGTTCTTTATGGAGATCTCGGAAACTATAAGAGACAGAGAAAGGGTTAAATGGGCAAAAAAGTGCAGTTTACGAGCCCAATCGGATAACACTTTCAAAGTTTTCAAAAAGTGAAGGGTAACTAAATATTTTGAAAAATGTAAAAAGTGTCAATTTTTTCAAATTAATATATCTCGGTTATTATGACAGATAGAAAAAAACTGTAAAGGACAAAGTTGTAGATAATTTTACGTAGCTTAATAAAATAAATTCAGAAAAATTTTAATGCCATTATTTTCTGAAATATGACGCAAACTTACATTTTTTTTAATGGAAACCACAGTTGGCCATGACGTCATTGGAAAGATTTTTTTTCTCTTTAATCCGATTCACATAAGACATAGTTATTTCCAAAAATAAGTGAGTTACAGTCATTTTTAAGTTTTATTATAAATAAAAAAATAGTTAGCCATGAAAAAGTAACAATAACAATATTTTATTGTTGTTATAAACAACTGCAATTGTTTTACTTTCATGTTTTTAACGTAACTAGATATATACAGTTGTTTCTAATTTGTAACTAGATATTTTGAAAAATGTAAAAAGTGTCAATTTTTCCAAATAAATATATCTCGGTTATTATGAAAGATAGAAAAAAACTGTAAAGAATGAAGTTGTAGATAATTTTACGCAACTTAATAAAATAAATTCAGAAAAATTTTAATGCCATTATTTTCTGAAATATGACGCAAATAACATTTTTTTTTAAAGGAAACCATAGTTGGCTATGACCTCATTCGAAAGACTATTTTTTTTTTAAATCCGATATCACATATGATATAGTTATTTCTAAAAATAAGTGAGTTACAGTGATTTTTAAGTTTTATTATAAATCAAAAAATAGTTAGCCATGAAAAAGTAACAATAACAATATTTTATTGTTGTTATAAACAACTGCAATTGTTTTACTTTCATCTTTTTCATGGCTAACTATTTTTTGATTTATAATAAAACTTTAAAATGACGGTAACTCACTTATTTTTAGAAATAACTATGTCGTGTATGATATCGGATTAAAGAGAAAAAAATAGTCTTTCAAATGAGGTCATAGCCAACTGTGGTTTCCATTAAAAAAAAATGTAAGTTTACGTCATATCTCGGAAAATAATGGCGTTGAAAATTTTCTGAATTTATTTTATTAAGCTGTGTTAAATTATCTACAACTTTGCCCTTTACAGTTTTTTTCTATCTATTATAATAACCGAGAAATATATATACAGTGTGTCTGCTTAAGTTCGCACCATATGGAAAACTTTTTTATTATTAATTTTACGAAAAAAAGTTATTCTTTATAAAAAGTTCTGCATGATCTTAAACCCAAAGTGCAACCATCAGATATTAATTTTTTTTAGTCGTCTACGCGGTTTCTCAAAAAATATGAATTTGGCTCAAGAATAAATTACCTTTATTTTTGACAATATCGAAAATTGTTATTAAGAAAAGTTGATCAGAACTAAAAACTAAAAACTACGTTCAAATATGTATTACATCCAATTACATGTAAAAAAAATGTTCTTTTTTATCTAAATTAACAATGCAAATGTAACTGTAACTGTAGTTGCGTGAAATCTAGGATGCATTGATAAACAAATGATTTATCTGGATGCCTGTTGTTAAATATTTCAACTGCTCCACGAAAAGTTTTACAATTATCACCAACGATTAACACAATTTCTTTCTACTTTTTCTTTCACACTTAATATCACCGGCATGTTAACAAATTTTATTTGACGTTCACTGTCAAACAATTCTTGCTATCAAGAAATCATTTGTTTATCAGTGCATCCTAGATTTCACGCAACTACAGTTACATTTGCATTGTTATTTTAGATAAGAAAAGAACAAATTTTTTTGCATGTAATTGAATGTAATTGCATATTTGAATGTAGTTTTTAGTTCTGATCAACTTTTCTTAATAACAATTTTCGATATTGTCAAAAATAAAGGTAATTTATTCTTGAGCCAAATTCATATTTTTTGAGAAACCGCGTAGACGACTAAAAAAAATTAATATCTGATGGTTCCATTTTAAGTTTAAGATCATGCAGAACTTTTTATAAAGAATAACTTTTTTTCGTAAAATTAATAATAAAAAAGTTTTCCATATGGTGCGAACTTAAGCAGACACACTGTATATATTTTTTTGTTTTGGTTTTTGGCATAGGTTTCACCATTCAGCCACTAACGATGATATAATTTAGCAGCACCTTAAATAATATTAACATTAGGATGTACAAGGACACTCTTCACGCCAAGGGGTATATCAAGGCGGCTTGAAACACAAGAGAAATATTTATTTGAAAAAATTGACGCTTTTTACATTTTTCAAAATATCTAGTTGCCCTCCACTTTTTTGAAAACTTTAAAAGCGTTATTTTATTGGGCTCGTAAAACTGCACTTCTTTGCCCATTTAACCATTTCTCTATCTCTTATAGTTTCCGGGATCCCCATAGAGAACATACAAAAAAAGTCACCCTGTATACAAATATTTTTGTTAATAGTAATTTACACATTTTTAAGATGCATTCAAAAATGTTTGGCATATCATTGTTATTAACCTCTTCACGCCCAGGTTCGCTACATGTGGCAACAAGCAAAAAATGAAAACAAAAACATTGTACAAAAAAAATTACTTCTTTAGCGCTATCTATGGAATATTTTTTTCATATTTTTTGCATAAATGGGAAAGTTTGTGACAGTGAAATCATATTTCGTAGAAAAAGTTAACAACAACAAAGAAGTAATTTTTCATCAAACCTGGGATTAAATCAAGGCAGCATGGGCGCGAAGTGGTTAACTGATCGACCAAAGGTCTTTCACCCTTTTTCTCTTTATTTGGTAGGAAAGTTATCATTTCTACTTTTACATTTCCAACTTCAATACGTGTGGCGGCTTGTGAAACCTCGAAGCACGGAGTTGCGTTTAACATCTCGCCTGCGAAGACTCAAGAGCCGCCGCTACCCCAACGATATTCAAACAATAAAACGTTTCTACATATCTGTAACTAATTGCGTGTGTACCTTTAGTATCTTTCCTTTTCGTTTGCGCTAGCGTTCGAATAAAAACGATTAGTAAATTACGGGTCGGGGTTATTCGGGCGTTTTTCTTAAATATTGTGTACCTGAAATGAACTCCTTCAGGGCCTGCTTCTTGCCGGACGTCGTCACCTTGTAGATGGTGAAGTCCTCTATCCGCATGATCATGCAGCTCGTCATCAATTTCGAGAACTGTTTGACCGCCAGGGTTTTGACGTGAGTCTGGGCGTTCGACATGCGTCTCGTCTGGTCGCCGGACGGCGACTGCGCTTGCGGAGATGGGGGCTCGTTCTCATTTCTCGTGGGCTGAAAATAAAGTGCAAACAACGTGCAAAATTTTTGCAACGCAACAAATGCAATGACATAACAAAATTGTCAGTAACTTTTTTACTACGAAACAAAAATATCTGCGGCGAGAATAAAATGTAAGCAGAGTATACCTCAGTAGAGAGTTGAACATCTAACGTTTAGTGATTAAATGCAGTACTTTAGTCACTAATTTGAATTGAATAATAGCAAGAATTATTCACAAAAATGAAAAAAATTGTTTTGTTTATATCTACCGAATTTGTGTATTTTTAAGACAAGTAACCTAAAAAAAACACAAGATGTCAAAACAAACAAAACACAAGTGTCCTGCACTGGTGAATTCAAGGCAGCCAATATAATATTATTTGAATGATTATAGGGATTTTCAGAAAATGTGCTGCCAACTATTTTCGACTTTCTGATCTCGCAGTGCACTCTGAAAAATCAGATAATCCTGTTGCATTTGTGTTGTACATCAAATTTCTCTTCATTATCTTATAACAAACAGAGTTATAGTAAAAAAAAATTGTGATTTTCAGTTTTTTTTTAAATATAGTACAATCGCGCAGAGGTGACAGTGACTCATGCTTTTTCGATCTAATCATCGCGTCTGGATAAATATCTATACTCGATCGCATGCTTAAGAAAAACGAAATGAAATACGAAACGTATGTCAATATGTAAATTCAAGGGCTAAGTGCAACGTATGTCTTTTCTCATTCTATCTATTCTAACCTCAAAATTCACATGCTTGTATCTGGTTTTGACTGTCTCCGATTTCGATTTAGTTAAGAGCAGAATTGATTGTATCCATTTCATTAATAAAAAGGTTAAATTTAATGATCAATTTCTAGTTGTCTTTACCGATTGCTGAAAAATACACTCGCAAAGTTTCGTCGGGAAAATATTTGCACGCTCGAGAATTTTTAAATTTCCCGCCTGGACTGAATCGAATTATTTTACGGACGTACGTTTACTAGAAACTTAATTCAGGCAACATGGAGCGATGAGCCACTGTCACCTCTGCGCGATTGTACTATAACTTCTAATTTTCTTCAATGGAATCTTAGATATTTAACTAAATCTCTATTTTCAATAATAACGGACACAGTAATTGTGCTCTACTAAGTTCGAGAAATAACAGTCAATCAAAATTCTCAAAAAGTAAATATTTGGATATCCCACCTTATTAGATCTGCTCAACGGTGTGTGTTGGCTCTTGTTTCTATCAACCAAATCCAAAAACCTCGTTCTGAACGAATTCAAGGACTGCTCCTGCCAGTGCACGTGCGGTATCGACGCTTCCTTATACCGGGGCCAGTGTTTCCTGTCACCTTTCGCCAAATGGTAAGGATAGTAATCAACTTGAAAGTGCTGCAACGCTATCTGCAGAGCTCCGCCGTCTTTTAAATTCGGATGACTCGACCTTCCAGCTATACGTGCACAATAATTTATAAGGTAAGGATAAATTATCAATGTGTAACACCAGAGATGAGTAGAGAGATTGACAACGGAATACAAACGGACGTTTTTTTGTCCCTACGCTAGCGACACCTAGTATGAGACAATCCGAAACAGGTAACCGAAACAGTCATGTGATCTTATTGAAACCCTACAATCTTGAAGAGTTTTTCAATTTAAAAATTGCATAATTACATTTAAATTCACCTATTGTTCTACATGTGTTTCTTGTATTGACGCTACTTTCTATTTCAAGTATACAGGGTGTTTCAGAGCTCTGGGAACGGTCAATCACGTGCTTATTTGTCAAAATTTCGAAAAATGTTTTACACAAAAGTTGTGTATAATAGTGAGCTGCACGCCCTAAAAATATTTAAATTTATACAGGGTGTCTCATAACAAAGTTACAGATCAAACTTATGTTTTTTTAAATGGAACACCCTATATTTTTTGTCATTTTTGAATTATATGGAGCAAATGAAGGTGAGTTACTTCAATACTCCCTATACCTATTGTTTGCCGTTTTCGAAATATTTGAAGATTTGTTGAAATGCATGGTCTGGGTGAAATTTTATTTTTGCCCCAGTGATTGACGTTGAACGATTAAAATCATTTCTATTATTTGGTTGAAGGTTCGAGCTATAGAGCCAACCATGATTTCATATAAAAAATTATACAGGGTGATAAAAAAATGCGGTAGAAAAACCGAACTTATAAAGTTAAAAATAACTTCGTTTTTTCAAATGGCACACCCTGTATTTAGTAAGGTATTCTTAAGTAGAATCCAATTATCTTTCAGATTGTATAAGGGTTCCCTGTTTCTAATCTCAATAGTTTTCTTGTATTCAGCGATTATCATATCAGGAATAATTATTATATAAAACATTTTTTGAAATTTTGAAAAATAAGCACGTGATTGACTGTTCCCAGAGCTCTGAAACACCCTGTATGTATGTATGTATATGCAATCTTGTATATATCTTTGTATATTTCAATAGGAATAAAGATGATTTATTATTATTATTATTATTAATATGTCAACGTCAATCTATTCATCGGCGTAAAGACGCTCGTGGAGCAAGGGAGAAAGGCTCAGGGAAGAAAATTTTAGTGGTAAGAGATGGTATACAAGAGGAACACTTATGGTAAAAATTGAGTGGAGTAAGATCACATAACTGTTTCGCTTACCTGTTTCGGATTTTCTCCTATCAAGTTTACATTAGCGTCAGCGATCTCTCAACTCATCTCCGGTAATACTTACGTCCTACATCGTCGCACAAGTGCAGCACGATCTGGTGGGACAGGAAGTGATATGAGGTTTCCACCACGTCCCAGGACGCGAAGATCTTCGAGATCTCGGAGTCGCCGTCCTTCACGCGGGCTGTCTGCGCGAGCTGCGCCCGGTACTCGGGCAGCTCCTCCAGCTTCCTGGCCGCCTTCGCCTTTCTCGTCAGGTGCGTCGCCTTTTGCACCAGGTCGGCCAGAGAGTCGAGGAAGTGTAAGGCCGCTTTGAGTTGGGAGTCCGTCAGGACCCAGAGTAAGTCGTCTAGTATTATCACCAATCTCGATCCCATTATAAAGGAATCTTGAAGAAAAAATTGTATGAAATACTCATGTGTACGCAACCACTCGCCAGTTTTTAATTTAACCCAGATATGCCGACAGTTCTATTCCTCTTAAAATTATATCTAGAATTTCGTCAGCGCCATCTATCATTTTTCTATTGCAATAAGTACGTTCAGTGATTATTCATTGACATTTGACAGGAAGCAACAAATAACCTCTTAATTACTTGATTTAGAGAAACATATCATTTACTTTTTCTTTAACCCTTTCGCTGTTACAGATGCATATTTACGATCCGCTTCTGCGTACCCGTACTGCTATTGATAATAACAAATGGTTGACATTACTTAAACAATAAATGACGTTTGTCGATTCGAATTTTTTTCAAGGCACACTACATTTATTACCATGTGAACAAGATTTATTATCTTTTTCTGGCAAAAATATTAACTTAAAATCAACATAACGGGCATAATTGGATTCAGAAACACAATGTCTAATATTATAAAATTAGAAAAGTATATGCAGCCATTTAAAAATTTAAAGTTGACTATCATTTGGCAATGAAGTTGATCTTGAAAAAATATATAATTACCATCATTTTATAGTATTTAAACAGCCATTGACTTTATTTTTTAGTTCATTCAAATCGGTTAATAAATAACAGAATTATGGCATTGGGCGTTTTTTATTGAACGCATGGTATACGAATGCGTTTTGCCAAATTCATTTTGTATAAAAATTAAGGATGTCTAAATACCTTTATTTATCGTGAAAAGCTACGTTTTAGTTCTTTAATTTTTGACAAACAATTCGCATACTGTTAACCTATATATACATTTTCGCTAGATGGCGTTGCTGTTGAGGTTCCAGACCAATCTAACACCGCACCACAGGCATGCGAGTGTTTTCCTAACGCCGCAGCGAAAGGGTTAATTGAAATCTCGGGCAAATATGGGTTAACATAACTGCATCATACAAAAATATACATTTTTGAGAAACATTTTTATTATAAATAAAACACTTTCTTTTTAGTTTGATAATGATCAGAACGTGATCGAAACTATAGCCGCTACTAATAAATCGAGTGAATTAACAAAGAAAGTGTTTTATTTATAATTCAAAATGTATCACGAAGTAAACGCCTCCAGTGTCAATCAATTTACATTTTTATTAGTTCAAAATTACTCCGTAAGAGGCAGCACAGTCACAAGACCATCTGCTCAAGATTACCCTATATTTATTTCAGTTTATGCTTTGACTATGGTTTCGGCTAACAGATAGTCATTATTAAACTAACAAGCTCATAGTTTCACAATGACTATCTCTAATTCGAACCTTGAAACCTTGAAAAATCAGGTAATATTATTTTTTTTAATCTCATTTTTAGGTTATGTATGCATGTGCGTGAAGTACGTTTGAATAGAGAAGAGCCTAAGGTTGCGCGAGATTTCAACAGTCGCTTGTGCCAGTGGCGTGCGCAATTCAAGTAAATATATTTGGGAGGGCAGAAAATAATACGTGAAAATCCCAATATAGGTGCCGCTTTCAAAAACATATATATTGCTTCGTATTCCATAAACTCTGTACAGATAATGTCACGAGATTGAGAGTGAAAAACTTGTCCACGTTTCCCCAACAAACACTTCCTTTCGGCGGCCATCGGAATGCAGCGATAAATGATTTAATCAAAAATGAAACAACTATCGTACATTTCACTAACTAATACGTTCTAAAAAGAACTGATTTTTATAAACACAGGAAAAACGAATCATAGCAAAACAACGAACAATAAAAAGCAGAATGACACTCGGAACTCGGAAGCAACTACGCTAATGAAACACTGCCACACCCTATTCTGCATAATAGACTCGACTAACGGCTAAAAACCAGTTTTCGTTCGTGCGCAAGGTTCTTCTCTATTCAAACGTACTCTACAAACAAAAATGTATGGGGAGCAATGATGACTTTAATTATTAATTACCTGATAGACGTTTCTTTATGGTTATCCGACATCGCGCTTGGTTTGTTAATAACCTCAAGGGCGTTAGGTTCTTGTCTACCGTCGATTTCGCTTCTATCCGAACGGTCTGCCACTCCAATTCCTTGAATATCAACAGTTGTCCCTTTTCGGGCTCCTTCAGTCTAGTCATCCGAAGATCCACTTTCTTCCATCTCGGACTCTTCGATTCTACTATTATTCTAGATACCTGGAAAGACATAGATTTTCAGTTTCAGATTCATTCACACAACCTTCGTTAACTTCAACTGTTATCCTTTTCACTCATAAATTTTATTATCAATGTCGTGTTATTATTGAAATCACCACCTTTGATATTTTCTTTGCAAGTACATTTATTATCGCATCTGCTAATGAATTTGAAATTATCAAACCAAAAGTTGCAAAAAGCCCCCCCAAACCAACACCAAAGGATTATACTTACTTGAACATTGGCCGTAAACGCCGGACTATTAAAGGTGATATTCACAGTGTTAACGGTTATTGTAATCCCGTCTATGATTTTGTGTATGTAGCTGTATTTTCCAGGTACGGCCGTGGATATTCCGCTCGGTATGTTTGTCGACCTCAATTCTTCGCATGTCTCCACAATTATGTTCACTTCATCTAAACTCTGAAAAAAAGGAAGTAAAGTAAGACCCATTATGAATATATAGAGCATATATAAATGTTAAATGTTGTACATAAACGTGTAACATGTACTATTACCACTTATGTACATCGCTATATTATATACTTATTAGCCAATTACAATTAACGTCCGCCGAGTCCCTCTGCATTCGTCTGTTCGTCTTTAAATATCAAGTGACAGTGACATTTAAATGTCAGATTACAATTTATTGGTTAGAACAATAACCGACACAATAAACTTCACGCCATGCTTTATTGGTACTTCCATCGCAATGGTATCTTAGTAGATTAACACTTCAGAGTGAATACAACGATCCGTATCCTTAAATGTGTTCAATCAATGTATTGGACAATATGTTATTCGAGGGAAAATTGTTCGAACGGTAATTCGTTTGTTTGGTTAGTAGTCGTCCTACGTTGCCATTACCGGCTAATTGAATACAAATTTAAACGTTTCCTGACAAGATTCAGTTTCAATATGTCTTTAGTTTAAGCGAATAAATGTAAGGTCGAAGGTAAAGTATAGTACATAACGCGAGTTGTAACGCAATTACGCGCTCGTGAAATTACGTTACTCGCCGCTACGCGGCTCGTACGCAATATCTTTCACTTGCTCGTAATTTGCTACTTACAACTCTAGTTATGTAATATACTATCTGTTTTTTTACCCAAAACTTATTAAACTCATAAAATTATTACAGTCAATGTTAATGTCGGTATGACATTATCATTGATGGCGATTTCCTGTCATATTTAGGGCATGTAATGCACTCCATACAAATTAAATTGTTCGCTTTAAAGCTTGGTCACTTTATCACAGGATGGCGCAAAGAGATAAGAACATAGGCAAGTACGTAACTCCTTTATTTATAATAAGAACAATAAAATATGTAGATTTTGCAATGTCACGCATTTATGTTGTTATTTTACCATAACATATGTTGTTCATAATTACAAATGTTTAACTGTAAGTTCTATGTTGTTTTTAATAAACATACTGAAGATTTCAAAACGAGGATTCACAGATATGTTTAACCCTTTCACCTACAACCACGAGTACTCCTCGTGTTTAAATGTTGGGGCCAAACACAACGACCACGAGCATATCTCGTGGCGCGCCGCTTGGGCCAATCACATCGAGTACGAGCTCAACTCCTGGTGCAGCGCTTGCGTTAGTAGTGCTGCACAATGACTGCATTTTCTTGCGAAACAGAATTTTTTGAAGTCCATATTTTACGTTTTCAGTTGTGCCATGAAAAAGTATGAATTTGTGCGCATACAATTGGGCACGCCAGGCGTACTCAGTCGGACTGGTTTCTGCTGCTGCATTCGGACGTAACGAAAGTAGGCCAAAGGGTTCAAAGCTAGTTCAATTAATCAAACCCATTTCTGAGTTTGCTAATTTTGTAAAAGACGCGAGGAAGAAAATTGCGTAGCAGATGTGAACACAGAACTATTTTTAAAACAATTTAACCTCAAAAAACCACAAGATGTCAAAATAAACAAAATGCACTGCACCAGTGAATTCCAGGCAGCCAACATAATATTACTTGAATTATTATCCCTATGGCTAAAATGTATGGCTAAAAAAATACCTGCAAATCATAGATTTATACCTATTGTTATAGAAAGAATTTCTATAGATTACTTCATAAAATGAATTTCTAAAATAAGAGAAATTTACATTAGATGACTGAAAGTAAGTGCTGGTCTCTTAAACCACTTAATAATAAATTAACAAATTATAGATCCAGCTATTAATGAAGAAAAAAACAAAAATTTATAAAATTTAATTAAAAAGAAAAGGGTTAAAACCTTTATTATAAATAAATGTCTAAATATATCGAGTTATTGACATTATACAGCATTTCATTAAGAACACAATCTAATGGCTAATTATTTCTGTTGTTTATTCAGACCCAGCACGTTATATTCAATGGTGTATTGGAGGGGGAACGTGGGGGAACGACGTTCTGGCACTTTTTTTCAGAAACAGAACACGTTTGTGCTTGTTAATATTTTGTATAGTAAGAACAAAAAAAAATAAAACAGTTTACAAGTAAAACAATAGTTTGCTTAAAATAAGATGATCTCCGAAAAACTTTCAGCAAGCTGCTTGTGGAAAGTCGCGGACTATTTTTTTGCTCTCACCATGCGTTCCCTTACTTCTTATTTTAAAAATACAACACTAGTTATATTGCAACCTTACTACACCATAACTCTAGTCTAGGAAGTGATAAATAATATCACCTGTATATTTCACATCATCTAATCAAAAAAATGCATCCCAGCTTGGATTCCCGAAGCGTATTTTAACAATTTAAAATCGATCTCTCATGCTTTATTAATATCAATGAAAATTAGGTGAATTTAAACCGACTTGACTAAAAATATAAATCGGAAATATATATTTATACATGAAAGCTCCGTAACACTGTGAAGTTTAGCCAAGAAAAACAACCACATTTACAATCAAGTGATAATGCAAAGATACTGTTTATTTTATTGATATGTAAATATTGTGTACAGTCCATGAAATAAAGACATTATTATTGTAATATTAAAGAATCAAAAATACGAAAATAAAAATGGGGCAGGATTTTGTAATTAATAAATAGTTCGCTAGAAAACAATAAAAAAAAATGATGATGTGGCCATCATGTTACTTTCTCCGACTTGATAGTATCATTTATATTTACGTTTTCATGGTTTATTTTCAATTGAAATCATATTTTAAATATACATCGAGCGTTGTGTAAACTCGGATGAAACTGATGTCAAAATTATGGAAAGATGGAAAAATTATACTTCAAATTCAAAAACTCAGTTTACTCAAAAACTAAAGGGATTTCGAAAAAAACTTATTCTTTATAAGTTGTTCATTTTAGCATTCTTTACAATTATTATTAACATAAATTTACTGTAGCTATTATCGTTTTATAATTATAAACCAAAAAATTAAAAAAAATAATCAATTTTTTTTCTCGAATAACAATGATTTTATGAAAAATATTTTCAAGCAAAAGATGTTCATTTCTTCGTTGTCTTTAATGTTTGTTTAAATGTTTTTGTGATATTTTTCATATTTAAGAAAAAATTGGCAAAAAACAGTTAAGGTAAACACCCACTCCCGGTGAACGAAATTTTACCAAAAGCTTTTCAGTTCTTGGGATTATCAAATAAGACGTATGTTCAAAGTTTCATATCAATTGCTCTATTCGTTTTTGAGATACAGCGCACACAGCAGGCACACACACACACAGACACAAAAAAAAATTCCAGAAATTGTTGAAATGGTGTCTAGGGACCCCAAAACGGATATTTCCGTAAAAAAATTTTTTGAAAAAAAAATCACGATCACAATACTTTCTCGTGCTTCGCAACGGAGAAAGTAAAAATATTACTTACCAACTGTATAGGAACCTTTTTCAGTTGGGTCCACTGTATCCTAAATCCGACCTTGTTGCACCAGGCACTTTTTAACCTAATCCAAGAAGGCAATTCCAGTAAATCCGTCAGTACGCTTTCGTTAAGCTCTAAATTTGTCAGTTCGCCCTCTCCCTTGAAGGTATTTAAGTTGATTTTGTCTGCCGATAAATTTTTAGTAAACCTAAAACAGAAAAATGAGTAGTAATACAAAATGGTATATAGATGTCTCTAGGGAAGGTATAAATAGGAAACCAAATAATAGAATAAAATTGTGTTTTGTTCATGATTAATGATATGACTAATAAAATACAGAAATATGTATAATTTAATAATTTAAAGTTGTATTTTGCTATATCCAATGTATGTAGACTTTTGTGAGTTTTTTCCTTATGATTATGATAGTATACTTATATTGGGGCGGTCCGTTGGTGTACCAACGGACCAACAGGTGAGCGCTTGTGCCGGTTGCACCGTGTGCCGTGTGGGTTCGAATCCCAGCCCGGCCGAAAGATTTTTCGGGGATCGAGAAGTATTCGGTCGGGTCCATGGTTGTTGTATACATCTTTCATTATTCATTTATTCATTTAATTTATAACTTAAAATAAATATATAAAAATTGATGATGGGTAATGGTCATTGCACCAAGACCAGGTATAACGGCGAAAACAAAAACAAAACAAAAGAAATACTTATTATGGTAAACAAAAATTTTTATTAAAAAAAAAAAAAAAAAAAAAAAAAAAAAAGAACCTTTATTGGCATAACCATATATACAAAACAAAAAACAAATTAATTCCTTACATCCCTCACCCCCCCCTTCCACCCCTCCCCTCCCTCCCTCTCCCCTCTTTCTCCCATCCCACCTTCTCCAGCGTCTTCACTCCTGCCCCATCCTCTCTCATCCATTCCGTCACCCTTCTATTCCCTCTCACTCCTACCCATTCTTCTTTCACCCCCTCACA
Source organism: Ocypus olens (assembly GCA_910593695.2). NCBI lineage: Eukaryota > Metazoa > Arthropoda > Insecta > Coleoptera > Staphylinidae > Ocypus > Ocypus olens. The sequence goes on from OU343048.1 coordinate 62,272,669, forward strand.
TTCTTCCGCCAAGTGCTTCCATGTATCCTTCCCCCACTCGCACAGCCCACATCTCATATAATCCTCCCCCATCCACCTCTTCCTCCCTTTCTCTCCTGACCCACATCTCGCCCTCGCCAACCTCATCCTCTCCTCCCTACTCCATCCTTCTTCCCCCCAATACTCTGGTATTCTCCCGTACACCTGCCACCTCCCATACATATCATTATATTCACTCCTTTCTATCCGCCCCTGTCTCTCCTGCATATCCACCTCTCTCATTTTTTCCTTCACCCATCCCGCCACCTTCACCCCCCTCCCCATCCACTCTATCACCTTTGCCTCCGATAACCCCACCCTCTCATACATCTTCCTTCTCTCCCTTCTCCATTTCCCCTCTTCCCCATTCACACACCCCCACCATACTGCCTTTACCAATCTCTCCTCCCCTAAACCCCACAATTTCTCTTCGTATTTCACCACCCTCCTCATCGTTTCACACACCATTTTGTCCCTGTTCGTCTCCTGCCTAAGTATATAACTCGGTGTCGACCTCTCCACTCCCAACATACATTTTATAAACCAACCCTGCTCCCTCTCCACCCATTCATACTCAAATTTTTATTAAATAATTGTTAATTTGAAGACTTATCCATGGACTACAGCAATTTTCTTCGGTGCATGTAGACTTTTGTGACTAACTGTAGGTCTTGTCAAGGTGACATTTTTGTTGACACAATTTAGTTCCCCATCAAGTAATTTTGTTTTGAGGTTATAATTTATGAAGGTCTGAATATTTTCTGATATAATAGTCGCTTCTCCGTTAAATATTTTTCGCACGCAAATAAGATTGTGATAGGTGTTACAGATTGTTGTTATAGGTATTTATCTTAATTCTTAATTTATGAATGAAACGGCGTTTCATCTTTTAACCACTTCGCGCCCAGGCTGCTTTGATTGGGTTATATCATAATCTCAGATTTATTGAAAAATTACTTCTTGTTATGTTTTTTACGAAATATTATTCCACTATGGCAAACTTACTCATTTGTGCAAAAAAAATATGAAAAAGTATTCCATAGATGGCGCTGAAGGGGTAAACATTTTATTTTGTAAAATATTCATTTTCTTTATTTCGCTTGTCGTCACATGTGGCGACCTGGGCGTGAAGAGGTTAAAAATATATTTTGAAGTTTGTCAAAATTTCCTACTTTAAACATCTTCATCTCTTCACCATTTCCCATTATGTATTGGCTGTTATGTACTTTTCTTTGAACTATTTCTTCCATTACTCCCTTATTTTTTTTCTTCAGGATTTTCCCAATTATTCTATTCCGTTGTTTCTTCTAATTCCTTCTTTTGATTCCATTTTCTTACCACATTCTCTTCACATGTCTATATGAGCCTAATTGCTGCTTCCCTATTTCTAATATGCCCTCCTATCCTTCTTGGCTTATTGTTATTTCCTCATTCTGTTTCTTATCTTATTGTAATTTTGTTGGAAAATAAAAATATTATTATTATTATTATCCCATTCTGTTACTCCCTCTATCCTCCTTAGTAATTTAATTTCTATTGCTGTTTTACAATTGTGATTTATATTGCTATTTTAACTTTTTTACTCTACTTGAAGGTTGCTTGATTAAAAGCATGTTACGGTTTGTAGGTTTTGTTTTCCTTGTTTACTATTTTTCCATTTCGTCCATCTTGCCATCCTGTATAATCATACTTCCCAGGTATTCATAAATCATTCACTCTTTCTGAGGTTTTTCTGTCTATTTCGATTGACGTGTCTTCCCTTTTTTTTCCATTCACTGGCATCATCTTGTTATTTCTATCTAGTCCCATCTTATTCATTTCTTCTATCAAAATTCTTGTTATTTCTTGCAATTTCCTATGTCAGCATATAGGAGACTTTCTATTTTCATTGGGTGCAGTCTTCTGGACCAGCGGTGGCTCGTGGATGTTCAGCAGTGAGGCAACGGAAGAAAATGCGACCGAAAAGGCAACGGAATATTTGCTTCCTCTATTAGAGTAAGTAGTGCAGCATGAGCGGCATCTTTGTCTTTGCCTCACCTACGGAAATACACTAGCCGTCGCTGTTCTGTACCCTACTAGTGTGAGCAGACTTTCCATGGTCTTCTTTGTGTTTTTTTTTAATAATCTGTCAATAAATTTAGCAGAAGGCTAATACTGTCTCCTTGCTTCAGTTGTTTGCAGAAGGTGTTTCGCATATTGTTGCTTATGCAGAAATTAAGCATTCCAATTCATAATTGTTCCACGTTTCCTCTCGATATTGCAAACAATAAAAAATTTCATGGCTTGCTTTGGTAAAAGTTGATCGTGAATATGTTATAGTTGGTTGTTGATTCTCCATGTAAAACAAAACAATCTCTTTACAAAAATAAGAATAGGTATAGAGGTATTCAGCAGAGATGGCGGTCGGGGTGTCTTGTCCGTCCGAATCAAGTAGTGTCCGTTGCAATTTTCCGCCATAGGCTAAATCGCGAGCGCCTATGAAATAACCGGTAAGTAAGAGACACCGTAAACTATTTCTTTCTCCTTCTACCGCTCGGTCTAAGACCGAGCTACGCAGGCCGCGTGTGTGTTTTCTAGATACGGCCAACGACGAAATCGTACGTCTTGGGAATATCCGCTCGGTTATCAGGTAGTAGAAAAGGATACCAATATTATTTTAATGTTCCGAACTTAGTTCATAAACCGCCCTTACCCATGAATAGGTCTATATTTGTTAAACTGAGCTTTGCATTCACGAATGGAATATTCCTATTTACCAAGAGTCCAGTTTGGAAATAGGCCTCGATAATAAAAGTGTTTTCTACACAGTACACATTCTGGTCACTTATTAATTTAAATTAATATTGAATCTAATTGACAATTTATTATCAATTGAAAACTCACACACTATTGGCAGAATTAGCTCAATACCGATACAACTTTCAACAATAACAACATGAAATGAATACATTCGAAAAGCTACACAAATCAAAATAACCACAAATTCAGTATTGATCTATTGATGCAACATATGGAATAATGTAGAAGTTTAAAACAATTCCCATTAAAAAAAAAAATGATTATGACTCGACCGTGCAATAATGATAAACTTGTTTATCACAATACGAGCCATAAATAAACATGTACTGATTTTAATACACAGAGTACACAATTAAAACTATGGACTTAACTGGCAGTGTCAATACATTTTTCTTGGTACTGATAAATGACTAATTGAAACACAAAACCTTCACGTTAATTGAATGTGAATCTTTAATTACTATTTATGATGAAAAATTAAACGATGAATAATTGACGTTGCACCCTTAAATTTCGCCGGTGTGTTCAATTACGTTTTGTTATGGTAAAGTAAGAAAAAAAAAATAAAGGACAAACCTAGATAGATGTTTCAACAGTTGGTTTTTAATAATCGAGACCATCGTAAGAAAACTACACTAAAACTACGGTTTCGTTTGCACTGCTATATTACATGACTAGAAACGGTTGGGGGCGCGTGATTCCGGGCGGCGAAAACGGAACGGACACTGCTTTTTCTGGCACCGCAACCGAACACAGATGATTGTCGGATTTCGTGTTCCGGAATCTTGACAGGTCGCGAGTACGCGTGCCCCGAGCACCGACTGGACGTCATCAATATGGATTTCTCGGACGAAACTCGGCAACTTTCAAATTGTTGATTAGGCTACTTCAGTACGAGTTGTTTAATTGTGAGGGGAATAAATAAACCGGACGTATAAAGGATTAATTGTTGATAAAATGATATAAATTCGTCAGCTGATCGGTGTTAAAATCAATTTAACGGTTTGTTATAGGCAACCCAACATACGCGCCCCTGCTAATAGATACAAATTCTGCACGTAGGGTTACCAACTAATTATGTTAGATATGAGTAGTATATTATATAGTAAATTATTGACTATATAACAGCGCTGGTTCGTGGATTTCCGTAGAAGAGGCATATACAAAGATGACGCTCGTGCTGCACTACTTTAAGAGGAAGCAAATACTACGTTGCTCGTTCGGTTGCCTCACGAGCCGCCGCTGCTATACAGTGCTTTTTTTATAAATGGTTTTTCTTTTACGAATTTCTGCATAATTTTTGGCAGGCTTTAAGGAAAATAAACTAATTCTCGCTGGTCCTGCCGTTGAAAATAAAAAAGCATGCCATTTGTATACCGGGGGTTGACTTCGCGGATGCAACATAGGGGAGCCAATATTTGAACTTTAAAATTAATATGCAATTTCCTATGTGGCGTCCACCAAGTCAACACCCTGCATATAATGTCTACATTAACGTAAGAACGAGTAAATTATTTCAATCAAAATTGTAATTTTTCTTGAAATAAAAAAGGTGTCCATCTACAAGATTGTTCTATCTAAATTAAATGTTTTCTGAGGGATATTTAATTTTAATACTGTTGATCTTGACGAGTTCTACTAATTAACAAATGGTAATACACGATTAATTAATTTCTCACTTAACCTGTGGTGAAAAATAATTATATAATTTGATTAATTAAAACGCTTGGTTTTGTTTCACTGCTTTCTTTGTCTGTTTCGAGAGACAAATAAAAGCAGTGAAACAAAACCAAGTGTTTTAATTAATCAAATGGTCATACATTTAATAAAGAAGAAATATAGCTTGAATATGTGCAGTCAACAAGTGAAGATGTGTCTAATTATTTAAATGTTAATATGCTGGAACCATCACAATATGCATTGCTATCTAAGCTGACAACCATCAACCAAAGTTTAAAATATATTTGTTCACAAATGAAAGAAACGCGCATCGAAAATGAACATCCAATTTAATATGTAAGGTACAAAACTTCACAACTAAACAAAACGAGTGTAAATCCAAGAAAAAACCGAAACACCGTTTCCTTAAAACTGACAAACATTTATTATTAGTATAATTATTAGGTATCCATATGTACAGTGTAACCAAACTCTAAAATCCACAAGACAAAAACCAAGGTGTTTAACGCTCCTGAATACTGGCAACTAGAAAAGGTCTTACGCATTTACATAAAAGGTGAAAAAATCAAAAACAAATTTTGGTGTTGTTACAGTCCGAATTTCATCGATAAGTTATTCGTGCGTGCCGTTGGTCTGCGGCTGCCTGAGGCTCTTCTGCAGCACGTGCGCGTCTGCCGGCTCGATTCTCTTGTAGTAGTGCTGTTTCGTCTCGACGATTTCGAACCCGAACTTCTTGTAAAAATCGATGGCTCCTTCGTTACTCACCTGCACGTGCCTACAATCAAAATTTTCAGTTAGCCAATCAAACGCGAAACGGGGGGGGGGACACCCTTACAGGAATATACTATCGAAGTTTCCGTCTTGTTCCACATATTTTAAAACGTGCTCCACCATCAGCGTCCCGATTCCGAGCCTACGATACGGGTACAAGCATCCCAGTGTCATAATATAAAGCCGTCTCGTCTTTTCCGATGTATCAATTCGACAACACACCGCACCAACAACAATGTCATTATAATACGCGAGCTTCGCCAGCTCGCCCGCTTCGAGCACGTCCTTATAAAACTTATCGTTGTACGAAACCGGGAACACCACACTGTTTAACCGCTTCAGCTGCTTTATGTTGTGCGGGGTGATGTTTCCCAATTCAATGTTTTCCCTGGAACAGGAAATGAGTGGAACACACCGGGTTTACCAAAAATAGGATGGTGATTAATGGAATTGGTTGGAAACCGTGGGTCCGGTTTCCTTGTGTCTTGCGATAATACTTACCGTGTCATGTTTTAAGTAAATGTGTTTTTAAAAAGGGGATAATAACAATAACCATAAAATACTGAATATACAAAAAGCATGGAAGTACACTTTTGTCGGACCTGTCAAAAGTTTAAAATGTCATTTAAAGAAGTTGCCGGTGTGAAGTAAGCCGCACGTCCTATTCGAAACTAAATTACTTTTTTGATGCGTTTGAATGGTTTTTCAAATTGTTATTGTACTCAAATCGCTTGCAGCGTTATAAACCTATACTGTCAATTGAATTTTGGATTGTTTACTTCTGTAATATACGTAGAAATTTGATTAAATAAAATAAAATACAGGGACGGAGTAGGGCTCAAAAGTAAAGGACTGTTGCTCCAGGCGCGAAATGCCCTACCGACAGTTTTTATTTGATCATTTACGTATTTTTACGTATTTTATCCTAAATATCTAGCAATTATGAGATCTTTCGATCGTGTAAATTATATGTTATCCAGCTTGTTATTTAATAAAATCGCCGCATCCACTCTGAGCACCTTTACTAGATAACGGCGAACGGTATCAGTCTTTAGGTTTTTGTGCAGAATTTGATTAAGGGGATATTATAGATTGCGGATTGTCCACTTTTTGTTTTCCATTATGTACCATTTTTTTATTATTTCATAGGTACCATATGTCTGGAATATCTCTTGAAAATATTTTTTAACTTCATTGAGGGGTTATCGAGAAAATTAAAGAAAGTGGATTTAGTAACGATAAAACCATGTTTTTGATTTTTCTTTCCTTATATAAATAGGTAGTTCTAGAATATTTTCTATTAATGTTGAAAACCGATATTACGAAAATGTATACCCCTTTTTCGAAATTTATATCTGGCAAGCCTAACAAAGATCCACGAGTCGCCTCTGATCTATACTTGTAGACATATTACATTTTACAGTGAATATACGTGTTAAATATGTTCAGTTTTATTTACAGCATTTATTTCGTCCGAATCAAAATCAGTTATGATCTCAACCAGTGGAGCCTTAACCGTCATATTTTACACTGGCTACAGTTTTAACTTAAATTGATTTAGTACGAGTATTTTTCTAAAAGAACCCAGATTCTATGAATATTTGCAAAAATTAAATACAAGTTTCCACCCCACACCAAGTAATGCATCAAAACTAATCTCTTTTTATACAACCTCTTCGACTATTAAGTTAATATTTAAAACCCGCTTTTAAGTCTAACAGCGCTGAAACAATAACTACAATTGAGCTAACAAGGACATTAATCAATAAACGTTTAGGAGTTATTTGGGTTTAAAATAACTCCGTAAGTAAATGTTAATTTCCCAACAACAACAAATCTTATTTTATTGTTTATTATTAAACCATTAATACCTCTGTAAATTACAATTTGAATCATTAAAATCAATTTAACCATTAAAAAATTGCTGCGGCAATATTTATTATTGCAGGATTTTTACAGCACTTTTATTTCAAAAGATTAAAGGATTATATGTGTGGCGATCATTTAATGTTTACATTATCAAAATCATCCTTTAGAATTGCTATTTAGAAGCTTTTAAACATTTTTGGTTCGGATTTCCGCGCCTTGTCGCCATCTATTGGACGGTGGCTGAACTGCTAAGTGATGTTTTTGAACAGCGCCAAAATGCTCGAACTTTATACCTATAATCAAAATGTTAATATTCAGCAATGCGCTACACACGAAACGATAGACGATTTAATTCCGAATCGAACGGTGTATAAAATAGCTGAGGCAATTTAGCGGTTTTCTTGTAATTTGCGAATGAAAATTAAGCACGACACACTTACCGACATTTACAGCTCACTGTAACATAAAAATTCAATAAAGAAGAATTTGCTATATTCTTCAATCAAATACGGGTTACAATACTTATTCCTGATTAATCATTCAACTATTTATATTGTTAATGCATTACAATAAGAGAAATATACGAGAAATCATAATCTAAGTAGAGGGCTCCACCTGTTATCGTGGGGATAAACTACTTAATAATTTGTGGATGTAATAATTGTTGTAATAATCAAAGAATATTTAAAAACTTAAAAAGAATGTTGTGTCATACTTAAATAAATTCACTTGTGGATATTTACGTACTTAAATTGCAGAAACAATATTTTATAATATATACGCCTAAACACAAGCAACCCGATATACGCATAACTCTAATTAATTTATTATTAAAAACTTCTAATTTTATACGTAACATAGATAAAACCATAAGTGTAATCCTGAGTAAAGCTTCTGAAATAGTGCGAATATTTAAGTATTTAAATTGCGGAAACAATGGTATTATATAAACGCCTACTTACAGGCAACCCAATATACAATAAGTAATATAAGTTTATTATTAATCACTTCCATTTTTAAACATAATACGGGCACAAGTATGAGTGTAGTCCTTGGTAACGCTTTAAAAATATTACACTTATGGTTTTGTCCTTGTTACGTTTACAATTGGAAGTTTTAAATAATAAATCATTATTAGTTACACGTGTATTGGGCTGCCAGTAAGTAGGCGTTTATATAATATAATTATTTCTGCAATTTAAATACTTAAATATTGCCACTATTTTTGAAGCTTTACTAAGGATTATACTTATGGTTTTGTCCCTGTCACATTTAGAATTGGAAGTTTTTAATAATAAATTAATATTAGGTATGGGTGCATTGCGTTGTCTGTAAATTGGCGTTTATGTAATATAATTATTTCTGCAACTTAAATACTTAAATATTCGCACAATTTTTGAAGCTTTACTGAGGATTACACTTAAGGTTTTGTCACTGTCACGTTTAAAATTGGAAGTTTTTAATAATAAATTAATAGTACTTATGCGTATATCGGGTTGCCTGTGATTAGGCGGATATATTATAATGTATTGTTTTTGCAATTTAAATTCAAAAATATCTACAAGTAAATTTATTTTATTATAAGATAACACTCTTCTTAAGTTTTTAAATATTCTTTCATCAATAAAACAATCATATAATCCACAAATGAAAGCGTAGTTTAGCCCCACGATAACAGAGGGTACCCTCTATGAAGATTAGGATTCCTCATATATTTCTCTTATTGTAGTGCAGTAATGATATAAAAAGTTGAATTAATAATCAGTAATAAGTGTTGGGACACGTATTTCATTGGAGAATATAGCAACTTGTTCTGTGTTTAATTTTTAACTTACAGTGAACTGTAAATGTCGGTAAGTGTGTCGTGCTTAATTTTCATTCGCAAATTACAAGAAAACCGCTACATTGCCTCAGCTATTTTATACACCGTTCGATTCGGAATTAAATCGTCTATCGTTTCGTGTAGAGCGCATTGCTGAATATTAACATTTTGATTATAGGTATAAAGTTCGAGCATTTTGGCGCTGTTCAAAAACATCACTTAGTAGTTCGGCTATCGTCGAATAGATGGCGACGAGGCGTGGAAATGCGAACGTAAAATGTTTAAAAGCTTTTAAATAGTAATTCTGAGGGATAATTTTGATAATTTTAAGTTAAATCACCTAAAAACTTGTAATTCTTTAATCTTTTTCAAAAAAACGTGCCGTAAAAATCCCGGAATAATAAGTCATGTCGTCGCAATTCTTCATTCATTTTAATGATTTAAACGGTAATTTATGGAGGGATTCAAGGTTTAATAATAAACAATGAAGTAAGGTTTGTTGAATTTAAGAAGCATCATCTAACTTGGTTGCAAAGTCGCTGAGTTATGTGCGAAAACCCTCAAAATGCACTTTTTTTTTAACACCCATAACATAGGGAATTGATCAAATTTTAATGCCTTTATGGTTGATCGAGTCGACAAATTTTTTCCAACTCCGTACACATCGTCAAAGTTGGACATGGTTTACTGGAAAAACATTTTTTTTCACAGTGTTGCTTGGGCGGAAGGGTTTACGCTTAAGTTCGCATGCATGACTTTAAAGCAGACACTCAAAGTTTTTCGCCCTCAAAGATTCATCACAATCGATTGAAGCGGTGGCGACGGGAGAGGAAATGATATAACAAACAATATTACAAAAAAAAAATTAAAATTCCTTTTATGGAACATGTTTCGCTCCTAAATAAGTTATACAAAAATTTTCAGCTTTCTCACGCCCCTTTTTTGAAAAAAAGTCGCAAAGTCGTCGAAAACCGATATTACGAAAATATATGCCCCTTTTTCGAAATTTATATCTGGCAAGCCTACAGTGGGGTATTGGTAAAATAAGAAGTAAGGGAACGCATGGTCAGAGCAAAAAAGTAGTCTGCGACTTTCCACAAGCAGCTTGCTGGAAGTTTTTCGGAGATTTATTTTAAGCAAACTATTGTTTTCCTTGTAAGCTTTTTTATTTTTTTTTATTCTTACTATACAAGATATTAACAAACACAAACGCGTTTCGTTTCTGAAAAAAGGTGCCGGAACGTCGTTCCTCCACGTTCCCCCTCCAATACACCACTGGTTTTCTATGGATGTGCTCTATATTTAAATTTGAAGCTTTACAGTAAACTGAATTACCGACACTTGCACCAGTTAAATTTTAGTTTGTGAATTACTGGAAAATCGCCAAGTTACCTTAGCTATTTTATGTATAATTCGATTCAGAATGAAATATTCTATCGTTTGATGTAGAACTCATATATTTACATTTTGATTATAAGTACAAAGTTCGAGCATTTTGGCGCTGTCCGCAATCATCACTTGTCAGTTCAGCTATCGCCCGGTAGATAGCGCGACAGCCGCCAAAATTGCGAATTTAAAAAATATTAATTCGTAAAAAAATGATGAAAATTGATCAATTTTCACGCCAGAAAAACAGATGTCCCCCTTAAACATGTTTAAATCAATTAAGGCATAATATTGTCGTCGTAATTCTTTAACAGTTGTATTCATTTTAATGATTCAAACTGTAATTTCTAGAGGAATTAATGGTTTAATAATAAACAATTAAAGTTTGTTAATGTTGGAAAATTAACATTGATTGCTAAATATAATTTTTGTACTTTCTCTGTACAAAATGCACATAATATTTAATAAGTTTTGAATTGGGTCTCAATCAGATTTGGGTGTGGAATAAAAAATAAATAAATAATTTTAACAAAAAAAATTTATTCGAATAAAAATTTGTTTACAAAAATTTTAAAAGAAAGTGGCGTTTCCTTCAATTATTTAAAATAATACATAAGTTTCACGAAGTGATGGATGAGTATTTTTATCAGTGTAGGAGACCATTATTCCCTTAAATTATCAGTAATAAACATAAACCATGTTTAGAATTATAATTAATTAATAATGATTAAATAATTAAACACAGGTTATATTCCTTACTTCACTCGTTTATTTATAACACTAACTGATCATCACTGAACATCGTGTTCGAAATGTGTTAGTGTTATAAATAAACGAGTGAAGTAAGGAATATAACTGTGTTTAATTATTTAATTACGCAGCTTCACATAACTCACAAATACATAATAACTAAGAGATGATTGACAACGTTAATATGTGGTAATGAGATTATTCGATAAATACATTTTTTATAAATAACAAAATTAAATAAATAAATAATAGAATACTAAACCCTGATTATAAAAATAGTGAAGTAGCGACCAGTTGTTTGATAGCAGTTTAAACTGAGCTTAATCTTAAACTCGGTTTCTATAGGAAGTTTATGGTTAAGCCTGGTTTACACTGCTATCGAAAAACCTGGCGACGGAGAGAAATATTTTAAGTATGCATTAGAGACGAAACCATATAAATAAAATAAAATTGTAAACCCTCCGCATAAAATAAATTTATCATAGACAAAAAATAGCCTGAATATTATTATCATTACATTAATAATAATTAGATGAGAAATAAAGGATTATTATTATTATTATTAAACAGATGCAATATTCTTTCAAATATTTTTCGTCTTTATTAAATTTAAGGGGAGATATACACCTGGCATGGTCGAAAAAATTGCATTTTCTTGTGTTTGTGATCTCAAGGATTTTTGGTGAAAATTTCAAGTCAATTTCTCAATAAACAATAAAGTTATGGCTACTATATTTATTCTATGTAAGTTGAAAAATTTCATAATTTTCTCATTGACAAATTTTCAAAAGCGTTTTTCTCGAAACCACGTTTTTCAAATCGGTACCCAAAATTTTTCGAGAACCAGTGAAGCGATTACCTTGAATTTTTTTGTGGTTATTCTGTACATAATTATCTTGTCTTTGCCGTAGGATTTTTTCTTTGTTCTTAGTTTCTTTTTTATGCGCAAAATTAGAACTAATTGTTGTATCGAAAATAGCTATGTTATGTTCGAACACCCGCCATTTTGTTGAAAATCTATATTTTCAAAATCGGCTACGACAAAGACTACATATATTATAGTATCTAGTTTAATAATCTTTTTGGTTTTTTCAAATGGTTTTTGGAGAAACGCCGATGGTATCGTTTTTATGGTTTTTCTTTACGGCGCTCCGAAAAAAATACCATAATACCGACAATTTGGCAACTTTTTTAATAAAAAAAAATTTAAAGTAATCCTGAATGTGTCTACTTTTAGATAGAAAAACTTGAGATCCGATATTTCAAATGGTTTCCCTTAAAAAAAAATTACAAAATAACCTTTTCTTCTGGCTCCTAGATGTATAACTCCCCTTAATAAATAAATAAATAATCGTGGAATATTAAACCCTGATTATACGAATAGTGAACTAGCGGGCATTTAAAAATATGTCGGAGACGATTATTTCTAGTATACATTAGGTTTAAATAGACGAGCATGTGAATTCGTTAGGCCTAACCCTAATAAGTCGGATCCGCTATCGTATCTAGAAATAGTTCATAAAAACCGGCAGCAAGCACTAACTCATTTTTGAACTATAACAATAAACATTATTTGGTTTTAGAATAGTTATCATGCAGTAAACTGGTCGATGATTATAATCCCAAAGAAACGATCAATTAATTTAAATCAAACAAATTTTTTTAAATCAAATCAACGTCCTTGAGCAGATGAAAAATTGTATTTACACATACAGGTAAAAAAAATGGATTAACTATACAGGGTGTTGTGGAACAAAACGGAACATAGGATTTTCTATGTTATTTCTTTATATTTGAATATTATCTTCCCTGATCATTTTAGAAGAAACGTGTAAATAAATGTTTTATAGAGTAGAAATTCCTGCATGGAGTCATGCTATTATTTATTTTTTAGCATTCATAAAAACCCGAAAAAATAATAAAATAAAAATGATAATTTTCACAAAAATAATAGTTGCCATGAAATTAAACAAAAACGGTGCGCCGTTGATTTGTTGGCTTCTGTCAAACGTATTGAACAGTTCATAACTGTTTACAAGTTTTTTCATTAAAAATGTATTCTATTCAAGAAAAAGTTCAAATTGTGAAGTGGTAGCAGTTTTCGTGAAATGCGGGTCATCACGTTGTAATATTTCTTGGTGGCACTGGTATTTGTACGAGTGAAAATGATGCTTCTTTAAATACCTCTGGGCAGTCATGCAGTGAATTGAACACTTGTCAGCAATTTGTCTTAAGCTTATGTTTGGATCTTCTACTACAGAAGCTAAGACCATAAACTCGCCATCCTTCTTATTTATTGGTAAACTATTCTGCTCTGCATTTGATGTCCTCTTAGAATTCCGTAATATTGAGCCAGCCGGTTCAGATTTATGAGTCAACCTTTGGATCATTGCATTGGAGGGTCGGGATAGTTGACGGCAAACATATCCCCCACTTCACGAAAACTGCCACCAGCATAGCACCACTTCACAATTTGCAGTTTTTCTTGAATAGAATACATTTTTAATGAAAAAACTTGTAAACAGTTATGAAATATTCAATAAATTTGACAGAAGCCAACAAATCAACAGTGCACCTTTTTTGTTTAATTTCATGGCAACCATTACTTTCGTGAAAATGATCATTTTTATTTTATCATTTTTTAGGGTTTTTATGAATGCTAAAAAATAAATAATAGCATGACTGCATGCAGGAATTTCTACTCTATAAAACATTTATTTACACGTTTTCTCAAAAATGATCAGGGAAGATAATATTCCAGTATAAAGGAATTAACATTGAAAATCCTATGTTCCGTTTTGTTTTATAAAATTTTTGATTTTGTGTACACGTATACACAGGGTAAAAATACTGAAATCTTAAACTTATAAAGAAATTAACATTGGAAATCCTATGTGCCGTTTTGTTCATTTACACCCTGTATAGTTACTGTTAATAAAATTCCATTATCAAAATAATGCAACAAAATTTACCAACTTGATAATAAAATTAATGCACACATAAATGTTATTCATTTTGGTTAATGAATTTAAAAAAAAATCACAATAACAAAGTTTAACCAACCGTTTCTCTGGGACATTGCTTAACATTACAAAAACAATTTTTTTAAATGTGGACTAGAGCTTTTCATTATATATCCGGTTAAGTGTATCACTAATTAAGTTTATATTACAAAAATAAGAACAAATAAGGACATCCTTAAATAAAGCAGTACGTCTTCTCACAAACAACATCAACTTCAGGACAGAGATTTTTAGATTTATTGTCGAACGTTTTTTTTTTTTTCGGTTATCGAACAGCTCGTGCAAATTTGTGACGGGGCGCAGCTTTCAAAAATATCAGCGTGATGCATTGTGCAGTCCATTACCGTCTAGGCACTAGTTTCTTATTAACTTTTTTCAACATAACCTCAAAATCAACAGACAATTTAATATCAATGAAAAAACTTGTATAAAAATATGTTTCAAAACATGAAAACCCTATATAAAAATCTTTTTTTTATATAATCTATATGTGTATATATTAAACGTGGAAACTCTTTATGTACACGACCATCTCGAGGGAAATTACTGCACGTGATTTTTGCTTTTCAACAATTACGTTAATTTCGGTAAATTGTTCACGTCTAGCAGGTCGGAAATTTTTTCGGTGCACAATTTCGATGCGTCGTACGCTTCCTTGCATACCTGAAAAATAATGCGTTACAACATTTATTCATTTAATACCTTAGTTACACATACAGGGTGTTTCATTTGTCAAAATTTCGAAAAATGTTTTCTACAAAAGTTGTGTATAATAGTGAGCTGCACGCCCTAAAAATATTTAAATTTATACAGGGTGTCTCATAACCAAGTTATAGATCAAACTTATGTTTTTTTTAAATGGAACACCCTGTATTTTTTGTCATTTTTGAATTATATGGAGCAAATAAAGGTGAGTTACTTCAATACTCCCTATACCTATTGTTTGCCGTTTTCGAAATATTTGAAGATTTGTTGAAATGCATGGTCTGGGTGAAATTTTATTTTTGCCCCAGTGATTGACGTTGAACGATTAAAATCATTTCTATTATTTGGTTGAAGGTTCGAACTATAGAGCCAACCATGATTTCATACAAAAAATTATACAGGGTGATAAAAAAATGCGGTAGAAAAACCGAACTTATAAAGTTAAATAACTTCGTTTTTTCAAATGGCACACCCTGTATTTGGTAACGTATTCTTAAGTAGAATCCAATTATCTTTCAGATTGTATAAGGGTTCCCTGTTCCTAATCTCAATCGTTTTCTTGTATTCGGCGATTACCATATCAGGAATAATTATTATAATCTGAAAGATAATTGGATTCTACTTGAGAATACGTTACCAAATACAGGGTGTGCCATTTGAAAAAATGAAGTTATTCAACTTTATAAGTTGAGTTTTTCTACTGCATTTTTTTTATCACCCTGTATAATTTTTTGTATGAAATCATGGTTGGCTCTATAGTTCGAACCTTCAACCAAATAATTAAAATTATTTTAATCGTTCAACGTCAATCACTGGGGCAAAAATAAAATTTCACCCAGACCATGCATTTCAACAAATCTTCAAATATTTCGAAAACGGCTAACAATAGGTATAGGGAGTATTGAAGTAAATCACCTTTATTTGCTCCATATAATTCAAAAATGACAAAAAATACAGGGTGTTTCATTAAAAAAAAAACTAAAGTTTGGTCTGTAACTTTGTTATGAGACACCCTGTATAAATTTAAATATTTTTAGGGCGTGCAGCTCACTATTATACACAACTTTTGTATAAAATATTTTTCGAAATTTTGAAAAATAGGCACGTGATTGACCGTTCCCAGAGCTCTGAAACACCCTGTATATTAGTTACTATTTATAATACTGAAATAAGTTAGTTAGTTACTCATAATTCATAATACAATAGTACCTTAGTTACTCATAATACAATAGTTACGAACTCATAATACTTTTACGGTGGATTTCACAAACATTTATTTAAGTCAGGTTTTTCGTAAGCCGGTATTATATTTTCAGCTGTGTAAACGTGCTTTATTTGTATTGTCTGTCACTGTCAATCACCGAATACATTTTTTTAATTCCTAGTGAAATGGAGCCTCGAAAAGAGGATTTAAGGTAAAAATACATCGAAATAGAAAAGAATTTGTTAATAAACATTGTGAAAGAGTAAATATTAATTAAAATATGTGTAATGTAATTGCAGAACCTAACCTCAAATTATACATTCTGTTTCAATTCACTTCAATTTTATACACTGATTTCCACTTTCGTACATAAAATGCTGTACATACAGTTTTACAAAATATTTTACATACAGGGTGTTTCAGAGTAACGTATTCTCAAGTAGAATCCAATTATCTTTCAGATTATAATAATTATTCCTGATATGATAATCGCCGAATACAAGAAAACTATTGAGATTAGGAACAGGGAACCCTTATACAATCTGAAAGATAATTGGATTCTACTTAAGAATACGTTACTAAATACAGGGTGTGCCATTTGAAAAAACGAACTTATTTAACTTTATAAGTTCGGTTTTTCTACCGCTTTTTTTTATCACCCTGTATAATTTTTTGTATGAAATCATGGTTGGCTCTATAGTTCGAACCTTCAAGCAAATAATTAAAACGATTTTAATCGTTCAACGTCAAACACTGGGGCAAAAATAAAATTTCACCCAGACCATGTATTTCAACAAATCTTCAAATATTTCGAAAACGGCAAACAATAGGTATAGGGAGTATTGAAGTAACTCACCTTTATTTGCTCCATATAATTCAAAAATGACAAAAAATACAGGGTGTTCCATTAAAAAAAAACATAAGTTTGGTCTGTAACTTTGTTATGAGACACCCTGTATAAATTTAAATATTTTTAGGGCGTGCAGCTCACTATTATACACAACTTTTGTATAAAACATTTTTCGAAATTTTGAAAAATAAGCACGTGATTGACCGTTCCCAGAGCTTTGAAACACCCTGTATACATCAAAATAGAAAAGAATTGTGAAAGACTAAAAATCAATAAAAATTTCTGTAATGTAATTGAAGAACCTAACCTCAAATTATTCATTCCGTTTATCATTTGAAAGATCGTTTACTCAGTCGAAAATATAATACCAGCGTTATGTCAATTTAAGCCTTTAGCCAGAGTTATATTTATTACCACCTTTGTGAAATCCACTATTAATGCAACGTGTTATTATTTTTATATGTCAAACATAATTCGTTGATTTGATTTAGCATCGGCAGCGTCGATAATACTTTGAATATAACTTGAACATTTGCAATTTATAGTAATCTCGGAATGTCCTCAATTATTATGAATTGTTTAATATCCTTGTTGTATTAAAAGCTATAACACATGACTTATTCAGTATTAACGATGTTTTGAGGCAGATAAAATGAAATGTTACAACTAAACTGTCAATTTCAGTTATTTAACACTGAAATCTTGTGCACATGTCAATCTTCACATACAAAACTTTGCAAAACAAAAAACCTCCACAAAGTTTCAAGCTACAATGCTTAGCACCTACCAGCGAAAAATTGAGGAAGCCGTGGGGAAGTCCGTCAAGGATATCGAATGTGACGTCGTTTCCTAATCCCTTCAGTTTCTTCGCGAAACTCACGCAGTCGTCCAGACAGGGGTCCAGATGTACCGTCTGAAAGTAATGGACAGAATAACAAGCTAGAATTCCACCACATAACATTTAGTGAAAGACAAACTAGCTTTATCCATACTCTAATTAACCCCTTGCACTATTTTCACGAGTCTGACTCGTGATAAAAAATTTAGGCCAAACATGGATGTCATGTTATTCAGTTCCAGACCAAACATGAATATCACGAGCCTGACTCGTACTCGACAATCTAAGATGGAAGGACGAATGTGATGTGAATATGTTGACAACGAAACACGCATCTGTAGAAATGACCGAAGTGACAGACAAACGTATAGTATACAGGGTGTCCCAGAAGTCGACGTCAAGCCTAAATGTTTTAACAGACTAAGTCATGAGAGTTATCAGAAAAATATAAAAAAAAATCCAAATAATGTATTTAAAAAATGATGGCCATTTAAAAAAAAACGAGAAAATCTACAGCCCCTGTCGGTATTTTCACTCCTGTTACTACAAATATCATCTTTTTTTAATAATTTTTTTTGTTATGTAATCTCGAACACTTCGTCTTTAAACTCTAGCCCACAATGTGTGGTCAACTGCTCCAGCTAAGAAGTAAATATAATTTACTGGGGAGCCGTAAAGGAAAAAGTTTATTGTAAGCCAGTAGAAAATTTAAGGTAAATATTAACTCAAGCGGCTTCAAGAACGGAAGATTCGCCCGTCGGATAACAAGATCATTTTTAAGAAGATGTCGAGCCTGTATTGAGGCTGAAGGAAGGCAGTTTGAACATCTTTTGTAATTTTAATTGATGTTAAACATTTGTTATGCTTGTAATAAATCAAAGACCGTCACAGGCTGTAATTTTCTCGTTTTTTTCTTAAATGGCCATAATTTTTTAAATACATTATTTGGATTTTTTTAAATATTTTTCTGATAACTCTCATGACTTAGTCTGTTAAAAGATTTTGGCTTGACGTCAACTTCTGGGACACCCTGTATAGTTTTTTTTTAAGTTTTTGATTCAAATTCAGTTGAATTTCAAAAGATCCATCGCGTGATGTAAATACGGGCACGACTACCTTGCACTCGTTCGTAAGATAGATCTCGGGTTTCAGCACGCGTGCTCCACCGCTCGTCCTTCACTGCGACAATTGAGGCAGCCTGACTTTTCCCGAGATTCCGCGTAATGCAAGGGGTTAACAGTATTTCCTCATAAAGGCAAGCAGAGTCGGTGCTGACACTATTGCCAAAAGCTAAAAACTAATTTCCCGTTTGCACGATTGAAATCACTCACCAATATCCGTATAGGCGGCAACTGCCTTAACATATCATTTGAAGCGCATAACGGACTAAAAAATGGATCCGGTGGCACGCCGATGTTCATGTCTTCGTCGATGCCGGCTTTTTCCTGTTCGATATCCAGGTACATGGACGCATTACTGGAGGGTTTTATGGTCACGAGGTTCGTCATCTTTCCACGCAGCCTGGTGACGAAACCCGAAACCTTGTTTTGAAGGGAAGCCTCTAAAGAAGGCGTCTCCGGTATTGTCACCGGAATGCAGATGGGTTCTTTGGTTGTTACCGCTATTTTGGTTCCATCGGTATCAGTATCGGAATCTGAAAACAATAAAAATATATGTTTAATGTTGGCGGCGGTTACTTCGTGGTACATCCTGATTGTAGATTGGAATAAAACACTTTAACTTTTTTATACCACTATATTTTATTTAAAATATAGTGGTTTTTTTATACCACTATATTTTATTTAAAATATAGTGGTATAAAAAAGTTAAAGTGTTTTATTCCAATCTACAATAAAAATATAATTCATTCATGATCTTTGGCAGTGTTTTTACTGTTTTAAGTTGCGTGTATGAATTTGAGTGACATTTTTTAACTGTAGAGGGCAGCACCGACAATGTCAAGAAGGATCAATGGCAATCAATCCAATAATCTTTAAGATTATAATAATTATTCCTGATATGATAATCGCTGAATACAAGAAAACTATTGAGATAAGGAACAGGGAACCCTTATACAATCTGAAAGATAATTGGATTCTACTTAAGAATACGTTACTAAATACAGGGTGTGCCATTTGAAAAAACCAAGTTATTTAACTTTATAAGTTCGGTTTTTCTACCGCATTTTTCTTATCACCCTGTATATTTTTTTGTATGAAATCATGGTTGGCTCTATTGTTCGAACCTTCAACCAAATAATAGAAATGGTTTTAATCGTTCAACGCCAATCACTGGGGCAAAAATTAAATTTCACCCAGACCATGCATTTCAACAAATCTTCAAATATTTCGAAAACGGCAAACGATAGGTATAGGAAGTATTGAAGTAACTCACCTTTATCTGCTCCATATAATTCAAAAATGACAAAAAATACAGGGTGTTCCATTTAAAAAAACATAAGTTTGGTCTGTAACTTTGTTATGAGACACCCTGTATAAATTTAAATATTTTTAGGGCGTGCAGCTCACTATTATACACAACTTTTGTATAAAACATTTTTCGAAATTTTGAAAAATAAGCACATGATTGCCCGTTCCCAGAGCTCTGAAACACCCTGTATGTTGGAGAGTTACGTTTCTGTTATTTTATTATTTTCCTAGGTCCGTAAGTAAAAAATTAAGTTCCGTCGTCAAGGATAACAAACACCACGAATGTTATCAGCCACTTACGGTACCTGTAACTATGGATGCAATGCTTATTTACGTTGTCGGTAGCGGAAAAAATTACTTATGTATGAGGTCATGCTATTTAGCTAAAATGTGTTATGACAGACCTACTGATAGTGTTCATCGTAGTCAAACATTTTATTGGCTTTCAAAACTATAACCTCAAATTAAAAATTATTTCACTTCTAGTTATTTTCCATAATTACCAACAAAAATATAAGAAATAAATTAGAAACAACCTTACTTGTTGCAGAAAGCATTAAATAAATTCAATAAAACGAAATATATGAATATTCAGGCTACATTTTGTTGTATTGAATTTAAAAATACAACGCTTACAAAGCCTAATCCGGGTCGTCAAGTAAAATTCTACTCACCTAACACGAACTTGTCCAGCATATCAAACTTCTGACTGGAATCGATATCCGGACTCTCCGAAATGCCGTCCTTGACTGTGCACTGATCGCGTGTATCATCGTTTTGTGATGTGAGAGATGCGTAAGTGAGTGTGTCCGACATGTCAGAGGAGGGAGACTTGTGGGCTTGCAGTTCCAGCAAGTCCGATTCCGTGATTTCTTCGAAACTTTCGGTATCCGGTGAGATGGGCCGGTCCAGATTGACGCAGCCATTTTGCTCCGAGCTTGTTCCAACGTAAGCTGAACAAATCATAGGACAAAATTATTTATTTATACTGGCAGATGTTTTTTAAAATAAAAAATTAATAATTAAAATACGTGTAATGTAATCGCAGAACCTAACCTCAAATTATGCATTTCGTTTACCATTTGAAGATCATTTACACAACCGAAAATATAATACCAGTGTTATGTCAATTTAAGCCAGAGTTATATTTAATACCATCTTTGTGAAATCCTCTGTTGGTGAGGCAATGAGAGATGGTAACGCGCCTCTGTCACAACTGTTCATGTTGCAGTACTTGCTTTTATAGAAGGGACAATAAAATGCATTTTGTTCGTAACAAAGTGCAATTTATTGAAATATTGAAAGTTTCTGATGCAATGTAATGGCTTCCAATATTAATGGTATCGCGTGAGCCACAAAATTTTGATTCAGAGTTGGCTGTGAGATAAATGAGGTATGTCGCATATTAATGAATTACATTTAAAAAAATTAATTAATCTCAGACATGACCAACTCAGCAACAAAATTATTATCAAAACACTATCCATTCCCCATTTACCTCCGTTTTCACAAGCCACCACTGTGCGCTGCAGTTTTCACAGTTGGCAATCAATAATTAATACAAGCAATTTTTTTAGAGGAATTATTGAGGAAAACACTGCCAAGTTATAGAATGACAAATGAAATGTTCAGTTACAGAATGTTTAACCAGTTAGCTGTGTTTGACGAGTATATTTGTTGATTATGGTGGAGGCTTCTACTTCGTTATACATGTTGTAAAAATAATAAAAACACTTTTACTTTGTTGGTATCACACAATTTTTTATAGTTGACTATTTTTTACGAAGTAAAAGAGTATATTTGTCATGAAAAATGGTAATATTTTGTGTTATAACGAATATGGACTCGACGTAAACACAAAATAATGCCATTTCCTCCTTTTGACTGTTACGACAATATGTCAAGTACCTACTCGACATAACATAAAATATTGTCAATTTGTTCATGACGAGTATACCCGTCACACAGCTAACTGGTTAAAAGCAATAAATTGATGTAATGTTAAAGCTAGCCCACTATGCCTTAATTTACTGATGTTGTTATTTCTGCGTTTCATTTGACCTTCAACTGACATCTATTAATCGTCCCAGTAAACCACTAATGTCATTATTTTTCCGTTTCATAAATAACTGATATCTATTAATCATTCCAGTAAATTTATAATAAAAGTAGCATTCCACTTCTCTTCTGAACTTGGTTAAAGTGACGGGATGGTTTGATATATTTATCTTACCTTTTATACATCGTGATAAGAACCCGAAAGGCAACAGCGGATCCATTTTGCTCATTAAGCGTGCGGGCGACGGAATAAAGTTAAGAAACGTCGGGATGTACGCCAAGAATAGTCCTTGAGGTTTCGGTATCCCCATCTCTATGCATTTTAAAGTTAAGGCCGTTAAGAGGTTTGCGCCCGCCGAATCACCAGCAGCCACAATTCTTTCACCTGTGGGAGAAACGGGTAAAGTGGTGATAAAAAAAAATGTGTCGAAGTAAAGTCTGTCCGCGCTATGAAGGCATCTGAGGAGCTATCTGTAACCTTTTAAAAAACACTGATGTATAAATAGAAGTGGATAGTGCACCAATAGCTAGCAAGTAAAGTGTAAACAAAATATTCAATCACTTCTGATGAGGACGATCCTTGAGACCTTTTATTCACCTCAGACGCCTTCATAGCGCGGCTAGAGTTAACTGAGTTAAGTGTGCATGAGAATGTCATCAAAAAGACATTCGACTGAGCCGAAGAATACCCATTGCGCACACATACGACTGTTAAAATAAGAATAATATATCAAAATATTAAGAATTTGGGTTTATTTTTGACATGTTACTTTTAGTAAGAAAATATTTTTTTACATGTGGACAAATGTGAAAACAATTAGATAACATTTGGCGATGAAACATTTAATTGCCCAAAAAAGTGTATGTTTTTCCTTTATAACCTAAAAATGCTAAAATATTCAGGGTGTTCCATTAAAAAAAAAAAACATAAGTTTGGTCTGTAACTTTGTTATGAGACACCCTGTATAAATTTAACTCTTTGCACTCGAGGCCTTTTTTGCTCGGGCGAACCAGCAACTCGAGACGACTTTGGCTATATTAAGGAAGTGCTTTACAGGTACTTAAAAATTATTGGGATAGGTTAGGTAGGGTTGGGTTAGGTTAGTATATATATATATATGTGCCCTCCCGGGCACTATAGCAGCGCCGCTTGAGTAGACGCATCAATCTGTCTGGGCGCTGTAGCGGCGCCGCTCGAGTGTAAAGAGTTAAATAATTTTAGGACGTGCAGCTCACTATTCTGCATAACTTTTGTATAATAGTAATTTTTCTGCATCCGTCCCGAAAATCAAACTTTCGGTATGATTTATTGTAGTTATTTTCGGAACGATTTTGTTTCACTTTCGGAACAATTTCTTTACTTTCGGGACGCTTTTTGTTACTTTCGGGACGATTTTGCGTACATATGTAGGCGGCCTTGACAAAAACATGAACTTCGTATTTAATTATGACAGCGCTTGTCATAAAACATTCGTATGTGTTTTTGCTTTTTTAACATAAAATAACGGCTGCAGAAAAACATTGTACGTAACGCGTTCCAAAAGTGATTTTACGGGACTCGCAGGATTCCAGGACTCGCCTGCGGCCCGTGCTGGAAACTTCCTACTCACTTTCGGAACTTGTTACATAAATTACTATTTCGGCTGTAGAAAAAACATATTTCGAAATTTTGCCAAATAAATGACCGTTCTCAGAGCTCTGAAACACCCTGTATAAGAGAATGATACTTACCAGTGCTTCCAAGCAGGTGACAGTTTTTTAAAGCCCACGCATAGGCGTACAGAACTTCTTCCAAAGCTCGAGGATACGGAGCCGCAGGGGCCAGACTGTAATCGATGCTTAAAATTGGTACTTTGAGATCTTTCGCCCACTGCCTTAAGTATCCCTCGTGAGATTTTGAAGATTGCGACACCCAACCACCTCCATGACAATGTATTAACAAACCTAAAAACAACAAACATCACATCATAATCACTTGTTTCCAACAAGAAAAAAGTCACAAAATTTTCTTTATTGTCTGCCCAGTATTAAAAAGAAGACTTACCTCTACTAGGTGGCACTTTCCCTTTCTTTCCTTCACCAATCATACCTTCATGAGATTCGTAACTAATCAATCGAACATATACTGGTTTTCTTCCTACAAATATATGAAAATAATGGATAGATTAAAAGTGGCAATTCTTACAGTGGATTTCACAAAAGTGGTAATAAATAAAACTCCAGCTTAACTGGTACTCCCTCTGTCCCAAATTATAGTATACTTTTCTTTAAAATTCTTTGATTATTGAAGTTAAAACGGGTTTTAATCATCCCATCATGAAAACTAATATAATATTATGTATACCTAATATTTAAATAGTAGACTGTGCTTAAAACAAATTTTGGCAGTTGGTCATAATTAGTTAAAAAAATAGCAAAACACATAAAATCAAAATCACACCCGCTAAGAAAAAATATGGGAGTACAATAAATCAAAATAGTGGTGTGTATGTCAGAAGAAACCAAGCAACTGACTTATGGCCCACGCAATGGATTTTTACAGTTCTTATTGCAGCATACAGTAGGGAACAAAATGAGTCGCGATGCTATTAACGAAGCTGCAACGCAACCAAATTCGAAGATCAAAAGATGGATGGAACATTCAGTTCCAATCACAGCCATCAAATAGTCCAAACTTAAATGTTTTGGATCTTGGTTTCTTCAATTCGCTCCAGCATCAGGAATATCCAAAAACTATCGACGAATTAATCTAAATGCTTTCAATGCGTTAAGTAGAGACAAATTAGATAATGTTTTCTCGACTCTTCAAAAGTGTATGGAGTCTACTTTAATGGCTAGGGGGGGACAATAATTACAAAATTCAACACATGAAAAAAGGAAACCTTCGCCGTGAAGGACATCAATAATGTGTAATGAAGAGGCTCTTGCCATAGCCCGAAATTTGGAATAACCCAACAAGTAAACATATTTTATGTAAATTATGTACTTGCAAATTAGTAATTTAAAAAAAAATGAAATTTGTTACCAAATTTTAAATTATGTATAAATTTTTATAAATTTCAAAAAAAGTTATTGAAGTAATATGAATTAATTTGAAAAGTATACCATAATTTGGGACAAAATAAAAACAGAAATGCATACCATAATATGGGACAGAGGGAGTATTATATTCGGCTGTGTAAACTAGGCATGTCAAACACGCGGCCCGCTTACAAGTTGTCTGCGGCCCTGCAAGGTTGGTATCAAATATTTAAAAATCAAATTGTATACAAGGTAAAAATAATAATTTTTTTTTGGTAATGCGGCCCGCGGCTTGTGTGTAATACTTGATGTGGCCCTTGGTGGTAAACGAGTTTGACATGCCTGGTGTAAACGATCTTTTAAATGGCATAATTTGAGGTTAGGTTCTGCAACTACATTACCCATATTTTAATTGATATTTACTCTTTCACAATGTTTATAAAATATTATTTTTTATTTCAATGTATTTTTACCTTAAATCCTCTTCTCGAGGCACCATTTCAACAAAAATTCAAAAATGTGTTTGGTGACTGACAGTGACAGATAATGACACCTAAAGAATGTTTACACAGCTGAAAATGTAATACCAGGTTACGAAAAACCTGGCTTCAATAAATGTTTATGAAATCCACTGTTCGACAAGCAATTTACAAATTTGCGAGGCGAACCAATCGGATATCAACAAAAACAATGCATGTTTACCATAGATTTCAAAATTCCATTCCATTATTGTTCCAACATGCATATTTTTTTTAAAATATAGGATTCCATCAAAATTTCTTAGATAAGGTTCTTATTTAGCTTAATACAACACACTTTTACTTAGTTAATATCACACTGTTTATTTATTAGTGACTGCAGTTTCAATCAAACAATGATCAGTGTGATAATAACTAGAAAAAAAAGTGTGTTTTATTTAAATTAAAAATGTATCACGAAGCGTTATCCGTCAGCTTCAAACTGACAAGTGGGGAGGCGGGCCGCGCACCGATCATCTAAAGCCGGACCCACACGATGCTACGAACGTTTGCCTCAAATGTTTGCTTCCAAGTGATGAGTCAAACGTTGGACGAACGTCTTGACACATGCGTTCCCACATGATAGACAAACGTTGGATCCAAATGCAGTTGGTTCCAACGTTTGTCTAAAGGAGGTTCACCCCCCTATTAGTTCTCAGAGTCACCGCTAGAGTGACAGTACATATAGCAGAGGTTATTATTCATTTATGTTATGATAGTTACTTATTTGTTTTTACTTTTTTTAATCATTTAATTAAGTATTAAACCCATAAGTTCAGTTAATTTTATATTTATTTTTTATAATTGCCATGATTTACTAATTAATAAAATATTATTGCCAGTGGCTGAACTTGTACCTACCTACTGCAATTTTTGTTTGCAATAATGATGTACTTACCTATTATTTATATTTATAAGCACGTAAAATACCACCAAGTATGCCAACCAATGACAGAGAAAACCCTTTGAAGCAGACTAAAAGACCAACAACCGGCCGAACACCTTCCAACACGAACGTTTGACGCTGGAAGCTGGCCACTCGTAGTTCGTGGATCTCCCACATGATGCGCCCAACCATCCAGCGTCCAACATTGGAAGGTGTTCGTAGCATCGTGTGGGCCCGGCTTAAGCGAGAGGAACAAACAATTCCCCGAGTATAATCAGAGACAAAAATTGGGCGGTTTATTACCAGTCTAGAGCATGGAATAATAGGAAGCGACAAGGCATGTTGATAAAATGGAATCGATAAGCGCCATCTATGAATAGCGGCGTGAACTAACACCAACATATGCACACCGATACGTGTGTGTGTGTGTGTGTATATTCTTTTGTACTACAATAAAATAAGTTAAATATTGGTAATCAAAAACACTTGGTTTTACTTGTTTTACAATTTATATTAATTAAACATTATACTTCCACAAGCTTTGTGCATTCTCGTTTCGAGAATGTTCGTGTGAACTAAACCACTTGGGCAAGTTGTATAATATTTATTCTACTTAATGTAAATAATATCCTCTTTGGCATTATCTTTAGTGGAACGATTATTTTCAAAAGTAAATCGAAAAAAAAAATTAATTGCCCAACCGAATTAGTGTTGAAATATTAAATGCAATTAGCAAAGTATTGAATAAACAAAGCATTTCTCATCAATTTAAGGCACCAGATTCCAGTTTCAATTTTAAATGAATTTAAGTTTGCGAACGTGTTTCAATATTCTTGAAGAATAATTTCAAATTCTTTAATTATTTGAATTTGTTTTAATATAGCTAATTATTTCAGAAATATTTTATATTTGTATTTATTTCATTCTTTTGAATATGTATTTTTGTTCACGTATTGGAATCTGGCGGAATTCTAGCGGAATTAGGTTGGCTTTCTGGCGGAAATGTCATGTGGCCAGATGGCAACACTGCCCTGGTCTAGAGAAGGTCGTCATTCGGCTCGTACGCTTGCCGCCAGACAAGTGCGGGCCTCCCGCAGAGAACGCACACCGTTTTCAACAGATTATGATAATTTTTGTCATTGAATGTCCCAAAAGAACGCACCCCGTATTATACCGATGGCCTTCTCCCGCCCTACGTCCATTTATTTGCCACTGCGCAACTGGTCTACTTGAGGTTGACGCCACCCTCAATCAGTTTCTTATTTAGCACCTGGTGCAACATTGTAATTTGTTATAATAATAATAATAATAATGAAGCACTTTGCAAACGTTGATATATTTTCACTTGCCTATATGTGACATGGGAATCGGCACCTCGATCTCCGATCCGTTGCACTCCAAAGAAATTGGTTCCGTGGGTATATTTATCACCTTGCAGACACTGACGTGCGGCGCAACGACCGACGGCAAATATTGCATCAGCTCGCTCTCGGACAAAAACCAGAATGCTTTGCAGAAGTTGACGTCGGCGTTCCTGCCGATGTTAACGATTCTCTTCGCCCTCTGCTCGGGATCCGACACGTATTTCGTTGTCGTCATGAAGGACGTGGTTGCCTTGGAAAATATCGAACCTGTGAATTGAAAATAAGTGGAAATACCTTACACCGATAGCAAAAGTAACAAAGGGGTTAAGTGCCAAAATTGTTAAAGAGAGGAATTTAAAAAAACTCCACTCCCTCAAGCCAGCAACACATGTATGTTATCCCAAAGCGTGGGTACAAGTAGGCACAAGTAGGCACGAACATGACTCATTTTTCGGGAAATTGGCACTTAGCCCATTTGTTACTTCTGCAATTTTAAGACAACAGTTGTTCGTTAACCCCTTTCTGCATACCGTGCCATATATGGCACAAAGCAGTTTGCATATATTTTTAGCTTTATTTAGTGGCTAGTGGTAAAAATTTATATTTAGATATATTTTAGAGACTAATAGGGTTGCCTAGAAGAAAATATCTAGTTTTCATAGGCATCTGGAAACAAGAGATTTTTGCCAGAATTAGCATTTGCGTTATATGCACTGACAGTCCTTAAACCGCAAACTTTGTGGTCTATTTTGTAGGCCGATGTGTCACAACTTGCTTGAATTTGGTGGTTCAATTCAAATTGTAGTCCCGTATGCAGCAAAGAGTTAAATAAAGACAGAAATTATTTTCTATTATGTCATACGAAATAAGGTTCCGTTACTGCATTGCGTGCCAGATATGGCACAACCTGTATTTTTGTAAAAAATAAATACATTTTTTTTTAAATATTTTCCCAATTACTGCATCACTAAAGGTATTCATAATTATTTTTGTTTCATTAAAATAAAAAATCATGCAGTAAGGGGTTAACTCATTATTGTTCTGTAGTATTATTAAAACTTACCATCACTGTAATAAGCTTCGGAGAATATGGCCATGGATAGGGAGATAAATCTTAGAGGGGCTCGTATCGATTCTAAAAACTGAAGACGTTTTTGCGTTAGAGTTGTGACGGCACATTTTTTCGACGTTTAAATTTACCTGGAAACCCAAAGGACGGCCGTAAAAACAGTACTGATTGATATTATCGGTTAACGCAATCAATTCATGAGGGGCCGAATGCTCGGTCGCAAACAGTCCACCTTGAGGGCTCCACTTCAATATCGTGTGCAGGTGCTTGAAACACGTGTGCAAACTTGCCAGCAGTTGCGCGCACGCTTCAACTTCTCTGAAACGGGAAAATAATTTTAAAATTTTTGGATTAGGGTTTGTATACTGGTGGAAAAAAAATGAAACACTTGACATTCGTGAAATTTCAAACTGTCATAACTTTGATGAATCTTTAAGGGCGAAAAACTTTGAAGTGTCTTCTTTAACCTCTTCAGGGACAGAAACACATTTGTGTACGTTTTATAAAATGACGAACATTTCAAACAAATTTAATTTAGCTCAATACTGCCATCTCATGTCAAGCTCTGAAAGCTGCTACAGTTGAACATTTCCATGCAGATACCTCCTGTCCGGTTCTACTGGTGAGATATCATTTGTTTCTTAAAGGATTTGAAACTTCAAAATGAATTTGTCCCTGAAGAGGTTAAAGTCATGCATGCAAACTTTAGAGTTACCCCTTCCACCCCCCTCTAGCACCCTGTGAAAAATTTTTTTTTTTCAGGAAACCATCTCCAACTTTGACGATGTATACGGAGTTGGAAAAAATTTGTCGACTCGATCCACGATAAAGACATTAAAAGTTTATCAATTCCCTATGCAGGACTCAAAGAACGAAGTTCCTACGACGATTTGGCACCAAGTTATGGGTATTTGAAAAAAAAGTGCATTTTGAGTTTTTTCGCACATAACTCAGTGACTTTTCAACCAAATTGGATGATTCTTTCGGGCAAAAATCCCATTTTGGCTTTACTTTAAGGT
The DNA here is from genome assembly GCA_910593695.2 of Ocypus olens. Lineage (NCBI taxonomy): Eukaryota > Metazoa > Arthropoda > Insecta > Coleoptera > Staphylinidae > Ocypus > Ocypus olens. The sequence continues at coordinate 62,302,748 of OU343048.1, forward strand.
CGTTCGCATGCATGAGCTTAAAGAAGACACTTCAAAGTTTTTCGCCCTCAAATATTCATAACAATCGATTGAAAATACGCTTAGTTATGGCATTTTGAAAATGATCAAAATTTCACGAATTTCAAGTGTTTCATTTTTTTTTTCTAGCAGTGTATATACATGAACTTTATTCCAGCATACATACAAATATACATATGTTAAAAAGAGCCATCGACCAAGTCTTTATTTATTTATTTAATTAACGGTAGCACCTTTTATACAAAATAAACTTACACTTAAAAATAATCATAACCTAAATCTAATAACTAATATAAACTAACACAAATTATCTAAAGTTACTTTAAATAGAGTCTGTTTAAACTTATTAAAAGACCCAGCCCATTATGTTTTTATTTTATAATAAAAGCTGTTTTGGCAATAAAATGTGCATAAAATATTTTCACAGCGAAGAAGAGAAGCATCCTGTTAAAATATTTGCCTTATTGCAAATTACATAATTTTTGGAAACAGTAGATAAGATAACCTTGACCCGAGATCAATTATGGAAATTACTAGCTCGAAAATGTGACGCAATCCAGATCCAGATCCAGTTTTACTTTGTTTCAGCCATTATCGAGTAAGATAACTTTAAAATGGATATTAATTTTATGATGATAAATTCAGTGAAATCCTTGTACTGCAGCTGTAACATATTTTTTAACCTTTGACCATAATAAATCACAATTTATCACCAAAGAACTGCAAATGAGATTGAACAAATTTGAATTTTGAATAGAAAAATTTTGTGTGTCGTCATACCTGTCAATATAATAAAATTCTTCTGAAAATTAACCCTTTCGCTGCTGTAGACGCACATTTACGTTCTGCTTCTGCTTCAACATGTTTCTTAATTTTTCGTGAAAAGTTACTTTCTAGTTCTTTAACTTCTCACAAACAATAAGCATACTGTTAACAGATATATACGTTTTCTTATTCTGTCAGATGCTGTTGCTGTTAACATATATATAATGTTCCAGGCCAATCTGAAACCGCACCACACATATGGAGCGTTTTCCTAACGCCCAAGCAGCAGCAAAAGGGTTAAAGACATCATTCACATTGTCTTATTGTCAAAAAGATTTTATTTTTTTTAAATTTATTTTTTGAACATTTAATTTTGTATTTTTAATTTTTGGGATGAATAAATGAATAATGTCAGACATATACACAACAATCATGGACCCGACCAAATACTTCTCGATCCCGAAAAATATTTCGGCTGGGCTGGGATTCGAACGCACACGGCACGCAGTGCAACCGGCACAAGCACTCGCCTGTACCCATTACACCAACGGGCCGCCCAAAAAAGTTTTGAATTTAGATGAATTCAGTAGTACCCAGTGACGGCTGGTGAAAAATTTAACACGGAGAATTTTTTTTTTGTTGAAGGAGTGCCCGTAACGGTTTTTTGGCTCTTGATTATTAAAGTACTTGTAATAGTGATAAGAATAAGCAATTTTATTTATTTATGGCAGATTGCAAACTTAAAAAAAAAAACTTTTTTGAAAGGGGTGAAAAAATATAAAGGGTTGATTTTTTTTATGTTATTAATTTAGACCTTCCCTAATCGTATGGTTCCCTTTTTTTCGAATTGCTCTTCTTTTCTCCGAGACATGAATTTTTAAAATCTATTGCTGGATCTATTGCTAACTTCACACCCGTAACTTTCAACTACAATTTAAATGAATTAAAAAAATAATTGCTGGTAATTGAACTTCACACCCGTAACTTTCAACTACAATTAGGTTTAAATGAATTTAAAAAATAATTGCTGGTAATCAATATTACCGTTCGACGTAGAAAATAGCATAATAAAATATCTGAATCAATTATGTAATTATGTATTCATTAATATAAATCCACGAGCATTTTTAAACATTCGGAATCTAAACTGAGTAAAAATTTTTATCCTTAATAATGTAATAATGTCAATATTAAAACAATTCATATAAATCTATTTGTGAATCCAATACACACACACAAACACACACATCCTGCTCAGAACATACAAACTTAATCACGCCCTTGACACAATAAAGGTCAAGGGTATAACCGTTGATTGAAGTATTGTATAGATCACTCACCTTACGGGAAAATACGAGTCAGTAAAATGGGCCGAAACGTAGATGTCGCATGACTAGTACATGGGCCGAGATCGAGGTGTCTTATTTTCAGCCCAGTGTGCTGCAGTTTTCTGTAGCATTGAATTAATTTATAGGTATCGATACACGCACGAAGGTGCCGGACTAAGCTCGGGTCCGCTGCAAACATTCATTCCCGTTCGGCGCGACGCGAACGAGTCGCGACCTTCACTCATAAAAACGTGTTTATAGAGTATAAAAACATCATAATGTACATTTTTTGTTTAGATTTCATTTCAAAAAGACATTTATTATTCACTATAATCCGATTTAGAAGAAGTTTATGATATATTTTTGTTAAGATTCAATGATGAATTTTGATAAGAAAATTGACGAGCCATGTGCACATATCGTTATCATTGGCGTCGATAAGGGGTGTTTTTATGGGTTTTGTCTCCCCAAATATGCTGCAGATGAGAGGCCTACACGGGCCGGGCCGTATTTTTCAAACTGCGGGCCGGGCTTTGGGTTCTTTTTATTAACAATGTAATTTATGAATTGTAAGGAGTACGTGACAGAGCCCTGCACAAGAGGTTTAATGAAAGTCCGGCCCGGCTCTGCCCGATGATGAAAATTTCAAACCCGGCCCAGCTCGGCCCGATAAAAGAAAATGTGCTGCGAGCCCGGCCCGGAGCTGAATATTTAAAGCCCAGCCCGGCCCGGCCCGGCCCAGCACCAAAAAAGATTGAATTAAATAAATAAAATTACTGTTTTCGATATTAATTTTTGAAGTTGCGCATTATTTCAATCGGCTTAAAAATTGAAAACAATTGCTACCCTACTTAAACTTTCTTAAATTGCTAAAAGTATATTCTTCATCCTAATTTTATAAATAAATTTAAATACCTTATTATGTTTTCGACGTAATCCCATTTCGAACTAGCCGAGCTAATTTTTGAATTTGCGCATTTCCTCTTTAAGTGAAAATAATTAAAAACAAATATTTCCGTTTCCAAACTTAAAAATTATTGAAAGTATATTCTCCATCCTAATTTTATAAAAAATAGAAAAATCTCTTGTTAAGATTTCAACATAATCCTATTTGAACAAAACTGAATTCATTTATGAATCTGCGCATTTATCCACTTGGTCAAAATAATGAAAAAGTACAGATTTTAAACTAAAAAAAAATGATGCACTTATTCACCTCCAGAATTATATAAAAATTTAAAAAAATTGTTTAGATTTGAATAAAATGACATTTAAACACAGCTAAATGAATCGGTTTAATCTACGCATTTTCAAGTTAGCTAAGAAAATTAAAAACAATATCTACCAGTTGAAAACTTTTAAAAAAATTGAAAATATATCCCTAGTAGCACAAAATATTTCTTAAATATTGAAAAACATATTTCTGTGATATTGGTTATGACAGGTTTTTATAAGTTTTAGCAATATTTGTATGAAATGTTAAGGAAATATTACTATGCATATATTTTTGCAATATTTGTAAAAAAATGTTGAAGAAATATCATGATATATGAGGTTGTGGTGCGGATCCCAAAGGCATGTACATTATTACTGAGCATTCAAGATGTGTGGGGGTAAAGTTTGCTCAGAGTGAGAAAGTATTGAGAGAACACGACAACAAATTTCCGAAGCCATTTGACTTTAAGACAGGCACTGCGTAACACGTCTCGAGTGCTTGGTACAACTCTACTTACGGTCAAATATCACACTTTGAAGCTGACACATAAATTATACACTGATTGAGAGAATATACAGGAATATATAACGAAATAGGCACTAGCACAGACGTTTGCGTGTAAAACAGTTCAAACCGTGGCAGAATTGACAGAGACAGTACAGTGTTGCCTTTTTCTGTCATCCATATATTTCTTTGGATATATTTATAAAATGTTACTTGCTAAATATAAGGATTGAAATATATAGAATATGTTTATAAAATAATTTCATTTCAATATTTCCAAAGATATATATATAAATATTTACTTTGGCCTTTTAATATTTCCGAAACGTAAAAATGTAAAATCAATATTTGGAAAATATTTCTGACACATATTGTGCTACTAGGGATATTTTCCTTTCGAGTTTTGTAAAAATTTCAATAACCCCCATTTGAATCGAACTGAGGTATTTTTTGAAGTTGTTTAATTACTATTTGGTTAATTTAAATTTTGGTGTGCGTAAAGATGTGAAAGTTTTTATGATTACATTTTGATATAATGTATTCCTATTTAAACGGAAATGATTTTTTTTTCAATTTACGCATCATCAAGTTTGCCTACAAAATTCAAAATAATGACACCGGTTCTAAAATGTTTGAAAGTATATTTTCCAACTGAATTTTCTAAAACCTTCATAAATTCTATTTCTCGATTTTGATATAACCTATTTAAATTAATTTTTGAAGTTGCTTGGTTGGCTAAACAAAATTAAAAACAATTTCTGCAAATTTCAAATTTTCAAAAATTGTTGAAAGTATTCTTCTCCAATATTGCACAGAAATTTCAAAAAACACATATTTTATATTTTTTCACACAATCTGTTCAAACCTAGTGGTTTGCAAGATCGGATCAAACTTATGAAAGATGGAAATGACAATTTTTTCTTGAAATTCTAATAGTCAGTTTACTAAAAAGAAATTTCGAAAAAAACTTATTCTTTATAAGTTGTTCATTTTGATATTCCCTATGATTGTTATTAATAAATTTGATGGAACTATTATTGTTTCATAATTTTAAATTAGGGGTGGTTCGGCAGCAGTACCTAACCACCTTGAATACGCGCCTGGCTCGATGAAATAAAATGTTTTGTCGACCCGGTCTGGCCCGGCTCGGAAATAGGCAAGGAAAGAAAAAAGTTATATTGTCTTGAAGGTTTTATGTGGTCGATAAACTCTTGCTCTTGTAGACGTCTTTGAAGATTTTCAATTAACTCAAGAATTAATCAAGATCCGATCGAAAACTGCTTTTCAATATTTAGGCATAGATGTAGTTACATCCCACTGTAAAAGAATTTAGAACAGAATTGCAGCACAAAATGCACGTCAGATTGCAGAGCCCATTGAAGCTGCAAATTGCAACGTTGATGAAGACGAGCAATGTGGATGAATCCGAACAGTTTACAGACAAATTGGCGCATGTGACTGAATTTTCACCACAAGGAAATAGTGAAAGTATTGAGCAAGACACTGAGATTGATGAAGTTAATTTAGCAGAATGTCTCCCCGAGAAAAATTGATACTTTAGAAACGCAAACAATTACCTATTATGTAGCTAGGTACATGATATTTAAGAACAAGAAAAATGAATGCGCTAATTGCGAGAGGGAATGTAAAAAAGGGAGAGATTCCCGTCGACAGAAACGAGTTGCTGATATTTAATAAGTATTAAGGCGGTAATGACAATACGATTATTTATGTAGACCAACAATAGTACATTATTATACAAGTTTAATAAGAGGGTATATTCTGGCACGAGTGGGATTGGAGCAGAACTCGCGCAGCTAACAATGAAATAATATCGTCATTAATAATTTATTTCATATTTCCAATATGATTGCTCGTCGCTCAATTTTCTGCCCGAAAAAGATTGTCGTGGGGTGTTTATTTATTTTTCTCGCTGTTTGTTTACATAACAGCCACGCGGTTGTATTACCCGACCGAGTCTACCTTCCGTAGGCTGAATGGATGAATAGAGACCTCACAATTATTTTTTCTCAACTACTCCCAACGCTCAAATATCAAGTCGCGTAGCATTACAAAAATGAACCACCGGAGCAGCACTTTACTGTGGATGTCGCGCTAGGCGGGGAGTGGAGGGGTCATTTTCAACACGACTCGCCGAAATACATGCCGGTGAGCGATCTATACAATACTTCAATCAACGGTATAACTGAACAGGATCCGTATTGACTATCCAAATAAATATATAACAGCACCAGATGAGTAATTCCTTGGAAAAACTTTCAAACAAAAACAATTTCCACAATCATCCAGAATTTAATCAAACAATAACTGAATGCGCAATCGAAAACGTTTTCCACGATTATTTAGTCAATCAATAAATAGATAAGTGGATAATACGATATAATTCGTGTACGCTAAAATTATTAATCAATGGATACTTTCACACGCAATAAACCAACAACTATGTTGTGAAGTGTAAGATAAACAGGCTTAATCGTAACAGTGGCTGATAATCGTATTTAGGTCACTGTGTTACAGATAACTATCGCGTTTGGACCAAATATTATGCAAAACGTACATATTAAGTGTTATAAATTAAAATTCTTTATTTATTTAATAATCGTTCTATTTCAAGAAGTATCTCGAAGTAAACGACAATCAGTTTATTAAATATTATATTATTTTTGGTCTATTACATTTGGATCGATGAAGCTGTTACTTGTTGAAACTCCATGGTATCATTTAATAAAAACGCTGATGCAGTGTAAGGTTTTAAATTAGTTTTATTGTTCTACAACAATTGTTTCACGGTGTCAGCAATTATTACGACAACGTAACTAAGCATTGCATCCATGGTTACAGGTACCGTAAGTGGCTGATAACATTCGTGGTGTTTGTTGTCCTTGACGACGGAACTTAATTTTTCACTTACGGACCTAGGAAAATAACAGAAACGTAACGCTCCAACATATAGGCGAGCAACACATTTTCGTCTATAGCATCGGCATCCTTTTTACATAACCACTGCTTAAAAGCGTCGTAACACGACACGACTCATACCTCTTTTTCGATTTTGTCGGCAACAGGTTCGACACGCAATATTCGCAGCTTAGTTAATATCCATGCCCGCAGAAAGTTTCACTGGATTGACACAAACAAACAAAATTCGACATTGTTTTCTCGGTTGCTGGGTTACCATAGGATGCATAGGTGACTATAAAAATTTTGATCCCAAATGTTACAAGCCGTATTTTAGAATATGTTCTGATCTTTTTTAAGTATTATATTTTCGGTAGCGGAAAAAGAATAATAAGCAACACGGAACGTAATGACAACTAACATTTTTGGCAGGCGACGAGCCTTGGCTCCGCCTCGGCTCGTATTCGCCTACCTCAAATGTTAATACGTCCTTATGTTCCTTGTTGCTTAAATAACTATTATTTAATGCATCTGCAACAAATGAGGTTCTCTGAAATTTATTTATATGAATACAAAATTTAGTTAATATATTAAACTGCTTAAAAACAATTCCATTAAATTTTGTCCTTAATTATTGTTTCCTTGAAAATTTCCATATTGCCTAAATGATTTACATGGCATGTTTTTCCGAATAATTATATATAATAAGCAATTACTAATGCACACGTCTCATTAACATGCAAGTCATCACTGGGCACTCGCATGGAATTATAAAAGTTATTATTTTACAACAATATTTTTTCCTAATATATATTATCGATGGAATGTTTTTCTGAATAATTATGTTATGATATAATTATATTAGTATTAAAATTGTTCAAATTTTAGATAAAATAAATGAATTGTTTAACCTTCTGGGCGGGGCGTCAAGTCTGTGAGACCCGGTGCGCGAATAAATGTTCGTCAATTTTCAGCAAACTGTTTTTTCAAGTTGTCTAGCCGAGTACCTTAATATTTTCTTCTTTAGTTCACGTTTGGAAAGCAAAGAGTTTGTATGATAAAGTCTGGCCGCGCTATGAAGGCATCCGCGGTGCTATCTGTAAACTTTGAAGAACCACTCATTTATAAATAGAAGCCGTTAGTGCACCAATAGCTAGGCTGTAAAGTGTAAACATCCATGAGTGTAAAGTAACAAAATGTCCAATCACTTCGGATGCGGCTATTCCGACCCTTCGTTAATCACTTCAGACGCCTTCATAGCGCGGCCAGAGTATATTATGGTTATTTGAAATTAAAAAAATAAATTTAGTCAAATTTTATGTAGGAGATTGCCCGCTACGGTGTCAAGATTTAGGGCGCCCCGCCTGGAGCGTTTAACACCAATCACTCGAGACGGGTTATACCCTGACTATCTTAAATTCATTTGGCACCGGAGATTTGTTGTCACATTCTTTCACATTCTCAATCTGCGCAAATTTTACCCTCACAACTCTCAAGTGGTCGGTAACACTGTAGTTCATATTATTAAGCATAGTAATACTATCAAGTAAAATATTGAAATTCTAGATTTACCAAATACAAAAACCCATCAAAAATGACCTCAAGGTGTAAATAGTCAAGAAACTCTAAACCACATTTTAATTTGGCAGTATTAACATCTATTTCATATCATTACTCTTAAATATAGTAATTGAAATTAATAATAAATTAGGTAATCTTGCAGTTTACGATCCTAATTAATGGACTGAAGTAAACGCAACAACTTATTGTTTAATATCTTAAATTGCCAAATTACCAAAACAATAAAAAATACATATCAACTTACTTAGTTAACGAAGTCTTCCTGAACAACACACTATCACGCTTGAGACAAACTTTCTTATTAATGTACACCCCGTGAGCGACAGCCGAATCCACGATACTCAAGAAACTCCGATACCCGTTGCCGGGGGTGTTTTCATCGTAGTCGTACTTATGCGCAACGGCTTGAATGGCCAACACGAGGGGCCACATCTCGTCGACCTCCTCCTGCATCGCCATGAATGAAATGAACAACCGCTGTCCATTCTCGGTGCAATCGTGGGAGAAATAATCCGCGTTGTTGCTGCAGAGATCCTTAAAGGCCTTAATGTTCAGATCTTCACTCGGAGCGCACGTTCCGTTCGTAAGATTCGGCGGCGGTGACTCTGCCATGGTCGTTACGTTGCTTTCCGAGCGTGTTTGTTTGATGCGGGCTCAAAACGAGACTGTCATCGCGTATTTTGGTTTAAATTCGATATCCGCAGCGGATTGTTAGCACTTGACAATTTTTATTTTAGAAAAACAAACGTCAAAGTCGTCAAACGTAACGTGAAGTTGGCGTTTCCTGTTTCCAACGTACAGAAAATTATGTTACTAACATGTAAAGGTAAATTAATGATGTACAAGTTGCTAACAACTATTTTAATCATCATTCACTTATTAGTATGTGGTGTAGCTTCTAGATGGCGCGTTACAAGAGTTGCAATGCAATAATAAAGTTCACCATCTTTGTAGCCTTTATCTATTTAAGCGCAACAGTGCTACCAACCTAGATGTGTAGCCATTATACGTGCATGGTGCTGCTTCTAGATGGCGCGTTAAAAGATTTTTTTTTTAAAGGAAGGATGTTTGATGGAATTGTGGGTTAAGGAGAGTGAATGACTATGAGGAAATTAGCGTAAGAGATTTGCTATTCGGCCACTAACGTACATAAGTTTTTGAAGATTTCATTTTAATAATTAATGGGACATACACTACACATTCATAGACCCTCACGGCCACTTCTTCGTTTCGAAAAAGTGACCGCACGGATGGGGTTCGAACCCACGACCACGAGGCCACCGCAGCCCCGTTAAAAGAGTTGCAATTCAATAATAAAGTTGACCATCTTTGTAGGCTTTATCTATTTAAGCGCAACAACATGCCCTGCGCACTCCATACGAAATAAATTGTTCGTATTGGAGCTTCGCACTGGAAACATAGGATGGCGTAAGTATCGCCAAACAGGCTAGAATTTGTTACAGCAAATGACGCTAGATGGCCCAACCTGCTAATACAATTTGAAATCTCGTCCGTAATTCATTCAACACCAAGCGATAATGAGCGAGGCCGAATATATGTAAACAAACAAAACCGTAAGTATGTGAATATTCGATTCCTTTCAGTTATTCGTCTGTTAAAACGAAAAGAAAGTCGTCCATACCCTTCGCGTTATAAAAATATTATAAATAATGAGTCGTTATTGTGCCATTAAATTCTGCAAAACTTACAACAGAAACACTTATATGCATTCATTCACTAGAAAGGAACCGGTAAGTGATATTTATTACAAGTACATTTCTTTATTGTCTGTATGAAATTTTGGATGTCATATTGTTATTTTTTGGGACAAAATATTGTTATCGTTTATTTCTCATAGGTGACGAGGAAATAATTCCATCGTTTGATTCTCTTCATTTCCTAAAGTGTGTGAGAAATAATTTAATGAAATACCATGGCACATTCAAATGGAAGGGAACAAAATTTTCTTCTTGCTGGTTGGATATCGATATATAATATTATTATTATACTGTAAGTAACCATTTGTGCAATTTGCAATAAATATATTATTTTAATCAATGACTTCTTATTACTCCTAAATTTGATTTTAACAAGTACTGTGAAATTTGGAAACCCACTAGCTCTGCAACCCGTTCTACCCGCACCCGCTTTTGCTTCGCCAGCGCCATCCCATGACTACAGTGACGAATTAAAAATGCGGTAAATGTTTTATTCAGAGAATCGCCGATCTATTTTACTTTATCTATGGCAACAACCTTATTCAATACTTTACCATCTATGTACACATTATCTCTTACCAAGAGCAGACATATATTGAGGTTAGAATTTTAATAGCCTCAAATTTGAAATAAAATGACCACCTTACGACCATTTACTTGTGATGATATGTACAAGTTTAATAATGTGTAAGTATGCATTATATATTTATCCAATAGTTATTGAATGGAACTTTATATAACATCCCTTTGCTATGTAATAACATACATATAAAAACAAATATAAATATTCATCGTAATCAGTTAAAATATTTACTTAATACTGCAATTAATGTTTGTGAATGCAAATAACTAAGCTTAGTTACTAATTAATAACATGCTAACAATTGTATTATTACCAGTAGAAAATGTTGGTTTTAGCGAGGTTTTGTAGGCTTCAGTTAGTCCCTGCCCAATTTTCAGTGCAATAGCTCCCCTCAACTAATAATTCATATCCAGGAAGGTTTAAAAAAATATATCCTCTTCCTACGTTACAAAATTCAAGTGCGAATTGGTTTTCATGCGTTGAAACGAACGACCTAATGACATAACATGCGGCAGACACTTTTCACGCAGACACAATTAGAGATAAGCATAGATCATAATAAACGTATTTTTATTTATTAACATGTTCTACTCTTCTTTCAAGAAATTTAGACCCCTTGACGGAAACATATGGCCTATCTTTTTATATGCAATATTTAGCACATTGGCCTGAATATTTTCAAGTTGCTGAATCGCCCAGTGGCGACATAATGGGTTATATTATGGGAAAGGCTGAGGGTCACGGAGAAAACTGGCACGGACACGTCACGGCCCTAACCGTTTCCCCGGATTATAGAAGATTGGGACTGGCGGCTTCGCTGATGAACTTTTTAGAAGATGTATCCGAGAAGTGTGTAATTCTTTTACGGCGTGCCGTGAAAAAGAGATTATAATTTCGGTTTTTAGGAAAAGGGCATATTTTGTTGATCTCTTTGTGAGGGTAAGCAACAAAGTGGCAATTAATATGTACAAAAATTTGGGTTATATCGTGTATAGAACTGTGCTGGAATATTATTCTGGAGACCCGGATGAAGACGCTTATGGTAATATTAATAACACTATATTTGTCAATTGTTTAAATATTACTTTTTATTTTCTAGATATGAGAAAAGCGTGTTCGAGGGATGTTAAACAGAAATCTGTAATACCATTAACACATCCTGTTAGACCTGAAGATGTAGATTAAGGTCATAATTGCGCATATATATCGTGTATTACTTGTAATTAAATTATTCGAAAGAGATTGTGTCTTATTTTGAGCGACATTTCTAAAGTTTTTTACTTTTCCATACAGTAATGCATTAACGACATATAAAGTTGATTGTTGATGATTAATCAATATTAAGTTTTAAGACACGTGTTTATATGAAAAATATTGCAAAATGTTTTATATTACATTTTAAGATTTACAGTAAACTGAATTACCGGCATAAATTTTAATTTGTAAATTACTGGGAAATCGCTAAATTTCCTCAGCTATTTTACACATCATTCGATTCAGTATGAAATATCTCATCGTTTGATGTACAACTCATTACTGTATATTTACATTTTGATTATGAGTATAAAGTTCGAGCATTTTGGCGCTGCTCGCAATCATCACTTGGCAGTTCAACTATCGTGCGGTAGATGGCGCGGCAGCAAAAAATTACGAATTTTATGTTTGGATTTTGAAAAGCTAATAACTCGTAACTCTGAGCGATGATTTTAATATTTAAAACGTTAAATAACCCACAAACTTCTAATCCTTAAACCAGTTTAAATAAACCGCGAAATAATAAATATTGCTGTTGTAATTATTTAATGGTTGTATTCATTTTAATAGTTCGAGCATTTTGGTGCTGCCCGCAATCATCACTTGGCAGTTCAACTATCGTGCGATAGACGGCGCGGCAGAAACCAACATTGCGAATGTTATATGTTTGGATTTTTAAAAGCTAATAACTCGTAACTCTGAGGGATGGTTTTAATATTTGAAACTGTAAATAACCCACAAACTTTTAATCCTTAAACCAGTTTAAATAAACCGCGAAATAATAAATATTGCTGTCGTAATTATTTAATGGTTGTGTTAATTTGAATGATTCAAGCAGTAATTTATAAAGGAATTAATGGTGTAATAACAAATAATGAAATAATGTTTGTTAATGTTGTATGGTTTTAAATATTCAAAACTTTTGTTCGAAAAACCATGATTTTATGAAAAATATTTTCAATTAATTAATTTAATATCTCTGATATCTTCAATGTAAACAAGTGAGTTTTCAGTTTAAATATTTGTAATTGTTTCATTTTCGTCAAAAATCAAAACGCTATGTCCGTGACAGCCCTAATCGTTTACTTTCGTTTTAATAATTACAATAATAATCAGTAACGGTTCGCGGGGTCGCCAGCCGTCTCTGCAACTGACCCTACCTATCTGTATTGCCACCTCTTGTTCCTCGGCCCTACGAGAAAAAACCCCGCGAACCGTCACTGATAATCGTAATATTTCTTTATTTCGTACAGATATAAACAGATTAATGTTCAAAATAGCATCCATATCGTAGGTTACATACTAATTATTTAGTAACCTAAAGTATTCCTTAATTGTAAAAGGTTCAATCTCTCTGTTTGGCGTGTTAGTACAATACATTGAAATAATCAATGATGTAAATTTAATTATGGTTTGATCAATGGATCTTTGCGTGTGCGTCATTGCCGAAGACCGAGTTTTCTCTCCTTGGATGACATACGTAAACACATGATTGCATCTAATTCAACTTAACGTAGAGAGAGTAAACGCATGACAATGTTGTCGGACCTAGGTTAAGCTATTTATGACTTTCACGCAAAGATCCATTGATCAAAGTTTACCTCCAAATAGGCTTCTAACAAAAACATGGTATTGATGGTGTGAATATGGTTGCATACGTTAATTCGTAGTTAGACTACGCATTCATCTAGTGCAAGTATAATAATGAGAATAATACGAAAATGCACATTTGATATGCATTTATAAAAAATTTAAAATAAATAAATTTATCAATATCTAAGAAACCACACGATTTTTACTAAAATAGATTTTTATTTAATACAATGAGAATGCAATATGGACAAAGAAAGATTTTATAAAATTATAATTTTCGAGACTAATAATGAATACTTTGAAAAGATAATTTTATTTTTGTAACTAATACATTTATTTAAATTAATAAGTCAACAGTTTAAAACACAATGGAATAAGTGAAATTTTCAAGCCCGGCTAGCTCAGTCGGTAGAGCATGAGACTCTTAATCTCAGGGTCGTGGGTTCGAGCCCCACGTTGGGCGCACTTTTTGTTTTTATTTTTCTTATATTTACTGATACAACACATGAGATTAATTAATATATTGTTACTATTTTATATTATTACTGTTATTACATTCTTTTATGAAAACTTTCGAAATGTGCAAATTTATGCTATATTATTAGCATGCCAATATCTCCTTAGCAACGAGCTGCGTTAAGATACATTTAACAACATAAGAGTTAAGAAATTTATTAATTATGAATTTCTTTAAAATACCAGTGTTGTTAAAGGTACCTTAACGCAACTCGTTGCCAAGGAGATATTGGCATTCTAACACTGTAGGATAAAATAATTAAATTGAAAACCTTTTAAAATAGAGAAAATAGATATTTATGCATCAAGGGAGATATGGAATGTTTTTTTCCCGAGGTCGACAGGTTTATGTCAAGAACATTAATATCTCCCGTCGTGCATATAATATTTTATTTTTTAGTTAAATATTAGTAATTCGTAAAAATACTCAGTATACCGATCTGAAATATGTGTTTTCATGGTTGCTATGACTTTATTTTAAATCAAACCGCCCGCATTACATGAACTGACGTTTATTTAATTTGACGTTAATGCTTTAACATCAAACGTACGGTTGTGAATAAAGTAGTGAACAAACCTGGAAGAAAAGTTTAATTCCTATCTCGCCGTAAAGTTGGTCGCAAGCAGACGCAAGATTGTCTATCTTCAACCATCGTCTTGAGTGGAGAATTTGGAAATTGTATGTACATAATATTTGTCAGGTAAACAGGAGCAGACCTCATATCTCCCAAGGGAGATATAACTCATATCTCCCGAGAGAGTTTATGGTACGTTTTCATGCTTTGCATCCATGACGATAATAGTAATCAATAATAATCAATTATGTGCTCAAAAAACATAATTGATTATATTTTGGGTGTTATTAAATTGAAATATATCGTGTAGACGAGTATAACATTTTTAAATTTTGGCGGAAATCGAAGTAATTTGCCACCCCGACACCAGGCGGCGCCAAAAATCATGTTTGCGAAACAGCAGAAGTGTTTTTTTTATAAATTCTTTCTCGCCACCGATGCGAAAAAAAAACAACCACTATATTCTAATGCGCAGGCGCAACCTTGAATGTATTAAATATATGGAAATAGCACCGAGTTAATTTACCCTCTTTGTAAGCTGGGTTGCCTACAGTCATACCAATTTGATTTAATCCCCCTCTCGCGGGCGTTTACCGTACTTTTGATGGGTACCCTACCGTTAACATGCAGGTTTCATTTCTAAAGGTATGTGTTCTGCGGAGTGACCTACATTACCAACGCAAGAAAAAACTTCAAGGCCAAGTAAATCAACGGTTCCATGGTGTAATGGTTAGCACTCTGGACTTTGAATCCAGCGATCCGAGTTCAAATCTCGGTGGAACCTGATTCATTTTTGAGTTTACCGAACGTTCAATGCCTGCAATGGTAAAAAAGGCTATAATTTATTTATATAACATTACAGCTTAAACTGGTCTGCTACCTTAAAGTAAAATCCCTCTGATTGTAGATAAATAAAATTACTTAGAAAAATTACAATAAATAATAGCTATTATTACAACTAGGGAAATGTATTCATATTTCCCGTGTTGTAATCAATAGATTTTTCTGATTGAAAGAATATTGTTCTGTAAATGGGAAAATATTGGATTGTAAATTTTTGAATTTAACTGATTGGTAACGTTGCTAAGGGCCTTGTTTGTAAATATCACAGTTGACTGGTTTGATTTGTTTTGTTGTTTCAAAAAATGAAATGTCAAACTATAGTCCATTTTTTTTAAGATTACAGTAACTAGAAGACTGATTTACACCATTAAAATATGTGAATCTGGTGACAAATATTGGTGCCAAATTCAAATCTAGTGGATTACATGTATAATGTAAAAACTATGAATTTTATAACGGATATAGAAAAAATTATTTGTTTTGAAGTTGATAAATTTGATTTAAAAAAATGCAACATTAATTTCATGTCATACACATGTGTGACTATCAAATTAATTTACAGTGATATAAGTTGTGTTGACATGATGAAAGCAAAAACGTACTTACCTTTTAAAATTTCATTTAATGAAAGTGTTTTTCAAGTATGTTATACTTCCTATACTGTGTACTATGACGAAATGGTAATAAAAAATGCAGTGATGTTTAATTTTGGAATTTAATGAAAATAATACACATTTTAAATATATATTTATTACACTTTTTTTTATTCTGTATCAGAAAAATCCTCTTCATTAGATGAGCCGGTGTTCACATTGAATTGTAATTGCATTTCTTCAACAATATTGTCTAATTTGTACAATTCTATCTCTTCTTTTTTTATGTGTTCAACACATTTACCCCATTTTCTGGTGTCACTTGCCGCAAACCTTCATGAAAAAAGATTTTTTAGATCTGGCAATTTAAAAGTTTTATAATTTTTTTTCCACATACCCTTTTACTTGTGCCCATACGAGCTCAATGGGATTTAATTGGCAGTGGTAGGGTGGCAATCGTAACATTTGTCGGTTTGTGTTTTTAACAATTTCATCAATTCTATAGGGCACAGGATGGTTACTAACATATTTTTTGGCAGCAATTAACAATTGAATTTTTAACATGTCATCATATATTGCGACCCCTTTTTCCAGCAAATATGTTTTTATATTATTTTTGGTACAAGCACTTGTTGGAACCTTCTCAAATTTAACGGAGTGGTATGGCGCGTTGTCCATTACAATAACCGCATTATCCTCTAAACGTGGCAAAATATTTATTAGCCATTCGTCGAATTGTGTTGAATTCATTTCATCGTGGTAGTCGCCTGAGTTTTTAGATTGAAATAATAATAACCCACCTTCTACAAACCCATTTTCATTCCCGATGTGGCAAATTATTAGACGACTACCCTTTCCTGAGGGGTTTTTTAATCCTACAGATAAATTTTCTACAAATGCCTGACGTGTGCTATATACTGTAGTATTCCAAATGTTATTTGTTGTATGGCCTGCATTCACCCAAATCTCGTCTTAATAATAGATGATGCCCCTCTTGTCTAAATTGTTTTATTTTTTTAAATACTTTCTTCTCCATTTTGAAACATGGTTTTCTCTGAAATTCCTACGTCTGCAGAGGCAAGTCTTCAGTTTTCATTGAACCGGATTTATATTTTAAATAAATGTCGTAGGCCATTAATCGCTGCCAACTTCAAACAGATTTTCCCTGCGGGTTTTTAATAACTTTCGTCGCACTCGTCGACGGAACCTCGTTATCGGACATGGTGCAAATATAAAAGTCAAGAAACAACACAGAACAATAAGAAAAAAACACAAAACAGCAACACGTGAACGGATATAATGACGGACGCAGACAGACAGAATGTTACACTTATGTCAACTATCAAAATGACAAAGATCACTAGACAAAATAAAGATGGAGAATAGAATGTGTCCGGTGTGAGTTTTCCCACAACTTCAACCAATCACTGAACAATGTCAAATTGGTCCCATCTTTCCTTGACTGTAATCTTACGAAAAATAGACTATAGGTGTTAACTCAAGCGGCGAAAGACCGTGAATGTTTGGTGTTGGGCGTTTAACACGGTATGTACTCCAGCTCTTTCGAACAAATAAATTTCAACTGTGTTATTGTTTTTGTACATTAATAAAAGTTTGCAGATTATAATAAAATTCTTTAATAACAATATTGACGGAAATGTACAAAAACGTCAGATTTATTTTGCTCCGGTCAAAAAGTTCAAATGTTATCGATGTGTTGTACATCCTATCATTTATAATAATCTGCTTCGGAATAGAAAAGCTAAATTAAATAACCAAAATAAGAAGCGACGGTTTACAATTAAATCACATCGAATCGCCATGGAGTTGAGAGGAATAGAGTTTGTTTGTTATTAATTCGAGTGTGATTTCCAAGCAATTTTTTAACCCACCATTGGTAACGCAAATTTAATGGAGACGCCTGTCTTTCAACTGAAGATTTTTCGAAACGTGTTACTAATAGTTCATTTTTACTTTCTCC
The DNA here is from genome assembly GCA_910593695.2 of Ocypus olens. Lineage (NCBI taxonomy): Eukaryota > Metazoa > Arthropoda > Insecta > Coleoptera > Staphylinidae > Ocypus > Ocypus olens. The sequence continues at coordinate 62,320,735 of OU343048.1, forward strand.
GTTACAAAGTACGAGAAAGTATTGTGATCGTGATTTTTTTTCAATTTTTTTTTTACGGAAATATCCGTTTTGGGGTACCTAGATGCCATTTCAACAATTTGGGGATTTTTTTTTGTGTCTGTGTGTGTGTGTGTCTGTATGTGAGTGTGTGTGTGTGTGTGTGTCTGTGCGCGCTGTATCTCAAAAACTAATAGAGCAATTGATATGAAACTTTGAACATAAGTCTTATTTGATAATCCGAAGAACCGAAAAGCTTTTGGTAAAATTTCGTACACCGGAAGTGGGTTTTTACCTTAACTGTTTTTTGTTTTTTGCCAATATTTTCTTAAATATAAAAAATATTACAAAAACATATAAACAAACTTTGAAGACAACAAAGAAATGAACATATTTTGCTTGAAAACATTTTTCATAAAATCATTTTTATTCGAGAAAAGAAATTATTATTATTTTTTTATTTTTAGTTTATAATTATAAAACCATAATAGTTACAGCAAATTTATAATAATAATAATTGTAGAGAATGCTAAAATGAACAACTTATAAAGAATAAGTTTTTTTCGAAATCCCTTTAGTTTTTGAGTAAATTGAGTTTTTGAATTTGAAGTATAATTTTTCCATGTTTCATAATTTTGACGTTTTAAACGTCAGTTTTATCCGATTTTTCAAAACGCTCGATGTACATTTAAAATATGATTTCAATTGAAAATAAATCATGAACACGTAAATATAAATAGCTATGATCAAGTCGGAGAAAGTAACATGATGGCCACATCACCATTTTTTTAAATAAAGAAAGTATAACATAATTTGGAAAATATGTTATATACGATAACCAAAAATCTTTTAATTATCTACTAGTAAATACCATTATTTATATTTACTTATTAATCATCTGCAGGCAGCATGATCAGACAGTTCATTGTATGCATAAATTCGTAATTATTTTTAAGTCGCACATAATGGCTCAGTAATGGATGTCTTATCAAAGTTGATAACCTCAAGTTGATATGTTAGGATCGAACTGGACGAGCAGCCAGTCCATAGTTTGTTATTACCCGAAGAGGAGACAAAATCATGAGAGGTTTCATCGTTTTCAGCTTGGTCGTTATTGCACTGGCTTTGAGTGTTGTCGGCGAAGTACTACCTTTAATAGATTGTGGTGAGTAGAAATAGTGTGACGACAATAACGTCTTGCTATACTCGACGCACCGAATCGGTGGTATCATGGGTTTGCGTGATTTTCGCGTGATGTTCGCTAATTGGTCAGCGCAAACGCATGTGAAGCGTGTGTCACGCAGCCGAAATTTTTTATCACGCCTGTTGTATGTGATGTGTTTTTCTGTCTTATTTAAATGTAGTGATTACGTTCTAACCTTAAATCAGCCTTTTTCAATTACAATTAATTATGAAGTGGTAAATAGATTGATTTTGTGGGTTAAAGTAGAAAGATTTATAATTCCGGCACAGAACTAAAATGTGGCAAGGCTGTGTGAATCAGGTTTTTCATAACGTCTCAACGAACTATCACGAGGACGCGGGGTGAACGCAACGTGATCATACCACCTATTCGGTGCGCCGAGTATAGTTTGGTACACAGTTTTCTTAGTCAGTTGAATGTTGGTGATAAAAATTGCTTCGCTTTCACTGGTTTTATTATTTATTTATTTATTAACGAATTAACCTTTTACATAATAATTTAAAAATTTAAACCAACACAAATGACATAACATACATTAACAAAATTTGACTAACAATAAACAAATGGCGCAACTATACGATAATAAAAGAGACGGTAATATTGAAAAAATATACACAAGCCGAGAAAAAGAAAATAATAAATTATTTATCAATATCAGAGAGACATATGGCGGAGACTAAATTTAAGCAATGAGGTAGAATGTGCAAATAATTTAAAATTGATATCATTTTGCAATTTATTTGCATAGCACATAAGCCTGTCGATGGGATTATACATACCGTATTTAGTGAGATGAAAAGTTAGTTAGTTTTTATATGTAGCGTTCAGTAAAAATATCGTTTGACTCAAAAAACATGTATTTATGTTTCAAAAATTAAATGATAATTTATTGTATCGTATTAAAAACTATTATTATCGTTGTTATTATTTTCGCCTCGGATGTTATTCAAATTATAATTTTACCTTCTCTCATATGTTTCATTCACTAATTCATTATTTATTAACGCACAGTGTATATTATATCTATTTATAACATTGTAATTAAAATTCCATTAGCGCAGCGCATACAAATAATACTGGTCGGTTCGTTGGATCATTAAATTCTGTGATTAATAAGTAAATATTTACCGCCGACTCCAAGACATCGACAGTCATGTTCGTGGGAATAATAAACATTCACTAGGTCCTAATCTTCAAAATTCAATGAGTTCAACGTAAATATGTTCTGACAGAATAGCAACTTTTTCGATATGTTTGTCAACTTTAGACGTTGACCGTTCATTTATGTTGATAGTGATTTTTTTTTGCTGATATCACTGAACTGATTTCAATAAAATTATAGGAGTATGTAGGCAACCATAGAAGGTACCCAAATAAGCAATAAAATACATGGCATGTAATTTAAACACCCTGTATAATCAAAAATATTTTCCTGAAATATATCCTAGGATACAAGTGAACTCTGCAAAATATGAAAATCCTAACTTAATCACTAACACGGCTATAAAAGACGGGAGATAAAATGCAGGAATTATAATTCTGGTGGATGCACCGGGTAACAAATAGTTAAATTATTCAGAAGTCCAATAATTAATAATAATAATAACGTCATTACAAAATATGTTGTTAACAAATTGTGTTTCAAGGCCACCTTCGATTTTTTTCATTAGAAAGGCAATAGTTGATAAAACGAGTTTTTTGCAAATAACTTTTAATGTGTTTGGAATTGCGATAGGGTTATAATAAGAAAAAATGTTTGTTTTTAAATTCTGCATGGAACCGTGAGGGATTTTATTATTATAGCTTAGGTTTTATTGTATTTTATTGTTTTTTATTGTATTTTATTGTTTTATTGTTTTTTATTGTATTTTATTGTATTTTATTGTATTTGAGTTGTGAATATTATAATTTTAATCTACTCCACCAATAAAGAATACTGAATGATATAAAAATATATGGGGGCTCCAGTTAAAAATAAGAAATATAAAGTGCTTTAAAGTTTAAAAAGTTTGACAATAAATTATGGACACCCTGTATAATTCATATCAATCAAACTTGGTTAACGAGACCATCAGACCTTTTTTAATAATGACCTTGTATAGTATCATTAACGAGGCACTATTTCTATTTTTTATTTATTTTTTTAAACGAATGGTGCAAAACTGATTTTTTCTAGTTTCTATTTTCTTTTCTTTTGCAGATATCACTAGATGGATGAAAGTACAAGTTTATTTCGGTTTCTTGAAAAATAAAAAAAAAAACCTTGTGCATTCTATATTTTTTTTTCTGATGAGAAAAAGTATTAAGTAAGAATAATTATAAATTTGTACATTTTCAGCTGATGATGAATCCGTAAACTGTGAATTCAACGAGATACGCGTTTCCCCTTGCAAGGAAGTGCTGAAAAATAAGCCGTGCAAATTCAAGAAAGGCAGCAACGCTCACCTAGAAGTCGACTTCACCCCCAGTAAGTAAATACTTTGACTTCACCCCCAGTAAGTAAAAACTATAAGTATGGTCAACCAATAACAAGATGCGGTCAGTGAACTTTCGTAATTTACGCAAAGACAGAAAGAAAGAGAGATGTTTATGCATCTCCATGACGAACTAGTATGCTGCACAAGTATTTTATTAAATGTTAGAAAACATTTGAAAGTTCGGAGATAAATAATAAAATACAGGCTGAAAGACCGCGGGTCGATAGCCATTGAACAGAAAAATAAAGTTTATACTGTCTTTCACCCTTTAATCATATGCTGTATTGTACTTTTTACTTTCTCCGTTACGAAGTACGAGAAAGTATTGTGATCGTGATTTTTTCTTCAATTTTTTTTTTACGGAAATATCCGTTTTGGGGTCCCTAGATGCCATTTCAACAATTTCTGGAAAAAAAAAAAATTGTGTCTGTGTGTGTCTGTGTGCGTCTATCTCAAAAACTAATAGAGCAATTGATATGAAACTTTGAACATCCGTCTTATTTGATAATCTGAAGAACTGAAAAGCTTTTGGTAACATTTCGTACACCGGAAGTGGGCGTTTACCTTAACTGTTTTTTGTTTTGTGCCAATATTTTCTTAAATATGAAAAATATCACAAAAACATTTAAACAAACTTTGAAGACAACAAAGAAATGAACGTCTTTTGCTTGAAAACATTTTTCATAAAATCATTTTTATTCGGGAATTTTTTTTTTTTTTAATTTTTGGTTTAAAATTATAAAACGATAATAGTTACAGCAAATTTATGTTAATAATAATTCTAGAGAATGCTAAACTGAACAACCTATAAAGAATAAGTTTTTTTTTAATTCCTTTAGTTTTTTTCTTAATTTTTCTTCTTCCAATATACGAAAGTTTGCCGCCGTGAAAATCTTTAATCTTTAAAAAATCGCTTCAAAATTATTGGATTTTCAAAAACCAAAATTATTTGAGTAGTGCCATTTTCCCAATAAAGATTAATTTTTGTGTAATTTTTCCGATACGTTTACTATTTTTTTCTTAATTTTTCTTCCTCCAATGTACAAATTTGACGCCGTGAAAATCAAAAATTTCAAAAATCTGCAACTCGCTTGAAAATTATTGGATTTTCAAAAACCAAAATTATTTGAGTAGAGTGTCATTTTCCTAATAAAAATGAATTTTTGTGTAATTTTTCTGTTACGTTTACTATTTTTTTCTTAATTTTTCTTCCTACAATGTACAAATTTGACGCCGTGAAAATCAAAAATTTCAAAAATCTGTAACTCGCTTGAAAATTATTGGATTTTAAAAAAGCAAAATTATTTGAGTAGAGTGTCATTTTACTAATAAAAATTAATTTTTGTGTAATTTTTCTGATACGTTTACTTTTTTTTCTTAATTTTTCTTCCTCCAATGTACGTGAAAATTAAAAATTTCAAAAATCTGTAACTCGCTTGAAAATTATTGAATTTTAAAAAACCAAAATTATTTGAGTAGAGTGTGATTTTACTAATAAAAATTAATTTTTGTGTAATTTTTCTGATACATTTACTATTTTTTTCTTAATTTTTCTTCCTCCAATGTACGTGAAAATCAAAAATTTCAAAAATCTGTAACTCGCTTGAAAATTATTGGATTTTAAAAAACCAAAATTATTTGAGTAGAGTGTCATTTTTCTAATAAAGATTATTTTTCATAATTTTGACGTTTTAAAGGTCAGTTTCATCCGAGTTTACACAACGCTTGATGAACATTTGAAATATGATTAAAATTAAAAATAAACCATGAAAACGTAAATATAAATGGCTATGATACCATCAAGTCGGAGAAAGTAACATGATGGCCACATCACCATTTTTTACTTTCTTCGTTACGAAGTACGAGAAAGTATTGTGATCGTGATTTTTTTTTCAAATTTTTTTTTTACGGAAATATCCGTTTTGGTGTCCCTAGATGCCATTTCAACAATTTCTGGAAAAAAAAATTGTGTCTGTGTGTGTGTGTGTGTCTGTGTGTGTGTCTGTCTGTGCGTGCTGTATCTCAAAAACTAATACAGCAATTGATATGAAACTTTGAACATCCGTCTTATTTGATAATCTGAAGAACTGAAAAGCTTTTGGTAAAATTTCGTACACCGTAAGTGGGTGTTTACCTTAACTGTTTTTTGTTTTTTGCCAATATTTTCTTAAATATGAAAAATATCACAAAAACATTTAAACAAACTTTTTTTATTATTTTTTTAATTTTTGGTTTATAATTATAAAACGATAATAGTTACAGCAAATGTATGTTAATAATAATTGTAGATAATACTTAAATGAACAACTTACAAAGAATAAGTTTTTTTTTTTAATCCCTTTAGTTTTTGAGTAAATTGAGTTTTTATATTTGAAGTATAATCTTTCATAATTTTGACGTTTTAAACGTCAGTTTCATGCGAGTCTACAAAACGCTCGATGTACATTTAAAATATGATTTAAATAGAAAATAAACCATGAAAATGTAAATATAAATGATGATACCATCGGAGAAAGTAACATGATGGCCACATCACCATTTTTTTGTAAATGGAAACAAATTATTCGGACTTTCTCAGAATGTTGTCCAACAAAGTCTACATCAATTTCTTAGCATTTTTGATGCTTTCTACTTTACTTTTGTAATTTGTGTAATTCTAGCTCAATTTTACTGTAGCATCGGGATTATTTAGTCTAGTGTTTCTCAATGTGGGCGATATCTCCCCCTGGTGGGCGATCGACGTCTAAATTGGGCGTTTATCTGAGAATCCATATTTGGATGGCGATGGATATTTTGTGGGAGCGAATGCATTTTGAACACCAACCTGCAGATTTGATCGCAAATCAAATCGCCTAAAAAATTGATGAAGATTATGTCTTTCTAAATTAGAACCAAATGTTATTAAACTTTGCTAAAATGAAAAAAAAAACTGGCATGTATGCCAAGTTGGGTTAAATTTGCATGAAAGTTTTAAATGTTAAAAAAAAAGTCGCTACATTTTGTAAAACCATCAAAATTAAATAATTTGTCAAAAAATCGAAAACTTAATTTAGTTGATTTTGAAAACTTTCGGATTTTCGCAATTACCATGGTCTCGACATGAAAATTTTTAGTATCATTTAAAACACACTGAATGCTCTACTTTTTAAAATACAAAATATCATAATCCTAAAAATGCGTTTAACAGCTCGGCAATTTTTAAAAATTAAAAACTAGTGTTTGTTGATTTTGAACGTGGAAATCATTGACTCGACACGATTGTCTCTTGATACTTTTTTAAATACACTAAATTCGCTACATTTTGGCATTTAAATCATCAAAATAAAGTACCTCGTTTGCAAATTAAACAATTTTTCTAAATTAAAAACTTGATTTTGTTGAATGGAAAATTTTGGATTTAAACACTTAAAACACTATTAAATAGGAGTAATTTATTTTTTAACATACAAAATATCATAATCAATACATGAGGCAATTTAAAAAAACTTTGAAAAATCAAATTTTAGCAATTTGCATTGATTGGGCATGGATGTTTCCTAATACTCTTTTCAAGCACACTAAATTCGTTATATTTTGACATTTAAATTTTGAAAATCAAATAACGCGTTCGGAAGTTAAGCAATTTTTCAAAATCAAAAACGCGACTTTGTTGATGTTGGTCTTGAAAAATTTCAGATTTTGTCAGTTTTCGTACTTTGGCATGAATATTTTTTGATACTTTCTTAAGACGCACTAAATTTTTCACATTTTAGCATAACTATGAATCAAGAAATGCTTTTAACGCCTCGACAATTTTTAAAAATTGAAAACTCGAATTTGTTGCTTTTGAATTTGAAGGATTTTGTGCAGTTTTCGTTAACTCGTTATAATTATTTCTTAAAAACTTTTAAAATAAAATAAATTAATTACATTTTAACAAATAAATCATCATAATCAAAAACACGTTCAATACCTCAGCATTTTTTTTTAAATCAAAATCGCGATTTTTTTACAATAATCTTGTAAAATTTCAAATTTTATCAATTTTAATTGATTTGACATGGATATTTCTTAATATTGTTTTACATCATTAATCAATTTAAAACACACAAAATTCTCTGAATTTTGCCATTCAAATCATCAATATCAAATAATTTTTTTTTTTTTTTTGAAGAGAGGAGAGAAGATCTTTTATAGACACCCCTATAGTGGGGTAGTGTTGGAGTCCTCCCCTGAAGGGCACGAGTATACCAACTAAAAACTCTCCTCAGAGTAGAGCGGAAAGAGACCGAACCTTGACCTAGGTCAACCGCCGGGGAATATCATATATCAAATAAGGAGGTCCGAATGCCCTTATAAACCAATCAAGTTACCGTTAGGATAGAAAAACAATTAGGGCGACATCTATCGTTACAAAGTTCTGAAATAATTTAAATATATCGGCGATGGATGTCGCCCTAGTTGTTTTTCTGTCCTATCGGTTACTTGATTGGTTTATAACGACATAGTCAAATTCTATTTCTCCATCAACGATGACCGTACTTTGCTGATGTGAGACTAATATATACTGAAGGAAAAACAAAGAAACACTTTAAATTCGTGAAATTTCGACCTTTTTCAAACCGCCATAACTCGGCGTATTTTCGAAATGGTCGAAATTTCACGAATTTAAAGTGTTTAATTTTTTTTCCTTCAGTATAGATACCGAATAAAAATTACGGAATATTCAGACTCTAACTGTATTTTCATATTTGACAATATTTATTTTTATTTCATAATTAATTGTATATTTGAATAATTTTAATTTGACTAATTTTCACAGGTTTCACCTCTACAAACCTAACAGGACAGATGTATTGGTCGCAATTAGTCGACCTACCACTAATGGGCATGGACACCGACGCTTGCAAGACGTCGACTTGCCCGACAGTTTCCGGAGAAAAGACCACATACACTTATGATTTATTGATTGAAAATTTTCCAGCGGGAAAATACAGCGTGAAGCTCATCGTCGCTGACAGGGCGAAGCCCGAAGTAAACAAGTGCTGTCTCATTTATAAAATTCACATACCCACCTAAAATTCACATCCACGCTTATTTTTCATCGATGCACCCTTACGTGGCATCCTGAAATAATAAAAAAAAACAATATGTCAGTGTTATAATGCATGTAAACAATAATATACATAATGGAAGTAATTAAATATGCGTATATATTTAATATTTTACTGAACTGTTTTGCGTACGTGTTAACAATACTGCCGAATCTTTGCTTAATTACTCGTATGTATCTCAAAAACTAACAGAGCAATTGATATGAAACTTTAAACATACGTCTGATTTGATAATCTGAAGAACTGAAAAGCTTTTGGTAAAATTTCGTACACCGGAAATGGGTGTTTACCTTAACCGTTTTTTGTTTTTTGCCAATATTTTCTTAAATAAGAAAAATATCACAAAAACATTCGAACAAACATTAAAGACAACAAAGAGATGGACATCTTTTGCTTGAAAATATTTTTCATAAAATTATTGCTATTCGAGAAAAAAATTTAATAATTTTTTTTAAATTTTTGGTTTATAATTATGAAACGATAATAGTTACAGCAAATTTATGTGAATAATAATTGCAGAGAATGCCAAAATGAACAACTTCTAAAGAATAAGTTTTCTTCGAAATCTCATTAGTTTTTGAGTAAACCGATTTTTTTAATTTGAAGTATAATTTTTCCATCTTTCATAATTTTGACGTTTTAAACGTCATTTTCATCCGAGTTTACGCAACGCTCGATGTACATTTAAAATATAATTTCAATTAAAAATAAACAATGAAAACGTAAATATAAATGGCTATGATACCATCAAGTCGGAGAAAGTAACATGATGGCCACATCACCATTTTTTTAATTTTAAGTATAATTTTGACGTTTTAAACGTCAGTTTCATCCAAGTCTACAAAACGCTCGATGTACATTTAAATTGAAAATAAACCATGAAAGCGTAAATCTAAATGATACCATTAAGTCGGAGAAAGTAACATGATGGCCACATCACCATTTTTTTAATTTTAAGTATAATTTTGACGTTTTAAACGTCAGTTTCATCCAAGTCTACAAAACGCTCGATGTACATTTAAATTGAAAATAAACCATGAAAGCGTAAATATAAATGATACTATCAAGGAGAAAGTAACATGATGATCACTTCACCATTTTTTTTAATGTTGAGAATTTCTATTTTTTAACACTAAATTACACATTATTAGAAATATAATTCTTTAGAAATCAAAATTCATCCTTGTAAAATATTATTACATAATTTTTGTATCTATCCAGTGCCAAAAACGCTTAATTTTTCGAACGTGTCTTAAACAATAGTTTTTGTTGCTACCGCGATAAATCGATTATAACCGAACCCAAACACTCGACAAACGATCCAATCCAATTAGAATTAAACCCCTCTTTAATAACAATAATCCTCACCCCAATTTAAAGTCCCGATTAAGCTAAAATCGACGCACAATATCTCGAATATTATTGCCACGTGAATTATAATATAGCGGTTGAATAATTCCCACCCTTCTCTTAATTCGGACCTGAAATTGTATAATGCGGGGCTTACTACCTTATCCGGCGTGTATTTAAGCCCATTAGAAAATTGCATTCGTTGTATAGGGGGAGGGGGGTCGTAAAACCCCCGACGAAATTTATTGCACTTTTTCGTCTGTTTACTTTAGGCGACGGAAAAATGCACAAGATGCGACATGTGCCGCCGCACTTCGTGCTGTTTATTTTACTTTATGGATACACACCGTACTACCCTTATTATTTAAGGGATGGAATTGGGAATAATGCTATACAAATAGCGCAGATGTGACTTGAAATTTATTGGCTTGCGTGAGACAAGTTGTATTCGTTTATGGAATATTATAGTTCTTGTTTAGAGACATGTAGTATGACGACAGAGTATTCATTATTATAAACAAATCTTTATGCAACTTTCTTCAATCTAAGGTAAAGAGGAATTTTTGTAACACTTTTAATAAAGAAAAAACGACAAACGGAAAACCAGATTCCTTAGGGATTCCGAATTTCCACTGGAGAGATCACTGTCACGGAAACACGGTACAAGCACATCATTTTTGTATTGTGGAAAGAAAAAGATAATAATAAATAAATAAATAAATAAATAAGGTTTATTTACGGATTCTCCATTACAAAAAAATACATAATTAATTATTTCTTAAAACTAAAATATAGATTGATTACGCATTAACTATTTAACCTGGTTAGTTTTAAGTTTTTGACAATCGACGCGTTTTAAATTTCGTAATATTTCTTTGTGCGACATTGCGAAGAAATCTATATTAAAATTAGCGTAAAGGCAATTTGAATTAACGAATAATGAAGATAATTGAATGAAAATTACCATACTATCAAAATAAAAGATTATATTTGAATTAAACTCCTTGTCCCTAGCCGTGTGTGACGGTATGGCTCAGGCCTACGTGAAAAAAAATCCTTGTGTTTCATATTGATATATTCAGTTGCTTGACAAAGGTTTTTCGACAATAGTCATTTTTAAAATTATAAATTATATTCGATATTTTAAAATTTCGATCAAAACACACAACGAAAGACAGCCAAGATTTTTACACAATTTGATTTTGCTTTTATTAAAACAATATCTACGAAGAAAAAATATCTCCGTGCTCTACCATACATCAATTCAAGCTACAGTTACAAACTTATTTTTTTGTAATAATTATTATCAATCCGACTTTCCTGAATTACTAGTTGACCAGAGTGTGTCCTTCAAGTCGTTCCCAAACATAAATTAAGCGGCAGGAAGCAAGTGTATTACAAAGGACATATTTTAGAATTTAGCAAAAAGGGACCGCAATAATTTATATACACGGTGGAATAACCGTGGGGTTCCAAGGAAAATAAAAAAGAATCACAAACGGGACGATCCTAGAGTATGCACTTACTTTATTTTCATTAAGGGCCGCCGCACAACACATGGTAATTTAGTACCGACGAGCAAATGCACCCTTCCGCCTCTGCCGGAATAATGGGAACTGTCCATTACAGGCTAATTTAAACAAAATGCACATAACAACGATTATTCCACTAAAGTAAACAGAATTATTTTAAAAGTACAGTAAAAAAAATACTGTTAATTGGTTTTGAGCAATTAATCTTGTAACAAAATTAAAAATAATAACTTTGTTACTCACAAAAAAATTATTTTTATCTGAAACTGCTATAAAAATATGTGAATATGTGAACATTCTGGCGACTAGACAATGCGAAAATTGATTTGCATACGTATTCGTTGAGAAATAAATTATTTAATATCAAAACTGCGCTCTGAAGAGATTTAAAATATTCAATTTAGCATTTAACTAGTTTTTCCTAGGCTGAAGTTTGATGCATGTGAAATTGTGTTCTTTATGTGAAATTGTGAAATGTAAAAATGTAAGAAAAGTAACTGGTGACGAACGACGGCTCCGCTGCGCTGCGCCGTCGTCCATGCGATTTTTTTAACCCGTTTTTGCCCGACGAGTTTTTTTTTCTTCAAATTTTCATATTTTTCTTATCACAGAAGATTCAAACGACAAATGTGCGTCATCCTTCAGTGGACAGTGGTCTTAACGATCATAAATTCTGAAAAAACAAGCGACTCGGAACGCTGAAGCACGTGAAAGTCTTTGAAAATAGATGTTCCACTGATGGAACAATGAGCACAAATGGGTTAAAGCCAGTTGTATCCTCTGCGATTCCTGAAAATTTTGGCTTTCCGACTTGAAAAGAAAAAAAAAATTGTCCTTAAAAGAAAAACGAACCCAGGGGATGCAAATGGTGCGTAGGGGTAGTTCCAAAAATTTTGAAAAAAATATCTTCTGCCATCCCTGAAAATTTCAGCTTTTCGACTTTAAATGAAAAAATAATCCTTAAAAGAAGAAAAACGAACCCAGAGGGTGCAAATATGACGCGTAGGGGTGGTTCCAAGATGATGATGAAAAAATTCCCAATGAAAGCCAATTATCGCTTCTGTCATCCCTGAAAGTTTCAGCTTTTCGACTTGAAAACAAAAAAAATACGTCCTTAAAAGAAGAAAACCGAACCACCCCCTGGGTTGGTGGCGTTCGTTGGCGCGTAGGGGTGGTTCGAAAATTTTTGAAAACATTCCCAATGAAAGCCAGTTATCCCTTCTGTCATCCCTGAAGGTTTCAGCTTGAAAAGAAAAAAATACGTCCTTAAAAGAAGAATTTTTTTTTACCTGTTTTTAAAAAAATCAATTCTCGGAAACGGGGCAAAAATTGAAAAAAGTGGCCCGACCAATTTTAGATATTTTCTTTAAGATTATTTTAAGGCATACCGGAATCGTCAAGCTCTGGCGGTTACGGAGGAAATATATTTTTTTTTTTTGAAACGTGCAAAAATCGAAAATCTGCGTTTGAAAAATTTGAATTAAGCAATTTAAAATAGGAAATAAAACAAACTACTGAGAAGCTAAAATCGTCGTTAAATTAACATTTTAACGACTATACTTAGGTATATGTACATGAACACAATTTTTAGTTGCAATTTCTAAATTTTTGGTTCTTTTTTTTTTTTTTTCCTGGCGTCGGCTACTAGGCCATCTACCACAACCATGGTAAATTTTTGGTTCTAAGTTTCGTATTTTTAACCTCAATTTGACCTAAATTTATGTATCTTGGGGCTCTACAATTTACATTTTTGGTCCTAAACTTTGGATTTTTGGCTCCAGTTTTTAAATTTCGGATTCTAAATTTCATATTTTTGACCTCAATTTGACGTAAATATTTTGGAACATCCATTTTACATTTTTTATCCTAAATTTTGAATTTTTGGTTGCGATTTCTAAATTTTTGGTTCCAAGTTTCGTATTTTTAACCTCAATTTGACCTAAATTTATGTATCTTAGGGCTATACAATTTACATTTTTGGTCCTAAACTTTGGATTTTTGGCACCAGTTTTTAAATTTTGGATTCCAAAATTCATATTTTTGACCTCAATTTGACCAAAATATTTTGAAATATTCATTTTGCATTTTTATTCTAAGTTTTGCATGTTTGGTTGCAATTTCTAAATTTTTGTTTAAATTTCATATTTTTAACCTTCAATTTGAGCGAAATTTATGGATTTTAGACTCTATAATTTGCATTATTGGTCGTAAACTTTGGATTTTTGGTTACAGTTTTTAAATGTTGGATTCTGAATTTTGTATTTTTGACCTCAATTTGACCTAAACATTTTGAGATTTATAATTTGCATTTTTGATCTTAAACTTTGGATGTTTGGTTGCGGTTTGTAAATTTTTGGTTCTAAATTTCGTATTTTTAACCTCAATTTGACCTAAATTTATGTATCTTGGGGCTCTACAATTTACACTTTTGGTCTTAAACTTTGGATTTTTAGCACCAGTTTTTAAATTTTGGATTCTAAATTTCATATTTTTGACCTTAATTTGTTCTAAATATTTTGGAATATTCATTTTGCATTTTTTATCCCAAAATTTTGCATATTTGGTTGCAATTTCTAAATTTTTTGTTTAAATTTCGTATTTTTAACCTTCAATTTGAGCGAAATTTATGGATTTTCGGCTCTATAATTTGCATTATTGGTCGTAAACTTTGGATTTTTGTTCCAGTTTTTAAATTTTGGATTCTGAATTTCGTATTTTTGACCTCAATTTGAGCTATGGATTTTGGGATCTACATTTTGCGTTGTTGGTCGTAAACTTTGGATTGTTAGCTCCAGTTTTTAAATTTTCGTATGTTTGACCTGAATTTTGAGATTTACATTTTACATTTTTGATCCTAAATTTTGAATGTTTAGTTGCGGTTTCTAAATTTTTCGGTCTAAATTTCTTATTTTTAACCTCAATGGTTAAATTTATGGATTTTAGGCTCTACAATTTGCAATTTTGGTGCGGTCACGCCGCCGCCGTCTCTGCAACCGACCCTACCTATCTGTATTGCCACCTCTCCTACTTCGGCCGTACCAAAAAAAAAACCCGCGAGCCGTCACTGGTAATTGTGCAATCTCGCACTTTTAATCTGAAAGATTCTACTAGAAAGAATTCTTCTGCAACGCGAAGCGTCAGTGATAATTACGGTATAAACATTGAGGTTAAAAGTGAGGCAAACTAAAAATTGCATAACAACATGGTAGACATTACATGGTAGTTTAAAAGTATAGCCAAACTAAAGATTACAAAATTCTGGTGAAAACTTTAACGAAAATCAAGATTACAAAATTCCAAAGAGAGACAATCTCAAGATTGCGTAGTTATTGTATTGCATTTACGCTTTTATTCTGGGCGAAACCTCTTAACTTTGGGGTGTTTTTATGAAAGATTTGGGGAAAATTAAAATTACTAGTGGCAACACTGCATACGTCTATGTAAATAGGGTTGCATACTAGGGTGGGCTGATTGTATATCGGGTGTGTATAATCTACACGTGGCGATATTCTTCATAAAATTCTTAATAGAAAATGTTGATGCAAAAATAGAGTTTCTAAAATTTAAAAATATGGAATGCTGCATTTTAGAAAAAAGTTGTGTGAACTAAGCAATTTTTGTTTTTACTTAGGCTGAGCCATTTAGTCATACACGGCTATTATTTTTGTATTTTATATTTGTATGAATAATGGAAATAAATTAACAAATGTATAATGTAAGACATATACAACAACCACGGACCCGAGCGAATACTTCTCGATCTCCGAAAAATCTTTCGCCCAGGCTGGGAATCGAATCCACACGGCCGCGGTGCAATTTTTGATAAATGTTTATTTTTTATTTTTGTTTTAAACTGCCACGTCGTTGAAATTTAAAATTTTAAATGTTAAAAAAAATATTTTTAAAAGTTATAACTTAGAAGAAGATGAAACACATGGTATTTCATAATTAAATTGGGTCTACATTTTTTGTTTGGAAAAAAAGCGCTGGAACCAGGTCATTTTGTAAAAACTCTGAATAGCAAGTTTTCACCTTCAATTGTCATTTACTCGAAAAATTTGGTAATATTTTTATACTGTCAGTTCGACAATGAAAAGATCTCTCAAAATCAAGAACAAAAATAGGAGGTTGCCATTTAAAAACAAAATGGCGGATGTCATAACTCACAAATGACGACTGAAAATCGACTTTCATGCGAAAATGTGTATTTTTATAAAAGAAAATCGACCTGTTCGAGGATTTTTGGAAAAATATTTAATTTCGGTTTTACTGAATATATTCCATACTTTAGGCGGGCACTGTATAGGGATGCATACATTTACGCGAATAGGGTTGCATACCTCTGTGCAAATAGGGTTGCATATATCTATGTTAAGTTGCATATATCTATGCAAATAAGGTTGCATACCTCTATGTAAATAGGGTTGCATAGGGTAAGTTGAGTAATAAATTAATTCCAATACATAATCAGCGCGCGGAAAAATTTAAGCAGCATTTTAAATATTTAATTTAGCGATTGAAAAGACATGCGTTATTTTATTGCAGAATTGTTGGTCGATTAAACGTTTTACCATCATCTCGACTCTAGCGCAGGAAATGGTAATAGTGGAAGATAATCATAACCATGTCTGAAGTTGGGATACAATTAATGGCGTTTTTGAACAACAAGATAAGTTACACATGCACAAAAACACAGGCCTACATGATATAGGACCTCGGCATCGATGGCCAGTTAGGCAAATTGCCCAACAACACGACTACTACGCATAATTAATGCTTGCAGAATTTCTACTGGGTGGCCCATAAGTCACGACGGGGTTTGGCCTTTTGATAACTTTTTTATTTATTTTATTTCCATTTTCTTTTATTTCAGAAATCGTACCAAGTAGTTTGAAAAATTTATAATGGAAAAATTCAGTTACAGTTACTTTACAACGCACCAAAATCGTTCAGCTTTGTTTTGAAAATTATTCAATTGTTAGAACGCAGCGAGCATATCGTCAACATTTTAACGTTGAGTATCATCTACGAAATCAATGATTCGTCCCTTAATGAATCGTTTCCCGCAACAAAGTTCAGTAACTGAGCTTACACGTACCGGGAGTCCACAAACGGCTAGGACAGACCGTTTTTTCTTTTAAAAATGACAATGGTGGTGCAGATAACCGTAAATGAAGAACGATCTCGGGCCATGCTTAATAATTTTGTAAGATCTGCAGTGGAAAATAGACCTGGAATCTGGTTTCAACAAGATGGTGCGACTTGCCATACAGCTGGAGTTAAGGATCCAACGTTTATATTATTTAATAAGATGCGAAAAAAAAAATGTTTGTGAATAAACCTCAGACAATTACACAACAAAATTATTAATCACGACCCTTTTTAGTTTTTTTTTTAATATTCGCGACCCCCCTTTCGCATCCGTCATATTTGATCAATAAAACAAAAAATAAAAGGTTTGACATAATATATTTTAGAAAACTAAAATCAATGCATTTTTGACGTTTAAATCCTTGTGGGGGTTTTCGTCAGTTTCGAATACTAATTATAATATTTTCATTGTTTATGGCTTGAAATTTTGCACAAAGGCATTTCCTGATTTCAAGCTATGGCACGATTTTTAAGGTGATATAAAGATAATTTGTTTCATGTTTATTCAGTAGAATTTATACGTGACAACGGTATGGCCGTCCCAAAATGTCGTGACATATTGCACAGTGAACATCTTAAATTTCAAAAGGGGACGCTGGAAACTCATAACTATTTTTTCATCCACCTGATGAAGCCACTGTGTGGCGAAACAAAATTTATATAACCTTGTACTTGCTATTCAATGTCATACTAATATTCTTATTTAAAATCCTACAACTTTTGTATGGAACATTCTTTTTCCAAAATACGTATTTTTGAAAATATTCAAGTAGCCAAATTGGTTTTCCGCAATTTTTAATACCTTCCCAAAGGTTTCCAATAAGAATTCCCGTCCCAAGACGTATATTCAGAAAGTTTAGTTGCCTAACTCTGGGTTTTGAAATTTGCGGTTGTCGTCTTTAATATGTCAACATTCCTCGTTAAATACGCAAGACGGAGAAACCCTGAATTCGTTCGTTCGTTTCGATTTGTTTAGTCTAGCGCGCAGAAGTACAAATATAAAAATCTGACTCAGTATAAATAATTATCTTGATTCAATAAATCAAACACGAGAACGTTTATTATTTCTTCGATAAGACCATACCGAGGCTGCATTAATTAGTGTCTTCGATTCACATTATCAAGCGTACTTTAAACAAATTAAATTTTACACTCCTCGCATTTGCTTGATTCATTGAATTAATTTCTAAACATTAAGTAATAATATACAACTGAAACGGAAAGAACTGATTTATAAGCACGTTATGATTTCTTGAAGTGTGGCGTCAAAAAAAATCGTCCAAAAATTCAAATCAACTGACCTTTTAAAGGTCCGTTACGAAGTACGAGAAAGTATTGTGATCGTGATTTTTTTTTCAAATTTTTTTTACGGAAATATCCGTTTTGGGTCCCTAGATACCATTTCAACAATTTCTGGAAAAAAAAATTTTGTGTCTGTGTGTCTGTGGGTGTGTGTGTCTGTCTGTGCGAGCCGTATCTCAAAAACCAATAGAGGACTTAATATGAAACTTTGAACATCCGCCTTATTTGATAATCCGAAGAACTGAAAAGCTTTTGGTAAAATTTCGTACACCGGAAGTGGGCGTTTACCTTAACTGTTTTTTGTTTTTTGCCAATATTTTCTTAAATATGAAAAATATCACAAAAATAGTTAAACAAACTGTGAAGACAACAAAGAAATGAACATCTTTTGCCTGAAAATATTTTTCATAAAATCATTTTTATTTGAGAAAAAAAATTATTATTTTTTCTCCATTTTTGGTTTATAATTATATAACGATAATAGTTACAGCAAATTTATGTTAATGATAAAATGAACAAGTTCTAAAGAATAAGTTTTTTTCGAAATCTTCTTAGTTTTTGAGTAAACTGAGTTTTTAATTTTTTCATGATTTTGACGTTTTAAACGTCAGTTTTATCCGAGTCTATGAAACGTTCGATGTACATTTAAAATATGATTTAAATTGAAAATAAACCATGAAAGCGTATATATAAATGATACCATCTAGTCGGAGAAAGTAACATGATGGTCACATCACCATTTTTTAAGAGAGTTATGTTTAACTTGAACAACAAAAAATAATATTTTTCAAAAATGGTCGACATCGTGTTTGACCTAAAAATGGACATGTCGATAACGCAAACAACAATTTCCCGTACTTTTTACAGGAAAAAGTGTGTCACCACAACAATCACACCCAAAACATGTAATACTAGAGAAGTAGCTTGTGTGGACTGTGATCTCAAAATTCTCTTTCACGACACTATCAGTATTAAAGTTTAATTAATTCGAAATTACGACGTGCATACGTACACATAAAGTAATTTTCGCAAAGTTTCGGGACTTAATCCAATTTTAGCAGTCTTAATAAAATTGTGTGTCGCGTTCGTCTCACGTATTCGTCGGAAAATTGACATTTGTCATAAAAGCGGGACGAGACCTCGGAATTTACATTTTCTCGGCTCCGAGAGTTGCCCTGTACACTGTTAACACCTCGTTTTAAGCCGTCATCACACATCCCTGCCAGGTAATTATTAAATTAAGCTGTAAAAGCGAAAATGTAATTCTGACTTGGATGGGGGGGGGGAACATTAGTAAGAATTAACGTCGCACCACACGGTTCCCTATATTTCAGCCGGGGGACGGATTTTCTTGGGAGAAATTAGTTCTAAAAGTGTATCGCTACACGCTGAAATTTATAATTAACTTAGAATCCGAATTAAACGAAAAGATAACGTTATATTCAATGTAATCTCTAAAATATCCATCGAATTAGGTGGCGTAGCGTGGGGGATAAATATACTTATGTAATAATTTTGTTAAAAATAAAATGCATCATCGGTTTCTATTTTAATATTTACATATAATCATACTCCCAACTAATCTAAATATAAAACATAAAAAAGCCAATTTCAATCAGTAACATATACATAAAACAAAATATTCAATTAACAAACAAAAAACCGTATCCCCGTCCGTTTTGTGTACATTTTGTTTTATTCGCAAACACGCGAATCAATATTATTAAATAGCGGAATAATTCCATTAAAGGGGATGCCGAACCGTCCCTCGCCTCGTACCCCCTTTTAATTAATGATTTCATCCTGCATTTGAAAGGATTTCCAGAAGACGCGCATGTACGGCCGCGCCGTCCCATAAATCAAAAACGCCACTCAAAAACAACAATAAATTATTTTTAATTTCCACATACCAGTACACGCGCGCTCGCAGTACCTGGTGATTTTTTTTTTAATTTCTGTTGTGGAGAGTCATGGCCGACTTGATTAATATAGGTAATAAAATGTGTTCATATTTCATATTGTAAATGATGGGGTGTGCGATTATTACAAGGTTTCCAACTTGTTTGAGCTCATTAGTTGCAGAAGAATTATAATAAGTAGTTATGAAAAGTTTGAATCTTTGTAAAAATTACGATTTCCTTAATTCTTGTCAAAAATTGAGCTATTCGATAATACTTCGAGAAAAGGCTTTTAGAATTTTTTTTTAATGTAATTTTAATCATTAGTTTTAGGTTATATTTAATTACCAGTATTAACTGAACACCAGTGACATAACCAGAACTTTTATGCTCCTTTGTGAAAAATAAACACTGAGAGAGAATCTTTATTTTGTGTTGAATGAAATAATTATCAAAATCGATCAAGAGATTGTCCTTTCAACTTCTTTACATATCGTATTTTCTCGCATCTCATTAAATAATATAAACGTTGTTAAATCGTTTTTGATTGAGAAAGTTGTCCATTATTCGGTCGAATCATTTTCTCCACAGGTGACGTCCAATCAAATGATAGCGGTTTCATTACCCAACAGGTTTCAGCCAATGGCATGACAACGATTTTACTTTCTCAACAGTTTAGTTGTTACCATGGTTACGATTTGTTTTTTGTCAGCGAACTGCCGCAATTTCCAAATAGAAAAATTATTCGGTATAATTTAATACAAACAGAAAAATCTTTAGGTAATTATTTTATATGATGCGAAAAAGTATAGTATATACACGTTAATAATATACTATTACATGGATACGGGTGTCCAATCAGCTTACAATAAAAAAAAATATGTCGTGAGTATTTTCCTCAAAATTTCACCACAGCTTTGAAAATTACCATTCGGATAAATAAGGAAATACTCAGGAAATATTTTTCTGATTGGACACCCGTAACCATTTAGAATTTTCATAAAAATCCCTCAAGTGATTGGCCTTGAAACCTAAACGTGTATCAGTTTTCACAAATTTCGAATTGAAATTTTGAGATGACTATTCTTTGCTTATTGTTAAATTAGTGGCTAATTTTACAGCTGTAACTGAGTAAAATATAAGTTTCATCCATCGAAAGATTTGGTCAAAATGGTGGTTTTCTTGTTTTCAAAAAATTTGGGTTGAAAATTCATAACGTATTTTTTGAATTATTAGCTAGTTTAACACCTGCAACTGTGTAAAATATCATTCTGAATCTTCATGAAAATCCATCAAGCGATCATTTTGAGAAAACGCGTTCAAGCGCTGAAAATGGCAATTCATTATTTTTTTTTTCAATATTTTCCGAACAATCACTATCACGATTGTTCGGAAAATATGTGATTAACGTGATTGGGCTTTTGAAATATGCAATCATTCCTAAATCAATTATTAGAAATTGGAAGTGCGAACTTGTTTCGAATTTTGGAAAATCTACGCTTTGATATTTGAGCGCAGAAAATTGCCATTCAGCAATTATTTGGAAAAATATTTGATTATCGCGCTTGGGATTTTTTGGATTATGAAAGCTCAATTATTTTTTAATCATTTGGTAGAAATTGGATGTCTGCACCAGTTTCAGATTTAAAAAAATCAAGCTTTTTGAATAATATTCGAGTCCTGAAAATTGGCATCCGATTGTTTGATAGTGATTATTTGAAAAAATATGTCACTGAAGCGCATTTGTTTTTCTGAAAAATCAAAGCCCTATCGTTTCTTAACAATCTTGTGGTAACTGAATGACCGCACTTTTTACAGATATTAAAAAATCAACGCTTTTTTTTTCTATTTTTGAGTTCTGCAAATGGACATTCTTTGGTTTGATAGTGATTATTTGGAAAAATATGTTATTCAAGTGCATTTGTTTTTTTGAAATATCAAAACACTACCGTTCCTTAACAATTTTGTAGTAACTGAATGACCGCACTTGTTACAGTTCTTAAAAAATCAACGCTTTTTTCTATTTTTGAGTTCTGCAAATGGGCATTCTTTGGTTTGATAGTGATTATTTGGAAAAATATGTTATTGAAGTGCATTTGTTTTTTTGAAATATCAAAACACTACCGTTCCTTAACAATTTTGTAGTAACTGAATGACCGCACTTGTTACAGATATTAAAAAAATCAACGCTTTTTTTATTTTTGAGTTCTGCAAATGGGCATTCTTTGATTTGGTAGTGATTATTTGGAAAAATATGAGGTTGACACTCTTACGTTTCTTCGATATATCATAGCCCAATCATTTATAAACAAATTTCTAGAACTTTTGAGTCTGCACTTGTTTTGAATCTTTAACAATCAATACTTCTATTTTTCGATGCATAAAATGGTTATTCTTTGATTTGACAATCATTTTTCGGCAAAATTTGTGATAATCGTGCTTGAGTTTTTCTAGTATATGAAAGCCTATTATTTTTTCAATAATTTTGCGGTTGTTTTCTACTTAAGAAATCAACGGTTTTTCTAATTTTAGTGCTGTATAACCGCTGTTCTTGGGTTTGATGGGGTTATTTGGAGAAATTTGAGATGTTTCTTTTTTTGAAATGTACAGGGTGTCCCATTTTAAATTGCCACCCCAAATATCTCAAAACCTGAGCAACATGCAAAAAAATGTTTCAGATACAAGTTGTAGGGTTCGGAGGGAGACATATGCCGATGACCTTGAAAATGACCTTGGCGATAATTTTCAAGGTCAACTTTGATTTTTCAAATAGAAAAGTTTGTATTTTTTCCTGTAGAATACAACCCCGCAATTAAAAATAGGGAGTTCCGTTTGAAATACAAAGTTGACCTTCGTTTGACCTTGGAAATTAACGACAAGGTCATTTTCAAGGACGCCAGCATATGTCCCCCTCCGAACCCTACAACTTTTATCTGAAACATTTTTTTCCATGTTGCTCAGGTTTCGAGATATTTGGGGTGGCAATTTAAAATGGGACAATTATTTCTGAATAATATTACACAAATTTAACGTATGCACATGTTTCGAATATTTAAAAATCAACACTGCAATACGCAAGCTCAATAATTTCAGAATCAAATTTAAGAAATTGACTTGTTTCGAATTTTGGAAAATCTTCGCTTTGATATTTGAATTCTGCACAAATAGCCATTCTTTGGTTTGATAATGATTTTTTTGGAAATATATGTGATTAACGTGCTTGGATTTTTCTGGAATATGAAAGCCCAATTATTTCTAAATAATTTCGTCAAAATTTGTAGTCTGCACTTGCTTTGGATGTTGATAAATCAATGCTTTTTTAATATTTGAAAACTGAAAATGGCTATTCTTTGGGTTGATAGTGATTATGCGGATGTATATGTAATTAATATGCTTGGAATATTGTGGAATACGAAAGCCCAATCATTTTTAAATATTTTTTTCCGTTGCTCGTTGGTTAACAGCTACCCAAATGTATCAAAAATCGTGCATTAATGACCCCTATTAATGAACGATGTTTCATTAATAAACGATTTTTCATTAATGCACGATTTTTAGGGCCGCGGTGGTCTAGTGGATAGAGGCCCGGCCTCTAGACCCCGCTGGTGCGGGTTCGAGTCCCGTCCGGGCGGTCACTTTTTTACTTTCTCCGTTACGAAGTACGAGAAAGTATTGTGATCGTGATTTTTTTTTCAAAAATTTTTTTTGCGGAAATATCCGTTTTGGGGTCCCTAGATACCATTTCAACAATTTCTGGAAATTTTTTTTTTGTGTCTGTGTGTGTGTCTGTGTGTGTGTGTGTGTGTGTGTGTGTGTGTGTCTGTGTGTGTGTGTGTCTGTCTGTGTGCGCTGTATCTCAAAAACTAACAGAGCAATTGATATGAAACTTTGAACATACGTCTTATTTGATAATCTGAAGAACTGAAAAGCTTTTGGTAAAATTTCGTACACCGGAAGTGGGTGTTTACCTTAACTGTTTTTTGTTTTTTGCCAATATTTTCTTAAATATGAAAAATATCACAAAATTTTTTAAACAGACATTAAAGACAACAAAGAAATGAATATCTTTTGCTTGAAAATATTTTTCATAAAATCATTGCTATTCGAGAAAAAAATTTATTAATTTTTTTTAAATTTTTGGTTTATAATTATGAAACGGTAATAGTTACAGCAAATTTATGTGAATAATAATTGTAGAAAATTACAAAATGAACAATTTCTAAAGAATAAGTTTTTTTCGAAATCCCTTTAGTTTTTGAGTAAACTGAGTTTTTGAATTTGAAGTATAATTTTTCCATCTTTTATAATTTTGACGTTTTAAACGTCAGTGTCATCCTCTCGATGTACATTTAAAATATGATTTAAATTGAAAATAAACCATGAAAGCGTAAATATAAATAATACCATCAAGTCGGAGAAAGTAACATGATGGCCACATCACCATTTTTTACTTTTTTAACACGAAAAATGGCCGTGCGGGTCCCTGGATATATATTGTCTTTGTCCTCATTTCACTTAAATGAATTATTAAATACTATACATCTGTTGTGGCTCAATGCCCTAGTTGGCTAAGCCAATTCCCTATCATCCTCGATTCCCTAACGCGAATTCCTATCAATCATATTTCCTAAAAAAAAGAACGATTTCTAGTTAAGCATTAAATAGCTAATTCATGAGTGGCTAATTACTCATAATTACTGGAAATGTAACTGATAATAGCGAAAAACGATCTATAATTTGTTTCACATGTAAATGCAAAAGTATATCAATTCTCTGCGTTAGAAACAAATTAGCGGCGAACCGCCTTCGATTTTGTTATACAATAATGTCAAAGTGTGAAACGTCAAATTTATAGAACGCGTGTATCGAGTGAATGTCTGCAACTATGGATAGTGTCGAGTTTAAATTAACACCGCCAAAAGTACTAGCAATTGCAAATAATGCAACATTAAATTTGCTTCTGGAAAAGAGTACACATTTTTACGAAAAAACTTACGTAGAATTTATTTCCTGGTGCGAGGAGCAACTGGTAAGACATCATTCGGAATCTGCGCTATTTGCATGTTTTGGCGATATTGCTGCAAAGGGCTTAATAGCAAATTTATTTGTTTGTTTTGTTTGGATTTTTTCTAATCTAATTTCTAATGTTGATCTAAGTTACGATCAGCGGAAAAATCTTGTAACCAATTCGTGTGTTAATTGGGGATTAATGATCACAACAATTAACGATCATTAATCGCCATCATTAACACACTTGTTGGTTAAATAACTATTTGCCATGTTGACAACATCTAATAGGAAAATCTCGAATCATGTCCGTACAAAGATCACACGCGTGTATTGCTGGTTGCGGTTAAACGGTAACATGTTGTGGTTGGTTTACACGCTCATGCAATTTTCGCGAACTGATTTGTGCATGCAAAACTGCACAAATGAACTAAACGTGTGTTGGTGTTTACCTTGCACAATTTGTCGCAGAATCTCCAAAAGAGTGTTTTTTTGTTGCTATTGCACAAACCTCAAGCATTCGTTTACACGCAACGATTTACTTGCACAAATTGCATGAGCGTGTAAACCAACCACAACATGTTACCGTTTAACCGCAACCAGCAATACACGCGTGTGATCTTTGTACGGACATGATTCGAGATTTCCAACCCAACTTCGTCGTCGATTTTTATTGTACGCTCGTCATATGAAGCTTTCACGTCATATAATATCTTTTCCAATTAGTTGTCGTGGTTAAAACATAATCAATATTTTAATTTACTTAAATTATAACTAAAATATCGGATCGGTGGATCCAGTTAATAAGAACTTTACTATGATAATAAATTAAGCCAATTAGAACCGCTGTGAAGCGACAGTTACCATGACGACAATTGTTACCTACCTTTCCGCTCTTATTGATGTTTTATGATTTTGATAGCATTGTATCTTCCTATTAACTCGCTGTCTATAAATCCAACTTTAATAACATATTAAATAATCGTGTTCACATCATGGAGATCGACAAATTCATCCGCATCCACGTCCAATCAACATCAATTTACTTTCATTCGCACTGTCACATATTTGCACATCCATGCAAAACAGCCGAAACTGACAGCGGGCCGTAATTAACGAAATTTCCATAATTACCCGCCACTGTAAATGGATAGTTCGGTCAATAATTTTTTTTTCCGAACGCTTTCTGCACGACTCGAAAAACAATACAATCGAATAACGTGCAAACCTTGTTCGGCAATAATTGCGGAAACTAATGAAGGTTACGATAGACGGTCGGGTTTTGTTTCAGTTCCGCGTAATTAAGGGAATAACTCGGCTAATGTACCGCGTGGACAAATAAATAAACATCGCCTGCGCCTGCAGGTGATGTACAACTATGAATTAGAATCGAGGTGGGGGCTATAAATTTCCATTAAGGAAAAACGTCGTGACTTCATTGAAGCGGGAGGGAAATAACGTGGAAGTTGTAGACGATTCAAATTAAATTGATGGTTGCAATAAATTGAATCAAACCTACAAACCATTTTTTTTTCATCAAGGGCGTTTCCCAAATTTTTTGATGAACGTTATTGATGGTTGTTTTGATCCGCTAAGTTCTGGAAAAATAATACATAACCCGCATGCTCCATGACTCAAGTCAGATTAGGGGGATATTGAGGCGGTATGGTGATTTTTTTTTGTTTAAAAAAATAGAGACATATAGTCTGACCGCGCTATGATGGCATCTCAGGTGATTAATTTAAGCCGCCCTCATTTGCGTGTTAATGCCTGAGGTTCTCCATAAGCTAACATGAGATGTTTTATTTGCAAAGTTATCTGTAACCTTTTAAGAACCACTGATTTATAAGTAGAAGCCTATACTGCACTATCACCTCAGATGCCATCGTAGCGCGGGCCAGATTATACATGAGACTGCCTTATGAATCGTATAGTTAATTATTAATCAAAAATTGTCCTTAAATCTCGTTTGGGTTTTTATCGATCGAACGATCGTTTAGGGCCGCGTTATCTCCGCCTCCATAAAACTCGCGAAAGGGCGCTGGTCCACACTTTTTAAAATATAAAACGCATTTATATTCATTAATCCCACGATGAGCGTTTAAATCTGAAAAATCTCCACAAAAATATCATAATAGACTTTAATAGGCCATTTCCAACGGTTCGCGTGTCCGCCTTTATTATCTCTAACCCCGTTTTAATGGCCCTTTTACACCTGGTCGCAATTAATAACCACCCCGCAAACTTAATTACGAAGGGTCGGGCGGGTGGGGGTTCGCTGATAAAAAAAAGGTATTCTCCGCGGTCGGACAGGAAACTTTTCGATATTAACTTTTTGCCCGGCCGCTGATGATGGTCGTGTAATTGCTTTCCAAGGGATGCGCTTGAGGTAATGGGTTTTAAATTAGCTATTTTGTTGGAGTACAATGGAATAATTGAGGTATCATCGACGGCAACTTGTTGACTCGAAATTAATATCGGCTCTAATTTAATATTGCCGCTGTTAACAATTATAACTGTAGCAGTTTGATAATTTTTTGTAAATTATTGAAGAATTATGATCTTCTGATAATCCATACTAGAGGTGGGCAAATCATGAGTGAGTCGATTAAAAGAGTTGAGTCTTAGAAATGAGTGGCTCATGAAAATGTCCTCACTCTTGAGTCATAAAGTACGAGACACATTAAAATTTTGTAAGCGAGAAGCGTTTTTTTTGTTTTTTTTTTGCTATGTTTTCAGGGTAAATTGCAAAATTTTCGAAGTGAGGACTGGTTTTGCTCTTCAGTCTGTTTTTAGAGTGAATCGCATAATTTTGGAAGTGAGGACTTTTTTCGTTCACGTGTTAGCTTTTTCAAAAGAGAGTCTCTTCAAGAGTCGACTCTGTTCAATCGACTTCACGAGAAATCGACTCTTAAAAAAGAGTCATTTGGCCCAACCTTTAATCCATATATCACAATCAATCACGAGGATGCCAGAAATCGAAAACCGTTTGCAGATTTGGCCTAGGCATATACGAGTAGTATAGATAGCGGGGTTCTGTGACAGACTATGACCTGTCCATCCGGATCACCTTTTTGCTGAAGAAGAAGAAGTGGGCAATGACCAGAAGGTCTTATGAAAGTTGTGATTTGTAGCAGTGGTACCAATCAGCAATAACCAGAAGGCTGAAGTTGCGCTTTTACACAGTGGCACCACCCTTGCTGGTTGTAATTTTGGCGGCAAGTTTGAATGATTGGCGGGAAATTTGAAAATTGCGTGGTGATAAATTTGAATTAGTAATTTAAAACGGCAACATGGTAGCTTTCAAGTTTGCAGTGTTGCCTAATGGATGGCGAATACTATGTTAAAATGTGTTGGTATATTGTGAAAACGGTTCGTTTCTTTAGATCAGTGATTCCCAAAGTGGGCGCTGCAGCAGTTCAGGGGGGCGCTGATGGCGTGTAAACACAGAAGAATTTCCGCAGTTACAAGAAGAACTGTTGAAACTAACTGCAAATGATTCAATAAATAGTTTCATAATTTCAAAGTTTAATGTTTCTATTTTGCACAATTCTTTACTATATTTTGCGAAAAAGGTAGAAATATTAATACATATATATTTCCTATTATTTGCTATCAAAATTTAAAAAAAATATAATTTCCAGGGGGCGCTAAGTAATATTTTTTCTTTAAAGGGGGCGGTAGGGAAAAGAAGTTTGGGAACCACTACTTTAGATGAAGAAATAGTTGACAATGGCCATAAAGTAAATTTTTGAGCTGAAGAGGTGGACAATGAATGACAGGAAGGTAAATTCTTTAGCTAAGGAAGTCGCCTATGGGTAGAAGAAGAAAAAGAAAAAGTTAAACTTGGCCAAGGCAATTCGAGACGTTAACACTGAATTTTTGAAAATGTATGTAATTCAATTACGAACACTCGTGTGGAAAAAATTATAAATTAATATGAAACGGAGGGATAAATCCTACAAAAATTCAGTTCACTTCACAAGACGTCGATCTTTTAAAATAATTTTGATTTTTTAATGTGCAGCAATTTTCAGTAGCGTTATGAATTTTTGAAAATGTATTTTTTCAATGACGAACACTCGAGCGCATGAAATTAAAAATTCATATGAAACGCGGGAAAAAAATTCTACAAAAATTCAGTTCACTTCACAGGACGTCGATCTTTTAAAATAATTTTACTTTTGAATACTTGGTCGAGCCTTGTTTTGATGACATCATTCAATACTTGGAATCCGCATGATGCAAGGTTGTGCAATAATTAGAAAGTGACAAATGGTTTTTAAATATTTATTTTGTTAAAGGAAATAAACGCGGCCGCCGTTTTTCAAAATTTAAAAGTAACGTATCTTATTGGAGACTATTAGAAAATGGACGTTTTCAAATTTTAATCTGCTTATGTTGACAGTCTGTTAAAGCGATTTGCAACTGTTAACAAAATCAACCCAAAATTCTAAAATATTTCAAATTCAGAAGCAAGTGCAGAGTTTAAACTCCTAAAATAATGTTCTGAAACTATTGCACCTTCATATTTTAGTAAAATCCAATCTTGTTTTACAATAATCATCGTCAATCTCAAGAATAACCATTGACCATTTTTGGAAAAAGTTTAATTTTTTCAAAACCTTAAGCAATTGCAATCTTCTAACTGTAAAAAGTGCGCGTATGATCTTAATTCAGGCATTCCAGGGCCAACTTCGTCGTCGATATTTGTTCACCGCTCGTTATTAACGGTTCCAAACAGCATGTTAATTAATTTGATATAAATAATTAAATACATAATAAACATGTAGTATTACTAATTGAAATTTTTTAAATAGCACGTTTATTACAACATTGCAAAATGGATGGACGCATTAATTATTTTCACGGGACGCATATGTAATTATGCTGTTGCAATATTTAACTATTGCCAAAGATAGGCAAACACGTAGATTTGTCATGTATGTGTGAGTTCAGCCCGAAATAATATTAATTTATGAGCAAATATTTTGCAAATGTGTGCAGCAGCAAATTGAGCAGAAATTCGTTTTTAATCAACCGATAATTTGAGCCCCGGCTGCATTATTATATGATCGATTCGTGTTTACCGGACCGGACGCAAATAATATTTATAATTTATTTATCTTTTGCATCGGGAAAGTCTGAGTATGGTGTGATTTGTCCTTAACTTAAAACTAACTAATTTCTTTGGAATATGTTTAATTTAATTTTTATTGTGTTTTTTCAGCGCAACTTTTTTTTTAATTTAACTTTCTCCCAAGAAATAATGGGCCGCGGTGGCCCTGTCATATGTGTAGCGCACGCTGGCGATCGCTAGTTTGCTAGTGTATATTTTTAGCGCGCGCTACGCTTCTCCTGGGGCCCGTGTCTCCAGGCCTAACTTTTTTTGAGTAACCATCTTGATCTATAACAATTATTATTATTATTATTATATTGGCCAAGCGGTGCAATTAGCTACTCACATTGCTCATATTTACCTAACATTTTGAGTATCATCTCATCAATTTCTCGACTAATGTTGTTCTTTCGCATCGAAATTATGCAACGCTATTCCTGCCTCATCAATTTATCTTTTATATTAATGTTTTAATCTACGAGAATATTACTACTACGGAATGAAGACAATTAACGGACGTCCCGACTCGGAAAATCAATCATATTATTAATTGAATGAAATGTTAGGTGGCGGCGGCGGATTGGACTTCAGCTGCAGATGCAGAAACTGTATCAATGACGTTCCCCTATTCCGGCGGCGATATATCAATATTTGCAGCTGTAAATTGCATGCGGTTTGTATCTTTGATGATTTATCTGTCCTAGAGTTATATTTTCATTAAAGCAAGCGATACGATCGTAATTTAAATTATGCACGATGAATCATTAATAAAACGTTCGGAGTGTACACACATAAAAAATACACTTATTAACTTCAATCAACGTGATATTAATGTTTGTTGTAGATGAAAGTGTAATAATTTCATAATTGTGATGAAGGTAAATATACAGGGTGTGGATAAAGTCTGGAATAAAATTATTATTTCTGTTATCTTGGGTTTGATAAAAAAAAAAACATAAAACAGTAAATTTGATTCTATGGCCAACTGTGGCATCTAGACGCGGCATCATCAGTTTTTCCAAACGGTAACCTCCGACTTTTATTATCCCTTGTCGTTAGGTAATCCATTGTAATCCATAAAAACAGAGTAAAAGTTTGGTATCGAACATAAGAATTTTTTTGAGGAAAAACATTTTCGAATTTAAAAAAATTTAAATTTAATTTCTGCGACGAATTAATAAAAAATATAAATTATCAACGGAGCAATGTTACCAAGTTGGCGAAAAATCAGCTAGATCTGGATTTTGAATTAGAATTGCAGAATAATTTTCGTTTTAGCGGCCGGCGGATTTTCTAACGGAATGTTGAATTGTGGAGAAAACTAGCGTTATTTCATTTAAATTTAAAGTTTATTTCCAAGACATATTTTACAAGAGAAAAAGTATAAACTTTTCAATTTAAAAAAAAAATATAACTTTCGGAAAAATTAACACATACTCGAAAATTAAACTTACTTTCAAAGGTAGATGTTCTGCGAAAATGCTAAAATATGCTAAAATATTTGAAACATTCTCACATCAGTTTTTTTTTTCGATTTTTTTTGTCAAGCGACAACTTAAAACATTAATTTTCAAAAATTCATAAACCCAAAAATGAACAGATTTTCAAAAACCAAAGTTAGTTTTAAAGGTAGTCGGTTCTGTGAACATATTACAACATTTAAGGAACTCAATTTTGTTTTAGATTTTTGAGTTATAATTTTCAAAAATCTTTTAAAGATAGATGTTCCGTGAATATGCTAAAATATTTGAGGAACTCTATTGTAAATAAGTAATTGTGGAGGCTTTCACTTCGTGATACATTTTGAATAATTCAAATAAAAACGAATAACTTTGTTGGTATCACTTTATTAACTTGGCGTAGTAACTACTCCAAGTTCTTCAAATAAAAACGAATAACTTTGTTGGTATCAATTTATTAACTACTCCAAGTTAATAAAGTGATACCAACAAAGTTATTCGTTTTTATTTGAAGAATTCTATTGTACCAGTATATATTTTCTTTTCAATTTTTGTTTTGTTTAAATATTCAATTGTTTAAAACAATAATTTTCAAACTTTATATTAATTTTAAAAAAATCGGCCCTCGCGTAAAAATTGACAGCTTCTCAAAAATTAAAGTTTTCAGGGTAGATGTTTTCTGATTATATTGAAATTATTTTGGATTTTTCTGTTAGTCTTCAATATTAATTTTCAAAAATTCATAACTCAAGCAAAAAATGCCTTTTTTGAAAATCGAAGTTAATTCTATAGACAGATGTTTCGTGAAAAACTAGAAATTTTCTATCATATCAATATTTATTTCTTTTTTCGATTTTTCAACTGTAAATATAAATTTTCAAAAACTTATAAATACAAAAAATGAACAAATTTTCAAAAATCAAAGTTAGTCATTCTGTGAAAGTATTCAAATATTTTAGGAACACATTTTTGTTTTGTTTAAGTATTAAGTTGTCGAATCATTTTTTTTTGTTTGAACCTTTTACAACTTTAAACATTCAAACAAAATTGACACATTTTTAAAAATTAAAGTTTTCAGGGTAGATGTTTTGTGATTATATGTATTGAAATTATTTTGGATTTTTCTGTTAAAGTCTTTAAAAACTTTAAATATAAATTTTCAAAAATTCCAAAAAATTAACACATTTTCAAAAATCAAAGTTAGTCGTTCTGTGAAAATATTTAAATATTTGAGGAAATCAATTTTGTTTTCGATTTTTGTTTTGTTTAAGTATTCGATAACTTAAAACATTAATTTTCAAAAATTCACAACTCGCAGAGAAATTGGCAGATTTTAAAAAAAGGTAGATGATTTGTAAAGATATTAAAATTATTGCGGTACTTATTTTTTAGATTGTTTTGTTCATGTGTACAATATTAATTTTCAAAAATTTATAACTCGCATAAAAATTGACTGCATTTAAATTTTTAAGGGATTTATTTATCTTTCGATTTTTCCATGTTCCACCTAATATTGGTACGCAAAACGTTAAATTGAACGGCTAAACGTTATGTTAAAATAAGAGCTTATTTCCAATTAGTAAAAAAAGATTCACAAATTTTAACATGCCTAACAACACGAAATAGGGCTGAATATAGATATTCTAAAAATAATTATATGTTTTCAGTACTTATATTTAAAACTTTAGAAACGATGTAACAGTGGTGACAGATAATAATTTTCAAAAATTAATTTAATAAAAAATTAATTCCTTAATAGAATTAGCGTTAAAATTCTAAATTATGGCAATTAGGGAAGGGTTGAATAGACAAAACATTTGTTGTCATCAATTCAAGATAACAGACTCGATTTTAAATTAATTTAAAATTGTAATCGAGGATCAAACATGGCCTAAAGATAATGAATAATGATAATTAATGAGTGTTTATGATTTTTGTTATTATTATTTATAACATTGTTGAGTTTTGTAACATCGGTATATTTGTTTTATTGTTAATATAGTTAATTATCCCAATTCAAGTGCGATATAAATTAATTGTGAATAGTTTGTATGTATTTAGATTTTTTATTTTTGTAAGTACTTTGAATGAAACCAATAAATACAAAACCTGATGTATTTATTTATTTCGTATTTATATTCTCATATTTTATGGCGGAATTCTAGCGGAATTATGTTAGCTTTCTGGCGGAAAAATCATTTGACCAGTTGGCAACGCTGCAACGGATGTGTTAAACTATCTACAGTTGGTCACTTGACATTGGCCGAGACGCTTTCTACGATACGAATATTTCGCATTTCCTCGCGGATACAAGTTTTGACGTCATCCAAGTCATTTGGCTTATTTGTGTAGACCTTGGATTTCACATCATCCCATAGAAAAAAAATCGAATGATCGATCTGTCGAGCGGGCCATTCAATTGTTCCCCTTCGTCCGAACCATCTCCCGGGAAAATTTCGTCGAGGTACCTCCGAACATGCAGCCCAAAGTGTGAAGGTGCTCCACCTTGTTGGAACCAGATTCTCGGGTGAGGCGCGACGGGAGTTGCCTCATCCGGAAACAACATTAACAATACTGTCACGAGGACAAATCTTAGAAATTCTAAATATCTTTCAGCGTTTAAAATTCCCTCCAGAAAGACAGGTCCCTCAATGCGATCTCTTATTATTCCCGCCCACACATTAACTTTTTGCTGGATTTGGGTGTGGTCATCTCGAACCCATCGAAGATTTTTGCCCGACCAATACATACAATTATGGCGGTTCGCGTTACCGTTCATTGTAAAAGTTGCTTCGTCACTAAAAAGCACATCCCTTCATAATTGTATTTTTATTGTGAAAGGATGATTACCGTATAAAGAATAAATAAATACATAAATTGCTGAGAAATTCGGGATCCTCATCGCATCGTAGCGTCAATTGTTCACAGAACTCTAGGCGGCGATCGAAGACCTCTTCATTTAGCTTCTGAACTGGATGGATGAAGTTGTTCCTTCTTAAGGAACTTTGCGACTCTGGAAAAGTCAACTGCATTAACCCTTGTAGATGTGTGAGGGTTGTTCTGAACTTCCAAAAGAATATTCAACCTAATACCTTCCTCAATTCTTGGACGACCTTGACGAAATTATAAACATATAAATTTCGCTTATAAAGGCTAAAGCTTTTTATAAGTTGATAGACAAATTTCTGTAGTTGTCAATCGATCGGCAGCCATTTGACTGCGAGCCCGTTCAGTCTTTTCTAAGTGAGTTTCCTTTTCAATTTCTGCCGTCTTCATTCCCTAGACGTCTGAAGATTGAATTTCTATTTGCATCCTTTGATGTAAATTAAATTTTGTAGAGAATACATTATACACTGGAGGAAAAAAATGAAACACTTGAAATTCATGAAATTTCGACCATTTTCAAACCGCGTATTTTCAATCGACTTTGATGAATCTTTGACGGCGAAAAACTTTGAAGTGTCTTCTTTAAAGTCATGCATGCGAACTTAAGCGTAACCCCTTCCGCCCCCTCTAGCGGCCCTGTGAAAAAAATGTTTTTTTCAGGAAACCATGTTAAACTTTGACGATGTCTACGGAGTTGGAAAAATATTGTCGACTCAATCCACCATAAAGGCATTAAAATTTAATCAATTCCCTATGCAGGACTCAAAGAACAGAGTTCCTACGACGATTTGGCATAAAGTTATGGGAGTCGAAATTTCACGAATTTCAAGTTCCTACGACGATTTGGCACCAAGTTATGGGTGTTTGAAAAAAAGTGCATTTTGAGGGTTTTCGCACATAACTCAGCGACTTTTCAACCAAATTTGATGATTAATTTGGGAAAAATTAATCGATTTGTGTATTGAACGGCTCAATTAATGGGCTGAAAGACCTCAGGTCGATAGCCCATGTGACAGTATTGATTATTTGAAAAATATGTAAAAAAATGTAATTATGTCAAAAGGCTGTTAATAAAGATAATTATAATAATAATTCTTCTAAATATTATGGAAAACGCCTTAATTCGCAATCTCCTCGTGACATTTTAGTAAATAATTGTTTTAAAACTACGTTCGTCCGAGCATCTCTTAATCAATGTCGAATACATGATAATCAATCTACAAAAATAAACGTTAAAAGGAGAAAAGACTGGTTTGCGATGTTGCTAATTATTTGCGTCCTGTTAACAAAATCAAGGCTACTGCTGGCTTCATGGATGTGTAAACTAGCCCCACCTTGACAAGGCAAACTTTTTCATTTCAGTCCGTTAGACCTTGAGAGTTTTAAAGTTTTCTGGCTAAACTAAAATATCAACATTCTCTTATAAATTTATATATGAAGTTTATTAAACATTGTATCAGATAAATGAAACTATGAAACTACATTTTTATAACACACATACACCCACTTATTATAATAATAGATCCCATTATTAAAGTTTGTTGTTTTGTTGCCGTGGCACATTTACCAACTGAAACAGTTTAATTACCCTCCACCCATAAACGAAACGTAACTCATAACTAACACATCAAAACAGCAATACAGTTTCATAACTCCGCAAACATAAACTCCGAACTACCTGCTGATAATGAACTTTTTGTATTAACCGCAATCAAAGTAAGAATTAAAAATATTATGCTTTATTTAACTTTTAATTACGTACAATTCGCTACTCAACTAATTCTAGGTTAAATAATCATAAAAAAAACAAACGGAAGAATATAAAAAAAAACGTATGTAAGAAATAAGTAAATTAAAGCATGAACACTAAAAGGAAAGTAAACAAGACATATATTTGGTCTTGTTTACTTTCCTATTAGTGTTGCTTTAAATTTATAAATAGGTAATTCAGAAAATAAATGCTGATGAAAGCAAAGGACATTGAATAGATAATTTAGAAAATTAACGTTAGTACACACAACACTCTTGAAAATCGAGTCAGCAATTTGGAATATTAACTGGAGAAATAGAACAAAAGAGGGCAGACCAGTCGACCCTTGACGTTCTATGAAATTCTACATTCCCCTGTATATTTACTCATTTTAATAAAAAAATATCTTTGAATGTACTACAAAATCCACTATACATACCCCATATGAATGAATGAACGGGATTTTAGGGGGGTTTACAAAAAATACAGAATACAGATATAGTACAATCGCGCAGAGGTGACAGTGACTCATGCTTTTTCGATCTAATAATGGTGTCTGGATAAATATCCATACTCGTTCGCGTGCTTAAGAAAAACGAAATGAAATATGAAACGTATGTCAATATGTAAATTCAAGGCCTAAGTGCAACGTATGTCTTTTCTCATTCTATCTATTCTAAACTTAAAATTCATGTGCTTGTATCTGATTTTGACCGTCTCCGATTTCGATTTAGTTAAGAGCAGAATTGATTGTATCCATTTCATTTATAAAAAGGTTAAATTTAATGACAAATTTCCAGTTGTCTTGCGCCGAAAAATGCACTCGCAAAGTTTCGTCGGGAAAATATTTGCACGCTCGATAATTTTTAAATTTCCCGCCTAGACTGAATCGAATTATTTTATGGACATACGTTTACTAGAAACTTAATTCAGGCAACATGGAGCGATGAGTCACAGTCACCTCTGCGCGATTGTACTATAAATCCATTTTTGAATTGAAATTGTAGGGAAACTATTCATGAAGCTTTCTTGGATTATTGGCTAATTTCATATCTGTAAATGAGTAGAAGATCATCTTAAAATTTCATTAAAATCGATTAGGCGATTGGCTTCGAAAATCGAAATCTATCAGAATGATAATTTTTAAGTTTTCATAAATTTTGAGTCGAAATTGCAGGGAAACTATTTATGATGGATTCTTGGATTATTAGCGAATTTCACACCTGTAAATGTGTACATCATCCTAAAATTTCATTAAAATCGATGAGGCGATTGGCTGTGTAACCAAAACCATTTATCAAAATGTCAATTTTCAAGTTTTATTAAATTTTGAATTGAAATTGTTGGGGAATTACTGACGAAACATTTTTGGATTATTGGCTAATCTTACATCTGGAAATGTATAAAATATCATCCTGAAATTTCATCAAAATCCATCATGGGGTTGGCTCTGAAAACCGAAAATATCAGATTGATAATTTTCAAATTACAAAAAAAAAATTCTAGGGAAACGTATTTTTCGACGAATGACTAATTTTACGATCGGGAATATGTAGAACATGATCCTGTAATATTATCAATTAGATATTAAACCGAAATATGTCTATCAGAATGATAATTTTCAAGTTTTTCTCAATTTTGAATTGAAATTGTAGGGAAACTATTCATGAAGCTTTCTTGGATTATTGGCTAATTTCATATCTATAAATGTGTAGAACATCATCCTAAAATTTCATTAAAATCCATTAATCGAAATATATCAGAATGATAATTTAAACATAAATTTTGAGTCGAAATTGTAGGGAAACTATTTATGATGGATTCTTAAATTATTGGCTAATTTCACGTCTGTAAATGTGTGCAACATCATCCTAAAATTTCATTAAAATCGATGAGGCGATTGGCTATGTAACTAAAACCATTCATCAAAATGTCAATTTTCAAGTTTTCTTAAATTTTGAATTGAAATTGTTGGGGAATTACTGACGAAACTTTTTTGGATTATTGGCTAATTTTACATTTGGAAATGTACAAAACATCATCCTAAAATTTCATCAAAATCCATCAAGGGGTTGACTCTGAAAACCGAAAACATCCATCAGATTATAATTTTCAAGTTTATTAAGTAAACTGCAGTCATATGGAATTAGAGGAAAGTGTTATAGTCTTCTGTCATCTTATCTAACCAACAGAAAACATGTTACATCAATGTACATTAATAATGTTCTATACACATCCACCGTTGCCTCTCAAAATGTTGGCGTGCCACAAGGTAGCGTATTAGGCCCGTTACTATTCCTTTTATTCATTAATGATATGCCACTCAACATAAAAGGGCATATCACTATGTTTGCAGATGACACTACAATCAACATACAAGATAGCTCTTTACAAAATCTTAATGAAGCAACCAATAACATTCTTACCGAACTAAATACCTGGCTTACCATGAATAACCTGATGGCGAATATATCAAAAACACATATTATGCACTATAGAGCACCGATGGGTTTAACAAATGTTAATATGAATGGTGAATTAATTCAAGAAGCTAGTGAAGTGAAATTCCTCGGTGTTATTATTCAAAATAATATGAAATGGGATAGCCACATCCAACACGTCTGTTCTAAAATTGCTAAGTACTCATATTTGATTTACTCGACGCGAAATGACGGACATGAAGAAGCGGCAAAAATTGTATACATGTCTTACTGTCAATCCCAACTAACTTATGGCATAATTTTTTGGGGATGCACGACAGTAAAAAATGTTCAAAAATTATTTATAATTCAAAAAAGATTAATACGAGCTATTTGTAATGTTAGACCTAATACTAGTTGTCGAAATCTATTCAAAAGACTACAAATAATGCCTTTAATGAGCCTCTATATATTTCAAACAATTAAATTTGTTAAGAAAAACCTGGGTGCATTCGAAGCAAACCAAGTGCTACATGATCACAGCACAAGATCAAGAACTATTAGACTTCCAAAACACAGTCACAGCTTCTATCACAACTCGTGTATAGTACAATGTATAAAATTATATAATGCTTTGCCAAACTTTTTAAGGGAATTACCCAGTAAAATATTTGTACGAAAAACCAAAGAACTGATATTACAACACAGTTTCTATTCTACAGAGGAGTACCTTTTAATATGTAACAAGTTGTGAAGATCTTGTACAAAACTTCCATTTATATATTTTAAAATGTTCATATGTATGTCGTTCAATTTTAACGTTAGAAACTATATAAAAAAAAAAAAAATTTAAATTATTTATTTGTGTGTGTATTTTTTTAAATATATAGACCTAAGTTTTTAATATGTTTTTTTTTGTAATAAGTTTTAAAATGTTTAATTTTAATTAATTATTGTATTTATAATTTTAATATGTTGTATGTAATTATTAAGTTTTAATATGAATAGATTTAAGTTATATACCATTTTATTAATCAATTCAACTCTGTACTCTGACTCATCCACGAATGTATTATGTTCTTACTGGAAATAAACAAATTATTATTAAAAAAAACCTCTTGAGAAACGTATTTTTCTTATTATTGACTAATTTTACGTTCGTGAATATGTAGAACATCATGCTGTAATAAAATCAATCGAGGGATTAGATAAGAAACCGAAATCTATCAGAATGGTAATTTTCAAATTTTCATAAATTTTGAGTTCAAATTGTAGGGAAACTATTTATGACGTATTCTTGGACTACAAGCTAATTTCAAAATTCGTAGAGGCGTAGATTCACCTGCATTTTTATATTTTTAAGTACCTCTGGACATCTGCGTTCATATTCATAATCTCATGGATGAGAACAGAGGTTGAATTATCATGATTTGATACTCGAGGTATTTTTCGCTGACAGCGACTGTCACTTTTTAGAGCGAAATGAAATATCCGCCATCATGATTTCATGGCAAACCTTTGTTTTTAATTCAAAACAGTTGTAAAGTTTTTTGCAAATATCTCGGTAAATACTCTGCAGAAACTATTGAGTAAGGTGCCAAATCATTCAGCTTAAAAAGTTTTAAAAATATTGTAAGAAGATTTATACTGTCAAATAATTAGGGGAGCCAATATTAATACATTTCAAATTTTACATGTAAATCCCTATGGCTGGCTTTGCAATTCAACACTCTGTAGACACAGAATCGGTCGCGAAGTGATGATTCTCCTTCAATTCGGTGATGCGGACAAGCTTAGATATGTTATCGCGTTCTCTCACTCTGCGCAAACTTTACCCTCACACGCCTCAAGCAATACTATTATATACTACTACAAATAATTGCAGGTTTTGTTAAATTTACAAACGCACTAATTCAATTCAATTTTCAACGAAGCACAACTATAATATATCGTATTTTACTCCGATTTGAAATGATTATATCCAGCGGAGGCCATTAGAATAATTGTATTCAACAATTCGACCCCGCGGGCGTTTCGAAATGATGCAATTACGATGGGGGATATAATATCTAAATTAATACGCAACGTGCATTAGCCGATTGAAACGTACGACCCCTGATCTTCAGGAAGCCAAAAAAGTTTGTTTTGGACAGTGTGAATAAGACGCGTGACAATGGCGGGCAATTAGGGGTTGTTTCCTCTCGCTCCTCTCTGCGCGGGGCGGGGAAATGTTATGGTAATAGGTAATCTTTACTAATCTCCCTGTATATCTTTCACTTAGCTATTCATGGGTAATCCCTCTTTTTAGTGGGATCTGATACAAAGAGGCGCGTGCGGTTACACGCCGCAGGTTTACGCTGGGCTTACGTTTCGATTTCGGGCCTCCCCTACTCACCCGAAACAGTAACACACAAGCCTTATTTATTACCATATGGCGTGTCGCCATGAGAACTGCAAGGTGCATCCGTTAAAGCCCTTTTTATTATTATTACCACCGCTGTACAGCATGATTGTACTCACTGTGCATAATTTGGGGTTATTACCCGTGGCGTGCATTTACGTATTTAACATTAATGCAGTCACCAATAACTGATTTATTCTGGCATAAAATTGAGGTAAATGTGATTGAAATATAGGTCGATTTTAATTCAACAATCTTCTGCCATAATAATGGATTAGTTCTGTTGACTTTTTAATGAAATAAAATTTTATATCTCTTACTACAGTGTAGCTTTTTCAGGCGAAGAAAATACTCGAAACATCTATAAAAATTGTTAATCCCAGTGTGCGCTCATCACAGGAAAACCATTGGAATGATAGAGCTGAAATTTTTCTTACTTATTCTATGAGCTTTTGTCCTCATTATTAGCTACTTTTCGATATCTAACACGATTTATGTACATGTATAAAAAGTAAGTTTTCTTCTGTCCGAATCTACTTTAATGAATGGTATCAAATGCAACACGCGTGAATTCGTGAGTAGAGTGTGGGCTTCTATTCCTAATTAAGTACTTTTAACCATCAACTTGGGATTCTGCTAATTCCAGCAGAAATGATTATTTTTGGAATATTTCCGAATATAATTTTCCTTTCCTCCATTCAAGTTTTAATTGTTGCTATTTGGTTTCCAGCTTTGTATTGTCAATTGTTTTAAAGGGATGTTAACAATAGATTCATTTTGTATAAATTTTGAAATTTTGAAGCTAATCCTAGCAGAGATGAATTTTTTGCATTTTTTCTTATTGCCGAATGCAACTTTCATTTCCTCCATTCAAGTTTTGAGTGTTGCTATTTGGTTTCTAGTGCTGATATGACAACTGTTTTACAAGGATGTTAACAATAGATTAATTTTGGATAAATTTTGAAATTTTGAGGCTAATTCTGGCAGAGATGAATTTTTTGCAATTTTTCTTATCACCGAATGTAATTT
This sequence comes from Ocypus olens, assembly GCA_910593695.2. Classification (NCBI taxonomy): domain Eukaryota; kingdom Metazoa; phylum Arthropoda; class Insecta; order Coleoptera; family Staphylinidae; genus Ocypus; species Ocypus olens. Next base: position 62,362,811 of record OU343048.1, read on the forward strand.
TCATTTCCTCCGTGCAAGTTTTAATTGTTGCTATTTAGTTTTCAATGGTGATATGTCAATTGTTTTAAAGGGATGTTAACAATAGATTAATTTTGGATAAATTTTGAAATTTTGAAGCTAATTCTGGCAGAGATGAATTTTTTGCAATTTTTCCTATCACCGAATGTAATTTTCATATCCTCTATTCAAGTTTTAATTGTTGTTATTTGGTTTCCAGCTGTAATATATCAATTATTTTAAAGGGATGTTAACAATAGATTAAATTTGGATAAATTTTGAAATTTTGAAGCTAATTCTGGCACAGATGATTTTTTTTGCAATTTTTCTTATCGCCGAATGCAATTTTCATTTCCTCCATTCAAGTTTCTATTTGGTTACCAGCTGTGATATGTCAATTGTTTTAATTGATATCAAAAATTGGTTCATTCTGGATGGATTTTAAAATTTAGAAGCTAATTCTAGTAGAGATGGATTTTTTACAATTTTTCTAATCGCCGAATGCAAAGTTATTTTCTTCAGTTTAAGTTTTCAGTGCTGTCATTTTGTTCCTGGCTGAGATGTGTCTATTGTTTTAAGAAGATGTTAAAAATTGGTTCATTCTGGATGGATTTTCAAATTTAGAAGCTAATTCCAGAAGAGATTAATTTTTTACAATTTTTCTAATCGTCTAATGCAAAATTATTTTTTTCAGTTCAAGTTTTGAGTGTTGCCATTTTGTTCCTAGCTGTGATGTGTCAATTGTTTTAAAAGCATGTCAAAAATATGTTAATTCTGGATGGATTTTAAAATTTGGAAGCTATTTCCAGAAGAGATGATTTAAAAAAAAAATATTTTCTTCCGTTCAAGTTTTGAGTGTTGCCATTTTGTTCCTAGCTGAGATGTGTCAATTGTTTTAAGAGGATGTCAAAAATTGGTTCATTCTGGATGGATTTTAAAATTTAAAAGCTAATTCCAAAAAACTGGATTTTTTACAATGCAAAATTATTTTCTTCAGTTCAAGTTTTGAGTGCCGCCATTTTCTTCCTAGCTGTGATATGTCAATAGTTTTAAGAGGATGTCAAAAATTGGTTCATTCTGGATGAATTTTAAAATTTAGAAGCTAATTCCAGAAGAGATGAAATTTTTACAATTTTTCTAATCGCCGAATGCAAATTTATTTTCTTCAGTTCAAGTTTTGAGTACTGCCATTTTGTTCCTAGCTGTAATGTGTCAATTGTTTTAAGAGGTTGTCAAAAATTGGTTAATTCTGGATGGATTTTAAAATTTAGAAGCTAATTCCAGAAGAGATGGATTTTTTACAATTTTTCCAATCGCCGAATGCAAATTTATTTTCTTCAGTTCAAGTTTTGAGTGTTGCCATTTTGTTCCTACCTGTGATTTGTCAATTGTTTTAAGAGGATGTCAAAAATAGGTTCATTCTAGATGGATTTTTAAATATGGAAGCTAATTCCAGAAGAGATGGATTTTTTACAATTTTTCTAATCGCTGAATGCAAATTTATTTTCTTCAGTTCAAGTTTTGAGTATTGCCATTTTGTTCCTAGCTGTGATGTGTCAATTGTTTTAAGAGCATGTCAAAAATATGTTAATTCTGGATGGATTTTAAAATTTGGAAGCTAATTCCAGAAGAGATGATTTTTTTTTAAAAATTATTTTCTTCCGTTCAAGTTTTGAGTGTTGCCATTTTGTTTCTAGCTGTAATGTGTCAATTGTTTTAAGAGGATGTCAACAATTGGTTCATTCTGGATGGATTTTAAAATTTAGAAGCTAATTCTAGAAGAGATGGATTTTTTACAATTTTTCTAATCGCCGAATGCAAATTTATTTTCTTCAGTTCCAGTTTTGAGTGTTGCCAATTTGTTCCTAGCTGTGATGTGTCAATTGTTTTAAGAGGATGTCAAAAATAGGTTCATTCTGGATGGATTTTAAAATTTAGAAGCTAATTCCAGAAGAGATCGATTTTTTACAATTTTTCTAATCGCTTAATGCAAAGTTATTTTCTCCTGTTCAAGTTTTGAATGTTGCCATTTTGTTCCTAGCTGTGATTTGTCTATTGTTTTAAGACGATGTCAAAAATTGGTTCATTCTAGATGGATTTTAAAATTTTGAAGCTAAAAATACACAAGTTTTTAAGCAAGGTACACATTTTTGAAAATATAACATTTGTGAAGCATTGAAGAAAAAATTCTAAAGTAAGAAATGCAAAAAATAATTTCTAAATTGTATTAAATTACTAAAATATCCCTCTTTCAAATACACTTTGGTTTTCTAAAAAGCACCAATTTTTAAACGAGTTTTTTAAAATTTAATTTTTCCATTTTTTCTTCAAGATAAACTTCAAAAATATGTACCTTGGAGAGAATAAATTCTAAAAAAAAATATTCAATTTTTACAATGTCACTCTTTCAAAGGTATATTTATATTTAAGAATTCATATATTTTTAAACGTGATACGAATGTTAGAAATTTTTGATTTTCGCGTTGTGGAACATTTGGGACGTATCAGTGAAAATAATTAGTTAAAAATATAAACCGCAGAGAATAAATTCTGGAAAAATTGTATTAAATTACTAAAATATCACTCTTTAAAATGCATTTTTGTTTTTTTAAATACACCAATTTTCAAACGAGTTACGAATGATAAATAAATTTTAGTTGAGAATATTTGAAAATTTCATTTTTCCATTTGTTGAACATTTTGAAAAAAAACTCCAAAAAAATATATGTACCGTGTAGAATAAATTTTAAAAAAATATATACAATTGTTACAAGGCCACTTTTCCAAAAGTACTTTTGTTTTAAAAAATGCATATATTTTGAAATGTGATACGAATGTTTAAAACTTTTTATTTTCTTTATTGTTGAAAATTTGGGACGTATCAGTGAATACAATTCTTTAAAAATATAAACCATACAAAATAAATTCGAGAAAAATTGTATTACATTACTAACATATTTCTCTTTAAAATTCATCTTTATTTTCTAAAATTCACAATTATTTAAAGGAGTTACGAATTTTTTAACATTTGGGAAAAAAAACCAAGCAATATGTACCATGGAGAATAAATTTAAAAAAAATCAATTCAATTGTTACAAAGGTGCATTTCTTTAAAAAAAATCATATATTTTTAAACGTAACATGAATGTTTTAAACTATTAATTTTCGCGTTGTCAAACATTTGCGATGTGAAAATAATTTATTAAAAATATAAACAGCAGAAAATAAATACTAGAAAAATTGTATTAAATTACTAAAATATCATTCGTTAAAATTAATTTTGGTTTTCTAAAATTCACCAATTTTCAAAGGTGATACGAATGTTTGAAACTTTTGATTTTCGCATTGTTGAACATTTGGGACGTATCAGTGAATTTTCAAACGAGTTACGAATTTTTGAAAATTTCAAAATTTAATGTTTTTTTATTTGTTGAACATTTGAGAAAAAAAAACTCCAAAAATATATACCGTGGAGAATGAATTCTTAAAAAATATATTCAATTATTACAATGTCATTCTTCCAAAGATACTTTTATTTAAAAAAAAATGTATATTTTCAGCAGAAAATAAATACTAGAAAAATTGTCTTAAATTACTAAAATATCACTCTTTAAAATTAATTTTGGTTTTATAAAATTCACCAATTTCCAAAGGTGATACAAATGTTTGAAACTTTTGATTTTCACATTGTTGAACATTTGGGACGTATCAGTGAAAATAATTAGTTAAAAATATAAATCGCAGAAAATAAATTCTAGAAAAATTGTCTTAAATTACTAAAATATCACTCTTTAAAATCCACTTTTGTTTTTTAAAATGAACCCACTTTCAAATGAGTTATGGATTTTTAAAAATTTCATTTTTTCATTTTTAGCACATTTGAGGGAAAAAATCCAAAAAAATATGTACTGTCGAGAATAAATTCTAAAAAAATATATTCAATAATTGTTACAATGTCACTCTTCCAAAGGTATTTTAGTTTTTAAAAATACAAATAATTTCAAACGTGACACAAATGTTTGAAAATTTTGATTTTCGCGTTGTTGAACATTTGAGACGTATCAGTGAAAACAATTCGTTAAAATTATAAACCGCAGAAAATAATTTCTAAAAAAATTACTAAAATATCACTCTTTAAAATTAACTTTTGTTTACTAAAATTCACCAATTTTTAAACGAGTTACGAATTTTTTAAAATTTTATTTTTCCATTTGTTCAATATTTGAGAAAAAAAATCCAAAAAATATGTACCGTGGAGAATAAATCCTAAAAAAATGATATTCAATTGTTACAATGTCACTCTTCCAAAGGTGTTTTTGTTTTTGAAAATACATATTTTTTAAACGTGACACGAATGTTTGAAACTTTTGATTTTCGCGTTGTTGAACATTTGAGACGTATCAGTGAAAACAATTCGTTAAAATAATAAACCGCAGAAAATAAATTCTAGAAAAATTGTCTTAAATTACTGAAATATCACTCTTTAAAATTAATTTTTGTTTTCTAAAGTTCACCAATTTTGAAACAAGGTACGAATTTTTGAAAATTTTATTTTTACATTTGTTGAACATTTGAGAAAAAAAAAACTCCAAACATTATGTACCGTGGAGAACAAATTCTAAAACAAAAATATATTCAATTGTTATAATGTCACTGTTTTAAAGTTTTTAAAAATCCATATATTTTAAACGTAACACGGATGTTTGAAACTTTTGATTTTCGCTATGTTAAACATTTGGGAGGTATCTGTGAAAACAATTCGTTAAAAAATATAAGCCGCAAAAAATAAATTCTAGAAAAATTTTATTCAATTAATAAAATATCACTCTTTAAAATGCACGTTTGTTTTCTGAAATTCACCAATTTTCAAACGAGTTACGAATTTTTGAAAATTTTATGTTTCCATTTGTTCAATATTTGAGAAAAAAAATCCAAAAAATATGTACCGTGGAGAATAAATCCTAAAAAAATGATGCTCAATTGTTTCCAAAGGTGTTTTTGTTTTTAAAAATACATATTTTTTAAACGTGACACGAATGTATGAAAATTTTGATTTTCGCGTTGTTGAACATTTGAGACGTGTCGGTGAAAACAATTCGATAAAATTATAAACCGCAGAAAATAAATTCTAGAAAAATGGTCTTAAATTACTGAAATATCACTCTTTAAAATTCATTTTTGTTTTCTAAAGTTCACCAATTTTGAAACGAGGTACGAATTTTTGAAAATTTTATTTTTACATTTGTTGAACATTTGAGAAAAAAAAACTCCAAAAAATATCTACCGTGGAGAATGAATTCTAAAAAAATTATATTCAATTGCTATAATGTCACTGTTTCAAAGTTTTCAAAAATCCATATATCTTAAACGTGCTACGAATGTATGAAACTTTTTATTTTTACGTTGTTGAACATTTGGAACGTATCAGTGAAAATAATTCGTTAAAAATATATACCGCAGAAAATAAATTCTGGAAAAAATGTATTAAATTACTAAAATATCACTCTTTAAAATGCACGTTTGTTTTCTAAAATTCACCAATTTTCAAACGAGTTACGAATTTTTGAACATTTTATTTTTCCATTTGTTCAATATTTGAGAAAAAAAAATCCAAAAAATATGTACCGTGGAGAATAAATTCTAAAAAAATGATATTCAATTGTTACAATGTCACTCTTCCAAAGGTGTTTTTGTTTTTGAAAATACATATTTTTTAAACGTGACACGAATGTTTTAATCTTTTGATTTTCGCGTTGTTGAACATTTGGGGTTATACGTGAAAACAATTCGTTAAAAAATATAAGCCGCAAAAAATAAATTCTAGAAAATTTTTATTAAATTACTAAAGTATCACTCTTTAAAATTAACTTTTGTTTTCTGAAATTCACCAATTTTTAAACGAGTTATGAATTTTTGAAAATTTGTTCAATATTTGAGATGATAAACATGGAAAATATCAGAAAGATCCTTCTTTTTACCATCTACTTAGAGAAAAGTTAATGATGTCCTCCCTCTGTTAATTGGAGAGTAGATTTTAAATTTTAGCAAACCTATTTTTTTGGCAAATAAAAGGCGCAAAAAAAAATTGGATTCTTTCGAAAATTTATACTACCAATAATTGTATTGGACAAGATCATGTTAATTTGTGTATTTGTGAATGTGTGCAACTAAGCTTGTTACTTTAGCTTTAGAGGATTGCCCCCATCATTCGAAAGAGTAATGAAACGTACTGGTTATATTAATGTTCATTTCATGTAAGTAACTGTATTTGAATTAATTTTATTTATGTTTGTTGACGTATCACATCTGTATTTAGCAGCAACGTGAATAAAACTGTATTATTATTATTATTATTACTCCAATAGTACTCATCTACAAACAGACCCGGGCCAGCATTGCTTGACTCACCAATCGACGATTGCGCTAACCATCAGCGATTTACAAATTGATATAATTTCTGAATATATTATAACTTCCAATTATATATTCATTTCCTAAATCAGCGTGAACATTACCGAAACAATTATATAATAATTACTCTAATTAATCATAACAACCCACGCCGAAATGGCCATTCCTGCAGCCAATTATTTATGCGGTGGCCACTTGGAAACGTCGAACAATTACAATGATGAATTTATCGCGGGCCGCATACATTTTCGGAAGTAATTAATTAATTCGAGTCCCCCTCCCCTCCCAAAAAAAACCCAGCATTTCGCTAGTATTATTAATCCCATTTGGATTAATTTATTTATATGTAAATAAATGTGTCAGATGCACATCCGTCGTTTTAAATATCAGCCGGAGCGGAAAGCGGAAAAATGCCGTAAATTAGCTGAACGTCAACAGACCATTATTACAAATCATTTGCGTCTGTCTGATATTTCGAAAATTTTCGGACGGGACGTTTATTAATGGACACATTGTTTCGGTAAACGCGGTATGGACACTTTTAACGCTGAACCGCCGCGGATAAACACCGTGGTTTATGATTGTTGTTTTAGTAATTTTTTTTTTTGCTCTGTACATTCGCAAATGCTGATCAAACGTATACAATTAGCTGCGGCATAAACAAAGATCGTTTAATATTAATACGCCGGGAACATGCGGAACATGATTTGCGTCGTTTCGTTTTTGCATATGTTGCAATGAATCACAATATTATGCATTTGCACGGTTCGGAGAAAAAAAGAGTATTGCTGTAAGCAATTCATATGAATTTATCGTCTAATCCAGACTTGGGCAAACTTTTTCACAGACATGATTACAAAGGAACATCTGTAATTGTTGACTAAATCTTGAAAACTGTAGAAGGGTGCCCCCTTCTTATTTTTGCTCAAAAATTGCTTTTAAAAAGATTTCCTGAAGAAACCACTGGTTCGATTCGGGGTTTGTATACGTTACTGTAAAGATCAGTTCAAGACCATTCAGAAAATGTACTTGCGCAACCACAGATGTTATTTTGAAGCCCGTGACACGTCAGCAAAGAAAACTCGAAAATGGAGAAAATGGAAAAAATTAAGTTTTTTAGTAATCATCGTAGACCATCGAGTAATACCTTTTTTCATCAGAAGAACGAGGTAAATTGAATGGCGTTAAAGAATTTCATCTCAAAAAAATTACAAAAAAGTTGGAAAACTTTATGGAAAATTTTGAAAAATTGCACAACGGCCGAACGCTTTTTCCGATTTTGATGATTCTAACGTCAAAATTTGGATAATTTTGTGTAATATTAAAACGGCTTACAAAATTTTCTCTTGATGGGAAAAAAAAAGATTTTTTAAAGTTTCAAGCTTTAAAATCGCGATTTTAATTTTTTAAATTGCACAACTGCTAAACGCATTGTTCGATTTTGATGAAATCTGGTGCAATTTAGAAAGTGGTTTTTATTATTTTTTTGTGAAATTAACGCAAAACGTCAAATTGGCGCGTTTTCGAAGTGGGAAGATTAAAAATTGTGATTTAGATTTTTTTTACATTGACCAACTACCAAACACGATGTTCCGTATTGATGATTCTCACATTAAATGTGGCAAATTTAATGCAATTTAAAAACTGGTAATTAAATGTTTTGTGAAATGAACAGAAAACGTCAAAATTGCACGATTTCAAAGTCCGAAGATTTAAAATTGTGATTTTGATTTTTTTTTAAATAGCACAGCTGCCAAAACGCGTTGTACGATATTAATATTATTAACATCAAAATGTGGCGAATTTAGTGCAATTTAAAAGCTGGTTATTATTTTTTTTGCGAAGTCAACGCAAAACGTCAAAACTGCACAATTTCAAAGTGCAAACAAATTAAAATTGTGATTTGGATTTGTTTTTTATTGCATAACTGCCGGACACGCTGTCTGATATTGATTAATCCAACGTCAAAATGTGGCAAATTTCGTGCAATTTAAAATCTGGTTTTATGTTATTTTTCATCAAATTCCAGCAAAATGTTAAAATCGCTCGTTTTGAAAGTCCGAAACACCTAACGCAGATTTTGACGATTCTAGTGCGTTTGGAGCCAAATCATTTTTGGCTCATCTCGTTCGTGCGACGATGAATAAACTTAGTTTATTGACGGATAAGCCTTTTTGCTCATGTACTATTAAGAACAAAGTGCAAATAATGTACTCATTAAATACTTCAATGCGTCAATTAAGCAAAAACGGAAATTCAACGTTTAATTGTTTTTTTTTTACTTTCTCCGTTACGAAGTACGAAGTAAGTATTGTGATCGCGATTTTTTTTCAAATTTTTTTTTTGCGGAAATATCCGTTTTGGGGTCCCTAGATGCCATTTCAACAATTTCTGGATTTTTTTTTGTGTCTGTGTGTGTGTGTCTGGCTGTGTGTGTCTGTGTCTGGCTGTGTGCTTTGTATCTCAAAAACTAATAGAGCCATTGATATGAAACTTTGAACATACGTCTTATTTGATAATCTGAAGAACTGAAAAGCTTTTGGTAAAATTTCGTACACCGGAAGTGGGCGTTTACCTTAACTGTTTTTTGTTTTTTGCCAATATTTTCTTAAATATGAAAAATATCACAAAAACATTTAAACAAACTTTGAAGACAACAAAGAAATGAACATCTTTTGCTTGAAACATTTTTCATAAAATCATTTTTATTCGAGAAAAAATTTATTATTATTTTTTTAATTTTTGGTTTATAATTATAAAACGATAATAGTTACAGCAAATTTATGTGAATAATAATTGTAGAGAATGCTAAAATGAACAACTTATAAAGAATAAGTTTTTTTCGAAATCCCTTTAGTTTTGTATTTGAAGTATAATTTTTCCATCTTTCATAATTTTGACGTTTTAAACGTCAGTTTCATCCGCTCGATGTACATTTAAAATATGATTTAAATTGAAAATAAACCATGAAAAAGTAAATATAAATGGCTATGATACCATCAAGTCGGAGAAAGTAACGTAATGGCCACATCACCATTTTTTTATTTTTTAAGGATGACTTAAACGAACGGGCAGATTTTGAAAATTCTTAACAAAGTGTTATTCTCATCGAATAGATGCAGAAAAAATTACACAAAAAACAAATTCGTCCTTCAAATGTTTGAAAGGATGATCAGATTTTAAAAATTCCTTCAGCAACGTGTTAGAAAATTAAATGCGCCGTTCAATTAATTTTTTTAGGATAACATGATTGTGGAAAATTCTTCTAGCAAAGTATTTTACTTACCGAATTGATGTAAATAAGATAAAATATTAAATTCATCGTTGCATTTGGAGCCAAATCATTTCTGGCTCATCATCTCATGCGCGCGACGTAGAATAAACTTAGTTAATTGCCAAATAAGCCTTTTTGTTCATGAACTATTGAGGAAAAAGGGCAAGTGGTGCACTCATTAAATACTTGTAAATTGATCAAAAAATGGAAATTCAACGTTTAATTGTTTTTTGTTTGATTTTTTTTAAGAATAACTCTTGAACGAACGGGCAGATTTTGAAAATTCTTCCGACAATGTGTTATTCCCATCAAATATTATAGATGCATATACAAAAAAAACAAATTCGTCCTACGATTGTTTCAAAGGGTGGCCGGATTTTAAAAATTCATTCGCACAGTGAATGATCTTTTTTTGAGGATAACCTGATTTTGGAAATTCTTCCAGCTATTTTATTCAAATTGATGTCGATAAGATGAAACATTAAATTTCTTTTGTGGTTTTGAAATAACTCTTGAACGATATAGCAGATTTTGAAAATTCTTTGCAAGAAAGTGTTGTAATCGATAAAGTATGGAATATATTCAGTAAAACCGAAATAACATATTTTTGGAAAAAATCCTCGAACAGGTCGATTTTCTTTTATAAAAATACCCATTTTTGCGTGAAAGTCGATTTTCAGTCGTCATTTGTTTTTGAGTTATGACGTCTGCCATTTTGTTTTTAAATGGCAACCCCCTATTTTTGTTCTTAATTTTGAGAGATCTTTTCATTGTCGAACTGGCAGTATAAAAATATTGCCATCTTACATAAGAAATTTTTCGAGTAAATGACAATTGAAGGTGACAACTTCATATTTAGAGTTTTTGCAGAAGGACCTTGTTCCAGCGCTTAAAAAAAATGATCTTGACCTTCCATATGATCATACAATATGGTTTCAGCAAGATGGCGCACCCCCGCACTAGGCGCGTTTATTGACAATTGCTTTACGAAAAGGTGGATTGGCAGATGAGGACCGATAGAATAGCCCGCGAAAGAGATAAATACGCAGAATTAGCTTGGAAAATATTCAAAACGTTCAAGAAGAATTTCTACATTTTCGACAAACAAAAAAAAATGCCTATTTTGTTTGTTTTCTGTTTTTTCTTTTGAGGCTAATTCTTGAACGAAACGACAGATTTTGAAAATTCTTTCAGCAAAGTGTTGTACTCATTGGACAGATAGATGGTAGATAAGATCAAAAAATAAATTAGCCGTTCAATTATTTTCTATTATCATTGAGGATAACTCTTAAATGAGTTTTCAAATTCTTTTAGCAGTGTTATAGGCTAAAAAATTTAATTTTTTGTTAAATTCATTTCTGTTTTTTTTAAGATAGTTAACTTTTGAACTGATGGCCATAATTGTAAAATTCTTTGAGCAAAGTCTTATACTCATCCGATAGATGTAGATAGAACAAAAACATTAAATTGTTTCCTGGGATTTTGAGGATAACTCTTGAACGGATGACCCAATTTGACAACTTCTTCCAGCAAAGTGGACAAAGTGTACTCATCGAATAGATGCGAATAAGAAAAAAAATATCGTTCAATTGTTTTCTGGTGATACAGGGGAACTCTTGAACGAATAACAAGATTTTGCTCAATATTTCAGTAAAGTAGTAGATAAGATAAAAAAATGAATTCGTTGTTGAATTGAAGAAGATAACTCTCGAATAAAATAGCCGATTTTAAAAACTCTTCCTGGAAAGTATTGTAACTGTCGAATAAATGTAGACGGGACCAAAAAAAAATTCATCTTCAATTGATTTTTGTTTTTTTTTGATAACTTTTAAACGGATGAACACATTTAGCAAAAAAAATGGTGATGTGGCCATCATGTTACTTTCTCCGACTTGATGTATTATAGCCATTTATATTTACGTTTTCACGGTTTATTTTCAATTGCAATCATATATTAAATGTACATCGAGCGTTGTGTAAACTCGGATGAAACTGACGTTTAAAACGTCAAAATTATGAAAGATTATACTTCAAATTTAAAAACTCAATTTACTCAAAAACTAAAGGGATTTCGAAAAAAACGTATTCTTTATAAGTTGTTCATTTTAGTATTCTCTACAATTATTGTTAACATAAATTTGCTGTCACTATTATTGTTTTATAATTATTAACCAAAAATTAAAAAAATTATAATAAATTTTTTCCCGAATAAAACTGATTTTATGAAAAATGTTTTCAAGTAAAAGATGTTCATTTCTTTGTTGTCGTCAAAGTTTGTTTAAATGTTTTTGTGATATTTTGCATATTTAAGAAAAATATTGGCAAAAAACAAAAAACAGTCATGGTAAACGGCCACTTCCGGTGTACGAAATTTTACCAAAAGCTTTTCAGTTCTTCAGATTATCAAATAAGACGGATGTTCAAAGTTTCATATCAATTGCTCTATTAGTTTTTGAGATACAGCGCGCATACACACACACACAGACACACAGACACACGCAGGCACAGGCACAGACACAGACACAGACACAGACACCATTTTTTTTTCCAGAAATTGTTGAAATGGCATCTAGGGATCCCAAAACGGATATTTCCGTTAAAAAAAAATTTGAAAAAAAAATCACGATCACAATACTTTCTCGTACTTCGTAACGAAGAAAGTAAAAAATAAATTCGTTGTTGAATTATTCTGTGGTTTTAAGAAGATAACTCTCGAACAAAATAGCCGATTTTAAAAATTCTTCTTAAAAAGTATTGCAACTGTCGAATAAATGTAGACGGGACCAAAGAAATAATAATTCTTCAATTGATTTTTGTTTTTATTTTTGATAACTTTTGAACGGATGAACAAATTTGGCAAATTCTTTCAGCAAAGTGTTGTTTGTACTCGCCGAATAGATGCAGATAAGACAGAAACAATTTTGTTTTGTTTTTTTGAAGATAATTCTTGAACAAAAGGACAGATTTTGCAAATTCTTTTAGTACTGTAGATAAGATCAAAAAATAAATTCGCCGTGTAATTGTTTTCCATTTTTTTATAACCAAAAACAGAGTTTTAAATTTTTTAAAGTATTGCACTCATTAAAGAGAGGTAGATAAGGTTACAAAACAAAATTCGTCGTTTAATTGGTTTAATTTTGAATTCCGTTTTTTTTTTCAAGGTGGACGAATAACGGTATTATACAGGGTGTCTCGCTTCGGGTGTTCCAAACGAAAACGGAAGTAGATAATCTTATTCTGAACAGAAAAATTCAAATAAACATACGTCCGATTTATTACCGTTATCGAGATAAGTAATCTTAAAGATTTTTCGATCGTGAAATCTTGCAAATTTTCAGTTATAAATTTATCCATTTTCTTTAAAATTACTTTAGAAGCAATTTTAGATGTTTTGACAGCCATTTCCACCACGGCTTAGGATGTGGTTCCAGCACGATGGAGCAAGAAATTGGCTAAAAATTCAATCTCCTGATAGATAGATTGGACGAATTGAATCGATTGCATTCATATTATTAAAAATTACTTTTTTTATGTACATTATTAGAATCTGTTTGTCTGTTTGACATTTATTTCGATGTTAATTTATTTGCAATGAATAACAATTATTCCACCGAAGGAAGAGTTTTTAAGGTTAAAAACCTATTACAGTGGAGTTAGCTTACGCAGAGTGAGTAATTTATTCACAGATATGTTGCATAACCGTCTAATACCATCTGGAACAACAATGCATTGAAATTTTAAGCCAAAATCGAATGTGGAAGTAGGACATAATGCAGGCAATTGTTATAATAATAATAATAATATATAATTTTAACGAATTGTTTTATTGGTATTATTAATAGTCAAACAAGTCCGAGCGTTTTGTTTTTTATCTTCGAAACTTCAAATCTTCGAAACTTTGAAATTTCGAATATTTGAACATTTGAAACTTCTTCAAAGATTTTCTATGAATCTTCCAATCTTCGAACCTTCAAAATTGGAAAATCTTCGAAAAAAAAAAATTCCAGCCCTACATTCTACAGTCAACTTCTAAACCTGTATTTTGCTATACTGTTTAACAATGGTTTATTTTGATTTCGTTACGGCCGAAAAACGCATTAACATAATCCATCGACACCTTTATAAATCACATCGAAACCCCATAAAATTCCGTCGAAATATAATTGAATGTAATCCTAATCTGATAGCACGTCTAATATCCGCCCCTGTCTGCGAAACATGTTGCTACATAAAATAATCCAACAATGGCCCTTTGACATCATTCACATGACAATTGTTGCCCTTCCGCAGACGTCCATTACGTAATAACTCCAGAACGACCCCTGGCCGGGGTGGAGTCACACACACACACTGAACACGCACCCCATTTAATAGCTCGCCCGAAAACATCGTCGGGAGGTTATATTTTTAATGCAATTTATTCCGTTTAAAAGGACCATTAAGGATCCGGAGGGCCATATGTTCGCAGCGCGCTCCGCGCAGTTTTAACGAAAATTTCCTTTGAATTAAATTCCCCCCGCGCGTTTACTCCCTTTGCCCACCTTAATTATGCTTGATGTTTCTTAAGCCTCACAACCGCATACTATTAGGTTTTTGGCCCTTTGATGTCAATCGCGTAAAACGTTACACAACGTTAGTACATCAGTCTTTTTAGCTCGTATAACCAAAATTAGTTCGTATAACCAAATACAAGAGATGTATTTTTTAAATTTATTTTAAAATTCTCTTAAGGGGTGCTTTCAGTGTTTTGTGGAAACGTAATTCTGAATGAATTTTTGACTAGATTAGAGAAATTTTAAATCGATGTCAATTGTTTTTAATATTTTCTCCGAGCCTTGAAAATTCTCTAATTTTAAACATACAGTTTTTATTTAGTATAATCTGTCCGCGCTGCGATGGCATTTGAGGTGATGGTGCAGTATCGGCTTCTATTTATAAATCAGTGGTTCTTGAAAGATTACAGATAACTTTGGAAAAAAATATGCATCTCATGTTCGCTTAATGAGAACCTCAGGCATCCCAGACGCCCAACACGCAAATGAGGGCGTCACCTCAGATGCCATGATAGCGCGGCTAATATCTATTTTCTATTACCATCATATAAATGGGTAATTCCACTAGTTTTCACCAATGCAAAAAAAAGGGGTCCTTGGATTTTTTTCAAACTTTGAAAGATGGATTGTAGTATCGAAAAACTAAGTTTTCTCAAATTTCAGCTTCCCAGATATTAAACTTACAATTTGAGGTGTGAATTACGATTTTTGAAAAATCAGCATTTTCACGAAATCTTATAATTTCCAATTTTTAAACCTGCGTAACTTTTTTCGTTCTGAAGATTTTGAGTTGAAATTTTGAGAAATGTTTTTAAAGATTCTCTGGGAGTTTGATGTTGAAAATTTTAGAGGTAACAAAAATACAGCGGTTTAAAAAGTTCGTTATTTTGGGGAAAATAGCCGAAATACCAATTTTTAAACTTACATAACTTTTTCTTGAATGCATATTTTCAGATGAAATTCAATAGGTATACTCTATGAATGTTTCTCAAAAGCTTCTGAAAGTTTGGTGCCAAAAAATTGAGAGACACCCGAAATACAATGGTTCAAATATACGTATTTTATCGAAAATCGCTAAAACTGACATGTTCAAAACCACGTAACTTTTTTCTACCTGAATATTTTGAACTGAAATTTGGAGAAACTACTCTTGAAATGTTTCGAAAGAACACCTGAAATTTTTGTGCCAGGGAATTAAGGGATACCGGAGATACAGTGGTTCAAAGATTAGCAATTTGCCAAAAACGATCATTGCTAAAATACCCATGATTAAGCCTTCGCAACATTTTTCTATCTGAATGTTTTGATCTGAAATTTAGAGGATATATTTCTCTAGTGTTCCCAAGGAATCCCTGAAAGTTTGGTACCAGAGTTTCTACAGGCGGTAAAGATAGAGCAACGAGAATATCGATTAATTTTTTGTGAAAATAACGTTTCAACATACAATCATTTTTAATTAATTTATGGATGTTTTTTTTATTGTTTTCAAATCAATTATACTCGTATATTTAAGGCTACATTTTTCTCTCATCGTCCATAAAAGTAATTTTTATATCTAATGTGTTATTTCCTCTTGGTACAAAACAATGGTGTTTCCTGGTTTGTGGTATGGTCTTGACATCAGAGTCAGTGCTTTTTGGCAACGTTTAACATCCGCATCTGGTACCCAGTGTTATAAATTAGTTATTTCTCTATAAAAAGAACATACTTTAAAATAATAATAATAAGATAATATTTCAGTATAAAGAAAATAACATTGAAAATCCTATGTTCCATTTTGTTCCACTACACCCTGTATGGATATGAGTAAAGTTCTATTGCGAGAAAAATTGGAAAATTTGTATTGAGAGAAAAGCGAGAGAGGAGCGGAACGAGTTGGGGAGTAAATTTCTGTTGTTGGAAGGCTGTTTCGAACAACAAACATTACAATGGTCATCTGACAATAAGGCGATGAAAATTGCAAATTCAAAATTGAATTTGAGATGAACTTTTTTTATGAAAAAATATTATTTGTTCAAGTTTGAATTTGCTGTTTTCAATATCAATCACACAATTATTAGACGTTATGTATTTTCTCTGCGAGGGTTCTTGGGAATTTGGTTATTTTTACAAAAATTCAATCGATATTCTCGTTGCTCTATCTTTACCGCCTCTAAAACCCCTGGTACCAAACTTTCAGGGATTCCTTGGGAACACTAGAGAAAAATATCCTCAAAATTTCAGATCAAAACATTCATATAGAAAAATGTTGCTTAGGCTTAATCATTGAAACTTGTAGCAATGATCGCTTTTAGCAAATTGCTTATCTTTGAACCACTGTATCTCCGGTATCCCATAATTGCCTAGCACAAAAATTTCAGGGGTTCTTTCGGAACATTTCAAGAGTAGTTTCTCCAAATTTCAGTTCAAAATATTCAGGTAGAAAAAAGTTACGTGGTTTTAAACATGTCAGTTTTAGCGATTTTCGATAAAATACGTATATTTGAACCATTGTATTTCGGGTGTCTCTCAATTTTTTGGCACCAAACTTTCAGAAGTTTTTCAGAAACAGTCATTTAATTTAATTTAATTTAATTTAATTCTCAACAGGCAGTGCCTTATTACAGAGAAATACATTACAATAATCAGCTTAAAGATAAAACAATATAAAATAAGATAATTATTAGGTATTCCGCAATTAATGTATACAAATTAAATATAATCAGTCTTATCACTAACAAGTTTTATAACAAACAAGACTTTAGATCATTGGCGAATGATCTTAAATTTGCACAAAATATATCCGCACAATATTGAGCGTCATGATAATTACGGATCATCGTACATAGCGGCGAGAATTCATTATGATTTGTGCGTGGTGTTTTATAGGAAAATGTTCGCTTGTGCCGCACAGAAAGTCTGGGCACATTAAATTCAATTTGATTCAGCATGTTCGAATTATCACTTAAATTATGTACAATCCTATATAAATCGATGATAGATATAAATTTGTGTTTGGTATGTATCGTCTCTATCTGAAATTCAACCAGTAACGCGTGGTAGGATAAGTTAAAGTCAGGGTAAGTGCCGTGCTTAAGGAAGTACAGAAATTTGAGAAAACGTTTTTGCATAGAGTATACCTATTGAATTTCAGCTGAAAATATGCATTCAAGAAAAAGTTATGTAAGTTTAAAAACTGGTATTTCGGCTATTTTCCCCAAAATAACGAACTTTGAACCGCTGTAATTTTGTTACCTCTAAAGTTTTCAACATCAAACTCCCAGAAAATCTTTAAAAACATTTTCGTACACTCTCAAAATTTCAACTCAAAATCTTGAGAACGAAAAAAACTTACGTAGGTTTAAAAATTGGAAATTATAAGATTTCGGGAAAATGCTGATCTTTCAAAAATCGTAATTCACACCTCAAATTGTAAGTTTAATATCTGGGAAGCTGAAATTTGAGAAAACTTAGTTTTTCGATACTACAATCCATCTCTCAAAGTTTGAAAAAAATCCAAGGACCTCGATTTTTTTGCATCGGTGAAAACTAGTGGAAATATACAAAATCAAAAATACATTTACAAAAATACAAAATGAACATAGATTTTAAAAATGTGTTTTGTTTGGTCTATCGACCATCTGTCCATGTTACTATCAATAATATTATTTTTATTATTTATCTTAAACGTGTATCGTAAAAACAAAGAAGAAAGGAGAATATAGTTTATTACCCTTATAATATAAGATAATAATGTTGATGAGAAGGATTTCAGCCTTCTCAAGTCAGTTCCGAGGCAAAATAAATGAAAGATTTTACGAATAGCGGAGTTAAACTGAAGGATACATTTAAAAGTCTCGGATAATATATTCACGGAAGAAATACAACCAAATAAATAAATCCAATCCAGCATCCCCTCTAATTCCATCCGAACCGTATTTACTTATCCGAATGTTTAAATATCGCCAGCCCTTGATGCAAAACGAATCCCGGACCAAGAATACACAGAGCCCTCCCTACAAATGAAAACCGCGCGCCGCCGAGTTTATTTGATGCAACTCTTTCCCCATTTAATTTACCGTCGGTTGGATCCGATATTGTGGAATATCAATGTTGCGTCGCGCACACATATTGGATCGAGGCCCGTGCGACCGCAACGTCATTATGCCGTCGAATAAATAAAATTCGTGCAACTCGCCGTTCGGCAGGAAATTAATAATTATGTCATGGTATCATCAAGCCCAATTGCGACTGTTTCAACACTTTAATTCGGTTTGCGCTGTTTTGTCCGACTGGCTAATTAATTTTGTCACTGCGTTTTAAATTCAGTACTAACTCATTTAAATGATTGCGCGATATTCATAGTTTATATTCGGGCAACTAATTATAAAATGCACATTCTCTAAATATTTAAACTCTATGAGCAAATTTTCGTTCTGGTTTATTAGATTTTAAATAACTCTTACCATAAACGAGTAGAGCCTTCCCAAAATCTGGTGTCACATTGCGCAGATAATCATCTTAAATTTCGAGAGAGGGGACGCCAGAAACTCATAATAATTCAGTGAACATATTGTAAATATAGAGACAAAATCGGTCGCGAAGGAAGTTGATTCTTCTTCAATTCAGTGATGCGGCCACGCGCAGATTGGTTACGGCGTTCTCCCCGAATACTTTCTCACTCTGCGTAAGCTTATCCCCAGGTTTCACGACATTTTGGGATGGCTCTATGTAATTAGCTAAAGTTATGTTACCTTTATTGACTACTATAACGAGAAGGTGAAAATTTGTAAATTTACTTCAATTTACTTCCAAGTTATTTCCAAGAGTCAAACAAGAAAATAAATGTTTTGGGAACTTGCAACTTTTAATTTGCTACATCTGTCTATTAAGTTAAATTTATTAATTCCTATTCTTTTAGGATGCATATTATTTCTTCAGGTCAGCTTCCTGTTTATTTTAGTTTTTTGAAGCCACCAAAGCCATTACAATTTTTCCAAACTTAACGCTTCCTTCGTGTAGAATTATTTAAAAATTTAAGCATGAGATTGTTGTAGTTTTTGCAGTATCATAATTAAGATTTTTTTTTTTAATTCAGACGGTATTAGCGCGGTTGCAAATGTTTTTATACAATTTTAAAGACATGCAGTAAAATTTTCACAAGTGGATGTTCCGTCGACATCAAATTTTTCAAAATGCAGCCATGGGCAATTTGCAGTTTTTACAAAATCATAATTTCCTATGCATTATGAGTAAATTTAGTAAATTTCTAGTCGATGGCAATTGTTTTAAATTTTTTTAAGCATTAAAATTATTACATTTTTCATAATTTTACGCCGTGTTCAAATAAAAATATCACAAAATTTGACGATGATGATACCTAGCTTTTCACGAAATCGTAATCTTGAATGAATTTTTAGTAATTTTGGAAAGTTTCAAATCGATGGCAATTGTTTTTATATTTATTAAATAAATATAAAAAAATTATAACAATTTTTCACGATTTTTCGCATTGATTTCATGAAATTATATGACAAAATCTGGTGATGGTGTGTATGCAGTTTTCACGTAACAATAATTCCACATGATGTTTGAGTAACTTTGGAAAGTTTTGAGTCGACCCCAATTGTTTTTATATATTTTTTTTAACCTTTAAAATGATTACAATTTTTCATAATTATTCAAATAAAAATATCACAAAATTTGATGATCTATATATCTAGCATTTCACGAAATCATAATCTCGAATTAATTTTGAGTAATTTTGGAAAGTTTCCAATCAACGACAATTGTTTTTAAATTTATTTTAAGCCACCAAAATTATAACATTTTTTCACGATTTTTCGCACTGATTACATGAAAATATGACAAAATCCGGCGATGGTGTGTATGTAATTGTTCACGGGTAATAATCTCCAATGATTTTTGAGTAATTTTGCAAAGTTTAAAATCGATGACAATTGTTTTTATATTTATTTCAAGCTAACAAAATTATAACAATTTTTTACGATTTTTCGCACTGATTTTATAAAATTATGACAAAATCTAGTGATGGTGTGTATGTAGTTTTTATGTAATAAATAATCTCGAATAGATTTTGAGTAATTTTGCAAAGTTTCAAATCGATAGCAATTGTTTTTATATTTATTTTAAGCCACCAAAATTTTAACAACTTTTCACAATTCTTCGCACTGATTACATGAAATTATGACAAAATCTGGTGATGATATGTATGCAGTTTTTACGAGAAAATAATCTCGAACAAATTTTAAGTAATTTTGGAAAGTTTCAAATCGATGACAATTGTTTTTACATTTATTTTAAACCACTAAAATTATAACAATTTTTCACGATATTTCGCACTGATTACATAAAATTGTCACAAAATATGGTGATGGTATGTATGCAGTTTTTCACGGGTAATAATCTCCAATGATCTTTGAGTAATTTTGAAAAGTTACAAATCGATAGCAATTGTTTTTATATTTATTTCAAGTCGCCAAAATTATAATAATTTTTCACGATTTTTCGCACAGTTTTCTTGAAATTATGTCAAAATTTGGTGATGATCTGGATGTAGTTCTTCACGGGTAATAATTTGCAATCATTTATGAGTAATTTTGAAAGTTTCAAAACGATGGCAATTGTTTTTATATTTATTTCAAGCCACCAAAATTATAACAAGTTTTTAAAATTTGATATGAAATTATGACAAAATTTGGTAACGGTGGGTATGTAGTATTTCACATAATAATAACCTCGAATGATTTTTGAGTAATTTTGGAAAGTTTTAAGTCGACGACAATTGTTTTTACAATTTTTTGAGATCATTAAAATTATTCCAATTTTTAATAATTTCGAGCGCTGTTCAAATAAAAGTATCACAATATCTGATGATGGAGTGTATCTATCTGTTCACGAAATCATAATCTTGAAAGAATTTTGAGAAATTTTGGAAAGTTTCAAATCGATGGCAATTGTTTTTATATTTATTTCAAGCCACCAAAATTATAAAAAAAAATCATGATTTTGCGTACTGAGTACATGAAGTTATCACCAAAAATGGTGATGGTGTGAGTGTAATTTTTCACGGGTAATAATCTTCAATGATGTTTGAGTAATTTTGGGAAGTTTTAAGTCGACGCCAATTGTTTTTATATTTTTTTTGAAAGCATTGAAATTATTACAATTTTTCATAATTTCACGCGCTGTTCAAATCAACGTATCTCAAAATTTGATGATGGTTGTAGCTAGATTTTCAGGAAATCATAATCTCGAATAGATTTTGAGTAATTTTTAAAAGTTTAAAATCGATGGCAATTGTTTTTATTTTTATTTCAAAACACCAATATTATAACAATTTTTCACAATTTTTCGCACTGATTTCATAAAATTATGACAAAATCTGGCGATTGTGTTTGTGTAGTTTTCACGTAATAATAATCTCAAATCAATTTTGAGTAATTTTGGAAAGTTTCACATCGTTGGCAATTGTTTTTATATTTATTTCAAGTCACCAAAATTATAACAATTTTTCACGATTTTTCGCACTGATTACATAAAATTATCACAAAATATGGTGAAGGTGTGTATGTAGTTTTTCACGGGTAATAATCTCAAATGATATTTGAGTAATTTTGGAAAGTTTTAAGTCGACGGCAATTGTTTTTATATTTTTTTGAAACCATTAAAATGATCACAATTTTTCATAATTACGCGCGCTGTTTTAACAAAAGTATAATAAAATTTGATGATGTGTGTATCTAGCTTTTCAAGAAATCATTATCTCGAATGGATTTTGAGTAATTTTTGAAAGTTTCAAATCGATGGCGATTGTTTTTATGTTTATTTCAAGGCACTAAAATTATAACAATTTTTCACGATTTTTCGCACTGATTACATGAAATTGTCACAGAATATGGTAATGGTGTGTTTGTAGTTTTCACGGGTTATAATCTCCAATGATTTTTGAGTAATTTTTAGAGTTTCAAGTTGACGCCAATTGTTTTTACATTTTTTTGAAATCATTACAATGACAATTTTTTATAATTACGCGCGCTGTTCAGGTAAAAGTATCACAAAATTTGATGATGGAGTGTATCTAGCTTTTCACGAAATCATAATCACGAATTAGTTTTGAGTAATTTTGTTTTTATATTTATTTCAAGCCACTAAAATTATAACAATTTTTCACACTGATTTCATGAAATAATAATAATAATAATAATAATAATATGTTTATTTCCCAACAGATCTTACATCTTATTACAGGGAAAAAATATATATAAAAACTAAGTAGCTTAAAATAAAAGAGAAAATATAATGTAATTGAGAGTTTTTAACTTATAATTAAAGCAATCCTACTAATACAACAAAAAAGTAACTTAAAACAATAAAACAATATTGCAATTAAATTGCATGAAACTACTAAATCAGCAAAATAATAATACTAATAAAATGAATAATTTTTTTAGAAATTAGCAAAGGGTATTAAGAGCAGCAATATAGGTTGATAAATCAGTGTTGAATAAATCAACTGAATGATGACAAAATCTGATGATGGTGTGTATGCAATTTTCACGTAATAAGAATCTCAAATTAATATTTTGAGTCATTTAGGAAAGTTTCAAATAGATGGCAAATGTTTTTATATTTATTTGAAGCCATCAAAATTATAACAATTTTTCACGACTTTCTGCACTGATTTTATAAAATTATGCCAAAACCTGGTGGTGGCATGTATACAGTTTTTCACGCAATAATAATGTCGAATGATTTTTGAGTAATTTTGGAAACTTTTAAGTCGACGGCAATTGTTGTCATTTTTTTTTGAGACCCGTAAAATGATTCCAATTTTTAATAATTTCACGCACTGTTCCAATAAAAGTATGACAAAATTTGATGTGTGTGTTGCCTACATTTAACTTGAATGAATTTGGAGTAATTTTTGAAAGTTCGAAATCGATGGTAATTGTTTTTATATTTATTGAGCAAATGGCGGTATTATTTTTCAGCACGATATAGCGCTGCAGAAGTAACGGAATTTTTAAATAATTTCCAGATGTGCGAATAAGACGATATGGTCGTTACAAAGGGCCCGCTAGAAATCCTGATCTTTCATTGCTTGATTATTTCTTGTGGGGCTATTTCGTCCAAAAATTATTGCATCTAGAAGACAGAAGAGTAAACATTCAGGATTTAAAAAATAGAATATCTGGAGCCTGCCAGAGTATGGAAAGACAGTTGGAAAATGACAAAAGATTGTGTAATTGCTTAGTCGACAATACAGGTGATCTAGGCTCAAGAGCACTGACGGTTCGCGGGTTTTTTTCTGGTACGGCCGAGGAACAAGAGGTGGTAATACAGATAGGTGCGGTCACGCAGTCAGCCGTCTCTGCAACTGACCCTACCTATCTGTATTACCACCTCTTGTTCCTCGGCCGTACCAGAAAAAAACCCGCGAACCGTCACTGCTCAAGAGGCACATCTGTTGCGACAATAAATGATTTGATTTGGTGGCATGGTTCTAAATGGTAAGCTCAACCTCGATGGTGGCTGCAAGGGGACATAGGGATATATGTACTTTGCCATTCTGTATTTTCTTACTTTAGTATAATCATCTTAGAATGCAGAACATTTTGTAAGGAATAACGTTTTCTCTAAAACTAATTTAGATATGTTGTCGCTAACTTAAGTCGGCACGCTGTATGCATCAAATTCAATTACAGTCGAAGGCTTGTGCACTCCATAATTATAGCAGCGAATGTTCCTCCTAATGGATTAAATTATTTACATCTGTATGAAGATACATTACTTCTGCATGACTCGTTAATGGTGGCTCGAAGGAAAAAAAACGCTGATTAAATTTGATGATAACTTGCCAGGAAGCTTTACTCTAATGCAAGGCATTGTCGAGATGCACCAAACTGTACGGATCGCTCAATCAAATTTGCCCTCTCATCCCTCACCGACCCTCTGGATTTTGAGTCGTGCCCCCTTGTAGCACGAAAAAAAAATGTTTGCACCAATAACAAATGTCAATACACTTACAACATGCCCGTTTTACTATAAATCCCCCGAAACTGCCAGAGTTGGTGCAGACGTGATCCCCGTTGCAGATCGAGGGCGTAAATTCGTAATATTATAACGGTGCGATCATCACGTGTATATTTGAAGTAATGCACCGTTTCTGACATTATCTACGGCAAATACGCGAATCTCCGCTACGTGTTCCGGGGGCTTGTTGATTTTATTTCGGGGATTATCGCGATTAAAGCCACCCTTCCAACTGTTTGCCACGCGGTAATTGAGACGTGCGATGTTACGCCCTTATAAGACGGGGAAATACAAACTCGATTAAATCAATGCGTAATCCAGAATTTATTGCAAAACTAGCCTTTATTTTTAAATTTCGCCACTGACATTTTGGTAAAGTTTGTAAAAATCTTGGCTCGATCTGCTAGTGATGCATGCATGCAATGTAATATCTCATCATGTACAAAAAATAGTCCTATACAAAATAAGCTCATCCAAATGTTGTACCTATGATTATATGCATGGACAGAGAAGAGTAAATTACTTAGAGCTGTAGGGTTACTTGGAGCAAGGAAAATCTGAGGATCAAGGCAGTTTTCGTTACCCAGGGATATGGATATAAAAAAAATAATAATAACAATTTTTTTACGTCGGTACACATACAAAAAACGTGAATAAAGTTCCCGTTCTCCCTTTGAGGAATTCTTCTTATAAGAATTGAGTTTTTTTTTTAATGTAACACCCAGACGTTAAAGAGCTATCCGCAAATGTCGTGACCCTTGGGGGTTAAGTATGCGCAGAGTGAGAGAACGCGATAACAAATCTACGCGCGGCCGCATAATTTGTTCACTATTTTGAAGCTATATTTCATATTAAACTAAAGAAAAAACAATCTCGAAATTCTACTTTTATTCTGACCATTTAAATTCAATAACAGAGATACAAACTGAAATTGAAAATTTTACATGGGAATTCGTTATGATGCGTCTTGAAACGGGACATACGGTATACTATTATCTACATAAATGTAACGAAGAATGAAGATCATTTAGTAATAATACACTCGGCGTCAAAAAAAAGCGCCACTCGAAAAATCGCGAAAAAACTCGATTTCGGAAACCGTCGTAACTTGGTTCAATTTGGTCGAAAATCTATGAATCTTTCAGTTTAGGAAAGATTCAAGTTTTATCTTTAAGAATGTGTTGTTTATTTTGACCCCAAGTCCAAGCTCCCCCCCCCCGTAACAACGCCATGGAAAAAACATGTTTTTTATGTAAAAAATTGTCCAACTTTGACAAGCTGTACCGTGCGCAAAAAAAATCGGCGGGAAATTTCACCACAATGGCAGAAAAATTTAATCAATTTCCTTCAAATGCCTTAAAAATTCGAGTGGTTTCGATGATTTGGAGCAAAGTTATGAATTTTTGAAAAAAAAATGACATTGAAAATGAAAACAAGTTGTAAAAATTTAACATTTTTTGTCAATCCAAAACACTCTTTGTAGGGGTTTTCAGGGGGTCACGAAAGTCTAAAACTTCTTAGATCGCAAAATTTTATCGAGTTTCGTGCGAAATTCGCCTAGTTATGGCCAAGAAGGCGCAAAATGTAATTTTTTTTCAAAACTGCATAACTTCGCGCCAAATCATCGCATCGACTTGAATTTTGGAGGAAATTGGAGGAAAATGATTGAACTTTATTGCCACGCTGGCCGATTGAGTCCACGATTTTTTTTGTACACGGTACAAGAAACCAAATTTGCACATTTAAACTTCAAAAACATTTTTTTCCTTTAGGGGGTGGCAGGGGGTGGAATCGTTTTAGCAACAAAACAATTCACATGACGTTGAAGAGAAAATTTGAAACTGTTCAGACTGCAAAAGTGCATCGATTTTGGTGCAAAATTACTCAAGTTATGGCCAAAAAGTGAAAAATGTCATTTTTTTTCCAAAAATTCATAACTTTGCTCCAAATCATCCGAAACGACTCGATTTTTTAAGGCATTTGAAGGAAATTGATTAAATTTTTCTGCCATTGTGGTGAAATTTTCCGCCGATTTTTTTTGCGCACGGTACAGCTTGTCAAAGATGGACAATTTTTTACATAAAAAACATTTTTGTTTCCATTGCGTTGTTGGACTTGGGGTCAAAATCAAGTACACATTCTTAAAGATAAAACTTAAATCTTTCCCAAACTGAAAGATTAATCGATTTTCGACCAAATTGAACCAAGTTACGACGGTTTTAAAAATCGAGTTTTTCGCGTTTTTTCGAGTGGCGCTTTTTTTTGACGCCGAGTGTATATTTCAACATATTTGTCGCAACCAAAAACATCGTTAAAATAACGGATATATTCTTCGTTTTCGCACTAGCTGCAAAACACTGATCTGCTTCACGGATAATTACTTCTGCATTTACACTGCAACGGAGCAACTGGAGCAAATCGCGTTTTTAATACTATTTTTTGATCTAACTAATGAAACTTAAATGACCCGAAAGCAATGCAGTATTTTATCGATATTGTGTATTACATAAAAGATCCGCAGAAGAAGAAGTTAATGACGAAAATGCATTAAGAGAATGTAATACTTCAGTTGTTACGACTTGTTCCGGAATAGACTCGAAAAATAAATTTTCACTACCACATAGCGTCGCGATTTTAATTGAAAGTAGATTGTTTTGAATTTTATTTACGACCATATAATTTATAAAGTTTTATATTTACTCGAAAATTTTTATACTTCCAGTTCGACAATGTAAAGATATCTCGAAATCAAGAACAAAAATAGGGGGTTGCCATTTAAAAATAAAATGGATGACGTCAGTACTCAAAAACAAATGACGACTTAAAATCGACTTTCGTGCAAAAACATGTATTTTTATAAAAGAAAATCGATCTGTTCGAAGATTTTTCGAAAAATATTTTATTTCGGTTTTACTAAATATACTGAAGGAAAAAAAATGAAACACTTGAAATTCGTGAAATTTCAAACCGCCATAACTCGGCGTACTTTCAATCGATTTTGATGAATCTTTGACGGCGAAAAACCTTGAAGTGTCTTCTTTAAAGTCATGCATACGAACTTAAGCGTAACCCCTTCCGTCCCCCTCTAGCACCCCTGTGAAAAAAATATTTTTTCAGGAAACCAAGTCCAACTTTGACGATGTATACGGAGTTGGAAAAAATTTGTCGACTCGATCGACCATAAATGTATTAAAATTTGATCAATTCCCTATGGACTCGAAGAACGAAGTTGCTACGACGATTTGGCACCAAGTTATGGGTGTGTTAATTTTTTTTCCCACCAGTGTATATTCCATACTTTAGGCGCGCACTGTATGTAGGGTTGTTATATAAAACAAGTCTGAAAAGTTAGGATTATATTCTAAAAATAAAACAAATTTTAAAGCAGGAATAAATTGTTATCATATATTTAAATAATTCTATTAAGAGGGAATTCTCATTTAAAACTCAAGGAAGTAACATTATTGTAAAGACTTTTGGCATCACAATTGCTTCACTCGTTTTCTGTATTTATGTACGATATTCAATTGTTTTTTATATCATACGACCAGGGACTTAAAACGAAAAAT
Organism: Ocypus olens; assembly: GCA_910593695.2. Lineage (NCBI taxonomy): Eukaryota > Metazoa > Arthropoda > Insecta > Coleoptera > Staphylinidae > Ocypus > Ocypus olens. Next base: position 62,390,650 of record OU343048.1, read on the forward strand.
ATTTCGATCGTTTCTGATCGGAACGAAAACGAATTTTTTAGTTCTCACACAAAAATTATCGTTTTTGTTTTCAAAAAAATTAAATAACGATTAATATCGGTTATAACTATATTTAAATTTAATGCGATATAAACTTGTTTATCTTAATAAATAGATTCTCCAAATTTATTTAAAATGTAATATTTTTGGTGATTTGAAAAAAATATAAAAACAATTGCCATCGATTTGAAATTTCTCAAATTTGCTTATAATGAATGCCAAATTACGTTTATGTGAAAACTATTAACACTTCATCCCTAAATTTTGGAATAATTTAATGTGAGCAGAACGTTAAGTAATAAATATTTTTTTAAATCAATTGCTATCGACTTGAAATTTCTCAAATTTGGTTATAATCAATCTCAAATTACGTTCGTGTGAAAACTATTAAGACTTCATCCCTAAATTTTTGTATAATTTAATGTGAACAGAACGTTGAGTTTTGAAAAAAATGTAATAATTTTAGTGACTTGAAAAAAATTTAAAAATAATAGCCATCGACTTGAAATTTCTCAAATTTGCTTATAATAAATGCCAAATTATGTTTCTGTGAAAACTATTAACACTTGTTTCCTAAATTTTGGAACAATTGAATGTGAACAGAACGTTAAGTTTTGAGAAAATGTAATTATTTTAGCGCGATGAAAAAAATATAAACACAATTAATATCGACTTTAAATTTCTCAAATTTGCTTATAATAAATGCTAAATTACGTTTCTGTGAAAACTATTTAACACTTCATCCCTTAATTTTGGAATAATTCAATGTGATCAGAGCGTTAAGTTTTGAAAAAAGTAATAATTTTAGTGGCTTGAAAAAAAATATAAAAAACAATTGCTATCGACCTAAAACTTTTTAAATTTGCTTTAAATGAATGCCAAATTACGTTTCTGTAAAAACTATTATAACTTCATCCTTAAATTTTTTGGAATAATTTAATGTGAACAGAAAGTTGGGTTTTGAAAAATGTAATTATTTTAGCGAGTTGAAAAAAATATAAAAACAATTACTAACGACTTGAAACTTCTCAAATTTGCTTATTATGAAGTCAAATTACGTTTCTGTGAAAACTATTAACACTTCATCCCTTAATTTTTGAATAATTTAATGTGAACAGAACGTTAAGCTTTGAAAAAAATGTAAAAATTTTTAGTGGCTTGAAAAAAAATTATAAAAATAATTGTTTCCGACTTGAAACTTCTCAAATTTCCTTTAAATGAATGCCAAATTATGTTTCTGTGAAAACAATTAACACTTCATCCCTTAATTTTGGAATAATTTAATGTGAACAGAACGTTAAGTTTTGAAAAAAATGTAATTATTTTAGTGATTTGAAAAAATTATAAAAATAAATGCTATCGACTTGAAACTTCCCAAATTTGTTTCAAATGAATGCAAAAATACGTTTCTGCAAAAACTATTAGCACTTCATCTCTAAATTTTGAGAATAATTTAATGTGAACAGAACGTTAAGTTTTGAAAAAATGTAATTATTTTAGTGACTTAATAATAATAATAATAATAATAATAATACATTTATTAACGGGACATCGCCCTTGAAAAATACAAAATAACTAAAATATACATTTCTATGAAGTAAAGTAATCCTTATCTTAAAATATATAACATTATTTGGCTATATGCACCAGGTCGAGTGTGAACAAGTAAGACTTAAAAGCTACTAAGTTTTTAGAATATAAATTAAATCCCTTAAACACTTGTAGTTTATTGACTAATTTCGATGCTCTTGTAAGTGGTTCGTGAAGTCCATAGTTGGTACGGTGATGTGGAATATTAAATGCAGCCATACTACGCGTAGTTGGTCCGACAGTTCTAATATTAAAAGACAGGCCTGATATCAATTCCGAACATGAAATAAAGTTATTAACAATTTTAAAGATAAACACTAAGTCACCCACGTGACGCCTAAAGACTAATGATTGCATCTTAAGAGATACTGTTAAATTCGTATAGCTCAATGATTCTATTGGAATATGCATTCTGTAAGCAACAATTCTTAAGAATTTATTTTGAACTTTGTCCAAATACTTAATTAGATATTCTTGATGTGGCGTCCAAACCATAGTAGCATATTCAAGTCTCGATCTTACCAATGAGCAGTACAATATTTTAATTGATTCCACAGACAAATCTTTCCCTGTTCTAGATACATACCCGAGTAATTTTAAACATGTATTGACGGTTTTATTAATGTGGAGTTTAAACGTTAGCCTAGTGTCAAATGTTACTCCTAAATCATCAATCTCCGACACTTTCTGTACCACCTTAGAATCTAACTTGTATTGCCATGAATTTGTTTGAAAAAAATATAAAAACAATTGCTATCGACTTGAAACTTCTCAAATTTCCTTTAAATGAATGCCAAATTATGTTTCTGTGAAATCTATTAACACTTCATCCTTAAATTTTGGGATAATGCAATGTGATCAAAGCGTTAAGTTTTGAAAAAAGTAAGAATTTTAGTGATTTGAAAAAATTATAAAAACTTGAAACTTCTCAAATTTTCGTATAATTAATGTCAAATTGCGTTTCTATGAAAATTATTCACATTTTATCCATAAATTCTGGAATCATTTGATGTGAACAGAACGTTAAATTTAAAAAAAAATGTATTAAAATAAGTAAAATGTAATTGTACTACAAAAATAAAATTAAATTGTTAAATTATTCACACATAATAAATGATTACTTGAATTAACTTTAATTGTAGATAATACATTTTTAGCCTAAAAATCTCTATTTGTGTATTTAAATTTGCACAGAAAATTAAGTTGTTCAATGAGAAACAAACCAAAAATGTATTAAGTTGTAAATCGATTTTTTTTTTAAATTTAGAAAGATCACATTATTTTCTCCTTAATCATTCATTCTGAGGATTAGGGAATTAAAAACAAAACAAAATTGTGTGCATTTGCAAAAAAATGATGAATCACCTTTTTGGTACTTATTTTTTTTTCTAATGCTCATAATGGATGATTATCGAGATAATAGATTTTTTTTTCTATTTAGATGTTCCAGGTATCGCAAGACTCCTCTTTTTTTAGACCGATTTCAATGGTCTCTGTAATGTGTAACATTTGACTATTTTCAAATAAAACAGAAAGAAATTCTTTAACTTAATATGTGTTTTATGATCTAAAAAAATAAATTAAAAGGAGAAAAAAATTATTTATAATAATGTTTCCTTTTTGACTTTTGAATGAGAATGCCCCTTTAAATCTAATCCGGGCTATAATTTTTCTAAACAAAGAATTGCCCCATTATAACATAATATGAATATTTACAAATAATTGGTTCTAGCAGGATGACCTAGATCAGCCTTCCTCGCAGTGCGGTCGCACTGGTAGCCCGTGCGGATTTTCTGGTGGGCCACAAATTGGCTCCAATCAGTGCAGGACTGACAATAAATGGGAAGCCCGTATTTAACAGTGTTAGAATGCTCATCTTCCCTGTCCTTTTGCAAATAGCCTAGAGCTGGCCGCATGGACGTGATTCCGAAGCCAAAAAAAATATGCTTATCTGTTTCTTTAACTGTGAGTTAAGAAAGTACCTAGAGCAGAGGTCGCCAAAGTGGTCTATATAGACCCCCAGGGGTCTTTTAATCTATTACTTTCAACTAACGTCTCTGGAGTCTAGCTCTAGAGATATTTGTAGTGCGAAAGAGATCTGAACATTATTTGTTTATAACATTTTTTTACTGCCAGGAACCGAGAGACGCAAAATTAATTTTTTCGTAAATAGTGCTTAAATCGACTGGAAATGCCTAAAAATCGATTAAATTTATTTTTCTTTAAAATTTTTTTTTTTACATTTGAGCTACTAATCCCTGACCTGTGTAAGACTGTACCAGTTGTTAGCACCAATAAATATATCATATTATTATTATATTTTAATAATGTATACTTCTCAAAATTTCCATTTAAACAGCTTAATATATAATTATTTCAATACATCTGTTTTGGTAAATCCCTACATTTAAAATCTCCGAATAAGTAATCCTGTAACATTCTGTATCCACCAAAGATATTCTTAATATCATTATGTATGGTGTTAGATTACCATCCGTTTTACATTGCATTTACATTTTTTTTTTCGTGGAGAACGTACGGCTCCAACAGAGTAGCAGTCTTATTTAAAATGTAAAATATGGGTGAAACGTAAATCCCTCGGCATGTAAATGTAAAATTGGCTTCTTTATATTAGTGTGCAGCAGGAACAGTGTTTTCGTGTGTAAAACGATAAAACTTAAGATGTTTTTCATGAAGTGTTGAATTTTATTAGGAGACGTTTTGCTATGTTGAAAACAATTTGATGAAATATAAGGGTGTAGTTTTGAGGTTTTATCGGGCCCCGGACACTAATTACTTTGAAAGTCTTAAACATTTTACGGGAATTATAACAATAACCAAAAATTTACTTCGATGATAAAATAACCCTTTAAGCACTATTTACGAAAAAAGTAATTTTACATAACTCCGTTCTTGGAAGTACTAAACATTTTTTTATGGATAAATAGTATTCAGAAAAAAGAAAAAAAAAATTTTGATGAAAAATTAAATTTAGTCGATTTTTAGGCATTTCCAGTCGATTTAAGCATTATTTACGAAAAAAGTAATTTTGCGTATCTCGGTTCCTAGAAGTCCCACATTTTTTTTTATAGATAAATAGTATTCAGAATGGTCTCTTAGCTTCAAAAAACCAAATAAAAATTTTTGATGAAAAATTAAATTTAGTCGATTTTTAGGCATTTCCAGTCGATTTAAGCACTATTTACGAAAAAAGTAATTTTGCGTATCTCGGTTCCTAGAAGTCCCACATTTTTTTTATAGATAAATAGTATTCAGAATGGTCTCTTAGCTTCAAAAAACCAAAAAAAAAATTTTGATGAAAAATTAAATTTAGTCGATTTTTAGGCATTTCCAGTCGATTTAAGCACTATCTACGAAAAAAGTAATTGTGCGTATCTCGGTTCCTGGAAGTAAAAAAATTATAGATAGACAAATAGTGTTCAGAACGGTATCTGACTTGAAAAAAACAAAAAAAAAAATTTGATGAAAAATTAAATTTTATCGATTTTTAGGCATTTCCAATCGATTTAAACACTATTTACGAAAAAAGTAATTTTACGTATCTCGGTTCTTGGAAGTCTCACAAAAAAATCTGTTCTGAATGGTCTCCTGGACTTAAAAATAACAAAAAATTTAAGAAAAATTAAATTTAATCGATTTTTAGGCATTTCCAGTCGATTTAAGCATTATTTACGAAAAAAGTAATTTTGCGTATCTCGGTTTCTAGAAGTCCCACTTTTTTTTAATAGATAAATAGTATTCAGAATGGCCTCTTAGCTTGAAAAAAACAAAAAAAATGTTTGATGTAAAATTAAATTTAGTCGATTTTTAGGCATTTCCAGTCGATTTAAGGACCAAAGAGTTTTTTTTTTTGGCGTAGTAACTTCTTCCTATGAATAATATAATAACTCAAAATAAGAAGAGCAAATAGAAACTTGAAAGTACACTAATTATTTATGTTTACTATAAATTAAATATGAGCTACTATTGTCGTTAAAGGGTTACGAAGGGTTACGAAGGACAGACAGACAGGAGTGCCTCCGTAAAAAAGGCTATATAATGTAATTAACTACAATGGACTAAACAGGAATAAAGTTTTCACATTCTTTATGCAACTCTCAAACTCTCATAATATGTTTTACACGAATGTAAAGTAAATAAGCTAAACGAACTCATATGAAATCGCAACTCTATAATTTATCTACGTATTTTCATCAATAGAATGACTAATGCAGCACATAATGCTCGAATGGACAATAGTAAATTATACATCCCGAAGCTTTGCTAAGTAAAGTTTCGCATTAAAGTTGCAGACTGGTAGCTTAGAAGGGCATTCTGTCGGCGGTGAACTTACAACTTGCCAAAGGCGTTGTTAAACATATTAAACTGCAACATATACATACGAGGATGTTGGTAAATTTAATACGCATTTATTGTCTAATAAATAATTCAGTACTGAAATTGATTGTAACAGCATTAATTAATCTATCCATTTCGAAAAAATAATAATTATTATTTAAAAAAATGCTAAATTTAGATAATAGAGAGTTTACAACACAAATAACTAAATTAATCTATCCATTTCGAAAGAATAATAATTGTTATTTTTAAGAAATGTTAAATTTAGATAATAGAGATTCTACAACACAAATAACTAAACATACAAGACTTAGGGCCGGTATTATAACGGTCAGTTAAATTTTTTCAAAGTTTGTTGTTGTCAATTCAAATTTAATCGTCAATTAAATTTAAATGACCTTTACAATACCGACCCTTAAACATTCAATACGGTTTCGCCTTGAGAACAGCTACAGACCGGTTTCGGCCTTTCAGGTCTCATCAGTGCAGTTGGTTGATGATCGGGGAACGAAAATTACCGTTGGAACTTAAATATTCCAAACACCGTTACAGATGGAAATGCCAAAGTAGCGGAATCTATTGCCTGAATATTGTACTAATTAAACCAAAATTGGGTCTAGGAAATACCATATGTATAAAAATTATTTAGATAAAGGGTGGCTTTTTATTTCGGAACGTACGTTGCAGGTTTGATACGTCGCATCACGTCTTCGCCACCAGTTGTTCATATGACATAAAGTCAACAACGTGCTGAACTAATCTAAGACCGTGATTTTGTTTATCATGGCCATGCCTTATCTAAATAATTTTTATACATATGGTAGATTCCGATACAAGACTTAATTTTTCTAAACGAATCGATTCATTAATAAACAATTAATCTGCATTTAATCATGTGAAATGGTAAATTTTGTTTACCTCTTGTTGTTGTCGGATTGAACTTATTATAATTATTATAATTATAATTATTCTTCTAAAGGATATAATTACATTAAGCTGACGATGTGGAATTGATGACCTTTATGACAAGAGGACGTTTTAAAACAACATCTCCGTCTATGTTGGATTTATTTATTAACGAGCAAAGTGCTTCATTATTTCTAATTATAGTCATGCACTAAGATCTGCTCGCTTTCCATACATAGAGTACCAGATGTTTTTGCAATTTACACTTCAATTATTTGACGTGTAAATTTTAAAATTCATTTTTCTTCCATAATATTGTGAAATTTTCAAAACAAGTTGCAATGGCAGATATATTTTTTATCAGCAGAAAATTAATTTCAAGCAATTTTCAATTCAAAAATTCTGAGTTTCAACCGACGCCATTTTGTTTCCATCAAAGATTTTGCACGATTCATCTAAAATATTAAACACCGATTACTGCTAAAGCGATTTTGATAATTAAAGCAAGTTGCAATGGCAGATACAATTTTATTAGCAGGAAACTAATTTTAAGTAATTTTCAATTCAAAAATTCTGAGTTTCAACCGACGCTATTTTGTTTACATCAAAGATTTTTTGATGATTCTTCCAAAATATTAAACACTGTTTACTGCTAAAGCGATTTTGATGATTAAAGCAAGTTGCATTGGCAGATACAATTTTATTAGCAGGAAACTAATTTTAAGTCATTTTCAATCTAAAATATCTGAGTTTCAACCGACGTCATTTTGTTCCCTTCAAAGATTTTTGCACGATTCTTCCAAAATATTAAACACTGATTACTGTTAAAGCGATTTTGATGATTAGAGCAAGTTGCAATGGCAGATACAATTTTTATCAGCAGGAAACTAATTTTATGCAATTTTTAATTCAAAATTCTGAGTTTTAACCGACGCCATTTTGTTCCCATCAAAGATTCTTTTATGATTCTTCCAAAATATTAAACACTGATTACTGCTTAAGCGATTTTGATGATTAAAGCAAGTTGCAATGGCAGATACAATTTTTTTAGCAGGAAACTAATTTTAAGTCATTTTCAATCTAAAATATCTGAGTTTCAACCGACGTCATTTTGTTCCCTTCAAAGATTTTTGCACGATTCTTCCAAAATATTTAACACTGATTACTGCTAAAACGATTTTGATGATTAAAGCAAGTTGCAATGGCAGATATAATTTTATTAGCAGGAAACTAATTTTAAGTAATTTTCAATCTAAAAATTCTGGGTTTCAACCGACGCCATTTTGTTCCCATCAAAGATTTTTGCACGATTCTTCCAAAATATTAATCACTGATTACTGCTTAAGCGATTTTGATGATTAAAGCAAGTTGCAATGGCAGATACAATTTTATTAGCAGGAAACTAATTTTAAGATTTTAAGTAATTTTCAATTAAAAAATTCTGAGTTTCAACTGACGCCATTTTGTTCCCATCAAAGATTTTTGCACGATTCTTCCAAAATATTAAACACTGATTACTGCTAAAGCGATTTTGTTGATTAAAGCAAGTTGCAATGGCAGGTACAATTTTTATTAGCAGGAAAATAATTTTAAGCAATTTTCAATTAAAAAAATCTGAGTTTCAACCGACGCCATTTTGTTCCCATCAAAGATTTTTTTATGATTCTTCCAAAATATTAAACACTGTTTACTGCTTAAGCGATTTTGATGATTCCAACAAGTTGCAATGGCAGATACAATTTTATTAGCAGGAAACTAATTTTAAGTCATTTTTAATTAAAAAATTCCGAGTTTAAACCGACGCCATTTTGTTCCCATCAAAGATTTTTTTACGATTCTTCCAAAATATTAAACACTGATTACTGCTAAAGCGATTTTGATTATTAAAGCAAGTTGCAATGGAAGATACCATTTTATTAGCAGAAAACTAATTTTAAGTATTTTTCAATCTAAAAATTCTGAGTTTCAACCGACGCCATTTTGTTCCCATCAAAGATTTTTGCACGATTCTTCCAAAATATTAAATACTGATTACTGCTAAAGCGATTTTGACGATTAAAGCAAGTTGCAATGACAGATACAATTTTTTTAGCAGGAAACTAATTTTAAGCAATTTTCAATCTAAAAATTCTGAGTTTTAACCGACGCCATTTTGTTCCCATCAAAGATTTTTGCACGATTCTTCCAAAATATTAAACACTGATTACTGTTAAAGCGATTTTGATGATTAGAGCAAGTTGCAATGGCATATACAATTTTTATCAGCAGGAAACTAATTTTATGAAATTTTTAATTCAAAATTCTGAGTTTTAACCGACGCCATTTTGTTCCCATCAAAGATTTTTTTATGATTCTTCCAAAATATTAAACACTGTTTACTGCTTAAGCGATTTTGATGATTCCAGCAAGTTGCAATGGCAGATACAATTTTATTAGCAGAAAACTAATTTTAAGTAATTTTCAATTCAAAAATTTTGAGTTTCAACCGACGCCATTTTGTTTCCATCAAAGATTTTTGCACGATTCTTCCAAAATATTAAACACTGTTTACAGCTAAAGCGATTTTGATTATTCAAGCAAGTTGCAATGGCAAATATATTTTTTATCAGCATTAAACTAATTTTAAGTAATTTTCAATTGAAAAATTCTGAGTTTCAACCGACGCCATTTTGTTCCCATCAAAGATTTTTTAAGATTCTTCCAAAATATTAAACACTGATTACTGCTAAAGCGATTTTGATGATTAAAGCAAGTTGCATTGGCAGATACAATTTTATTAGCAGGAAACTAATTTTAAGTAATTTTCAATTAAAAAATTCTGAGTTTCAACCGACGCCATTTTGTTCCCATCAAAGATTTTTCCATGATTCTTCCAAAATACTAAACACTGATTACTGCTAAAGCGATTTTGATGATTAAAGCAAGTTGCAATGGCAGATACAATTTTATTAGCAGAAAACTAATTTTAAGTCATTTTCAATTCAAAAATTCTGAGTTTCAACCGACGCCATTTTGTTCCCATCAAAGATTTTTGCACGATTCTTTCAAAATATTAAACACTGTTTACTACTAAAGCGATTTTGACGATTAAAGCAAGTTGCAATGGCAGATGCAATTTTTTTAGCAGGAAACTAATTTTAAGTAATTTCCAATCTGAAAATTCTGAGTTTCAACCGACGCCATTTTGTTCCCATCAAAGATTTTTTCATGATCCTTCCAAAATATTAAACACTGTTTACTGCTAAAGCGATTTTGATTATTCAAGCAAATTGTAATAGCAGATATATTTTTTATCAGCAGGAAACTAATTTTAAGCAATTTTCAATTCAAAATTCTGATTTTCGATCGACGCCATTTTGTTCCTATCAAAGATTTTTTTACGATTCGTCCAAAATATTAAACACTGTTTACTGCTAAAGCGATTTTGATGATTCAAGCAAGTTGCAATGACAGATATAATTTGTATGAGCAGGAAACTAATTTTAAGCAATTTTCAATGCAAAAATTCTGATTTTCAACTGACGCCATTTTGTTCCCATCAAAGATTTTTTTACGATTCTTCCAAAATATTAAACACTGTTTACTGCTAAAGCGATTTTGACGATTAAAGCAAGTTGCAATGGCAGATACAATTTTTTTAGCAGGAAACTAATTTTAAATAATTTTCAATCTAAAAATTCTGAGTTTCAACCGATGCCATTTTGTTCCCATCAAAGATTTTTTTACGATTCTTCCAAAATATTAAACACTGTTTACTGCTAAAGCGATTTTGATGATTTAAGCAAGTTGCAATGGCAGATATATTTTTTATCAGCAGGAAACTAATTTTAAGCAGTTTTTAATTCAAAATTCTGAGTTTCGATCGACGACATTTTGTTCCCATCAAAGATTTTTGCATGATTCTTCCAAAATATTAAACACTGATTACTGCTAAAGCGATTTTGATGATTAAAGCAAGTTGCAATGGCAGATACAATTTTATTAGCAGAAAACTAATTTTAAGTCATTTTCAATTCAAAAATTCTGAGTTTCAACCGACGCCATTTTGTTCCCATCAAAGATTTTTGCACGATTCTTTCAAAATATTAAACACTGTTTACTACTAAAGCGATTTTGACGATTAAAGCAAGTTGCAATGGCAGATGCAATTTTTTTAGCAGGAAACTAATTTTAAGTAATTTCCAATCTGAAAAGTTTCAACCGACGCCATTTTGTTCCCATCAAAGATTTTTTCATGATCCTTCCAAAATATTAAACACTGTTTACTGCTAAAGCGATTTTGATTACTCAAGCAAATTGTAATAGCAGATATATTTTTTATCAGCAGGAAACTAATTTTAAGCAATTTTCAATTCAAAATTCTGATTTTCGATCGACGTCATTTTGTTCCTATCAAAGATTTTTTTACGATTCGTCCAAAATATTAAACACTGTTTACTGCTAAAGCGATTTTGATGATTCAAGCAAGTTGCAATGACATATATAATTTTTATGAGCAGGAAACTAATTTTAAGCAATTTTCAATTCAAAAATTCTGATTTTCAACCGACGCCATTTTGTTCCCATCAAAGATTTTTTTACGATTCTTCCAAAATATTAAACACTGTTTACTGCTAAAGCGATTTTGATTATTCAAGCAAGTTGCAATGGCAAATATATTTTTTATCAGCAGGAAAGTAATTTTAAGCAATTTTCAATTCAAAAATTCTGACTTTCAAACGACGCCATTTTGTTTTCAGCAAAGATTTTTCAATTTTTTTTTTTAAACATAGAAGGCTGATTATTTCCAAACAGATTTTGACAGCTAGGACCACTTGCATTGGCAGATACAATTTTAATTAACTGAAATTTCAATTAAAAATTCTGACTTTCCATCGCTGCCATTTTGTTTCCTGCAAAAAATGTTCAATGATTCCTATGAAATATAGAAGGCTGTTCATTTCTAAACTGATTTTTGCTGCTTTGGCAGAAGCAACTTTTATCAGCAGAAAGGTTAGTACACATAATATACACGGGAGAAAAAAAAATGAAACACTTGAAATTCGTGAAATTTTGTCCATTTTCAAACCGCCATAACTCGGCGTATTTTCAATCGATTTTGATGAATCTTTAAGGGCGAAAAAATTTCACGAATTTCAAGTGTTTCATTTTTTTTCCTTCAGTATGGTTTGATTGGTAAAGATTTTTTTATCAAAGAAGCTTGCAACACAAAATGTGCTCCTTCTTTTTTATGCATCAACTCCGCCACTTCAGTTTGTTTTGCTGGTGCACAAAGGACAAGACGTTTTTTAACTTATTGTTCAACTTTTCATGAATCCGTGATAAAATCCCAAATTGGTATTTTGTCCAACTACGCTAAAGGCACAAACAGACTGTTATCACATCACGTGAGCTCACGTGCCATCACGTTGAGATTTTTAAACCGTGATATCATGCTTGAAAGCACACTATTATCACGTGACAGTGCGATAAGGGTTTAGGCAGAAACGGTGAACCATTTCAATTATTCGTCTTGAAAAGTTTGAAAAACGTCGATTTTTCAAACTTTGAATGGCCATAGCGGCCAAAAGAAGAATCCAAATCGCACGCAGATTTCAAATCTATGCTCCTTCGGTACAAATTAGTCGGATTCAATTAAAATTGGCGATTTTTTATTTTGGACGAAAACCTGAAAAAGTATAGAAGGGTGGGTACCTTCTTTCTTACTTTTGCTCAAAAATTGCAATTAAAATGATTTCCAGAAGAAACCACTGGTTCGATTCGGGATTTCTATACATCACCGCAAAGATCCCCTCAATACCCTTCAAAAAATGTATTTGCACAAACACAAATGTCAATTTTAAGCCGGTGACGCGTTCGCAAAGAAAATTCGAAAATGGAAAAAATCGAAAAAATCAACTCTTTTAATATTTATTTATTTATTAATTTATTTATTTATTTACGGAATAACCATTTTACAAAAATAAATTACAATTAATCAATTATGATGATAATTAAATTAACAGTAAAACACAAAATTATTATAAAAAAAAAATAACATACATATTACATAAAATACAAAAATAAAAATAAATACAAAAGAAATAAATAAGATTACAAGGATATTATGAGACACACTGTGATAAGTCAATGTATATTCATCGTATACCTTTATGTAATACTGTTTTCTTCATCAGAAAAACGAGATTGGCATTAAAAAATTTCATCCAGAAAAAATTGCAAAAAAGTTGGCGTCACCATGAACATTTTTGATACCTTAGTTTAGTTTATTTATCTTTGTTAGCATTGCTTACAAAATAAGTATAAAATAATTTGCAAATACATAAAAATACAAAATACAAGATAACATGATGTACAAAATTAAGTTTTTTCGGTCACACTGCTCGTGCTTTACATTATTAATTGATTAATCATAGTTCAGTTGTAGTCATTTATAGTTTCCTTGTATTTTTTTATTAGCAAGTAAAGAGGAAAGAATATTACACTAATATTCTCAAGTTACATATAAAATTATCGTATGTTAATTTGGATAGAAACAAGAGAGAATTGGTTTGTTCGTTGTTAATTATGTAATTCTACTGTAACCAACAAAATACATAATGATAAGTCGAGATAAGGATTTCCACGAAAGAAACATGAGTATTGTATTTACTTATTTTGTTTGATTGTATGAATCTGTCCGAGTAAATTAAATAATGTTGCAGATGTGTTGTGTTGATGCTGATTTATTACGTTATAGTTTATAGCCTCGATGCACTGAAATACTATACAACGTAGATATGTGTATAGTTCTAATTCAATATATCGCAGTTGGTGCACATCCAAGTCGAGCATGCAGACCATGCATCTGCATAATTTAATTTATTGTTGGCAGAATCAACTCTTATCCGCGACAGCTTGCACATTTAATCGATATGTGTGGAAATGTTAGCGTTAAATTCTTACATTATCGTGATGTGGTAAGAATGTATGTAAAGTAAGATGATCTGATTTTATAGAGATTTATTACGACTGTTTACCATTGAAACGTCATGAAAATAAAATGATTTTTTTAAATAATAAAAATCCTCAATTTTCTTCATAGCCCGAGTTCCGACGTCTTCAAACCCGGCTCAGGTAACGAGTCAGTTCCGGTGGTAAGAATTATATAACACTATTACTCATTTTCCTAGGATTATAATTTCTGCCAAAAACCGTAAATAAACGGATTAATTCAATATTTCAGACTTTGATTTTTTAGCCGTAGCGGCTGAACGAAAACTCCAAATTGAACACGGTTTTCAAATCTGTGCTTCTTATGTGTAAATTAGTCGGATTCAATTAAAATTGGCGATTTAAAATTTTTGACGAAAACCTGAAAAACTGCCTAAGGAACAACCAATGCTGAAGAAACCAATGGCTCGATTCAGGGTTTCTACACATCACTGGAAAGATCCCTTCAAGACGCCTCGGAAAATGTACTTTCGCAAGAGCAAATATCAATTTGAAGCCCGTGACGCGTCAGCAAAGAAAACTCGAAAATGGAAAAAATCGAAAAAATCAACTCTTTTAATAATCATCGTAGACCCTTATGTAATAACTTTTTCTTCGTCAGAAGAACGAGCCAAATTAATTGGCATTAAAAAATTTCATCTTGGAAAAATGCAAAAAAATTGGCAAGTTACCATGAACATTTTCAAAAAAGGCCATTTTTTCAGATTTTGATCGGCCGTAGCGGCTGAACGAAAACTCCAAATTGAACGCGGTTTTAAATCTGTGCTCCTTGTGTGTAAATTAGTCGGATTCGATTAAAATTGATGATTTTTAATTTTTGACGAAAATTAGAAAAAGTACACAAGTTACAGCCCATGGAACTTTTGCACAAAAAATGCAAAAAGATTAATCTTCACGCTAATATTCTTACTTTAAACAAAACAAAGTAAACATCTGAGAAAATTGCTCCAGATGTTTAAGATCTACGAAAAAATGATGATGCGGTCAGTGGCGGCTCGTGAAACATGTTGATGGTAGAGCCACTTTTACAATTTATTACTGACGTTTAAATCGTCAAAATTATGAAAGATGGAAATGACAAATCATACAAATTAAGTACCGGCCAAAAAATAAAGAATCTGCACATAAAAATCAATCACTCAAAAATCTAAAGTACGGACCAACCAAACATTAGCTCTTAATAAAGGTAAAAAACCAAAATATAAGCCCAAAAGATCGAAAGTTTAGACAAATATCGAAATCGCGGCTAAAAAAAAATCATCGAAAATCTTAACCAAAAAACGGAACGAAGAAATGAAAAATACAGGTCAAAGATTTAAAATATTGGCATAAAAAATTAAAAATACTGGTCTAAAAATAAAAAATGCAAACAAAAAAATTGAAAAATCATGGAAAACAAAAATAATTTGCCATTTTCTGCCCCGGTAAGAAAATTCGCCCATAAAAAATAATTATTCAAGTTAAAAACTCTAAAATGAAAAAAAAACTTGAAAATATCGGCTAAAAAATAAAAAAAGGTCGCGTGTTAAAAATCAATAATTTAGGTTAAAAAATCTAAAATCCTATATTTTAAAAATTACAAAATTCGAACCCAAAAATCAAAATTGCGGACCAAAAAAAATCGAAAATTTTAACAAATCGAGGAACATTTAGGCTAAAAGTTCAAAAATTTAGACCAAAATATCAAAATCCGGGCTTAACAATAAAAAATTAAAGCAAAAAGATTGAAAAAGTACTTTTTCAGCACTCATCACCCCAAATTTGCTTTAAATTTGAAAACATTACGCAAAATTTTCGTTTTAATTGGATCGGATGATACTTTAAAACTTCAAAATTTAGAACATGGAAAGGACAAGACACACTTCAAATTTTCATCTTTACATTCAGTACAACTCGAAACAAAAAAGATTTCGAAAAAACGTATTTTTTAGTTGCGTTCATTTCGGCTTTCTCTATAATTAATATTAATAAATAGAATTGATAAATAGAACAGTGGCGGCTCATAGAATATTTTAATGGTAGAACCAGTGGCGGCTCGTGGATGTTCGGCGGCGGGGCAACGGAAGAAAATTTGACCGAAACAGCAACGAAATATTTGCTTCCTCTATAAGATTAAGTGGTGCGGCACGAGCGACGTCTTTGTCATTGCCCTCCCTACGGAAATCCATGAGCCGCCGCTGGGTAGAACCACTTATTATACAATATATGCGCCAGTAAAATTTCCCACATCACAAAGTTGACGGCTAAAAGATGTCCAGTAAAACTAAATCTCATTCTTATTTGTTGAACAATAGAATCACAAATATCCAATTTCTTTTCGTATTTTGCCTTTTCTGAGGAAGTCCGTCGTCTGACAATTCCAATTCTAATTCTGTAATAATTTCATCCATTTCGTCTCGTATTTTCTGGATTTCATTTTCAAAAGATTTGAAATCGTGCTTCACCTCAATGGCGTCGGTATTTTAACTCAATACAGGGCATTATTTTATGAAAATTTCTCAACCAAAATACAAAGCTTTTGTCTTCAATCTAAGCTTATAGAAACCAGCTTGTTCAATCGTCCAAGCCAACTTGATATTTTTGTCATTTTCCAAATGTTCAACATTTATCAACTCTTTTCTATATTCGAAAAATGCATTCAACAATTTGAAAAATTCCAAAAATTTAATCAGTCAAGGAATTTGAGCCAATAGCTCAAAATCTATTCGAAAATAATGCATTTATAATTTACCATAAAATCAATTGCCATATCCCAGATCTAAACAAAATGGCAGCTACCTAAACTTGAACCCAGAAAACGAAAAATGCATTCAACAATTTGAAAAATTCTAAAAATTTTATCAGTCAAGGAATTTGCGCCAATAGCTCAAAATCTATTCGAAAATAATGCATTTATAATTCACCATAAAAACAATTGCCACATCCTTGATCTAAACAAAATGGCAGCTATCTTAACTTGAACTCGGAAAACGAAAAATGCATTCAACATTTTGAAAAATTTAAATAAAACAATCAGTCAAGGAATTTCCGGCAAAACCTCAGGATCCATTGAAAAATAATGCATTTCTAATTTACCATAATAACAATTGCCACATCCTAGGTTAAAACAAAATGGCAGTTAACTTAAACTAGGAAAACAAAAAATGTATTCAACGCTTTAAAAAAATTCTAAAAAATTTTAATCAACTGATGATTTTTTTTCAAAAAGCTTAAAATCCACAAAACAACAATGCGTCTCTGATTTGTGATCAAAACAATTGCCACATTCTAAGAGAAGACTAAACGTAAAACAATACAAATTTTAATTAGGAGAACGAAAAAGGTTTTCAATCGTTGAACTGATGATTTTTTTTTTCAAAAAGCTGAAAATCCGCAAAACAACAATGCGTCTCTGATTTGTGATCAAAACAATTGCCATATTCTAAGAGGAGACTAAACGTAAAACAATCCAAATTTAAACTAGGAGAACGAAAAATGTTTTCAACAATTGAAAAAATTCGATGAAATTAATTATCAGCCAAGGAATTTGTGTTAAAAGCCCAAAATCAACAAAACTGTAATATATTGTTGATCATCCATCAAAACAATTGCCACATCCTAGGTGGAAACAAAACGGTAACAATTCAACCTTCAACTGGGAAAACGAAAAATATTTTCAACGATTTAAAGGAATCTAAAAAATTCATCACTTGACGAATTTCGTTTAAAAGCTTAAAATACGGTGCATTTCAGATTTTAGCTGAAAACAATTGCCACATCCTAGGTAAAAACAAAAGCGGCAACAATCCAAACTTGAACTATGAAAACAACAAAAAAAATGCATTCAACGATTTGAAAAAATTCTAAAAATTTATTCTCTATTTATCATTTTTTTTTTTTTCAAAAACCGGTTTTCGAAAAATATTTATTTATTCATTTTAGCGTACCATGTATCTCAAAATGATTCAATTTTGCAATTCGAAAGTTGATGAAATTTCTTTCAAACATATAATTATAAATTAAATCGTGATTTATAATCATGAGGATAGTTGGGACCCTTACAATGTTATTATCCAAGATGTAATTAACACGTTCGCTGCCACCGCTATTGGGATTGCATTTACGCAAGTGTAAAGTCGGTGACAGCGAACGTGTTAAATTTATTTTATATTTTTTATATTAATTTATGTCTTAAACCCTCCCCAATTGAATGTATTTGTTCAAATTTAATTCTATACCATTTGTTGTTAGAGCCATACCTAATAACAGTTTTCAGTCATTATAAATCACAAACCCACACGCACACATACACACATTTACACATGGTTGCTATTTACTAATAATTGCAAATTCAAACAATCCCTCGCTCTATTTATAGTATATTTACAAACCATTATATTCGAATGTATAAAATTTACTCAGAGAAACACAAATAAATCAACGAGTAACATTTATACAGTAAAAAAAAAAAAAAATTTTGGCATTTTTCAATTACCTTCACGCCGCATCAATAATTTTCAGCAGTCTCTGAAACGGTCGGCCAATTAGTTTCAGTGAAAATTGCATTACCGCCCTTAATCTAGGTCCCATTTATAGGTCGGGCACGTACACCGTGTTCCGATACATGTGTGTGCGTTAACACCGATGTAAACCCTTACAAAAATGGCTCCGTAAAAATGTTATATAAACGACCATTTACAACGACCTAATATAAGGCGTGCAACGGTCGCGATATTCGATACTTATACACCCCGTTTCGAAAAGAATAAACAAGTGCATTAAAAGTGAGTATCGTTTTACACACGCGGGCGTGCCGTTTGTTTAAATTATTCGGGACGAGATGGCGATACAAATGGCGCGATCGAATTTTTAGTGTGGATGGAATATTGGTCATTTGTTCGAAATTTGGGAGTGTTAACGATCGGTTTTACTGTCTCCGTTACGAATTGTGATCGTGAACGGGTTTTGAATTTTTTTTTTAACGGAAATATCCGTTTTGATGTACCTAGATGCGATGTCAACAATTATTTTTATTTTCACGTTAAATAACCACTATTTTTAAAGTGCAAAAGTCGAAACAAAAAAATCAATACGGATTCAAAGAACGAATCACTGTTAGTCCAAAAAAAATTAAAAATTAAAATCCAATAGAAATTAACGGAGTAATCTTCTTTAGAAGAAAGGCGCGCAGACGTAAGCTATAATTGTGCTGAGCTAACTTAAAAAATTCACAACTTTTACTAAAAACAAAATTTTTGAAAAAATCAAAGTTACTCGATTAGCCAATAGATGTAGAAACGCACGTGTGATTTTGTAAAATTTTATCCCAACGTTTTATATTTTTTTACAATTTTTTATTTTCATGAACACTTTTCACGTCAAATAACCACCATTTTTAAAGTGCAAAAGTCAAAACAAAAAAAATCAATACAGATTCAAAGAACGAATCACTGTTAGTCCAAAAAATTAAAATCCAATAGAAACTAACGGAGTAATCTTCTTTAGAAGAAAGGCGTGCAGACGGAAGCTATAATTGTGTTGAGCTGACTTAAAAAATTCATAACTGTTATTAGAAACAAAATTTTTGAAAAAATCAAAGTTACTCCATTAGCCAATAGATGTAGAAATGCACGTGTGATTTTGTAAAATTTTATCCCAACGTTTTATATTTTTTTGCAATTTTTTTTTTCACGTTAAATAACCACCATTTTTTAAGTGCAAAAGTCCAAACAAAAAAATCAATACGGATTCAAAGAACGAATCACTGTTAGTCCAAAAAAAATTTAAAAATTAAAATGCAATAGAAATTAAGGGAGTAATCTTCTTTAGAAGAATGGCGCGCAGACGTAAGCTATAATTGTGTTGAGCCGACTTAAAAAATTCATAACTTTTATTAAAAACAAAATTTTTGAAAGAATCAAAATTACTCGATTAGCCAATAGATGTAGAAATGCACGTGTGATTTTGTAAAATTTTATCCCAACGTTTTATATTTTTTTTACATTTTTTTTTATTTTCACGTTAAATAACCACCATTTTTAAAGTGCAAAAGTCAAAACAAAAAAAATCAATACGGATTCAAAGAACGAATCACTGTTAGTCCAAAAAATTTAAAAAAATTAAAATCCAATAGAAACTAACGGAGTAATCTTCTTTAGAAGAAAGGCGCGCAGACGTAAGCTATAATTGTGTTGAGCTGACTTAAAAAAATTATAACTTTTATTAAAAACAAAATTTTTGAAAAAATCGAAGTTACTTGATTAACCAATAGATGTAGAAATGCACGTGTGATTTTGTAAAATTTTATCCCAACGTTTTATATTTTTTTTACAATTTTTTTTATTTTCACGTTAAATAACCACCATTTTTAAAGTGCAAAATTCAAAACAAAAAAATCAACACAGATTCAAAGAACGAATCACTGTTAGTCCAAAAAAATTAAAAAAATTAAAATCCAATAGAAATGAACGGAGTAATCTTCTTTAGAAGAAAGGCGCGCAGACGGAAGCTATAATTGTGTTGAGCTGACTTAAAAAAATTATAACTTTTATTAAAAACAAAATTTTTGAAAAAATCAAAGTTACTCGATTAGCCAATAGATGTAGAAATGCAGGTGTGATTTTGTAAAATTTTATCCCAACGTTTTATATTTTTTTACAATTTTTTATTTTCATGAACACTTTTCAAGTCAAATAACCACCATTTTTTTAAGTGCAAAAGTCGAAAAAAAAATCAATACGGATTCAAATAACGAATTACTGTTAGTACAAAAATTTTTTAAAATCAAAATCCAATAGAAATTGACGTAATAATATTCTTTAGAAGAAAGGCGTGCAGACGTAAGCTATAATTGTGTTGAGCTGACTTAAAAAATTCATAACTTTTATTAAAATTAAAATTTTTCAAAAAATCAAAGTTACTCCATTAGCCAATAGATGTAGCAATGCACGTGTGATTTTGTAAAATTTTATCCCAACGTTTTATATTTTTTTACATTTTTTTATTTTCATGAACACTTTTCACGTCAAATAACCACAATTTTTAAAGTGCAAAAGTCAAAACAGAAAAATTAACACGGATTAAAAGAACGAATAATTGTTAACCCAAAAACGTTGATAAAATAAAAATCCGACAAAAATTAACGGAGAAATCTTCTTTGGAAGAAAGGCGCGCGGGCGGAAGCAATCGATGAAGAGATAATGATTAAAAAAAATCATACTTTTTACATAGTTTTTGAAAAATCAATACTTTTTCGATTTTTAGGCTTTAAAAATGATCGTTTTTGGGTTAAATTTTGATTATCTTGAAAACTAAATCATTAACAAAGTTTGATTTTTTATAATATTAAATCCCAATAAATAACGGTGTTTAAGCTGAAAGTCTGTAGTTAAATCAATTTTTGAAAAATCAATATTTTTTCGATTTTTGAGCCTCTACTTTTAAAAATTTATCAATATTAATCAGAATATATTTAACCTTACCCGTTAGTAACGCAAGCGGGGAAAGATCATTTTCATCTCTGAAAATAATTAAAAATTATCTCCGCAGTACAATAAACCAAGATAAACTTACAGATAAATATTGAAAAAGAGTTATTCAACGAAATTAACCACGAATCTTTAATTGCCGGTTTGTAAACTCCAAATTCCTTTACCCATTTAATATAAAAACTTATATTTTTATGTTTAAATAAATCATTAACCCAATTATGTTAAGGCATTGAAAATTCCTCAATTCTAGTTATTGCAACGAAAAAAAAATATATATGAAATTTACCAAAAACTGGGATCCACAAAAAACACGTGAATTATTGAATCATTAAAGCATTTATGTTAGGCGACTTGTAACTACCATTTCATTATTTGCAAATGCAGTACAAGCTACAAAACAATTAATACAACTCCATAATTTAAATTCTCAATTGTTGAAATAATTGAGGATTGAAACCCTAAATTCAAACGTTAATATTTAATTTTCCAATTATGCACCATATCCGGCGAAGACGTACCAAGCAAGATAAATAAGAATTCATGTAGCGAAGGCAGTTTTCTATATTTACTCAACGTAAAGGGCGCCGCCGCTTCACTTGACATGGCCCTGTGCCGTAAATGGTGATAAGGGTGTTCTCCGTTAGCTATCGGGCGACAGTTGAAAGGGCTCAAGGGTTTTCACAATTTGTCCCGGCGGCGGCGCCAGTCGCGTTTCGTGCACCCTTTCACGTTTGATAAATATATTTTTAACAAATAGGCCGAATAATAATGCAAAATGATACAATTTGCGCTGCGAGAATTATGTTTATCTTCGTGCTAGATAAGATACGGACTTTTGCCGGGATCGACTATATCTGCTCCCGAGAGGACGAAGGGATGCACAACTGGAATTGTGAATTATGTTCATTGTAGTTTATCTGGTCCGTTATTGATCTTATGTTAAAAATATTAAGATTAAAACTAGAAATAGGATTTTTATCTTTAACGAACGAGCGCATGTTTGTAGAACAATGACCAGTAGATCTACGGAATTTTATTACTGGAGCGAGAAAGAAAAAGTGCACAATTATCCCTTAGTTAATTTATAATAGTCACAACAACCGCATTACAGACAACCAAAATGCGCTCATTTGTGAATTGAGCTTTTGGTGGATGCGCCGGTAACATAATTTATAATGTCGCAAATATGGCCGCATTCGTTTGCCAAGGGTTAAGCTTGAGTCATCTGCAGCAAAACACAATAAACAAGCAAGCATGTTTGTGATTTCATAAAATTATATTTAGAAAGTATTAAAGGCGGTATTAAAGTTGAATCTCTCTCGTGTATTCGTATTCTTTATCCTTTCGATCTTCCATATTTCTATCTTAAACACGTCTAATCCGAGCATTACAAACGGCTACAGCATAAGCACACAATGAAACGAGAGAAAGGAAGGAAGCATTAACACAGATTGGAAGTAAATGTATCGAGAGAGGAGGCAGTAATCCTCCGATGGCCTCAATCAGTTCACGAGCTTGTATCACCAGAAGCAGCAACATATGTGATGTTAATTCCGTGTGTTAAATTGATTGTGAATTTTATGATGCAAGGGGATGGAATACTTTCAGGGCTTCTGCTTAATTAATACGGACGTCAGGTTTAATGTGATGCCTCCATTAGACGGAGACACATAAAAATAAAGGGAGCACCAGCAGAAATTCGCAACGATAAGTTTTTGAGTTCATGAAACGTTCCCTTCATAAAACCGTTTTCACAAATAAATCAGTGGCCCTTTTTATTTCCACGCCGTCGCGCCGGGATGGATATATCTGAAGAATTTTAAAGATACATGAGGCCGTTTTTATATTCATATTTCGCTGTCGTTATTTATTTAAAAACGCCGCGTAACGTCCAAAATCGGGATTTATAAGTTGTGCATTAAATTTGAAATATTCGTAGGGAACAGGAGGGCTTTTTATTTTTACGGACCGGCGTGGAATTGGATTTAATCGATTTATACTAACCTTCCGGATTTATTTGCCATGCAAATTGGTATATTGACTGTGCGATGAAAAGTCAATACATTTTTGATATTGTAAAACTGTTTCATATCCTCATAAATATATTTCAGCTATACGCGCTGAATCACAATTTGTTGCTGTTTATTTCCGTCAATGTTGTATTTATGGTGCTCAAATAGTGATGAGTGCATTTTACTAAATATATTTGAGTGATTTTATGGATCTGACTTTTTGATCTAATAATCCAAAATATATTTATTTACGTCCAGTTTACTCCTTTGATTTGAAAGAAATAAAATCTATATTATAAATATAAAAAGTAAAAATAGATATACATTATCTTTATTTAGATTTATACCGTGTGTTAAATTATTGTTAAAATTGGTCTGAATAAAGATATACCGTGTGTTCGATAAAAAAACGCTCAACTCTATAACTCTGTTATTTATTGACCGATTTGAATGAACTAAAAAATAAAGTCAATGGCTGTTTAAATACTAACAAATGACATCAATATTGATTTTTTTTCAATAATAACCTTTATTTTCTAGACTAATCGAATATTTTGACCAAAAAATCAAAAATTTGGAGATCTAAAATATCGGCCAAAAAATCAAACATCCTGGTTTAAAAATAAAAATGCAGACCAAAAAATTGGAAATACAAGCAAAAAAAAAAACAATTTGCCATTTTCAGTCCCGAATATAACTCTTTTTAGCTTAAAATAAGTTCCAACGAGAAATTCGAAAATAATAGCAAAAATAAAAATAAAAAAAAATTCACACAATAAAATCAATAATTCAAGTTAAGAAAATCTAAAATATGGGACAAAACATAAAAAATTTGAAAAAATCTAAAATTCGTATCCAAAAATCAAAGTGGTAGACCAAAAAATCAATTTTTTTAACAAACGAATCGAAAATTTAAGTCGAAATAAAGAAAATTTCGGCCAAAAGACCTAAAATTGAAACCAAAACAATCGAAAATACAAAATATAGGCCAAAAAAGTAGGGCCTAAAAAGGTAAAAATTTAGACAAAACATCGAAAATTCGGGCGTAAAGATAAAAAATGCAGACAAAAAATCGAAAATTTCTACAAACCAATCGAATATTTCGGTCAAAATAAAAAATTGGAACAAAAAAATCGAAAATACAGAAATGTAAAATATGGGCCAAAGAATCAAGAATCCTGATCTAAAAATAAAAAACGCAGACAAAAAATTAAAAATAATTTGCCAAAAATAACTTTCTGATCAGAAATTCTAAATAATAGTCAAAAAATAAAAAGACTCGCGAAATAAAATCAATAATCCAAGTTAAAAAATCTAAAATATTGAATAAACAATAGACTAAAAATCTAAAATATCCTATACAAAATTTAGATCAAATATCTTAAATTCTAGCATAAAAATAAAAATGGTGGACCAACGAAAAAAAAATTTTAACACACAAAAAAAAGAAAATTTTAGGGCAAAAGATAAAAGAAACAAAAATCTATAATGTGGGCCAAAAAGTCGAAAATTTAAACAAAACATCAAAAATTCGGGCCTAAAGATAATAAACGCAGTCTAAACGAAAAATCAAAAATGCGGACCCAAAAATCGAAAATTTTAACAATGAAATCGAAAATTTGGGTCAAAATAAAGAAAAATTTAGGCCAAAATATTAAAAAAATAATAATAAAAATTTGTAATGATGGCCAGAAAGTCGAAAATTGCAATTGCAAATATGCAATGTCTATTGCATAGAAAATTCTGTCCTAAAGATAATAAATGCAGGCTATAAAATCGAAAAATTTCAGCAAACAAAACTCGAAAATACCGGGAAAAATAAAAAAAAAACTAAGATTAAAATTTCGACTCGAAAAATCAAAAATGCGGACCTCGGAATCAAAAATTTGACCAATTAAATAGAAAATTTAGGCTAAAATAAAGAATTTAGAATGATAAAAAAAAAATCGAAAATACAAAGATAAAATATTTTGACCAAGAATATCGAAAATAAAGGTCAAAAATTTAAAAATTCAAAATTTGTCGGGAAAAATGAAAAATGCATTCGAAATTTTATCAATTAAATCGAAATTTAGGCCAGAATAATTAATGTTTGGGCCAAACAATAAAAAATTTAGACCAAAAAAAAATCGAATGTACAGGTCAAAAATCTAAAAATTAAAAATTCGTCTTGAAAAATCAAAAATACGGACTAAAAAATTATAAAAAATTTAGACAAATAAAAATCGAATATACGGGTCAAAAATCTAAAAATCAAAAATTCGTCTTGAAAACTCAAAAATACGGACCAAAAAAATCGAAAATTTGGGTCAAAATAAAGACAAATTTAGGTCACAATATTAAAAAAATAATAAAAATTTGTAATGATGGCAAGAAAGTCGAAAATTTAGACATTGCATAGAAAATTGTGTCCTAAAGATAATAAATGCAGGCTATAAAATCGAAAAATTTCAACAAACCAAATTTGAAAATACCGGAAAAATAAAAAAAACTAAGATTAAAATTTCGACTCGAAAAATCAAAAATGCGGACCAAAGAATGAAAAATTTGACCAATTAAATCGAAAATTTAGGTCAAAATAAAGAATTTAGAATATTAAAAAAAAATCGAAAATACAAAGATAAAGTATTTTGACCAAGAATATCGAAAATAAAGGTCAAAAATTTAAAAATCAAAAATTTGTCGGGAAAAATGAAAAATTCATTCGAAATTTTATCAATTAAATCGAAATTTAGGCCAAAATAAATAATGTTTGGGCCAAACAATAAAAAATTTAGATCAAAAAAACAAATCGAATGTACAGGTCCAAAATCTAAAAATTCGTCTTGAAAAATTAAAAATACGGACCAAAAAATCGAAAATTTTAACAATTAAATCGAAAATATAGGCCAAAATAAATAATGTTTGGGCCAAATAATAAAAAATTTAGACAAATAAAAATCGAATATACGGGTCAGAAATCTAAAAATTAAAAATTCGTTTTGAAAACTCAAAAATACGGACCAAAAAAATCAAAAATTTTAACAATAAATCGAAAATTTTGGCCAAAATAAATAATGTTTGGGCCAAATAATAAAAAATTTAGACCAAAAAAAAATGGAATGTACAGGTCAAACTAAAAATTAAAAATTCGTCTTGAAAACTCAAAAA
This sequence comes from Ocypus olens, assembly GCA_910593695.2. Lineage (NCBI taxonomy): Eukaryota > Metazoa > Arthropoda > Insecta > Coleoptera > Staphylinidae > Ocypus > Ocypus olens. The sequence goes on from OU343048.1 coordinate 62,417,168, forward strand.
TACGGACCAAAAAATCGAAAATTTGGGTCAATATAAAGAAAAATTTAGGTCAAAATATTAAAAAAATAATGATGGCCAGAAAGTCGAAAATTTAGACATTGCATAGAAAATTCTGACCTAAAGATAATAAATGCAGGCTATAAAATCGAAAAATTTCAACAAACAAAACTGGAAAATACCGGGAAAAATAAAAAAAAAACTAAGATTAAAATTTCTACTCGAAAAATCAAAAATGCGGACCAAAGAATCAAAAATTTGACCAATTAAATCGAAAATTTAGGTCAAAATAAAGAATTTAGAACATTAAAAAAAAATCGAAAATACAAAGATAAAGTATTTTGACCAAGAATATCGAAAATAAAGGTCAAAAATTTAAAAATCAAAAATTTGTCGGGAAAAATAAAAAATTCATTCGAAATTTTATCAATTAAATCGAAATTTAGGCCAAAATAAATAATGTTTGGGCCAAACAATAAAAAATTTAGACCAAAAAAAAAATCGAATGTACAGGTCAGAAATCTAAAAATTAAAAATTAGTCTTGAAAAATCAAAAATACGGACCAAAAAAATCAAAATTTTTAACAATAAATCGAAAATTTAGGCCAAAATAAATCATGTTTGGGCCAAATAATAAAAAATTTAGACAAATAAAAATCGAATATATAGGTCAGAAATCTCAAAATTAAAAATTCGTTTTGAAAACTCAAAAATACGGACCAAAAAAATCAAAAATTTTAACAATAAATCAAAAATTTAGGCCAAAATAAATAATGTTCGGGCCAAATAATAAAAAATTTAGACCAATAAAAATCGAATTACAGGTCAGAAATCTAAAAATTAAAAATTCGTCTTGTAAACTCAAAAATACGGACCAAAAAAATAAAAAAATTTAACAATAAATCGAAAATTTTGGCCAAAATAAATAATGTTCGGGCCAAATAATAAAAAATTTAGACCAATAAAAATCGAATTACGGGTCAGAAATCTAAAAATTAAACATTCGTCTTGAAAACTAAAAAATACGGACCAAAAAAATCGAAAATTTTAACAATGAAATCGAAAATTTATGTAAAAATAAAGAATATTTAGGTCAACAGATCAAAAATTTAGACCCGAAAGAATAGAAAATACTGGTTAAAAATCTAAAACATAAAAATTCGGCGGGAAAATCAAGAATGCGGGCCAAAAAGTAGAAAATTTAAACAATTAAATCGCAAATTTAGGTCAAAATGAAGGATATTTAGGACAAAAGATACAATATTGTGACCAAAAAGTACAGTCAAAAATTTGAAATTTAAAAATTCGTTGGGAAAAATTAAAAATGCGGACCAAATAGTCGAAAATTTAAACAATTAAGTCGAAAATTTAAGTCAAAATAAAGAATATTTAGGCCAAATGATCAAAAAATTAGACAAAAAAAAAATCGAAAATATAGGCTTAATAATAAAAAGTGCCGAATATTCTAGTAAAAAATGGTGATGTGGCCATCATGTTACTTTCTCCGACTTGATGATTATATTTACGTTTTCATGGTTTATGTTCAATTGAAATCATATTTTAAATGTATATCGAGAGTTGTGTAAACTCGAATGAAACTGACGTTTAAAGCGTCAAAATTATGAAAGATGGAAAAATTATACTTCAAATTCAAAAACTCAGTTTACTCAAAAACTAAAGGGATTTCGAAAGAAGATTATTCTTTATAAGTTGTTCATTTTAGCATTCTCTACAATTATTATTAACATAAATTTGCTGTAACTATTATCGTTTTATAATTATAAACCAAAAATTAAAAAATAATAATACATTTTTTTCTCGAATAAAAATGATTTTATGAAAAATGTTTTCAAGCAAAAGATGTTCATTTATTTGTTGTCTTCAATGTTTGTTTAAATGTTTTTGTGATATTTTTCATATTTAAGAAAATATTGGGAAAAAACAAAAAACAGTTAAGGTAAACACCCACTTCCGGTGTACAAAATTTCACCAAAAGCTTTTCAGTTCTTCGGATTATCAAATAAGATGTATGTTCAAAGTTTCATATCAATTGCTTTATTAGTTTTTGAGATACAGCGCACAGAAGCAGACACACACACAGCCACAAAAAAAAATTCCAGAAATTGTTAAAGTGGCATCTAGGGACCCCAAAACGGATATTTCCGTAAAAAAAAATTTTGAAAAAAAGTCACGATCACAATACTTTCTCGTACTTCGTAACGGAAAAAGTAAAAATGATGGGAATTATTTCGGCCTACATGAAAATTGATATTTTTGAATTTTAAAATTTGTATTCTTTTCGTAAAATAGGAAACGGATCTGTGTGAACTAATGATGGCAAATAACCACGACACGAACACACGGCTCTCTCATCTTTATGCGAAATGGGGCCCTCTATCTCCCCCACAGGAATCAATCCCTCCAGTGTTCGAAGTGACGTGATCTGAACAATGGCGTGCTAGAACATGCACTATGGGATGATCGTGACGTAAATAAAATAGGATTTTATTATGCACTTCCTTTTTAACGTACAGTTAGAGCATCGTAAGAAGCGTTCCGTTCCACCGGCATTCTCCCCAGTGGAAATCCACCCCAATAAATGTATTCATTACAATAATTTATTTTGTATTATTATTAATATTTTTAAATTGAGAGTGTATTTATACTGTAGATAAATTTCGCTATTAATTATGAAATAATAATAAGCGCATCAAAGCGTATTGAATGAAACGATATGCAGCGGGCGAGTAATTAGTTATATTTATGTGCATTAATAAATATTTAATATACGTGTGCAAATGTGTTATTTATATAAATTCGAATAAAGTTAATTATCATTGAATTTGGAATAACGAATTATTAACTCGCTTTATCAGCGACACATTATTACGTTACAAAATTTATTCAATTTTTCCTGTCTGGGTAATTTTAATTCATAAATGTACAAATAGTGATATAATATAACACGTTGAAAATTTTCTGAGCATAGTAACGGTCACAACCAACATCTAGCAGGTTTGGAAGCAGTACTGAAAAAAAATGGTGATGTGGCCATCATGTTACTTTCTCCGACTTGATCGAATCATTTATATTTACGCTTTCGTGGTTTATTTTCAATTTAAATCATATTTTAAATGTACATCGAGCGTTGTATAAACTCGGATAAAACTGACGTTTAAAACGTCAAAATTATGAAAGATGGAAAAATATACTTCAAATTCAAAAATTCAGTTTTCTCAAAAACTAAAGGGATTTAAAAAAAAACTTATTCTTTATAAGTTGTTCATTTTAGCATTCTCTACAATTATTATTAACATAAATTTGCTGTAACTATTATCGTTTTATAATTATAAACTAAAAATTTAAAAAATAATAATAATTTTTTTTCTCGAATAAAAATGATTTTATGAAAAATGTTTGCGAACAAAAGATATTAATTTCTTTATTGCCTTCAATGTTTGTTAAATGTTTTTGTGATATTTTTCATATTTAAGAAAATATTGGCAAAAAACAAAAAAAACAGTTAAGGTAAACAACCACTTCCGGTGTACGAAATTGTACCAAAAGCTTTTTAGTTCTTTAGATTCCTGAAAAATGTAATTAAGAAAATTCAGAAAAGAATCCTGAAAAGAATTTTTCTTTGTAAAAAGGGGTTTCCCGTATATATTTTAAATAAATAAATAAATAAAATAAATAAATAAGAAGTCCTGAACAAGAGGTTCTTAAGAAATTCTCGAAAAAGTCCCAGTCCTGGAAAAAAAGTCCTGAAAAATAGTCTCCATACAAAATACCAGAAATAAATGTCCCGTAAAAAAGCCCCAAAAATCCCGAAAGAAAGCTAAAATAAGTCCTGAAGAAGGTTCAGAAAAAGAGTCCTGATGAAATATCATAAAAAAATTGTCCTTGAAAAATTGCTTTGAGAATAACACGTTTAAAAAATAAACAAAAAAATTTCTGAAGAAAAAGCGTTGTAAAAAGTCCTTAAAAAGATCTGTAGAAATGATCTTGAAAATTAAATCTCAAAGTGTCTTGAAAAAAATCCTGCAAAAAAGCCTAATATAAGTTCTTAACAAAATTCCTGAAATAAAAAGTTTTGAAAATAGTCTTGAAAAAAATATCCCAAAAATATCTGAAAAAATAAGTAATTGTGGAGGCTTTCACTTCGTGATACATTTTGAATAATTCAAATAAAAATTTAATAAGTGATACCAACAAAGTTATTCGTTTTATTTGAAATATCTGAAAAAGGTCATGAAAAGGAGAATTTAAAAAAATATCATAAAGAAAATTCTGAAAAAAAAAGATCCCGAAATACCATGAAAGAATTGTCCTGAAAAATTTACCTGAAAATGTTTAAAAAATAAATGAAGGAATATTCTGAAAAAATCCTTTAAATGGTCCTTGAAAAGATCTGAAGAAATTGCCCTGAAAAAGAAATCCCGGTCTTGAAAAAAAGTACTGCAAAAAGGCCTAAAATAAGTCCTTAACAAAATTCCTCAAATAAAAAGTTTTTAAAATAGTGTTGAAATAAAAGCTAAAAATATTTGAAAAAGTCCTTAAAAAGGTCATGAAAACAGAAATTCTAAAAAATGTCATGAAGAAAATTCTGATTTTTTTTTTTAAGAATCCAGAAAAGAAGTCCTCAGCGAAAAGCCTCGAAAACGTTCCGAAAAAAAATCCCGTTTTTGAAAAGAAATCCTGAATATAAATAAAAAATCCTAAACATAAGTCTTGAAGTCCTGAAAAAGAATCCTCGAAGAAAAGTCTTTTAAAAATTCCCGTAAAAAAACATTTTTACAAGTACCAAAAAGGCTAAAAGAACAAAAACCTGTTAAGGTAAATATTTGGAAATACGAAATTCTCAAATAACACTTATGTTCAAAGTTTCATGGTTTCATTTCTGTTTTAGTTTTTGAGATACGGCAGACAGACTGTTGTGTAGAGAAAAAATGGTGATGTGGCCATAATGTTACTTTCTCCGACTTATATTTACGTTTTCATGGTTTATTTTCTATTGAAATCATATTTTAAATGTACATCGAGCGTTTTGTAGACTCGTATGAAACTGACGTTTAAAACGTCAAAATTATGAAAGATGGAAAAATTATACTTCAAATCCAAAAACTAGGTTTACTCAAAAACCAAAGTGATTTCGAAAAAAACTTATTCTTTATAAGTTGTTCATTTTAGCATTCTCTACAATTATTATTAACATAAATTTTGTTGTAACTATTATCGTTTCATAATTATAAACCAAAAAATAAAAAAAATATTATAATTTTTTTTCTCGAATAACATTGATTTTATGAAAAATATTTTCAAACAAAAGATCTTCATTACTTTGTTGTCTTCAATATCTGTTTAAATGTTTTTGTGATATTTTTCATATTTAAGAAAATATAGGCAAAAAACAAAAAAACAGTTAACGTAAACACCCACTTCCGGTGTACGAAATTTTACCAAAAGCTTTTCAGTTCTTCAGATTATCTAATAAGACGGTAGTTCAAAGTTTTATATCAACTGCTCTATTCGTTTTTGAGATACAGCGCGCACAGACAGACACACACACAGAAACAAAACAAAAATCCAGAAATTGTTGAAATGGCATCTTAAGACCCCAAAACGGATATTTCCGTAAAAAAAAAAATTTTGAAAAAAAAATTTTAAAAATCACGATCACAATACTTTCTCGTACTTCGTAACGGAGAAAGTAAAAAGTAATATATTTTTTTATACGCAGAATTTAGTGTCGAATCAGAGTCGACGATAAAAAATACGATTGTTTTGTTCATTTTTAAGAAAGTGTCTTGGTTTTTCAAAATAACCAGTAATAAAGTCGTAAAAAATAAAAATCAAACTTGACTTTTTCGGTTTTTATACCTCCGGAAGTAGTCGGAATATCTTTATCTCTTAGAGTTACCGAGATAGCAATACTAATGCATCGAATTTGTAACGCCCTGTAGAGACCAAAATTGCAATCGTTAAAGCTCAATTTTAATTGAGAACACAGTAAAGATCAGTAATGAACGTTATACCGGGTGGCTCACATTCGATGCTTTTATAGGCTGTATCTCGGTAACCTTAATAGTTTACAAGTTATAACCTCTTTTTCTAAAATTATAACAACAACATTAACAGATCATGGCTAACTTGATTAGTTTGGGAGTTACCGGGCGTTATTAAAATGTTGATTATTTTAAAACACGTCGTTTTCTCAATAACTGTAAGATATGAAGAAAAACGGTTAAATAGTTATTAATGTGGTCTGCTTCGCAGAATTCAGTGGCGTGATTATTTTTTTATTTAGATTTGTAATCTAAGAGTTATGACACAAAGTTGCACTTTTTAAATACAACACGCTGTATATTTTTTATATCATTGAATAGAACTCTAAATCAGCTTTACATTCATATAACATGGGTAATAAAAATATATTTAAATTAATGAGAAAAAACGATTATATTAGAAATTTTGTGTCATAATTTGGACCACCCGGTACAACACAACACAACACACAAATAATATAAATTATTCATTTAAACAACACCAGTATTCGAGCCATTCACGTTATTGTAATGATATTTACGATGTCAATATATTCACCATATTGTAAATTAAAGAAAAGGTTCAGTCTGTTTTTTTTTTAATTGCTAAATGTATGTGTGTTTCGCATTCTTTCAATTTTGTAATAATTACTATGTATATTGTGCATTAGAAATTAGAACACCCTGTATATTTATTGTTTATATAAAACCTTATATGTGTTGTACTTCCCTTGTTCACGCTTTTGTACATGTAATACTGCGTATATTTTTTCAATTTTGCGATTAATTTATTACTCGTGTTTTCTGTGTGTGTCTGTGTGCACATCACTTCTTCATATGATTGTAAACGTGATTACTAACCAATTATCATTACACATTGAATATGGATTAAAAGTACTAACCTTTTGCGAATGTGCGGGCGTTTTCGGGTCCTCGCGTTTGCCCATTTTCACTCCCGGTCGACGAACTCATCCGACGCTATAACTATTATTCACGATTTCTTCACTTTGCAATGTATAACCAGCGGCAATTGTTACACAGTACTCTTCTTCCATATTTACACTACACGTTCACCTAATACACTCACGATTATATCCAAAAAATACTCGAAATTCATTGAAAATAGCGAGAGGCCACCGCGTTACAAAATGACAATGATTACCGTCGAGTGGCGGAGGGCCAGCGATACGTTTTTGTTTTTTTCGCTCTCGCCAAACAACAGCGCATCCAGTCGGCGGAGGCCTGCTTGTCTTCAAAACGTTTGTTTACTTCTCGGTTGAATTGTAACGCTGGAGTAATAATTACGGGTGTCTATTATTGTAAATATATCGAGTGATTAACAGTGCAAGTAATGTTTGTGAGTGTGGAACCGTGCTGATACTATGGACACAGAATTCACTGTTGGAAGCTGCATTTGGAAGTTTTAAGGTTAGTGGTATTTCTTAACAATTCTCCTATGATTGAACATTGTTCTTGACGTGTATGTTTGTGCCGCACCAATTGATATTATTGTATCGTGTGAGCCAGAAAATTTTGTTTCAGAGTTGACTGTGAGATAAATGAGGTATGTCGCATATTATTACGTCATGAGTTCAATTGAATTATATTAAAAAAAAAAAAAATCTCAGACATGCCTGCTCTGTTTCTCCCTATCACACATGGCCAACACCTTACGATTAATGGTTACTTTTCATACATAGGAAATAAATGGCATTATTATTATTAGATGATGTCGTCGCTATATATGGAATTAATTTACGTGATTAATTAATTTAAAAAATGTACAACTGTTGGTTCCTGCCTACTCGTTTATTGTTGTAAATTCTTTGAAAAATCTAAAAGTTTACCCTTTCGTTTTTTCTACAATTCTTGTTTATACAGGGTGTTGAATTTTAACGTGGACCATAGGGATTATTATTATTACATTTATTGTTTTTCAAAAAGGGATTTTGAAAACGTGAAAAAAGACACGAGTAAACCGCTTGGAAAACCGCTTTTGTTAAAAAATGCAACTTTCTTAATAATCATCGTAGACTATGAATTATACATTTTTTTTCATCAGAAAGACGAGAGAAATTGATTGCCGTTAAAAAATTTCAGCTATCTTCAATAGAAAAAAAATTAGTCAGTCACCATGAGGATTTTGGAAAATTTAAGTAAATAATCGATTTTTCAGACTTTGATCGGCCGTTGCGGCTAAACGAAAACTCCAAATTGAACGCGGTTTGCAAATCTGAGTTCCTCGTACGTCAATTAGTCGGATTGGAGATTTTTAATTTTTGATAAAATCGTGAAAAAAGACATGACTAACCCCCTTGGAAATTTTGTTAAAAAATGCAACTTTCTTAAAAATCATCGTAGACTATGAATTATACCTTTTTTTTCATCGGAAAGACGAGAGAAATTGATTGCCGTTAAAAAATTTCAGCTAACTTCAAAAACAAAAAAATTAGTCAGTCACCATGAGGATTTTGGAAAATTTACGAAAATAATTGATTTTTCAGACTTTGATCGGCCGTAGCGGCCAAACGAAAACTCCAAATTGAACGCGGTTTGCAAATCTGAGCTCCTCGTACGTCAATTAGTCGGATTAGAGATTTTGAATTTTTGATGAAATCGTGAAAAAATACATGACTAACCCCCTTGGAAATTTTGTTAAAAAATGCAACTTTCTTAAAAATCATCGTAGACTATTGAATTTAACTTTATTTTCATCAGAAAGACGAGAGAAATTGATTGCCGTTAAAAAATTTCAGCTAACTTCAATAGCAAAAAAATTAGTCAAGCACCATGAGGATTTTGGAAAATTTACGAAAATAATTGATTTTTCAGACTTTGATCGGCCGTGGCGGCCAAACGAAAACTCCAAATTGAACGCGGTTTGCAAATCTGAGCTCCTCGTACGTCAATTAGTCGGATTAGAGATTTTGAATTTTTGATGAAATCGTGAAAAAATACATGACTAACCCCCTTGGAAATTTTGTTAAAAAATGCAAATTTCTTAAAAATCATCGTAGACTATTGAATTTAACTTTATTTTCATCAGAACGACGAGAGAAATTGATTGCCGTTAAAAAATTTCAGCTAACTTCAAAAACAAAAAAAAATAGTCAGTCACCATGAGGATTTTGGAAAATTTACGAAAATAATTGATTTTTCAGACTTTGATCGGCCGTGGCGGCCAAACGAAAACTCCAAATTGAACGCGGTTTGCAAATCTGAGCTCCTCGTACGTCAATTAGTCGGATTAGAGATTTTGAATTTTTGATGAAATCGTGAAAAAAGACATGACTAACCCCCTTGGAAATTTTGTTAAAAAATGCAACTTTCTTAAAAATCATCGTAGACTATTGAATTTAACTTTATTTTCATCAGAAAGACGAGAGAAATTGATTGCCGTTAAAAAATTTCAGCTAACTTCAAAAACAAAAAAAATAGTCAGTCACCATGAGGATTTTGGAAAATTTACCAAAATAATTGATTTTTCAGATTTTGATCGGCCGTAGCGGCTAAACGAAAACTCCAAATTGAACGCGGTTTGCAAATCTGAGCTCCTCGTACGTCAATTAGTTGGATTAGAGATTTTGAATTTTTGATGAAATCGAGAAAAAATACATGACTAACCCCCTTGGAAATTTTGTTAAAAAATGCAAATTTCTTAAAAATCATCGTAGACTATTGAATTTAACTTTATTTTCATCAGAACGACGAGAGAAATTGATTGCCGTTAAAAAATTTCAGCTAACTTCAAAAACAAAAAAAAATAGTCAGTCACCATGAGGATTTTGGAAAATTTACGAAAATAATTGATTTTTCAGACTTTGATCGGCCGTGGCGGCCAAAGAAAAACTCCAAATTGAACGCGGTTTGCAAATCTGAGCTCCTCGTACGTCAATTAGTCGGAATAGAGATTTTGAATTTTTGATGAAATCGTGAAAAAAAACACGACTAACCCCCTTGGAAATTTTGTTAAAAAATGAAAATTTCTTAAAAATCATCGTAGACTATTGAATTTAACTTTATTTTCATCAGAAAGACGAGAGAAATTGATTGCCGTTAAAAAATTTCAGCTAACTTCAATAGCAAAAAAATTAGTCAGTCACCATGAGGATTTTCGAAAATTTACGAAAATAATTGATTTTTCAGACTTTGATCGGCCGTAGCGGCCAAACGAAAACTCCAAATTGAACGCGGTTTGCAAATCTGAGCTCCTCGTACGTCAATTAGTCGGATTAGAGATTTTGAATTTTTGATGAAATCGTGAAAAAATACATGACTAACCCCCTTGGAAATTTTGTTAAAAAATGCAACTTTCTTAAAAATCATCGTAGACTATTGAATTTAACTTTATTTTCATCAGAAAGACGAGAGAAATTGATTGCCGTTAAAAAATTTCAGCTAACTTCAATAGCAAAAAAATTAGTCAGTCACCATGAGGATTTTCGAAAATTTACGAAAATAATTGATTTTTCAGACTTTGATCGGCCGTAGCGGCCAAACGAAAACTCCAAATTGAACGCGGTTTGCAAATCTGAGCTCCTCGTACGTCAATTAGTCGGATTAGAGATTTTGAATTTTTGATGAAATCGTGAAAAAATACATGACTGTATTTGGAAATTTTGTTGAAAAATGCAACTTTCTTAAAAATCATCGTAGACTATTGAATTTAACTTTATTTTCATCAGAAAGACGAGAGAAATTGATTGCCGTTAAAAAATTTCAGCTAACTTCAATAGCAAAAAAATTAGTCAGTCACCATGAGGATTTTCGAAAATTTACGAAAATAATTGATTTTTCAGACTTTGATCGGCCGTAGCGGCCAAACGAAAACTCCAAATTGAACGCGGATTGCAAATCTGAGCTCCTCGTACGTCAATTAGTCGGATTAGAGATTTTGAATTTTTGATGAAATCGTGAAAAAATACATGACTAACCCCCTTGGAAATTTTGTTAAAAAATGCAACTTTCTTAAAAATCATCGTAGACTATTGAATTTAACTTTATTTTCATCAGAAAGACGAGAGAAATTGATTGCCGTTAAAAAGTTTCAGCTAACTTCAAAAACAAAAAAATTAGTCAGTCACCATGAGGATTTTGGAAAATTTACGAAAATAATTGATTTTTCAGACTTTGATCGGCCGTAGCGGCCAAACGAAAACTCCAAATTGAACGCGGTTTGCAAATCTGAGCTCCTCGTACGTCAATTAGTCGGATTAGAGATTTTGAATTTTTGATGAAATCGTGAAAAAATACATGACTAACCCCCTTGGAAATTTTGTTAAAAAATGCAACTTTCTTAAAAATCATCGTAGACTATTGAATTTAACTTTATTTTCATCAGAAAGACGAGAGAAATTGATTGCCGTTAAAAAATTTCAGCTAACTTCAATAGCAAAAAAATTAGTCAGTCACCATGAGGATTTTGGAAAATTTACGAAAATAATTGATTTTTCAGACTTTGATCGGCCGTAGCGGCCAAACGAAAACTCCAAATTGAACGCGGTTTGCAAATCTGAGCTCCTCGTACGTCAATTAGTCGGATTAGAGATTTTGAATTTTTGATGAAATCGTGAAAAAATACATGACTAACCCCCTTGGAAATTTTGTTAAAAAATGCAACTTTCTTAAAAATCATCGTAGACTATTGAATTTAACTTTATTTTCATCAGAAAGACGAGAGAAATTGATTGCCGTTAAAAAGTTTCAGCTAACTTCAAAAACAAAAAAATTAGTCAGTCACCATGAGGATTTTGGAAAATTTACGAAAATAATTGATTTTTCAGACTTTGATCGGCCGTAGCGGCCAAACGAAAACTCCAAATTGAACGCGGTTTGCAAATCTGAGCTCCTCGTACGTCAATTAGTCGGATTAGAGATTTTGAATTTTTGATGAAATCGTGAAAAAATACATGACTAACCCCCTTGGAAATTTTGTTAAAAAATGCAACTTTCTTAAAAATCATCGTAGACTATTGAATTTAACTTTATTTTCATCAGAAAGACGAGAGAAATTGATTGCCGTTAAAAAATTTCAGCTAACTTCAATAGCAAAAAAATTAGTCAGTCACCATGAGGATTTTGGAAAATTTACGAAAATAATTGATTTTTCAGACTTTGATCGGCCGTAGCGGCCAAACGAAAACTCCAAATTGAACGCGGTTTGCAAATCTGAGCTCCTCGTACGTCAATTAGTCGGATTAGAGATTTTGAATTTTTGATGAAATCGTGAAAAAATACATGACTAACCCCCTTGGAAATTTTGTTAAAAAATGCAACTTTCTTAAAAATCATCGTAGACTATTGAATTTAACTTTATTTTCATCAGAAAGACGAGAGAAATTGATTGCCGTTAAAAAATTTCAGCTAACTTCAATAGCAAAAAAATTAGTCAAGCACCATGAGGATTTTGGAAAATTTACGAAAATAATTGATTTTTCAGACTTTGATCGGCCGTAGCGGCCAAACGAAAACTCCAAATTGAACGCGGTTTGCAAATCTGAGCTCCTCGTACGTCAATTAGTCGGATTAGAGATTTTGAATTTTTGATGAAATCGTGAAAAAATACATGACTAACCCCCTTGGAAATTTTGTTAAAAAATGCAACTTTCTTAAAAATCATCGTAGACTATTGAATTTAACTTTATTTTCATCAGAAAGACGAGAGAAATTGATTGCCGTTAAAAAATTTCAGCTAACTTCAATAGCAAAAAAATTAGTCAGTCACCATGAGGATTTTCGAAAATTTACGAAAATAATTGATTTTTCAGACTTTGATCGGCCGTAGCGGCCAAACGAAAACTCCAAATTGAACGCGGTTTGCAAATCTGAGCTCCTCGTACGTCAATTAGTCGGATTAGAGATTTTGAATTTTTGATGAAATCGTGAAAAAATACATGACTAACCCCCTTGGAAATTTTGTTAAAAAATGCAACTTTCTTAAAAATCATCGTAGACTATAGAATTTAACTTTATTTTCATCAGAAAGACGAGAGAAATTGATTGCCGTTAAAAAATTTCAGCTAACTTCAATAGCAAAAAAATTAGTCAGTCACCATGAGGATTTTCGAAAATTTACGAAAATAATTGATTTTTCAGATTTTGATCGGCCGTAGCGGCCAAACGAAAACTCCAAATTGAACGCGATTTGCAAATCTGAGCTCCTCGTACGTCAATTAGTCGGATTAGAGATTTTGAATTTTTGATGAAATCGTGAAAAAATACATGACTAACCCCCTTGGAAATTTTGTTAAAAAATGCAACTTTCTTAAAAATCATCGTAGACTATTGAATTTAACTTTATTTTCATCAGAAAGACGAGAGAAATTGATTGCCGTTAAAAAATTTCAGCTAACTTCAATAGCAAAAAAATTAGTCAGTCACCATGAGGATTTTGGAAAATTTACGAAAATAATTGATTTTTCAGACTTTGATCGGCCGTAGCGGCCAAACGAAAACTCCAAATTGAACGCGGTTTGCAAATCTGAGCTCCTCGTACGTCAATTAGTCGGATTAGAGATTTTGAATTTTTGATGAAATCGTGAAAAAAAACACGACTAACCCCCTTGGAAATTTTGTTAAAAAATGCAACTTTCTTAAAAATCATCGTAGACTATTGAATTTAACTTTATTTTCATCAGAAAGACGAGAGAAATTGATTGCCGTTAAAAAATTTCAGCTAACTTCAATAGCAAAAAAATTAGTCAGTCACCATGAGGATTTTCGAAAATTTACGAAAATAATTGATTTTTCAGACTTTGATCGGCCGTAGCGGCCAAACGAAAACTCCAAATTGAACGTGGTTTGCAAATCTGAGCTCCTAGTACATCAATTAGTCGGATTAGAGATTTTATATTTTTGATGAAATCGTGAAAAAATACATGACTAACCCCCTTGGAAATTTTGTTAAAAAATGCAACTTTCTTAAAAATCATCGTAGACTATTGAATTTAACTTTATTTTCATCAGAAAGACGAGAGAAATTGATTGCCGTTAAAAAATTTCAGCTAACTTTAAAAACAAAAAAATTAGTCAGTCACCATGAGGATTTTGGAAAATTTACGAAAATAATTGATTTTTCAGACTTTGATCGGCCGTAGCGGCCAAACGAAAACTCCAAATTGAACGCGGTTTACAAATCTGAGCTCCTCGTACGTCAATTAGTCGGATTAGAGATTTTGAATTTTTGATGAAATCGTGAAAAAATTCATTTCCCCCTTGGAAATTTTGTTAAAAAATGCAACTTTCTTAAAAATCATCGTAGACTTTTGAATTTAACTTTATTTTCATCAGAAAGACGAGAGAAATTGATTGCCGTTAAAAAATTTCAGCTAACTTCAATAGCAAAAAAATTAGTCAGTCACCATGAGGATTTTGGAAAATTTACGAAAATAATTGATTTTTCAGACTTTGATCGGCCGTAGCGGCCAAACGAAAACTCCAAATTGAACGCGGTTTGCAAATCTGAGCTCCTCGTACGTCAATTAGTCGGATTAGAGATTTTGAATTTTTGATGAAATCGTGAAAAAATACATGACTAACCCCCTTGGAAATTTTGTTAAAAAATGCAACTTTCTTAAAAATCATCGTAGACTATTGAATTTAACTTTATTTTCATCAGAAAGACGAGAGAAATTGATTGCCGTTAAAAAATTTCAGCTAACTTCAATAGCAAAGAAAATAGTCAGTCACCATGAGGATTTTGGAAAATTTACGAAAATAATTGATTTTTCAGACTTTGATCGGCCGTAGCGGCCAAACGAAAACTCCAAATTGAACGCGGTTTGCAAATCTGAGCTCCTCGTACGTCAATTAGTCGGATTAGAGATTTTGAATTTTTGATGAAATCGTGAAAAAAAACACGACTAACCCCCTTGAAAATTTTGTTAAAAAATGCAACTTTCTTAAAAATCATCGTAGACTATTGAATTTAACTTTATTTTCATCAGAAAGACGAGAGAAATTGATTGCCGTTAAAAAATTTCAGCTAACTTCAATAGCAAAAAAATTAGTCAGTCACCATGAGGATTTTGGAAAATTTACGAAAATAATTGATTTTTCAGACTTTGATCGGCCGTAGCGGCCAAACGAAAACTCCAAATTGAACGCGGTTTGCAAATCTGAGCTCCTCGTACGTCAATTAGTCGGATTAGAGATTTTAAATTTTTGATGAAATCGTGAAAAAATACATGACTAACCCCCTTGGAAATTTTGTTAAAAAATGCAACTTTCTTAAAAATCATCGTAGACTATTGAATTTAACTTTATTTTCATCAGAAAGACGAGAGAAATTGATTGCCGTTAAAAAATTTCAGCTAACTTCAATAGCAAAAAAATTAGTCAGTCACCATGAGGATTTTGGAAAATTTACGAAAATAATTGATTTTTCAGACTTTGATCGGCCGTAGCGGCCAAACGAAAACTCCAAATTGAACGCGGTTTGCAAATCTGAGCTCCTCGTACGTCAATTAGTCGGATTAGAGATTTTGAATTTTTGATGAAATCGTGAAAAAATACATGACTAACCCCCTTGGAAATTTTGTTAAAAAATGCAACTTTCTTAAAAATCATCGTAGACTATTGAATTTAACTTTATTTTCATCAGAAAGACGAGAGAAATTGATTGCCGTTAAAAAATTTCAGCTAACTTCAATAGCAAAAAAAATAGTCAGTCACCATGAGGATTTTGGAAAATTTACGAAAATAATTGATTTTTCAGACTTTGATCGGCCGTAGCGGCCAAACGAAAACTCCAAATTGAACGCGGTTTGCAAATCTGAGCTCCTCGTACGTCAATTAGTCGGATTAGAGATTTTGAATTTTTGATGAAATCGTGAAAAAATACATGACTAACCCCCTTGGAAATTTTGTTAAAAAATGCAACTTTCTTAAAAATCATCGTAGACTATTGAATTTAACTTTATTTTCATCAGAAAGACGAGAGAAATTGATTGCCGTTAAAAAATTTCAGCTAACTTCAATAGCAAAAAAAATAGTCAGTCACCATGAGGATTTTGGAAAATTTACGAAAATAATTGATTTTTCAGACTTTGATCGGCCGTAGCGGCCAAACGAAAACTCCAAATTGAACGCGGTTTGCAAATCTGAGCTCCTCGTACGTCAATTAGTCGGATTAGAGATTTTGAATTTTTGATGAAATCGTGAAAAAATACATGACTAACCCCCTTGGAAATTTTGTTAAAAATTGCAACTTTCTTAAAAATCATCGTAGACTATTGAATTTAACTTTATTTTCATCAGAAAGACGAGAGAAATTGATTGCCGTTAAAAAATTTCAGCTAACTTCAAAAACAAAAAAATTAGTCAGTCACCATGAGGATTTTGGAAAATTTACGAAAATAATTGATTTTTCAGACTTTGATCGGCCGTAGCGGCCAAACGAAAACTCCAAATTGAACGCGGTTTGCAAATCTGAGCTCCTCGTACGTCAATTAGTCGGATTAGAGATTTTGAATTTTTGATGAAATCGTGAAAAAATACATGACTAACCCCCTTGGAAATTTTGTTAAAAAATGCAACTTTCTTAAAAATCATCGTAGACTATTGAATTTAACTTTATTTTCATCAGAAAGACGAGAGAAATTGATTGCCGTTAAAAAATTTCAGCTAACTTCAATAGCAAAAAAATTAGTCAAGCACCATGAGGATTTTGGAAAATTTACGAAAATAATTGATTTTTCAGACTTTGATCAGCCGTAGCGGCCAAACGAAAACTCCAAATTGAACGCGGTTTGCAAATCTGAGCTCCTCGTACGTCAATTAGTCGGATTAGAGATTTTGAATTTTTGATGAAATCGTGAAAAAATACATGACTAACCCCCTTGGAAATTTTGTTAAAAAATGCAACTTTCTTAAAAATCATCGTAGACTATTGAATTTAACTTTATTTTCATCAGAAAGACGAGAGAAATTGATTGCCGTTAAAAAATTTCAGCTAACTTCAATAGCAAAAAAATTAGTCAGTCACCATGAGGATTTTCGAAAATTTACGAAAATAATTGATTTTTCAGACTTTGATCGGCCGTAGCGGCCAAACGAAAACTCCAAATTGAACGCGGTTTGCAAATCTGAGCTCCTCGTACGTCAATTAGTCGGATTAGAGATTTTGAATTTTTGATGAAATCGTGAAAAAATACATGACTAACCCCCTTGGAAATTTTGTTAAAAAATGCAACTTTCTTAAAAATCATCGTAGACTATTGAATTTAACTTTATTTTCATCAGAAAGACGAGAGAAATTGATTGCCGTTAAAAAATTTCAGCTAACTTCAATAGCAAAAAAATTAGTCAGTCACCATGAGGATTTTCGAAAATTTACGAAAATAATTGATTTTTCAGATTTTGATCGGCCGTAGCGGCCAAACGAAAACTCCAAATTGAACGCGATTTGCAAATCTGAGCTCCTCGTACGTCAATTAGTCGGATTAGAGATTTTGAATTTTTGATGAAATCGTGAAAAAATACATGACTAACCCCCTTGGAAATTTTGTTAAAAAATGCAACTTTCTTAAAAATCATCGTAGACTATTGAATTTAACTTTATTTTCATCAGAAAGACGAGAGAAATTGATTGCCGTTAAAAAATTTCAGCTAACTTCAATAGCAAAAAAATTAGTCAGTCACCATGAGGATTTTGGAAAATTTACGAAAATAATTGATTTTTCAGACTTTGATCGGCCGTAGCGGCCAAACGAAAACTCCAAATTGAACGCGGTTTGCAAATCTGAGCTCCTCGTACGTCAATTAGTCGGATTAGAGATTTTGAATTTTTGATGAAATCGTGAAAAAAAACGCGACTAACCCCCTTGGAAATTTTGTTAAAAAATGCAACTTTCTTAAAAATCATCGTAGACTATTGAATTTAACTTTATTTTCATCAGAAAGACGAGAGAAATTGATTGCCGTTAAAAAATTTCAGCTAACTTCAATAGCAAAAAAATTAGTCAGTCACCATGAGGATTTTCGAAAATTTACGAAAATAATTGATTTTTCAGACTTTGATCGGCCGTAGCGGCCAAACGAAAACTCCAAATTGAACGTGGTTTGCAAATCTGAGCTCCTAGTACATCAATTAGTCGGATTAGAGATTTTATATTTTTGATGAAATCGTGAAAAAATACATGACTAACCCCCTTGGAAATTTTGTTAAAAAATGCAACTTTCTTAAAAATCATCGTAGACTATTGAATTTAACTTTATTTTCATCAGAAAGACGAGAGAAATTGATTGCCGTTAAAAAATTTCAGCTAACTTTAAAAACAAAAAAATTAGTCAGTCACCATGAGGATTTTGGAAAATTTACGAAAATAATTGATTTTTCAGACTTTGATCGGCCGTAGCGGCCAAACGAAAACTCCAAATTGAACGCGGTTTGCAAATCTGAGCTCCTCGTACGTCAATTAGTCGGATTAGAGATTTTGAATTTTTGATGAAATCGTGAAAAAATTCATTTCCCCCTTGGAAATTTTGTTAAAAAATGCAACTTTCTTAAAAATCATCGTAGACTTTTGAATTTAACTTTATTTTCATCAGAAAGACGAGAGAAATTGATTGCCGTTAAAAAATTTCAGCTAACTTCAATAGCAAAAAAATTAGTCAGTCACCGTGAGGATTTTGGAAAATTTACGAAAATAATTGATTTTTCAGACTTTGATCGGCCGTAGCGGCCAAACGAAAACTCCAAATTGAACGCGGTTTGCAAATCTGAGCTCCTCGTACGTCAATTAGTCGGATTAGAGATTTTGAATTTTTGATGAAATCGTGAAAAAATACATGACTAACCCCCTTGGAAATTTTGTTAAAAAATGCAACTTTCTTAAAAATCATCGTAGACTATTGAATTTAACTTTATTTTCATCAGAAAGACGAGAGAAATTGATTGCCGTTAAAAAATTTCAGCTAACTTCAATAGCAAAGAAAATAGTCAGTCACCATGAGGATTTTGGAAAATTTACGAAAATAATTGATTTTTCAGACTTTGATCGGCCGTAGCGGCCAAACGAAAACTCCAAATTGAACGCGGTTTGCAAATCTGAGCTCCTCGTACGTCAATTAGTCGGATTAGAGATTTTGAATTTTTGATGAAATCGTGAAAAAAAACACGACTAACCCCCTTGAAAATTTTGTTAAAAAATGCAACTTTCTTAAAAATCATCGTAGACTATTGAATTTAACTTTATTTTCATCAGAAAGACGAGAGAAATTGATTGCCGTTAAAAAATTTCAGCTAACTTCAATAGCAAAAAAATTAGTCAGTCACCATGAGGATTTTGGAAAATTTACGAAAATAATTGATTTTTCAGACTTTGATCGGCCGTAGCGGCCAAACGAAAACTCCAAATTGAACGCGGTTTGCAAATCTGAGCTCCTCGTACGTCAATTAGTCGGATTAGAGATTTTGAATTTTTGATGAAATCGTGAAAAAATACATGACTAACCCCCTTGGAAATTTTGTTAAAAAATGCAACTTTCTTAAAAATCATCGTAGACTATTGAATTTAACTTTATTTTCATCAGAAAGACGAGAGAAATTGATTGCCGTTAAAAAATTTCAGCTAACTTCAATAGCAAAAAAATTAGTCAGTCACCATGAGGATTTTGGAAAATTTACGAAAATAATTGATTTTTCAGACTTTGATCGGCCGTAGCGGCCAAACGAAAACTCCAAATTGAACGCGGTTTGCAAATCTGAGCTCCTCGTACGTCAATTAGTCGGATTAGAGATTTTGAATTTTTGATGAAATCGTGAAAAAATACATGACTAACCCCCTTGGAAATTTTGTTAAAAAATGCAACTTTCTTAAAAATCATCGTAGACTATTGAATTTAACTTTATTTTCATCAGAAAGACGAAAGAAATTGATTGCCGTTAAAAAATTTCAGCTAACTTCAATAGCAAAAAAAATAGTCAGTCACCATGAGGATTTTGGAAAATTTACGAAAATAATTGATTTTTCAGACTTTGATCGGCCGTAGCGGCCAAACGAAAACTCCAAATTGAACGCGGTTTGCAAATCTGAGCTCCTCGTACGTCAATTAGTCGGATTAGAGATTTTGAATTTTTGATGAAATCGTGAAAAAATACATGACTAACCCCCTTGGAAACTTTGTTAAAAAATGCAACTTTCTTAAAAATCATCGTAGACTATTGAATTTAACTTTATTTTCATCAGAAAGACGAGAGAAATTGATTGCCGTTAAAAAATTTCAGCTAACTTCAATAGCAAAAAAAATAGTCAGTCACCATGAGGATTTTGGAAAATTTACGAAAATAATTGATTTTTCAGACTTTGATCGGCCGTAGCGGCCAAACGAAAACTCCAAATTGAACGCGGTTTGCAAATCTGAGCTCCTCGTACGTCAATTAGTCGGATTAGAGATTTTGAATTTTTGATGAAATCGTGAAAAAATACATGACTAACCCCCTTGGAAATTTTGTTAAAAATTGCAACTTTCTTAAAAATCATCGTAGACTATTGAATTTAACTTTATTTTCATCAGAAAGACGAGAGAAATTGATTGCCGTTAAAAAATTTCAGCTAACTTCAAAAACAAAAAAATTAGTCAGTCACCATGAGGATTTTGGAAAATTTACGAAAATAATTGATTTTTCAGACTTTGATCGGCCGTAGCGGCCAAACGAAAACTCCAAATTGAACGCGGTTTGCAAATCTGAGCTCCTCGTACGTCAATTAGTCGGATTAGAGATTTTGAATTTTTGATGAAATCGTGAAAAAATACATGACTAACCCCCTTGGAAATTTTGTTAAAAAATGCAACTTTCTTAAAAATCATCGTAGACTATTGAATTTAACTTTATTTTCATCAGAAAGACGAGAGAAATTGATTGCCGTTAAAAAATTTCAGCTAACTTCAATAGCAAAAAAATTAGTCAGTCACCATGAGGATTTTGGAAAATTTACGAAAATAATTGATTTTTCAGACTTTGATCGGCCGTAGCGGCCAAACGAAAACTCCAAATTGAACGCGGTTTGCAAATCTGAGCTCCTCGTACGTCAATTAGTCGGATTAGAGATTTTGAATTTTTGATGAAATCGTGAAAAAATACATGACTAACCCCCTTGGAAATTTTGTTAAAAAATGCAACTTTCTTAAAAATCATCGTAGACTATTGAATTTAACTTTATTTTCATCAGAAAGACGAGAGAAATTGATTGCCGTTAAAAAATTTCAGCTAACTTCAATAGCAAAAAAATTAGTCAGTCACCATGAGGATTTTGGAAAATTTACGAAAATAATTGATTTTTCAGACTTTGATCGGCCGTAGCGGCCAAACGAAAACTCCAAATTGAACGCGGTTTGCAAATCTGAGCTCCTCGTACGTCAATTAGTCGGATTAGAGATTTTGAATTTTTGATGAAATCGTGAAAAAATACATGACTAACCCCCTTGGAAATTTTGTTAAAAAATGCAACTTTCTTAAAAATCATCGTAGACTATTGAATTTAACTTTATTTTCATCAGAAAGACGAGAGAAATTGATTGCCGTTAAAAAATTTCAGCTAACTTCAATAGCAAAAAAATTAGTCAGTCACCATGAGGATTTTGGAAAATTTACGAAAATAATTGATTTTTCAGACTTTGATCGGCCGTAGCGGCCAAACGAAAACTCCAAATTGAACGCGGTTTGCAAATCTGAGCTCCTCGTACGTCAATTAGTCGGATTAGAGATTTTGATTTTTTGATGAAATCGTGAAAAATTACATGACTAACCCCCTTGGAAATTTTGTTAAAAAATGCAACTTTTTTAAAAATCATCGTAGACTATTGAATTTAACTTTATTTTCATCAGAAAGACGAGAGAAATTGATTGCCGTTAAAAAATTTCAGCTAACTTCAAAAACAAAAAAATTAGTCAGTCACCATGAGGATTTTGGAAAATTTACGAAAATAATTGATTTTTCAGACTTTGATCGGCCGTAGCGGCCAAACGAAAACTCCAAATTGAACGCGGTTTGCAAATCTGAGCTCCTCGTACGTCAATTAGTCGGATTAGAGATTTTGAATTTTTGATGAAATCGTGAAAAAATACATGACTAACCCCCTTGGAAATTTTGTTAAAAAATGCAACTTTCTTAAAAATCATCGTAGACTATTGAATTTAACTTTATTTTCATCAGAAAGACGAGAGAAATTGATTGCCGTTAAAAAATTTCAGCTAACTTCAAAAAAAAAACAAAAAAATTAGTCAGTCACCATGAGGATTTTGGAAAATTTACGAAAATAATTGATTTTTCAGACTTTGATCGGCCGTAGCGGCCAAACGAAAACTCCAAATTGAACGCGGTTTGCAAATCTGAGCTCCTCGTACGTCAATTAGTCGGATTAGAGATTTTGAATTTTTGATGAAATCGTGAAAAAATACATGACTAACCCCCTTGGAAATTTTGTTAAAAAATGCAACTTTCTTAAAAATCATCGTAGACTATTGAATTTAACTTTATTTTCATCAGAAAGACGAGAGAAATTGATTGCCGTTAAAAAATTTCAGCTAACTTCAATAGCAAAAAAATTAGTCAGTCACCATGAGGATTTTGAAAATTTACGAAAATAATTGATTTTTCAGACTTTGATCGGCCGTGGCGGCCAAACAAAAACTCCAAATTGAACGTGGTTTGCAAATCTGAGCTCCTCGTACGTCAATTAGTCGGATTAGAGATTTTGAATTTTTGATGAAATCGTGAAAAAAAAACGCGACTAACCCCCTTGGAAATTTTGTTAAAAAATGCAACTTTCTTAAAAAATCATCGTAGACTATTGAATTTAACTTTATTTCATCAGAAAGACGAGAGAAATTGATTTGCCGTTAAAAAATTTCAGCTAACTTCAATAGCAAAAAAATTAGTCAGTCACCATGAGGATTTTGGAAAATTTACGAAAATAATTGATTTTTCAGACTTTGATCGGCCGTAGCGGCCAAACGAAAACTCCAAATTGAACGCGGTTTGCAAATCTGAGCTCCTCGTACGTCAATTAGTCGGATTAGAGATTTTGAATTTTTGATGAAATCGTGAAAAAATACATGACTAACCCCCTTGGAAATTTTGTTAAAAAATGCAACTTTCTTAAAAATCATCGTAGACTATTGAATTTAACTTTATTTTCATCAGAAAGACGAGAGAAATTGATTGCCGTTAAAAAATTTCAGCTAACTTCAATAGCAAAAAAATTAGTCAGTCACCATGAGGATTTTGGAAAATTTACGAAAATAATTGATTTTTCAGACTTTGATCGGCCGTAGCGGCCAAACGAAAACTCCAAATTGAACGCGGTTTGCAAATCTGAACTCCTCGTACGTCAATTAGTCGGATTAGAGATTTTGAATTTTTGATGAAATCGTGAAAAAAAACGCGACTAACCCCCTTGGAAATTTTGTTAAAAAATGCAACTTTCTTAAAAATCATCGTAGACTATTGAATTTAACTTTATTTTCATCAGAAAGACGAGAGAAATTGATTGCCGTTAAAAAATTGCAGCTAACTTCAATAGCAAAAAAATTAGTCAGTCACCATGAGGATTTTGGAAAATTTACGAAAATAATTGATTTTTCAGACTTTGATCGGCCGTGGCGGCCAAACAAAAACTCCAAATTGAACGCGGTTTGCAAATCTGAGCTCCTCGTACGTCAATTAGTCGGATTAGAGATTTTGAATTTTTGATGAAATCGTGAAAAAAAACGCGACTAACCCCCTTGGAAATTTTGTTAAAAAATGCAACTTTCTTAAAAATCATCGTAGACTATTGAATTTAACTTTATTTTCATCAGAAAGACGAGAGAAATTGATTGCCGTTAAAAAATTTCAGCTAACTTCAATAGCAAAAAAATTAGTCAGTCACCATGAGGATTTTGGAAAATTTACGAAAATAATTGATTTTTCAGACTTTGATCGGCCGTAGCGGCCAAACGAAAACTCCAAATTGAACGCGGTTTGCAAATCTGAGCTCCTCGTACGTCAATTAGTCGGATTAGAGATTTTGAATTTTTGATGAAATCGTGAAAAAATACATGACTAACCCCCTTGGAAATTTTGTTAAAAAATGCAACTTTCTTAAAAATCATCGTAGACTATTGAATTTAACTTTATTTTCATCAGAAAGACGAGAGAAATTGATTGCCGTTAAAAAATTTCAGCTAACTTCAATAGCAAAAAAATTAGTCAGTCACCATGAGGATTTTGGAAAATTTACGAAAATAATTGATTTTTCAGACTTTGATCGGCCGTGGCGGCCAAACAAAAACTCCAAATTGAACGCGGTTTGCAAATCTGAGCTCCTCGTACGTCAATTAGTCGGATTAGAGATTTTGAATTTTTGATGAAATCGTGAAAAAAAGCGCGACTAACCCCCTTGGAAATTTTGTTAAAAAATGCAACTTTCTTAAAAATCATCGTAGACTATTGAATTTAACTTTATTTTCATCAGAAAGACGAGAGAAATTGATTGCCGTTAAAAAATTTCAGCTAACTTCAATAGCAAAAAAATTAGTCAGTCACCATGAGGATTTTGGAAAATTTACGAAAATAATTGATTTTTCAGACTTTGATCGGCCGTGGCGGCCAAACAAAAACTCCAAATTGAACGCGGTTTGCAAATCTGAGCTCCTCGTACGTCAATTAGTCGGATTAGAGATTTTGAATTTTTGATGAAATCGTGAAAAAAAACGCGACTAACCCCCTTGGAAATTTTGTTAAAAAATGCAACTTTCTTAAAAATCATCGTAGACTATTGAATTTAACTTTATTTTCATCAGAAAGACGAGAGAAATTGATTGCCGTTAAAAAATTGCAGCTAACTTCAATAGCAAAAAAATTAGTCAGTCACCATGAGGATTTTGGAAAATTTACGAAAATAATTGATTTTTCAGACTTTGATCGGCCGTGGCGGCCAAACAAAAACTCCAAATTGAACGCGGTTTGCAAATCTGAGCTCCTCGTACGTCAATTAGTCGGATTAGAGATTTTGAATTTTTGATAAAATCGTGAAAAAAAACGCGAATAACCCCCTTGGAAATTTTGTTAAAAAATGCAACTTTCTTAAAAATCATCGTAGACTATTGAATTTAACTTTATTTTCATCAGAAAGACGAGAGAAATTGATTGCCGTTAAAAAATTGCAGCTAACTTCAATAGCAAAAAAATTAGTCAGTCACCATGAGGATTTTGGAAAATTTACGAAAATAATTGATTTTTCAGACTTTGATCGGCCGTGGCGGCCAAACAAAAACTCCAAATTGAACGCGGTTTGCAAATCTGAGCTCCTCGTACGTCAATTAGTCGGATTAGAGATTTTGAATTTTTGATGAAATCGTGAAAAAAAACGCGACTAACCCCCTTGGAAATTTTGTTAAAAAATGCAACTTTCTTAAAAATCATCGTAGACTATTGAATTTAACTTTATTTTCATCAGAAAGACGAGAGAAATTGATTGCCGTTAAAAAATTGCAGCTAACTCCAATAGCAAAAAAATTAGTCAGTCACCATGAGGATTTTGGAAAATTTACGAAAATAATTGATTTTTCAGACTTTGATCGGCCGTGGCGGCCAAACAAAAACTCCAAATTGAACGCGGTTTGCAAATCTGAGCTCCTCGTACGTCAATTAGTCGGATTAGAGATTTTGAATTTTTGATGAAATCGTGAAAAAAAACGCGACTAACCCCCTTGGAAATTTTGTTAAAAAATGCAACTTTCTTAAAAATCATCGTAGACTATTGAATTTAACTTTATTTTCATCAGAAAGACGAGAGAAATTGATTGCCGTTAAAAAATTGCAGCTAACTTCAATAGCAAAAAAATTAGTCAGTCACCATGAGGATTTTGGAAAATTTACGAAAATAATTGATTTTTCAGACTTTGATCGGCCGTGGCGGCCAAACGAAAACTCCAAATTGAACGCGGTTTGCAAATCTGAGCTCCTCGTACGTCAATTAGTCGGATTAGAGATTTTGAATTTTTGATGAAATCGTGAAAAAATACATGACTAACCCCCTTGGAAATTTTGTTAAAAAATGCAACTTTCTTAAAAATCATCGTAGACTATTGAATTTAACTTTATTTTCATCAGAAAGACGAGAGAAATTGATTGCCGTTAAAAAATTTCAGCTAACTTCAATAGCAAAAAAATTAGTCAGTCACCATGAGGATTTTGGAAAATTTACGAAAATAATTGATTTTTCAGACTTTGATCGGCCGTGGCGGCCAAACAAAAACTCCAAATTGAACGCGGTTTGCAAATCTGAGCTCCTCGTACGTCAATTAGTCGGATTAGAGATTTTGAATTTTTGATGAAATCGTGAAAAAAAACGCGACTAACCCCCTTGGAAATTTTATTAAAAAATGCAACTTTCTTAAAAATCATCGTAGACTATTGAATTTAACTTTATTTTCATCAGAAAGACGAGAGAAATTGATTGCCGTTAAAAAATTGCAGCTAACTTCAATAGCAAAAAAATTAGTCAGTCACCATGAGGATTTTGGAAAATTTACGAAAATAATTGATTTTTCAGACTTTGATCGGCCGTGGCGGCCAAACAAAAACTCCAAATTGAACGCGGTTTGCAAATCTGAGCTCCTCGTACGTCAATTAGTCGGATTAGAGATTTTGAATTTTTGATAAAATCGTGAAAAAAAACGCGAATAACCCCCTTGGAAATTTTGTTAAAAAATGCAACTTTCTTAAAAATCATCGTAGACTATTGAATTTAACTTTATTTTCATCAGAAAGACGAGAGAAATTGATTGCCGTTAAAAAATTGCAGCTAACTTCAATAGCAAAAAAATTAGTCAGTCACCATGAGGATTTTGGAAAATTTACGAAAATAATTGATTTTTCAGACTTTGATCGGCCGTGGCGGCCAAACAAAAACTCCAAATTGAACGCGGTTTGCAAATCTGAGCTCCTCGTACGTCAATTAGTCGGATTAGAGAATTTTGAATTTTTGATGAAATCGTGAAAAAAAACGCGACTAACCCCCTTGGAAATTTTGTTAAAAAATGCAACTTTCTTAAAAATCATCGTAGACTATTGAATTTAACTTTATTTTCATCAGAAAGACGAGAGAAATTGATTGCCGTTAAAAAATTGCAGCTAACCTCCAATAGCAAAAAAAATTAGTCAGTCACCATGAGGATTTTGGAAAATTTACGAAAATAATTGATTTTTCAGACTTTGATCGGCCGTGGCGGCCAAACAAAAACTCCAAATTGAACGCGGTTTGCAAATCTGAGCTCCTCGTACGTCAATTAGTCGGATTAGAGATTTTGAATTTTTGATGAAATCGTGAAAAAAAACGCGACTAACCCCCTTGGAAATTTTGTTAAAAAATGCAACTTTCTTAAAAATCATCGTAGACTATTGAATTTAACTTTATTTTCATCAGAAAGACGAGAGAAATTGATTGCCGTTAAAAAAATTGCAGCTAACTTCAATAGCAAAAAAATTAGTCAGTCACCATGAGGATTTTGGAAAATTTACGAAAATAATTGATTTTTCAGACTTTGATCGGCCGTGGCGCCAAACGAAAACTCCAAATTGAACGCGGTTTGCAAATCTGAGCTCCTCGTACGTCAATTAGTCGGATTAGAGATTTTGAATTTTTGATGAAATCGTGAAAAAAGACATGACTAACCCCCTTGGAAATTTTGTTAAAAAATGCAACTTTCTTAAAAATCATCGTAGACTATTGAATTTAACTTTATTTTCATCAGAAAGACGAGAGAAATTGATTGCCGTTAAAAATTTCAGCTAACTTCAATAGCAAAAAAAATTAGTCAGTCACCATGAGGATTTTGGAAAATTTACGAAAATAATTGATTTTTCAGACTTTGATCGGCCGTAGCGGCCAAACGAAAACTCCAAATTGAACGCGGTTTGCAAATCTGAGCTCCTCGTACGTCAATTAGTCGGATTAGAGATTTTGAATTTTTGATGAAATCGTGAAAAAATACATGACTAAACCCCCTTGGAAATTTTGTTAAAAATGCAACTTTCTTAAAAATCATCGTAGACTATTGAATTTAACTTTATTTTCATCAGAAAGACGAGAGAAATTGATTGCCGTTAAAAAATTTCAGCTAACTTCAATAGCAAAAAAATTAGTCAGTCACCATGAGGATTTTGAAAATTACGAAAATAATTGATTTTTCAGACTTTGATCGGCGTAGCGGCCAAACGAAAACTCCAAATTGAACGCGGTTTGCAAATCTGAGCTCCTCGTACGTCATTAGTCGGATTAGAGATTTTGAATTTTTGATGAAATCGTGAAAAAATACATGACTAACCCCCTTGGAAATTTTGTTAAAAAATGCAACTTTCTTAAAAATCATCGTAGACTATTGAATTTAACTTTATTTTCATCAGAAAGACGAGAGAAATTGATTGCCGTTAAAAAATTTCAGCTAACTTCAATAGCAAAAAAATTAGTCAAGCACCATGAGGATTTTGGAAAATTTACGAAAATAATTGATTTTTCAGACTTTGATCGGCCGTGGCGGCCAAACGAAAACTCCAAATTGAACGCGGTTTGCAAATCTGAGCTCCTCGTACGTCAATTAGTCGGATTCAATTAAAATTGGCGGTTTAAAAACCACCCAAGGGTCCCCCCTTCTTACTTTTTCTCAAAAATTGGCTTTGAAACAATTTTCCGAAGAAACCACTGTTTCGATTCCGGGTTTTTACACATCACTGGAAAGATTACTTCAAGACGCCTCGGAAAATGTACTTTCGCAAAAACAAATGTCAATTTGAAGCCCTTGACGCGTCAGCAAAGAAAACTCGAAGATAGAAAAAATCGAGAAAATTTACTTTTTTAATAATTATCGTAGACTATTGAAGTACACCTTTTTTGAAACAGAAAAACGAGAGAAATTGATTGGCATTAAACAATTTCAGCTATCTTTAATAGTAAAAAAATTAGCGTGTCACCATGAACATTATTTAAAACTTTTTATGTTTATTGCAATCTAGAAACTGTTTATCCATAGATTTTGAAGTAATTGCATTGAAGCTCTGTTCCAATAATTCAGATATGTTATATCAAAATTTACATTACAATATTGCAAAAGTTTTCAGTCGTTTAACATCTTTATTAAACTTAAAGAACGATCCGTAACTTTTATAAACTGTATCGATACGATCGAAAACCCATTGGCCTCAGTCGCACGCCCTCATAACACACTTCGCGGTTTTATAATTTACGGACCAGTAAATAGGGGACGCGAATCGAAATTTTCTGCATTTCGTGTACATTCGAGGGAAAACGCACGCATCTTTTCCGAAGACAATAAATTCTGGCACGGCTCCCTTCCTCCTCTGCCAATTCCATTATCGCTGCCATCCTAATTCTTCCTTCTCCCCTTTCCAAACGCACACATAATTCCACCCTTCTGTTTTCCATCTATTTTGATTCAGATTTGATCCGTTACTACATAAGTAATTCGGCACGCTCTGCAGCGCACGTGACCAAACACGTCTCCGTACAATAAAAATATGTTATCTATATTTTAATTTGTACGCTCCATTGGATTCATCTCGAACCATTTATTTTCATCGGGGGGTCGTGCACATTTCCATAAATGTGTTTATTAATCGGTCGTCACAATCTCGCCGGGACGGGATTTTGACGTGTCATTCGAGTGACATCTGGTGTATATCTGGTGTAAATGTGTAATCAATTAACGGTTTATTTTGCAATATTGCAACCAACAAATTTGTAAGAACTAGTAGTGACTTTTGGCCTTCACGAATAGGTTAATAGTAGAGATGGGCAGAACTGCTACTTTTGAAACACGTTGCTACCTGTGATTGCTACTTTATAATATCAGTGATTATGATCATAAAATATCGCAGAAAAAAAATGCATGAAAAATTCCATAAAAAATCATCCTCAATGGTCGAAGTATCGCTTATTCAAAATCAATTTGGTTTTGTGTAAATTCAACAATTTTTAATGAAGAAATGGATTTTTGAAAATTTTAGTTTTATTTTTTTGAGCACTTGAATGAAAACATCACAGAAAAAATATAAAACGCTCGCACAAAATTTCATAAAAAAGTATCCTCAATGGTCGAAATATCGCTTATTCAAAATCAATTTGGATTTTGTAAATTCAACAATTTTTAATGGAGATATGGATTTTTGAAAATTTTAGTTTAATTTTTTTGAGCACTTGAATGAAAACATCGCAGAAAAAATATAAAACGCTTAGACAACATTCCATAAAAAAGTATCCTCAATGGTCGAAGTATCGCTTATTAAAAATCAATTTGGATTTTTTAAATTCAACAATTTTTAATGGAGATATGGATTTTTGAAAATTTTAGTTTAATTTTTTTGAGCACTTGAATAAAAACATCGCAGAAAAAATATAAAACGCTTAGACAACATTCCATAAAAAAGTATCCTCAATGGTCGAAGTATCGCTTATTCAAAAACAATTTAGATTTTGTAAATTCAACAATTTTCAATAGAGATATGGATTTTTGAAGATTTTTGTTTTAATTTTTTGACCACTTGAGTGAAAACATCGCAGAAAAAAATATAAAACGCGTAGAAAAAATTCCATAAAAAGTATCCTCAATGGTCGAAGTATCGCTTATTCAAAATCAATTTGGATTTTGTAAATTCAACAATTTTTAATGGAGATATGGATTTTTGAAAATTTTTCTTTAATTTTTTTGAGCACTTGAATGAAAACATCGCAGAAAAAATATAAAACGCGCAGACAAAATTGCATAAAAAAGTATCCTCAATGGTCGAAGTATCGGTTATTCAAAATCAATTTGGATTTTGTAAATTCAACAATTTTCAATAGAGATATGGATTTTTGAAAATTTTAGTTTTATTTTTGTGCACTTGAATGAAAACAACGCAGAAAAAAATATAAAACGCGTAGAAAAAATTCCATAAAAAGTATTCTCAATGGTCGAAGTATCGCTTATTCGAAATCAATTTGGTTTTTGTAAATTCAACAAATTTTAATGGAGATATGGATTTTTGAAAATTTTAGTTTTATTTTTTGAGCACTTGAATGAAAACATCCCAGAAAAAATATAAAATGCGTAGACAAAATTCCATAAAAAATCATCCTCAATAGCCGAAGTATAGTTAATTCAAAATCAATTAGGTTTGTGTAAATTCACCAATTTTTAATGGAGAAATGGATTTTTGAAAATTTGAGTTTTATTTTTTTTTGCATTTGTATGAAAACATCACAAAAAAATATAAAACGTGCAGACAAAATTCCATAAAAAGTATCCTCAATGGTCGAAGTATCGCTTATTCAAAATCAATCCGGATTTTGTAAATTCACCAATTTTTAATGGAGATATGGATTTTTGAAAATTTTAGTTTTATTTTTTTGATCACTTGAATGAAAATATCGCAGAAAAAATATAAAACGCGCAGACAAAATTCCATAAAAAATCATCCTCAATAGCCGAAGTATAGTTAATTCAAAATCAATTAGGTTTTTGTAAATTCCCCAATTTTTAATGGAGATATGGATTTTTGAAAATTTTAGTTTTATTTTTCTGAGCACTTGAATGAAAACATCGCAAAAAAATATAAAACGCGCAGACAAAATTCCATAAAAAAATCATCCTCAATGGCCGAAGTATAGTTAATTCAAAATCAATTTGGTTTTTGTAAATTCAACAATTTTCAATAGAGATATGGATTTTTGAAGATTTTCGTTTTAATTTTTTGAGCACTTGAATGAAAACATCGCTGAAAAAAATATAAAACGCGTAGAAAAAATTCCTTAAAAAAATATCTTCAATGGTCGAAGTATCGCTTATTCAAAAATAATTTGTTTTGTGTAAATTCAACAATTTTTAATGAAGAAATGGATTTTTGAAAATTTTAGTTTTATTTTTGAGCACTTGAATGAAAACATCGCAGAAAAAAATATAAAACGCGTAGAAAAAATTCTATAAAAAGTATCCTCAATGGTCGAAGTATCGCTTATTCAAAATCAATTTGGATTTTGCAAATTCAACAATTTTTAATGGAGATATGGATTTTTGAAAATTTTTGTTTAATTTTTTTGAGCACTTGAATGAAAACATCGCAGAAAAAATATAAAACGCCCAGACAAAATTCCATAAAACAGTATCCTTAATGGTCGAAGTATCGCTTATCCAAAATCAACTTGGATTTTGTAAATTCAACAATTTTAAATAGAGATATGAATTTTTGAAAATTTTAGTTTTATTTTTTGAGCACTTGAATGAAAACATCGCAAAAAATATAAAACGAGCAGACAAAATTCCATAAAAAGTATCCTCAATGGTCGAAGTATCGCTTATTTAAAATCAATTCGGATTTTGTAAATTCGCCAATTTTCAATAAAGATATGGATTTTTGAAGATTTTCGTTTTAATTTCTTGAGCACTTGAATGAAAACATCGCAGAAAAAAATATAAAACGCGCAGACAAAATTCAATAAAAAAGTATTCTCAATGGCAGAAGTATCGCTTATTCAAAATTAATTTGGTATTTGCAAATTCAACAATTTTTATTAGAGATATGGATTTTTGAAAATTTTAGTTTTATTTTTCTGAGCACTTGAATGAAAACATCCCAGAAAAAATATAAAACGCCCAGACAAAATTCCATAAAACAGTATCCTTAATGGTCGAAGTATCGCTTATCCAAAATCAACTTGGATTTTGTAAATTCAACAATTTTTAATGGAGATATGTATTTTTGAAAATTTTAGTTTTATTTTTTTTGGAGCACTTGAATGAAATCATCCCAGAAAAAATATAAAACGCGTAGACAAAATTCCATAAAAAAGTATCCTTAATGGTCGAAGTATCGCTTATTCAAAATCAATTCGGATTTTGTAGATTCACCAATTTTTAATGGAGATATGGATTTTTGAAAATGTTAGTTTTATTTTTTTGAGCACTTGAATGAAAACATCGCAAAAAAATATAAAACGCGCAGACAAAATTCCATAAAAAATCATCCTCAATAGCCGAAGTATAGTTAATTCAAAATCAATTAGGTTTTTTGTAAATTCACCAATTTTTAATGGAGATATGGATTTTTGAAAATTTTAGTTTTATTTTTTGAGCACTTGAATGAAAACATCCCAGAAAAAATATAAAACGCGCAGATAAATTTCCATAAAAAATCATCCTCAACAGCCGAAGTATCGTTAATTCAAAATCAATTAGGTTTTTGTAAATTCACCAATTTTTAATGGAGATATGGATTTTTGAAAATTTTAGTTTTATTTTTTTGAGCACTTGAATGAAAACATCGCAAAAAAAATATAAAACGCGCAGACAAAATTCCATAAAAAGTATTCTCAATGGTCGAAGTATCGCTTATTCAAAATCAATTCGGATTTTGTAAATTCACCAATTTTTAATGGAGATATGGATTTTTAAAAAAATTAGTTTTATTTTTTTGATCACTTGAAGGAAAATATCGCAGAAAAAATATAAAACGCGCAGATTAAATTCCATAAAAAATCATCCTCAATAGCCGAAGTTAGTTAATTCAAAATTAATTAGGTTTTTTGTAAATTCACCAATTTTTAATGGAGATATGGATTTTTGAAAATTTTAGTTTTATTTTTTTGAGCACTTGAATGAAAACATCGCTGAAAAAATATAAAATTTAAATAAATAAAATACACGTGCATGCACGTCGATGTCCATCCGACTTGCACGACAGTGGGTCGCTCCCTTAACAGTATTTTGGTGAATAAAGAAATGAAAAATTATACTGCTCAATAGTTGAGACATCTATGATGCAAAAATTGAAACAAATAAAATAGTCATGCAATCGCAAAATTTAAAATCGCTCGATTTCACGTGGATTGCCCCCGGAGTATATATCGATGTCGGCATTTTGCACAAATCATTTCTTGGAAAGCAACTAAGTATACGTAGTGCCGCCATACATGCAGAAACCTTATAACGTAAAATCCCTTAATAGCACCACTCTAAGTTATTAAATTCCCTTTCAAACCTGTTACACAATACGCCCACTTATATTTATGTCATAAAATCCGTCCTATTTTATCGCGCACTTTCATTACCTACGTTATTAACTAATTACGAGAAAATTTACGTAAATAGACACCGTCTGCCATATTAGGAAATTACTTTTCATTCCAATAAGAGCAGCGTTTCTCCATGATTAAATTTCACGTCTATCAGACTTTTATTAATACATCAAACACATAATGTAAAGGTTAAATCTTAGGAAAGCAATTAATTATTTTACCTACTCCCAATTTGTAATTGATGAATTACCGAACTGTTTTCACCAATCGAAAGCGACCCATTACGAACATATAGAGCATATATAAATGTTAAAGGTTGTACATAAATGTGTAACATGTACTATTACCACTTATGTACATCGCTATGTTATATACTTATTAGTCAATTACAATTAACGTCCGCCGAGTCCCTGTGTATTCGTCTGTTCGTCTTTAAACATCAAAAGTGACAGTGACATTTAAACGTCAGATTACAACTTATTGGTTAAAACAATAACCAACACAATAAACGTCACGCCATGCCTTATTGGTACTTCCATCGCAACGGTATCTTAGTAGATTAACACTTCAGAGTGAGTATAACGATCCGTATCCTTAAATTTGTTTAATCAATGTATTGGACAATATATTATTCGACGGAAAATTGTTCGAGGGGTAATTCGTTTGTTTAGTTGGTAGTCGTCCTACATTGCCATTACCGGCTAATTTAATACAAATTTAAACGTCACCCTGATAAGATTCATTTTCAATATGTCTTTAGTTTAAGCGAATAAATGTAAGGTCGAAGGTAAAGTATAGTACATAACGCGAGTTGTAACGCAATTACGCGATCGTGAAATTACGTTACTCGCCGCTACGCGACTCGTACGCAATATCTTTCACTTGCGCATACAACTCTAGTTATGTAATATATTATTAAATTATGCACGAATCGATACAGGTATATGGTGTGTTTAAAAAAAAAATCGCAGTCGCCTATGAATTGGAATGCGCATGTCACTGATTAACGCGAATTTGAAATACAATTAGGGGAATAATAGGATCGATTACCATTAATAGACCTTCGAATTACGGATGCATTAGTGCGGAATGGCGACGATGCCAAGGAACGGAACGCTCTCCCATAAAGAAGAATGGAAAAGTGCATGGTATGCAGGGAAGGAAACGATACGATCCGAGTGGAATATCTGATAAAAGAATGCAAGAAAGGGGGAGATTTACTGCAATAGATAACGATCCCTATTCAAGCACGTACGTAATTGTATAAATTCCGAGAAAAACGTGCAAAATTTAATTGGCCTATTACACTACATCGACAATAAGATGATTGATCGTGCGACCGTATTCAAATCTGGAAAGATATTTTCTTTTCTTCAAAAGCGTAATGAAAACGGCGCTTTATAACACTGAAAGCTGCATGTCATTATTACTAATAGAATAATAGGAGTAATAAGTAATGAACGGATTGGTAACAAATCTTCTTCGGCAGATACATTAACGCTAAATTGTTACGTTCTGGATCTGTATATTATATTGATTATTCAAGGCAGAGGTCCCTGCCTCAATGGGCCCTTGTGACATCTGAGTCCTCAATAACTTTCAAAGTATTATTTATAAACCTAACAACCCAGGTATTTCTAGAAAGGTAAGAAAAAAAAAACTTTGGATTAAAACATACTGCTGTTCCATTAAAAAAAAAATGCTTTACATTTATGGATAACACCACCTCTGAAATTAATAAATATCGTTTTTTTTTTCTTTCCTATATCATTAGTTTATAGTCTTAAGAATAGAATACAAAAGTTTTTACAGTGAAATTGAAACGGAATCATAGTGCTAAAGCTGACTGAACGAAACGTCTTTTTACTTGAGTATTATAATATAGACAAAAAGCAAAGACCACAAATGATGTTGCTAAATATAAGCATTAGCCTGCAATGCAAGTTTTCGAAGCTATAAAGTCGATTTACAAAAAACTGAGTGACGATAAGTAAATTAAGATATCACAATGTTATACTCAAGATATCAGTGACCAAAATTTTAAACGCGTTTTTCTTAAAACAAACTTTTTCAAATTTGCGAATTTTTCTTACAATTTTTAACCGATTGACTTGAAATTTCTACACGATCTTCTTCTATATATCATGCAACAAAGTACGTTGCCGGAACACTTATCGTTTATATACCAATAATTGGGACAGTTTCTCAATAAAATAAAAATTTATTATTAAAAAACTACACAATAGAAACAGTTAACACCGTTTTGCACGATCACGATTCTATGCAAATTTAGCTTAAGAAAAATGCAAAGAACATTTATAATTTTTATAAAAATAACTAAATCTGCTCTCGCCAAATTTTAGTTTAAATTTTCTTGACGACATTCAAACGAATGAAAAAAATAAAATCGTCGTTTCATTCATAATAAAAATAAACTGCTGGTCATATTTCTAGACCCTTGAAAATTTCCTGAACTCTTTACAAAATTTAATTATGAACTCACTTGCCTATCGTTTCAGTTGGTGCAATTTATTTGAAACAATACATTTTTTAAAAATTCATTACTCGACAAAAAATTGCTGCACATTCAAAAACCAAAATTATTTTGAAAGATCAACGTCTCGTGAAGTGATTTGAATTTTTGTAGGATTTTATTCCTGCGTTTCAAATTAATTTTTAACTTTTTGGCTCAAACGTTCGTCATTATAAAATTTTTTTTTCAAAAATTCATAACTCGACTGAAAATTGCGGCACATTCAAAAGCCAAAATTATTTTGAAAGATCGATGTCTTGTGAAGTGAATTGAATTTTTGTGGGATTTTATCCTTGCGTTTCATATTAATTTTTAACGTTTTGCGCTCGAGTGTTTGTCATTGAAACATAAAAAAATTTCAAAAATTCATAACTCAACTGAAAATTGCTGCACATTCAAAAATCAACATTATTTTAAAAGATCGATGTCTTGCGAGATAAACTGAATTTTTGTAGGATTGTATCCCTGCGTTTAAAATTAATTTTTAATTTTTTGCACTCGAGTGTTCGTCATTGAAAAATAAAACATTTTCAAAAATTCATAACTCAACTGAAAATTGCTGCACATTCAAAAACCAAAATTATTTTAAAAGATCGATGTCTTGCGAGATAAACTGAATTTTTGTAGGATTGTATCCCTGCGTTTCATATTAATTTTTAATGTTTTGCGCTCTAGAGTTCGACATTGAAAAAAATACATTTTCAAAAATTCATAACTCGACCGAAAATTGCTGCACATTCAAAAACCAAAATTATTTTGAAAGATTAACGCCTTGCGAGGTGAATTGAATTTTTGTAGGATTTTATTCCTGTGTTCTATATTAATTTTTATTTTTTTGCACTCGAGTGTGCGGAAATACATTTTCAAAAATTCATAACTCGACTGAAAATTGCTGCACATTCTAAAACTAAAATTATTTTGAAAGATCAACGTCTTGTGAAGTGAACTGAATTTTGGAAGGATTTTATCCCCAGATTTAAAATTAATTTCTAATTTTTGCGCTCGTGTGTTAGTCATTGAAAAAATTACATTTTCAAAAATTCATAACTCTACTGAAAATTGTTGCACATTCAAAAATCAAAATTATTTTTAAAGACCCACGTCTTGTCAACAGAATTGAATTTTTGTAGTAATTTATTCTTGCGTTTCATATTAATTTTTAACTTTTTGCGTTCGAGAGTTCGACATTGAAAAAAAATAAATTTTCAAAAATTCATAACTCGACTGAAAACTGCTACACATTCAAAAACCAAAATTATTTTGAAAGATCGATGTCTTGCGAGATGAACTGAATTTTTGTAGGATTTTATCCCTGCGTTTCAAATTAATTTTTAATTTTTTTGCGCTCGAGTGTTTGTCATTGAAAAAAAAAACATTTTCAAAAATTCATAACTCAACTGAAAATTGCTGCACATTCAAAAACCAACATTATTTCGAAAGAACAACGTCTTGTGAAGTGAACTGAATTTTTGTAGGATTTTATCCCTGCGTTTAAAATTATTTTTTAATATTTTGCGCTCGAGTGTTGATCATTGAAAAAAATACATTTTCAAAAATTTATAACTCAATTGAAAATTGCTGCACATTCAAAAACCAACATTATTTTGAAAGATGGACGTCTTGTGAGGTAAACTAAATTTTTGTAGGATTTTATCCATGCGTTTAAAATTAATTTTTTGCACTCGAGTGTTCGTCATTGAAAAAAATACATTTTCAAAAATTCATAACTCGACCGAAAATTGCTGCACATTCAAAAACCAAAATTATTTTGAAAGATTAACGTCTTGCGAGGTTAATTGAATTTTTGTAGGATTTTATTCCTGCGTTTCAAATTAATTTTTAATTTTTTGCAATGGATTGTTCGCCATTGCAAACAATACATTTTCAAAAATTCATAACTCAACTAAAAATTGCTGCACATTCAAAAACCAAAATTATTTTGAAAGATCAACGTCTTGTGAGGTAAACTGAATTTTTGTAGGATTTTATTCCTGCGTTTCAAATTATTTTTTAACTTTTTGCGCTCAAACGTTCATTGAAATTTTTTTTTTCAAAAATTCATAACTCGATTGAAAATTGCTGCACATTCAAAAACCAAAATTATTATAAAAGATCGATGTCTTGTAAAGTGAACTAAATTTTTGTGGGTTTTTATCCTAGCGTTTAATATTACTTTTTATTTTTTTGCGCTGGAGTGTTCGTTATAGAAAAAAAATACATTTTTAAAAAATTCATAACTGTACTAAAAATTGCTGCACATTCAAAAACAACAATTATTTTAAAAGGTCGCTGTCTTGTGAAGTGAACTGAATTTTTGTGGGATTTTATCCCTGCGTTTCATATTAATTTTTTGCGCTCGTGTTCGTCATCGAAAAAAAAATACATTTTTAAAAATTCATAACCCTACTGAAAATTGACGTACATTCAAAAACCAACATTATTTTGAAAGATCGACGACTTATGAGGTGAACTGAATTTTTGTAGGATTTTATTCCTGCGTTTCAAATTAATTTTTTTATTTGTTGCACTCGAGTGTTCATCATTGAAAAAATAAATTTTCAAAAATTTATAACTCGACTGAAAATAGCCGCACATTCAAAAACCAAAATTATTTTGAAAGATGGACGTTTTGTGAGGTGAACTGAATTTTTGTAGGATTTTATCCCTGCGTTTTAAATTTATTTTTATTTTTTTGCACTCGAGTACTCGTCATTGGAAAAAATACATTTTCAAAAATTCATAACTCAACTGAAAATTGCTGCACATTCAAAAATCAAAATTATTTTGAAAGATCAATGTCTTGTGAGATGAACTGAATTTTTGTAGGTTTTTATCCCTGCGTTTCATATTAATTTTTATTTTTTTGCGTTCGAGTGTTCGTCATTGAAAAAAATTAATTTTCAAAAATTCGTAACTTGACTGAAAATTGCTGCACATGCAAAAACCTACATTATTTTGAAAAATCGACGTCTTGTGAAGTAAACTGAATTTTTGTAGGATTTTAGCCCTGCTTTTCAAATTGATTGTTAATTTTTTGCACTCGAGTGTTCGTCATTGAAAAATAAAACATTTTCAAAAATTCATAACTCAACTGAAAATTGTTGCACATTCAAAAACCAAAATTATTTTAAAGGATCGATAACTTGTAAAATTAACTGAATTTTAGTAGGATTTTATCCCTGCGTTTTAAATTAATTTTTAACTTTTTGCGCGCGAGTGTTGGACATTGAAAAATTTCTTTTTTCAAAATTCATAACTCGATTAAAAATTGCTGCACATTCAAAAACCAAAATTATTTTAAAAGACCGACGTCTTGTGAGGTGAATTGAATTTTTGTAGGATTTTGACCCTGCGTTTCATATGTATTTTTAATTTTTTGCACTATTATATCATGAACACGGAATCACAAAATCACCATTTTTTGGATTTCAATTTGGAAACGTTTGAATGTTGTGGATTTTTGATGTTAACAGTTCTAGACGCGATTTGGTCTATTGGCCTTCATATTTTTACGAATTGCAAAATGTGCCGAGTAATACCCATCTTTATTACTCATTTTTGTCGAATAGTCATATAAGAAATTGGTTTTCTTCTGCAAATGATCAATTTTATTCGAATTTGGACTTCTTTGAAACATATGGATTTCAGAAGCAACTTGGTCTGCTGGATTTCAAATTGCAGAAGAATAATTTTATAGCTTCATTAATATTCTTCATTGTTTTGTTGACATTTATATAGTGACTCCTCCGCTGTTATGTTAAGGAATTAAAAAAAATCTATTACAGTGCTACATTTTGTTTTAACTTGCATATTAGCTCAAGGTAGCTCTTACTATTTACTGTTAAATTGGGATTTTTTTCCCCTCTTTTTTATTATTACATATTATTATTTTGTGCATATATAACTTTGTTTTTTTGACCTATTTTTTTCTTACCTTTATCCATTAATTTAATTTAATATACTGTATTAAGTAATGTTAAGTTTCCCTTTTATTGGATATATGTATGTCTGTTGGGAAATTTATTATTAACTTATTAAACTGATTATTATTATTATAGCTTTCACGGATTAAATTTTTAATTTCTTAATAAGAGTAAATGACCTCAGCTCTCAGTTTAAAAACCAGGGCCGCGCCAAGGAATGTTGCCGCCGGGGTGCGAGGCAAAAATTGCCGTCCCCTTTCAATGTGAAAAGGGGGATAGAGAAAATGAATACCACCATTGATGGCGCGTCTCTAAATTATTTAGAAAGAAAGAATGTCGATATAAACAAAGAGATACGTTCATGGATTTCGCGCTTGCATCCGTACGCAAAGAATAACCAATCATCTATTTTACGAACGTACGTGTCACCAAAAAAAAAACGTATTTTAGGTGGATTTATTTTTTTACGAGCGCCAATTGTTTGCAAAATGTAAAAACCCAATAGGATTTGGTCGGCGTTAAGCTAAGAGGGCTCTAAGCATCGATGATTCGGACTAATAACCGACGCCTCTGAAGGCCTGCCGCACCCAAGACCTGCCGCCCGGGTGCTGGGCACCCCTAACACCCCAGCTTGGCGCGGCCCTGTCAATAACTGAATAAATTGCTGCAGACGTCCACAAACCATTTATAAATAATATCCGTTTAGATTATTCTCAATTTCAAAACATTTTACATGTCTGCCACGAGTCATTATTGTTTACATCGCACAATTGTGTCTGACCTAGCCCAATAACCGATCCCTTCGATTGACACAAACTGCAACAATTAGCGCTCCTCGGTGCACCCGCGAGAGAGAAAGAACTGCACGCAATAATAAACAGGTGTCGACTCGGCGGAGCGCGCCGGAAACGGCCGAAGTCTCCGGAGCAGCGCTCCTCCCGCACAAACTTTAACTTCACTCCAGTCGCCGTGCGTCACTTGTTTGCTACGTTTCGCGTCCGCATCCGACCGCCGCTTGAAGCGCATGTTTACGAAGTTTTTCCGCAAGTTCTTCCGCTGTTTAATAAACGCGACTGTTTGAGTGACGTTTTAGTGTTGTTCCAAAGGGTTTCGAGATGCGACCGCCGTTGTTGTTCCGTTGTTTCGTCGCTTTGGCTGTTTTAACAGGTGAGTCAGGAACGCGCGGACGACTTGATTGTGAGAGGCGGACCAACCTTACCTCGTCGGCCAGAGGAGGTAAACCGCCGTTGTGTTTGCGTTGTAATTATTGGCGAAACAATTGAGAAGTTTTCTCCGTTGTGAGAAAGCGCGGTGTGAATATTCATGTGCCAATACGGGTTATCAAAGAGTAGACATAATCTTATCGGTGTGATATGATGGGGTACCGCAACACATACAAACAATTATGATCGTAGACCAGCGGAGATTTACACGCGGTGTGAAATTCATGCGCGAATTCATTCATGTGTTATCAAAAAGTAGACATAATCTTATCAGTGTGATAAGATGAGGTACCATAACAAATAAAAACAATTGTGATCGTAGACAGCGGAGATTTGCAGTTTTGTTCAATTTCTTAAAGGCCAAAATCTTTATCAAATTTTTTAAGTGCCCAGAGAGGTTTGTTTGCGTAGTCAAAATCTTTCTCAAATTTATGCCCAGAGAAATTTGTTTTTGTTGCTTTTCTTTGGCTTAAACAATTTATAAGATTGTTGTGTGTATTATTTTTACTTTCTCCGTTACGAAGTATTGTGATCGTGATTTTTTTTTTCAAACTTTTTTTACGGAAATATCCGTTTTGGGGTCCCTGGATGCCATTTCAACTATTTCTGGAATTTTTTTTTGTGTCTGTGTGTGTGTCTATCTCAAAAACTAATGGAGCAATTGATATGAAATTTTGAACATACGTCTTATTTGATAATCTGAAGAACTGAAAAGCTTTTGGTAAAATTTCGTACACCGGAAGTGGACGTTTACCTTAACTGTTTTTTGTTTTTTGCCAATATTTTCTTAAATATGAAAAATATCACAAAAACATTTAAACAAACTTTTAAGACAACAAAGGAATGAACATCTTTTGCTTGAAAACATTTTTCATAAAATCATTTTTATTCGAGAAAAAAATTTATTTATTTTTTTTTTATTTTTAGTTTATAATTATAAAACGATAATAGTTGCAGCAAATTTATGTTAATAATAATTGCAGAGAATGCCAAAATGAACAATTTATGAAGAATACATTTTTTTCCAAATCCCTTTAGTTTTTGAGTAAACTGAGTTTCTGAATTTGAAGTATAATTTTTCCATCTTTCATAATTTTGACGTTTTAAATGTCACTTTCATCCGCTCGATGTACATTCAAAATATGATTTCAATTGAAAATAAACCATAAAAACGTAAATATAAATGATACCATCAAGTCGGAGAAAGTAACATGATGGCCACATCACCATTTTTTTTACGGAAATATCCGTTTTGGGGTCCCTAGATGCCATTTCAACAATTTCTGGAAAAAAAATTGTGTCTGTGTGTGTGCCTGTTTCTTAATGGAGCAATTGATATGAAACTTTGAACAACAGTCTTATTTGATAATCTGAAGAACTGAAAAGCTTTTGGTAAAATTTCGTACACCGGAAGTGGGTGTTTACCCTAACTGTTTTTGCCAATATTTTCTTAATTATGAAAAATATCATAAAAACATTTAAACAAACATTGAAGACAACAAAGAAATGAACATCTTTTGCTTGAAAACATTTTTCATAAAATCATTTTAATTCGCGAAAAAAATTTATTTATTTTTTTTAATTTTTGGTTTATAATTATAAAACAATAATAGTTACAGCAAATTTATGTTAATAATAATTGTAGAGAATGCCAAAATGAACAACTTGTAAAGAATAAGTTTTTTTTCGAAATCCCTTTAGTTTTTGAGTAAACCGAGTTTTTGAATTTGAAGTATAATTTTTCCATCTTTCATAATTTTGACGTTTTAAACGTCAGTTTCATCCGAGTTTACACAACGCTGGATGTAC
Source organism: Ocypus olens (assembly GCA_910593695.2). NCBI lineage: Eukaryota > Metazoa > Arthropoda > Insecta > Coleoptera > Staphylinidae > Ocypus > Ocypus olens. Next base: position 62,460,753 of record OU343048.1, read on the forward strand.
ATTTAAAATATGATTTCAATTGAAAATAAATCATGAAAGCGTAAATATAAATGATACCATCAAGTCGGAGAAAGTAACATGATGGCCACATCACCATTTTTTGACGATCAGTTAATTTTTAAATACGCAACAAACAGTTGCTCGAAAGACACAACGCATGGCAAAACATAACTGCACAGTCTGGTAAAAAATACAATCATTTACGTAAAATAAAAATTGGATAAATAATTAATTGTAAATTAATTTATGTGGTAAGTAAAACACGTGTGTTGAGAATTTTCACAAATTTTTAATGTCGAAACACTGCGACATATGTTTCGCCACACAGTCAATGATTGATCATCCGCCTGATGAAGCCACTGTGTTACCAAAGTGTTAAAGTTCACTTTAAATGTATTATTCCTAAGATATTTTTTAGAATCCTTAGATTTTCGGATTATTTCCTTTGAAATAACAAAAGTTGCGCAATTTTAAAGTTACTTGAAAAATTATGAAATATTTGCAACTAACTCTCAGAAACTCAAAATAGATTTTTTTCAGATGTAATAAACATCTGTAAATACTCCTCTTAGATATTTAGATAATTCCTTGTGAATCTAGTTAATATTTTAAGTTATGTATTATAGTAGACTAAAAACAAATTTTAAATTTTCAAAATTGGATTTTCAGCCGAATTCAAATGCAACTTCCAAAAATCAAACGGGCGTTGAGATTAACTTACAATTTAGGAAGATGACCTGTTATAATTTTTTTGGTGACACGTAGAAGCAACTATTCCAAGTCACTTCCTAACATTTCAAGCTCGTAGCAATTGTTTTTTCTATTTTTTTTACCGAATTTAAAAAATGCAACTTAAAAAAAAACAAACGGAAGTTGAAATTAGATTATCTTACAATCCAATAAATTGACCTTATAAAAATTTTATGCTATCACGTAGTAGCAACTAGTCGAAGTAATTTTAGAATGTTTCAAGCTCGTAGCAATTGTTTTTCTATTTTTTTTAGCGATTTAAAAAAATGCAATTTCGGAAAAAACAAACTGAAGTTGTGAATTGAGATTTTACTTACAATTTAAGAAATTTACTTTTCAGAAATTTTATGGTATCACGTAATAGCAACTATTATAAGTAACTTTGGAGTGTTTCAAGCTCATAGCAATTTTTTAATTTTTTTTAGCGAATTTAAAAAATGCAATTTCAGAAAAAATAAATGAAAGTTGAATTGGGATTATCTTAAAATTTAGGAAATTGATCTTATAGAATTTTTATGGTATCACGTAATAGCAACTATTCTAAGTAACTTCTGAATGTTTCAAGCTCGTAACAATTGTTTTTCTATTTTTTTAGCGATTTAAAAAAATGCAATTTCGGAAAAAACAAACTGAAGTTGAATTGAGATAATCTTACAATTAAGAAATTGGCCTTCAAGCATTTTTATGGTATCACGTATTGGCAACTATTCTAAGCAACTTCGGACATTTTTAAGCTCGTAGCAATTGTTTTTCTATTTTTTCAGCAAAATTAAAGAATGCAATTTTAGAGAAAAAAAAAACGGAAGTTGAGTTGAGATTATCTTACAAATTTGGTAATTGACCTTATAAAATTTTTGTGCCATCACGTAGTAGCAAATAGTCGAAAAAGTTTTGACGAATGTAAAACTATTGTTTAAGAAATGTAAAAAAATCGTGAGAAGCTACACGAACACGCGTTTTGGGATAAATTGATATTGGAAAACAATGGTGATAATTTGGCGATTTGAAAAAATAATTAAAAACAATTACCATCGATTTATAATTTTCCATATTTACTCAGAAAGCATGCCAAATTGCAAATTTGAAAAATACAAATTCGTTGTTATGGTGTAATTTAATTTGAACAAAATGGAAAGTTATGCCAATTCTTATAATTTTTGTAAACTTCTTGTCACCTGTGAAACTTTCCAAATTTACAATAAGGACGCGTAATGTGAGTAGTGTGCGTCGCCAGTGCATGAGCATGACGTTACTAATTTTTTACTTCCTTCAAATTATTACTTTTCTTTTTACTTTCTCCATTACAAAGTATGGGAAAGTATTGAGATCTAAAACATTTTTCAATTTTTTTTAACGTTTTGAGGCGATTTCAACGATTTCTGGAAAACAAATGTATGTGTGTTTGTATTTCAAAAACTAATACAGGAATTAACATGAAACTTCGAATATAAGTGTTATTTGACAGCCCGAAGAATTAGAAAAAGCTTTCAGTAAAATTCAGAAAACCGGACGTGGATGTTTACCTCGGCCGTTTTTTGATTTTTACTCTCCGTTACGAAGTACGAGAAAGTATTGTGATCGTGATTTTTTTTCAAATTTTTTTTTACGGAAATATCCGTTTTGGGGTCCCTGGATGCCATTTGTGTGTGTGACTGTGTGTGTTTGTCTGGCTGTGTGCGCTGTATCTGAAAAACCAATAGAGCAATTGATATGAAACTTTGAACATAAGTCTTATTTGATAATCCGAAGAACTGAAAAGCTTTTGGTAAAATTTCGTACACCGGAAGTGGGTGTTTACCTTAACTGTTTTTTGTTTTTTGCCAATATTTTCTTAAATATGAAAAATATCACAAAAATATTTAAACAAACAGACAACAAAGAAATGTACATCTTTTGCTTAAAAATATTTTTCATAAAAACATTGCTATTTGAGAAAAAAAAATATTATTTTTTTAATTTTTGGTTTATAATTATGAAACGATAATAGTTACAGCAAATTTATGTGAATAATAATTGTAGAGAATGCCAAAATGAACAACTTCCAAAGAATAAGTTTTTTTCAAAATCTCGTTAGTTTCTGAGTAAACTGAGTTTTTGAATTTGAAGTATAATTTTTCCATATTTCATGATTTTGACGTTTTAAACGTCAGTTTCATCCGAGTTTACGCAACGCTCGATGTACATTTAAAATATGATTTCAATTGAAAATAGACCGATGAAAACGTAAATATAAAGTCGGAGAAAGTAACATGATGGCCACATCACCATTTTTTTCTTTTGCTTTAAAATATTTTTCCATTAAATTATAAACATTTTTTATCGATCACGCCACAATCAGTACCAAAAACGCCTTAACGTTCGGTATCCATTCTCGGGTGAACAAACTTTAAACACCAGCAGCGTCATCACTTCCACCAACTTCAACCATTACAGCTCGTTAATACCGCATATATAAATACAGCCATATTTAATTCGAACAATTTACGCAAATTAGCACATTCCCCCGTTTTAGCACGTGCAAGCGTTTTAATGAAAAGCACCGATGATCCCGCCACGTGTAATTGGACTCGTCGCTACCGCTGTTTACGAGTTTTCGCCCACCTAGATTTCGTTGTGTCGTGTCGTTAAACTTGCAAACATTGTAGCGACAGCACATGATTCAATTTTCGAGCGAAAACTGCAACATTTATCTGCGACAATATAATAGAATGTAAGGGCACTCAGCTCGATAGCGCGAGATATATGTGTTCGACGGTTCGCCGAGGATAAAGGGCCAGAGACGCATTGTTTCCGCTCCTGGTTTATGTTATACGTGCATGAGATAAAGATGTTAAGTGTGCAAGATGTATGGCCGGAGAAAATGTTTGATGTGTTCATTCAGGACGCGTTTGTTTCTTAATTAAATCATTATTATGCAAATTGGGAGCAATAGAGGTGCTCGGCGCAGGAAATAATGTGTGTGATCCAGTAGCTGAGAAGGAAATCTATTCAATTATTGTTGGCGGGAGTTAACAAGAATACATGCATATGCATACGCGTTTCCGATCAAGACAACGGAGAAAACTAATTAACAATGTCATAAAATTAATTAACGAGAATTGTGTGTCTCGTGCACATTATTTTCTGTGTTTATATTTAGTTTTCTAAAAAGATAGTTGAACCACACCTGTGGGTATTTATTCCTGTATTTCACCTCTCGTCTTACTAATCAAGTTAGAATTTTGATATTTTGCAGAATAAATTTGCATCCTAGAATGCGTGTCCCAAAAAAGCGTGACGTCATGATGATATATTTTTTTAAATTACATGCTATATATTTTATTGCTTATTTGGGTACCTTTTATTGTTGCCTACATACTCCTATAATTTTATTGGAATCGATTCAGTGATATCAGCAAAAAAAAATGAAAACTAAAATATGGTGATGTGGCCATCATGTTACTTTCTCCGACTTGATGGAATCATTTATATTTACGCTTTCATGGTTTATTTTCAATTTAAATCATATTTTAAATGTACATCGAGTGTTTTGTAAACTCGGATGAAACTGACGTTTAAAACGTCAAAATTATGACAGATGGAAAGATTACACTTTAAATTCAAAAACTCAGTTTGCTCAAAAACCAAAGCGAATCCGGAAAGAAAACTTATTCTTTATATTCCGATATAAAGAAAACACTTAACTTTTTTATACCACTTTTATTTTACTTTACGTGACTAGTTTCAATTACACGGTAATCATTATCAAACTGAGTACTTAAAATACGAAATACAAAGGTATATATACTAAAACTAGAATGCTTCAAAAAGAGGGGTGTACATCAGGTCAATCTGGTCGTTGAGGATGGAAATTCCCGGATTAATTTTTGCCTTGTGAATTTCAAGGGCTTCCAGTAAATCCATTGTTCTACCTTTTTCGGTGAGATGGATTACTGAAAGTACATCCTTGCCGAAATTATGGTTTGATTCTAACAGATGATTTGAAAAGGTTGAATTATTATGTTTTAAATTGTATGATCTAAGATGTTCTTTTAATCTAATTTGAAAATTACGACCTGATTGTCCTATGTACAATCCTCCACAATCTGGACATGTTAAACTGTAAATTCCTGACTTGTACATACTATTTATTGGTGTTTTTGCATTAAAAATTAAATTAGAGAGTTTGGTGTTGGATCTAAACACAATGTCAACGTCTCGTTTTTTAAAAATATTTTTAATTTTTGAACTTATTGTTCCAAAGAAAGTTAATATTTTATATGATTTGTTTTCTGTGGCTGGATTGGTAGCATATATGTAATTTTGAATTTGTTTTAATTGAAATTTATTAATTAATTTGGATATAAGTGATTCTGGATAGCCATTATTAGTAGCAATTTGTTTTATTGTATTGATTTCTTTCTTAAGGGATTCGGAGCTAAGTGGAATTTTGAATGCACGGGTTATCATTGAGTAGAAACTTGCTATTTTATGTTTATATGGGTGGCGGGAGGAATTTGGGATAATTGTATCTGGCAATGAAACCGCTATATTTGATTGGACGTGTTGGGCAATGATACTTCTATCATTTGATTGGACATTACCTGTTGGGCAATGAAGCTGCTATCATTTGATTGGACGTCACCTGTGGAGAAAATGATTCGGCCGAATAATGGACAACTTTCTCAATCAAAAACGATTTATTAACAACGTTTATATTATTTAATAAGATGCGAAAAAAAAAATTCTCGAATAACAATGATTTTATGAAAAATATTTTCAAATAAAAGATGTGCATTTCTTTGTTGTCTTCAATATTTGTTTAAATGTTTTTGTAATATTTTTCATATTTAAAAAAATATTGGAGAAAAACAAAAAAAAACAGTTAAGGTAACCACCCACTTCTGAAATTTTACCAAAAGCTTTTCAGTTCTTCGGATTATCAAATAAGACTTATGTTGAAACTTTCATATCAATTTTTGAGATACAGCGCGCACGGACACGGACACACACAATTTTTTTTCCAGAAATTGTTGAAATGGCATCGAGGGACCCCAAAACGGATATTTCCGTAAAAAAAAGTTGCATTTTCTCAAATTCAGTTAAATAAATTTAGAAAAACAATTGCTACAAGCATACAACTTTTAAGAGGTATGAATAGATGCTACTATGTAATACCATAAAAACTCTAAATCATATTTTCAAATTCTGAGATAATCGCACCTGAAAGTCTGTAGTTACATTCTTCCAATTCGGTAAAAATAGAAAAAACAATTGCTACAAGCGAAAAACTTTGTAAATAGTTGCTATTACGTGATACCATAAAAAATGCTAGAAAGTCAATTTCCTAAATTGTAAGATCATCTCAATTCAACTTCCGTTTTTCTGAAGTTGGATTTTTAAATTCGCTAATAATAGAAAAACAATTGCTACGAGCTTGAAGTATTCTTAGAATAGCTGCTATTACGTGATCCCATAAACAATCTGTAAGATTCAACTTCCGATTGCTTTTTTCTGAAGGCAAAAAAAAAATTGAAAAACAGTTGCTACGAGCTTAAAAATGTCTGAAGTTACTTAGAATAGTTGCCAATACGTGATACCATAAAATGCTAGAAGGTCAATTTCTTGAGATAATCTCAATTCAACTTCGGTTTGTTTTTTCCGAAGTTGCATTTTTTAAATTCGGTAAAAAAAATAGAAAAACAATTGCTACAAGCTTGAAACATTCTGAAGTTACTTAAAATAGTTGCTATTACGTGATACCATAAAAATTCAATTCCTTAAATTGTAAAAAAATCTCAATTCAACTTCCTTTTGTTTTTTCTGAAATTGCATTTTTTAATTTTTCTAAAAAAAAAATAGAAAAACAATTGCTACGAGCTTGAAATATTCCAAAATTACTTAGACTATTTGCTACTACGTGATACCATAAAAATTCTACAAGATTAATTTGCTAAATTGTAAGATAATCTCAATTCAACTTCCATTAGTTTTTTTCTGAAATTGCATTTTTTAATTTCGCTAAAAAAAACATAGAAAAACAATTGCTACAAGCTTGAAACATTCCAAAATTACTTAGACTATTTGTTACTACGTGATGGCATAAAAATTTTATAAGGTCAATTACCTAATTTGTAAGATAATCTTAACTCGACCAGTTTGTTTCTCCGTAAGTTGCATTTTTTAAATTCGGTAAAAAAAATAGAAAAACAATTGCTACGAGCTTGAAACATTCCAAAATTACTTAGACTATTTGCTACTACGTGATGGCATAAATATTATAACAGGTCATCTTCCTAAATTGTAAGATAATCTCGAAGACCGTTTGATTTTAGAAAATTGCATTTTAATTCGGCTAAAAATCCAATTTTGAGTAAGTTTGGAAAATTTAAAATTTGTTTTTAGTCTACTATAATATACAACTTAAAATATTAACTGGATTCACAAGGAATTATCTAAATATCCAGTATTTCCAAATTTCCAAAAAATCGATTTTCTGAGAGTTGGCTGCAAATATTTCATAATATTTCAAGTACCTTTAAAATTGCGCAACTTTTGTTATTTCGAAGGAGATAATCTGGAAATCTAAGGATTTTAAAAAATATCTCAGGAACAAAACATTTAGAGTGAACTTGAATACTTTGGTAACTTTTATTTTTTCTTCATTGGTGTAAATATGTCACTTTGGCAATTATTAATTTATTACGGTGTGCACACATTTTCGCCATTTCCAATTTACAAAAATGTTATTCTTCATACTATTAACCCTCTCTTTCCCAAATTAATTTTTGAAAATAAATTTTGTTTTTTGTGAAATTCTTAATTTAATTTAATAACATATTTGACCACTCAAATTTACTTGTAACCCCATTTTCATAACGTTACGATAACAAACACTTTTTATTTTTAAAAACAAACTACCTCCCCTGTTTTATGATATTTTGTAATTTATTTTAATCTTTATACTATCTTGTTGTTATCTTTTATAGCCCGAAACTAGTTCAGAAAATAAAATTATAATCGTATACTGGACGTACATATATCCAACAATTTCCTTCAATATTCTACAGGGTTCGGACGATATATATATATCATCGAATATACAGGGTGTCCGAAAAGTATAGAATATACCGTATAGCTCAGTAAATATCCACTTTAGAGAAAGAAGTTTTAGATAGAAGTTATTTGACACTTGGTTATCCACCACATTGGATAGATCAATTTAATTTTTTGCTATAAACAAAAGCGCAACGAATAACGCTTACATTTTTTTAAATGACAAGGTACATATTTTTTATACTCACTTGACACACTCTGCGCTTACGCGTTTCGCTTGTAATTCATTCCATAACAAGTAATAGAATGCATATTCTCACACCGTTTCGAATAAAACAATTAGCCTTGGGTATCACAATTGTCAAAATACTATAAATGTAACCACAAACATGTAATAATAAAAGGTGAATTCTTTGTGTTCGTTATTTTATTAGATTTGTCTGGTTGTAGAGAAAGTATAGTCTGCTACGCGGTAAGAATGGAAATTCTGATACTTATCGAATTTTCATTTTAACGTTGTTACAGAATTGGCTTGAGGGATTTTTATATTTCTCTGACTGCTTCGATTTTCCTTTCCAAAATCAATGGTTTGTTTCGGTTTCTCAATGCTATCATTCCTTCATCCATAGTGGTCTGTCTTGCATCCCATCTTCATCATCCTACACCTACAACAGGAGGCTGTTATATGTCCAAGAATATTACAACAAATCTTCGCTGTTAAGTATAAATAAATTCAAGAGGAATGAATTATTAAATTCGCATATTTGCCAATATTGTAAATACGAATTGCCTGATTTGTTTAAAACTTATGAGCATTTTAATTAAAGATTAACAAATAGAAGTAGCAATTTTTTTTTAAGGAAGGGTGGTTGAGAGGAATTCGGGTTGAGGAAGCGTTGAGGATGATTTGGGAATTGACGTAGCCAACTAGGGCATTTTACCACAACCGATAATTTGTATAATAATCATTTATAATGATGACATCCATGTATTCGAACCCACGACCACGAGGCCCGTAAGCAGGTGCTCTACTCGCTGGGCCACCGCGGCCCCCGTACTAATTTTTGTTGACAACAAATTAGACGCAATTTACATCTTACTTAAGAAGTTTGAAACGCAATTCTAATCCTTTCAACTAGTTCTAAGTAAACTTTCCTTATAAATTATAACTAAAACTCACTCATTGGTCTTCAGTTAGTTAACTTGCTGTGTAACGAATAGGTGAGGTAATACACCTTGCACAAGTGGTATTATTCTCGTTAGAGGGATTGCTTCCGAAACCTGTATGCACCAGCAAGGCCATTCAACGGTTTAATTAAAACTTTCAACTAGTTTAACTACGAACAGCGCTAAATATTGTCGGTACGTTGTTGCATCTATAAAAACGTCGTGACGTGAAATATTCACACGAAATTCACCACCAAAGTGCATTAAAACGTGCACTGTATGTTTTGACGTGGATTTATTCGAATTTCATGTCGGTAAAGTTATCCAATTCATATCATTACGTGGACGTTAATCTTTGTCGGGATTTTCCTCATACGGCATGATTTCCTAGCACACGAACAAACTCAATCTCGGTATTTCGTTGAAGGTCACAATGTCTTCCCTATAAAAAATTGGTATGAAAATATTGTAAAAATATATTTTATATATTTATCCGCGTAGAACAGTTAGCCTTGGATGTCACAATTGTCAAAATACTATAAACATAACCACAAACATGTGATAATAAAACGTAAGTTCTTTGTGTTCATTATTTTATTTGTTTATTTTGTTTGGTCGTGGAGAAAGTATAGTCTGCTACTCGGTAAGAATAAAAATTCTGATGCTCGAATTTCCATTCTAACCTTGTTACAGAATATACTATTTCATATTAGTGGACTCGTTCTAATTTACAACATACTTTCCTCTTTTGGATGTAACACCCAATTCGTGTAGCGCGAACGGCCAAATTCCACAGATGCAGTAATTACAACGGAGAGAACTGTGATTTCAAAACGCGATACTCTACAGCAGTGCCCGGTTCCATAACAAGGATTTAATCCGGGCAGTAAAACAGATACCCGCGCGAACACGTTTATTGTCTCGCGGACGTTAAAAGTCGCCATTCAGGCCCCAAGTTGCAAATGGAAATTCATCGGCAAACCGTGCAATCGCGAATCACAACGTGTGAAATTCAGTTAGTGGCCACAAAGGGGATTCCCTCGGTTATGCACGTTTTGTTAATCCGCAGTGATTCAGAAACGGGCGAATTAAAGCCAGTATCGAAATCTAATATCTCCCAATTTCGCGGTAGAACTGTCAAACTGTTGGTTCGGGCGATCGCATCGTATTTAGCTTTTTTTACAGCAAGCGGAGAACCGTGAATCGGGTTTGGTACACAAAAGTCACAATTTATATAAGAATAGAATGAAGTATGAAGTAGATACTAACACTACCAGATAAGAAGGTAGCTACTACCAGATCAAAAGAGAGTCCGAATGTTTAAAATTCTCGACTATTGGGGCTTTTTTGGAAGAATTTCAAAATCAAGTAAAAAATACTGAAAGTAAAGTTGTTTTAAAATATGTAGTCAGAGTTTTTGTATTATATTTTCAACTGAGAAGATACGGATTTAACAAGGAAATCGAGTGTGAGTGTGTCAAGTTGGCATCCCAATGAAGAGTTCTGATAGTTCTGAATACTGTTCTCAATTTCTTTTGATATATCTAGAAGTACTATCAACTTTTAAAAAAGAGTTCTGTAAAATTGGGCTGCCAGGAATTTTTTGAAAAATGGGGTGTCAACTTGACACCGCACCCCAACATTGTTATCGAATAGTCCTGAACTAGTTTTAAGATTACTTTTAAAAAAGAGTTCTGTTGCATTTCCAGAGATTTAAATTCATATTACTCACTTAAATGTTGGTTAAATCTTTCATAACAAATATGGATAGAACTCACAAAGATCTACAGGAAACACCAATCAGAACTATCCGGAACTATCAAAAATATATTTTTTTTTAAGTCGCAAAGCAAAAAAAAATATTGAGAGTTCTAGGAGTTCTGAGTTAATTTTCTATTTCTACTCATTGAGTACAATAATTCTTTCTTATAAATAAATTCGATACAATCACGATTTATAGCATTTTTAAATAAATTTAAAATTCGATTATGGAAAATTTAATTTTGGAAATACCCATTTCCTGTCATTTAATCTCAATTTGCCATTAGAGTTTTCGTTAGAACTCCTTGAGTACAACCCATAACTTAAAATCAGAACTCCCAGAACTATTAAAAAAAATCAACATTTTGAAAAAAATTCCGAAAAGAAAAAAAAAGTTCTGAGTTAATTTTCTATTTCTACTCATTGAGTACAATAATTCTTTCTTATAAATAAATTCGATACAATCACGATTTATGGCATTTTTAAATACATTTAAAATTCGATTATGGAAAATTTAATTTTGAAAATACCCATTTCCTGTCATTTAATCGCAATTTGCCATTAGAGTTTTTATTGGAACTCCTTGAGTACAACGCAGACATCAAATCAGAACTCCCAGAACTATTAAAAAAAATCAATTCAATTTTTTTTCCTTTCGGACATTTTTTTTCAAAATATTGATTTTTTTTAATAGTTCTGGGAGTTCTGTTTTGACTGAAGGGTTGTATTCAAGGAGTTCTAACGAAAACTCTAATAGCAAATAGCGATTAAATTACAAGAAATAGTTATTTCCAAAATTAAATTTTCCATTATCGAATTTTAAATTTATTTAAAAATGCCATAAATCGTGATTGTATCGAATTTGTTTATAAGAAAGAATTATTGTACTCCATGAGTAGATATAGAAAATAAACTCTGAACTCCTAGAACTCATTTTTTTTTCGGATTTTTTTTTAATAGTTCTGGGAGTTCTGATTTTGAGTTATGGCTTGTACTCAAAGAGTTCTAGCGAAAACTCTAATGGCAAATTGAGATTAAATAACAGGAAATGGGTATTTGCAAAATTAAATTTTCTATTATCGAATTTTAAATTTATTTAAAAATGCCATAGATCGTGATTGTATCGAATGTATTTATAAGAAAGAATTATTGTACTCAATGAGTAGAAATAGAAAATTAACTCAGAACTCCTAGAACTCTCTTTTTTTTTCTTTTCGGAATTTTTTTCAAAATGCTGATTTTTTTTTTAATAGTTCTGGGAGTTTTTATTTGACTTATGGGTTGTACTCAAGGCGTTCTAACGAAAACTCTAATGACAAATTGCGATTAAATGACCGGCAATAGGTATTTTCAAAATTAAATTTTCTATTTTCGAATTTTAAATTTATTTAAAAACGCCATAAATCGTGATTGAATCGAATTTGTTTATAAGAAAGAATTATTGTACTCAATGAGTAGAAATAGTAAATTAACTCAGAACTCCTAGAACTCTCAATTTTTTTTTACTTTGCGACTTTTTCCAAAAAAATATTTTTGATAGTTCCGGATAGTTCCAAGTGGTGTTTCCTGTAGTTCTTTGTGAGTTCTATCCATAGTTGTTATGGAATATTTAGATTCAACCAATATTAAGTGAGTAATATGAATTTCTATATTTCGAATTTCCAACATTGAACATTTTTATCTCTGGAAATTCAACAGAACTCTTTTTTAAAAGTATCAGGAACTATAGTACTAACCCAAACACATCTTAAAACCAGTTTAGAACTATTCGATGACAATGTTGGGGTGCGGTGTCAAGTTGGCACCCCATTTTTCAAAAAATTCCCGACAGCCCAATTTTACAGAACTCTTTTTTAAAAGTTGACAGTACTTCTAGATACATCAAAAGGTATTGTTGAGAACTCTATTCAGAACTATCAGAACTTTCCATTGGGGTGCCAACATGACACACTCGTAAACGCATAGTGTTTTCTTCCATATCAAGAGGGAGCATGTGTACGTTCTATGATCAAAATTGATTTCAGAATATTTACATTCTGCAGTGGTCGTGGAGAAACACCATTAAGGCGACATCTACTGTCTAATAAATTGATTACATTCTATGAAAACCTGTCTTGATTATGTGCCCAAAATTCGTAACTCGCTAACACATTTTTGAAATCAATGGAACGAATTAAACTGTAGCTATGTAGATGCAACGATCCCAATTTTGTCGCGATGACAAAATCCATTGAAAAAATGACCGCTGACACCACCCACCAATTGCGATGCAAATTGCTCTCTCACTCTAAATTAATGAGGAAGCACCGTTTAAAAAAGTGAGCCAACAAAGTCATAACTTGGGCGGATGATTAATGGACGTCGCCGGACTAATCAAGTCGGCCGTCGTTATTGGATCATTGAAACTTTTTCGGAGTATTGAATAACGACGCAGATATATTGGGAAGAGGAATTGATAAAAGTAAAGTCGTAACGAGAATCTATTAGAGGGCCTCTGCCTGCGCCTTACAGCCGAATGTAGGCCATTTGTTGTTCCGTCCCGATCCCCGGACTTGAATAAAACATCAACTTTTACATGTGATGGATCCGCTGCATTATCGAAAATGGGACACGGGATTGTTGAGGATGTCCGAACTGAAGTGTTTTTAATATGTAATGAGACGGGTCGAGTCGCGTGTTTGAATGGGATGTAATATAATAGAGGGAGATGTACGTTTCGGTCAGAAAGTTCCCTAATTGCTAGATAATGGTCATTTTGTGATTGATGTGAAGTTAGCCATTGATTTCAAACCTAATTATTTCTGAACATTTGCAAGGAAAGTTGATTGTTTTTACTTTAGAGTGCGAATAAAACTTTAATCAACAAATTTCCATAAAAGCTCACCAAAAAAATTAAAACATAATCAGATTGGGCATACATTAGGCCTCTTGTACGTCTTTAAACACAAAATGTTTCATATTAGTTTTACTCTAAATTTAAGAATACCCATCAGTATATATTATGACGTATGTAAAACATATATATGTTAATGCATTAATAAAGAATTAATTACATTGTTACGAAAATAAAATTCGGAACGCCGATCTTTGATTATATAAAAAATCAAATCAACTTTAAATGGTTTGTCTCTACCCTCGAATATTGATTATTATTATGTCATGTTAATCCCAGAAACTCTATAGTAAATTTAAATATAACTTTGCCACTGTTTTCTTCGAACTCTTCATTCTTCTTGTCTCTGAAAGTGCGGCGATATCAATACCACCACAGTTTAGAAATTTGATAGTTCATATTAGAGATGGACCGATATGAATTTTTCGGCCGATACCGATATATATCGGTCAGTCTTGAGCCTGTCTCACGAATGGCTTTTAAAATCATTTGCAAATTTCATGCTGTCATAATTTTGTCATTTGCTGGGTTTTTGGTTTCATAAATTTGTCTTGGCTGTAGGTATTTCGATTGTTTTTTTTTTATTCCCGTCCAAAATAGTTTACCTTCTCTGGGCAAAATACGGCCCGCGGGCATCATCCAGCTCACGTGGTTCAATTATACGGCCTGTGAATAATATGAATTTTGAATATTAGATGAAAACTTCAAATTTTAATTCTTTAATTTTGCCATTTTACGCTTTGGATTTTATGTCAAAATTTCTGGGTTTTTTGTTTTGTCAAAATTTCTTATTTTAATAACCAAATTTTAAATTTTGTTTAAATTTTCGATCTCGTGTATGGCCTATTTTTTGAATTTTTTTTTGTCAAAATTGCTCATTTAAATTTTCTCCAATTTCATGTTGAAATTTTACCAATTATTGGATTTCAATTAAATATTCCGATTTTGTCTCGAACTTTGAATTTTAAAGACTAAATTGAAGCCCTTAAATTCAGTATTTAGATCCTAAAATTTGAGCAAATTTCACCTCCTCTTATTCAAGTTTCGATTGCCGCCATTTTGTTTCTAGCTTCAAAATATCAATTGTTTCCTAGTATATCAAAAATGCAAGTAGTTTAAAAAGTTTTGAATTAAATTCCACGAGTGATAATTTTGTTAAAATATTTCTAATCTCAAGATGAAAATTTCGCTTACTCGAACTCAAGTTTCGATTGTCGCTAGATTCTTTCTAGCTTAAAAATATAAATTGTTTTCTAGTATGTGAAAAATTCATTATTTCTTAGCAGTTTTAGAAATTTTCAAGACAATTCCACGAGTAATAAAGCTTTTAGAATTTTTCTAATCCCAAGATGGAAATTTTGCTTACTTGAGTTAAGTTCCGAATGTCGTTATTTTGTTTCTAGCTTAAATATATCTATTGTTTTCTAGTATATCAAAAACGCATGATTTCTAAATGGTTTTAAAAAATTTTAAGACAATTCCACGAGTGATATATTTTTTTAAATATTTCTAATAACAAAATGCAAATTTCGCTTCCTCAAATTGTAGTTTCGAATGCCACCATTTTGTTTATCGCTTAGAAATATCAATTGTTTTCTAGTATGTTAAAAATGCATTATATCTAAGTGGTTTTAAAAATTTTGAAGACAATTCCACGAGTGAAAATGATTTTAAATTTCTTCTAATCCCAAGATGCAATTTTCGTTTCCTCGAATTAGGTTTCGAATGTCGTTTTCTTTGTAACCTCAAATTGTTATCCAGTATGCCAAGAATGCATTATTTCTAAGTAGTTTTGGAAATGTTTATGACAATTCCAGGAGTGATAAAGTTTTTAGAATTTTTCTAATCTTTTTTTTTTCGGCGTTATGCCTGGCCTTGGTGCAATGACCATTAGCCATCATCAATTTTTTATATATGTATTTTAAGTTATAAATTAAATGAATAAATGAACTAATGAATAATGAAAGACGTATACACAACAACCATGGACCCGACCGAATACTTATCGATCCCCGAAAAATCTTTCGGCCGGGCTGGGATTCTAACCCACACGGCACGCGGTGCAACCGGCACAAGCGCTCGCCTGTACCCACTACACCAACGGACCGCCCTTTTCTAATCTCTACATGCAAATTTCGCTTCCTTGAAAATTTCAAATTTCTAATGTCGACATTTTTTTTCTAGCTTAAAAATATCAATTGTTTTCTAGTGCGTCAAAAATGCATTATTTAAAATAGTTTTAGTAATTTTGAAGACAATTCCACGAGTGATATTTTTTTTATATTTCCAATACGAAAATGCTAATTTTTCTTTCTTAAATTTAAGTTTTAAAAGTTCCCATTTTGTTTCTAGCTAAAAATTTTATCAATTGTATTCTAAAATATTACAAATGCATTATTTCTAAGTAGTTTTGGAAATTTTTAAAATGGTTACACCATAATTTTTTAGAATTCTAAATTCGATAATTATTGTCGCCATATCGTTTCTAGCTTAAAAATACAAATTATTTTTTAGTACGTCAAAAATGCATTTTAATCATTCAAATCGGACTACACATTCCGCAGGTATACAATTCCAAAAATTAAAATCGCGTTTTTATAATTTTGGAAATTTAAAAAATTGCAATTTTTACATTTTGCGTTAATTTCACGAGAAAATATATTAACCCGTTTTAAAATAACACGAAATTCGCCATATTTTGACGTATAAATCATCATAATCGGACAACGCGTTCCACAGGTGTGCAATTTCAAAAATCAAAATTACGATTTTAAAATCTTCGAAATTCAAAAAGTAAGTTTTTTGCATTTTGTGTTAATTTCACAAAAATGTTTTTGAATCCGTTTTAACATTACACTAAATTTGCCATATTTTGACGTCTAAATCATCAAAATCGGGCGACGCATTCGGTAGGTGTGCAATTTCAAATATCAACATCGCGATTTTGAAATCTTGGAAATTTAAAAACTGAAATTTTGGGATTTTGTGAAAAAATTTCGTAATCCGTTCGAAACTTGCACTAAATTGTCCATATTGTAACGTTTAAATCATAAAAATCGAACAATGCGTTCGGCAGTTGTGCAGTTTCAAAAATCACGATTTTAAAACTTTTGAACTTTAAAAACGTGAGATTTTAAATCCGTTTTAAAATTACACTTTTGCCATATTTTCAAAATCGAACACTGCGTTTGGCAGTTGTGTAATTCCAAAAAACATTATCGTGATTTTCTATTTTCGAACATTAAAAACGTGTGATTTTGGCATTTTGCATTGATTTTATAAACAAAATTAAACCTGATTTCAAATTGCACTAAATTTTCCACGTTAATTAGGAAAAATTCAATTAGAATCTAAGATTCTCTTTGTTACACTGAGTAAAGTTTTCTGAAGTAAGCTTAAATAACGGGTACTAAATAACTTGTTATGTTGTAGTAACCGTAACTGTTACTTTAAATAGCGATTACTAAATAACTAGTTATTTTGTTTCATTCTTATGAAGAATAAGTTTTTTTCGAAATCCCTTAAGTTTTTGAGTAAACTGAGTTTTAGAATTTGAAGTATAATTTTTCTATCTTTCATAATTTTGACGTTTTAAACGTCAGTTTCATCCGAGTCTACAAAACGCTCGATATACATTTAAAATATGATTTCAATTGAAAATAAACCATGAAAACGTAAATATAAATAACTATGATTCTATCAAATCGGAGAAAGTAATATGATGGCCACATCACCATTTTTTATAGTTGAAATTGAGAGTTAAAATTATGCAACCAAGTGCCTTATTTTATTACTATTATATTCTTTATTGCTTTTGTTAGAATTATACTGTTTTTTTTCTATTTATTTTATAAATGACATGGGTAATAATCAATTACTGGAAATTCGTTGGAACTTAATAATTATGGAGGTCTTGTGCCGGCCATAAATTCGGCGAGGAACTCAATATTATGCCTCCCGGTGTCGGGAGGTGGGGGGGGGGAGCTAATCGGGCATAAATTACATTGTAAGAAGGCAGATAATATGCGGGGGGAAATCGGGAACGAGAGATGAAAACTTCACAAAGGGCAATTCTGCCGTTTTCCAAATGGAAAAATATTACCTTGCCTCTTCCCTCCTCGGGCGTTACTTTCAATTATTCCACTCAACAAAACCGAATTTATATACAGCGATAGTCCCCCGTACAAATTGATAACAGAAATGTTCTTTATTACAGCCACCGTGAATTTACAAAATGATAATACTTTAAAAAGGCATTATTAAACATAAGTCTATATTCTAAGCAAAATTTATATTTTTATCTTTCTTTGAAGTTAAATTTAACGATGCTGACTGTATATAAGGACCAAGTTCCTCTAGTTAATAGTTAATAATAAAGGGAAAATTGCGGGCGCCGAAGTTGTTATTAGAGGTAGACACATGATATCTTGGTACTTCGAATAGGCTTCTTGTTAAAATTGACACGGCTATTTAAACCCATTTCTTACCCCAGAAATCACCAGGTGTGTTAAATTGGTACGCTAATTCTGAATAGAGTTCTCGATTCATTTTGATGTCTCTAGAAGTACTATTAACGTTCTGTGAAATTAAACTGTCAGGATTTTTTTTTAAACTGGACATCGCACCCCAACATTACAATCGAAAAGTTCTTCGGAACAACCCACAAAATTAGAACTCGATTTTGAAAGGAAAAAATGGGGATGTGGCCATCATGTTACTTTCTCCGACTTGATGGTATCATTGCCATTTATGGTTTGTTTTCAATTGAAATCATATTTTAAATGTACATCGAGCGTTGTGTAAACTCGAATGAAACTGACGTTTAAAACGTCAAAATTGTGAAAGATGGAAAAATTATACTTCAAATTTAAAACTCAGTTTACTCAAAAACTAAAGGGATTTCGAAAAAAACTTATTCTTTATAAATTGTTCATTGTAGCATTCTGTACATTTACTATTAACATAAATTTGCTGTAACTATCATCGTTTTATAGTTATAAACCAAAAATAAAAAAAAAATTCATTTTTTTCTCGAATAAAAATGATTTTATGAAAAATGTTTTCAAGCAAAAGATGTTCATTTCTTTGTTGTCTTCAAAGTTTCTTTAAATATTTTTGTGATATATTTCATATTTAAGAAAATATTGGCAAAAAACAAAAAGCAGTTAAGGTAAACGCCCACTTCCGGTGTACGAAATTTTACCAAAAGCTTTTCAGTTCTTCGAATTAGCAAATAAGAAGTATGTTCAAAGTTTCATATCAATTGCTCTATTAGTTTTTGAGATACAGCGTGCAGACCCAATTTTTTTTTTCCAGAAATTGTTGAAATGGCATCTAGGGACCCCAAAACCGATATTTCCGTAAAAAAAAATTTGAAAAAAAAAGTCGCGGTCACAATACTTTCTCGTTCTTCGTAACGGAGAAAGTAAAAAAAAATCAGATAATTTATTTAATACGATGGGGCAATTTTTTTAATTGTTTCAATTGTGCACTGGTTGTTCATGTTGCACATTTTGTGTAATGTTACATGTCGTAATTCATTTATCGGCGTAGCATTTGGCCCGAACGTCCCCCCACTGAAATATTTAATAGAGTGTCAGGGAAATATCATCTAAAACAAATTACTGGTGGAGTTAATTTTATTACGCACGACATGGACACAAAAACTAATTGCATCACGCGCAATTTCCCCTGCAAAATCAAATCGGTTTTCTATTTAAATTTGTATCAAACGTGGATTTTTTTTAATGTTTCGTTATATCCGAGCGTAACCGTATTATACTCGCATTATATATTCGTTAATTGTTTGTGTTATTGTTCCTTTTGAATGTATAGATGGCGCTATTACATTTAATCAATATTTATTGTATTACTCGTTTATTTAAAATACCGGAAGTTATTATTTCTCGCTACGTACTCGGATTGTGCTGCAGATAGAAGCGTGCGATCAGCAACAACAACTAACTTCATGTCTCAAATCGTTGAATTTTCGACAATTTTAGGGTTAAAATAGATTATTATGCATGAAATACAGTGTTCGTTATTGTTTGATAGCTGTTTGAATTTCCTGAACTTTTAATGTTGGTACTTACCAGTGGCAGGACTATTAGGGAATTTATTTTGAACTAAACTATAACAGATGTTCAAAGTGTTGCCCATTTTGGCCCAAACACAAATTTACCCGGCGTTTCATGTTGTTAAAGACATTTTGTAGAATTTCAGGTGTAACATTGTGCACCGCTTCTGTTAATGTATTGCGCAGTTCTTGTAAAGTGTGGAGTCGATCAGTATACACTTTATTTTTTAAATATCCGAACATAAAATAGTCCAGCGGTGTCAAATCTGGTGAGCGAGGTGGCTATAGATCTTTGCTAATTAACCTTTCTCCGAAGAACTGCCGCAGGTGATTTAACGTTGTATTTGCAGTATGCGCAGTAGCTCCGTCCTGCTGAAAGTATCCTTGCTGCAATTCATCATCACGAAGTTGTTCGATAAAAGGATTCAAGAGTAATTCCCGATAGCGAGCTGCGTTAATATTGTTATTAAAAAATAGGGCCATAGATTATCCTTCGGGACATTGCCAGCCATACACCAACCTTCTGAGGATGTAACGGAACCTCAACAAATATATGGGGGTTTTCTGCAGCCCACACTCTATGGTTTTGCGAGTTCACATAGCCGCTAAGGTGAAACGAAGCTTCGTCACTGTAGAACGTTAAATCTAACAAATCCTCATCATTCAGGAACTCGTTAAACCAATTGCAATACTGCACTCGGCGAGGATAATGAGGCGGCAGCAACTGTTGAGTTGCAGTTACCTTGTACGGATGTAAATGTAAATTTTTTTTGCAAGCCTTCTGACATGTACCGAGCGATAAATTTGTCTGAGCAGACAAACATCGGAGCGATTTCTTCGGACTCACATCTAGTCTTTGTTGAATATCTGCAACGACTGCTTCCGTAAGGACAGTAGATTTTCTTTGGAAACGCTGCTGGTTTCATGGAATCTGGTAACAATACGCCGAACATGTTACACAAAGTAATTGTGACCAAACTCAACATCAGGAAACTGCTCATGAAATTGTTCCTCGCAATTTTGATAGGAATAATTCCAACTCCCTTCTGCGTTGCGTGTCCCTGTTCGAAAATATGCTTCAAGGATAAACCTGTTGTGGTGATCTTCGAACGGCATTCTTAACCCAAAATCACATTTCATAATTAAGATTTGCATGTGTTAATGTGGTTATTTTTTAACTTACCAATAAAATATCTGCAGTAAGATGAGATGGTATAAAACGTAAATGTAAAACTAAATATCTATAAAGCACACGCACACACGATCGCACTGACAGTTAATTCTGCGGGCGCTAATGATCGATTTGACACTCTCGCACGCAAGGTACCAACATTGCAATATGAAAAACAACGCGCCAAATTCAAATGCCTATCAAACAATGTTGAACGCAGGGTACTATTAATTATTCTATGCATCTATGGACTTGTATAACACTAATTACTGTGATGAGCATTGGTAAACATTTATTATAATTATTAGACAAAACATCCTATTTCTTCAAAAATTTCACCTCTAGTAAAAAAAATTCGCCGTATACCTATAAATTCACAACATTAGCAAATTAAACCGCAACAGACACTATAAAAAAGGGCCATCTGGGCTGACCACACGAAGGAAACGTTTCCGCCGAAAATTTCACCGCCCGCATATTTCTTTCAACGCGCGCATATTTCTTTCGAGGGGTTGATTTAGTGTTTGGGAGGTCTGTCCGCGAAATTCCCCAGTTATTTCTCATTTCAAGATTGTTTAATGCTCTAAATTACTTCCATGTGTACTCGCGCCCCCGTTTCCACGAAGGAATACAAAAAAAAAGGGTGACTTAACAATTTATTATGTATTATCTGAAAAATGCCGGATATACATCAAATTGTAGGTGAAACATATTAATGATGATGGGCACGGGATATAAATGAAAATTTTGATTTATATTTTCGTGCGTGACGTTGATATAGTAAAGTGGAATAATGGAGTCCGAGCAATGTAAATCTTTTGACAGGTGGCAGGGTGGCGAGGCTGATGACATTGGGATTTTAGAAAATACAGGTGATATCACGTTTTGTTTAATTTGATCGGGGCCGGGCTATTTATGGAGGCTCTTATTGTTTTAGCCGTCGGTGTTCAAATGGAGTAAATATTGGGATTAAACACTTTCAATGAAAATCAAATATTGTATCTAATATCACGTGTATATAGTTGTGTATCAAAAAAATCACAGTTTGTACTTACAGGCTTATTAAATTTCTGGGAAAAACATTCAAGTTAAAAACTTTATTAGCCGTCCCCCCCAAAAAAAAAACAAAAATACCGAAAATCACATTTTTTTCAGGCCTGCAAAGTAGACGGTACCCTTGATGGTAAAAAAGGTCATAGCAATAATATTTGTTTTATTTAAAATGTTTGTTACCATAGACATGTGTATGAATCCCCTCTCAGATATTATAAATCGGATCAGGAAACCAATTACTTCGCCGAGAAATCTGCAAGCGAGTTTTAAATTACTTTACAGAAATATTCTGTTCTCTGTTGTGTTTCCTCTCGACGACGACGACGTGATTATTGTTTAGTCTGAGAGGTTAGCCGGAGTGGGATTACATCAGCAACACACTAGTTCCGAAAAGTTTTAAATAGTTTTCCATACATATATAAAACTTGGGATAATGATCTCTGGTCCTCGGATTTATAAACCTGTCAGCTTCTATAAGTTATATTACTTCCAACTTTCCCGGCGACGTAATTCATTCCGGATGTATTTTGCATAGACACACCTTTTTGTGCGCATTACGCGCCAACACGTTTAGGTCTATTTGCACGGCTAATGCTGAAAAGTTTCCGAATCTTCTCTGGATCACTTGACAACTAAATGTTAGAAGAAGTAATTAATGGTATAAGTTGTTTTTTGCTAAAATAATACTTTAAGTCTCGTCATACGATGAACAATTGCTTGTAATAATGGTATTGAAGTTTGAGAACAGAACTCTGAAGAGACTTTTGGATTTGAGAAAGCTTCATCACTATGCATAAATTTCCAGCTAGAGACGCCACATTCTGCGTTGTTAAAGATAAATGTTACACAGTGTAAACGAGACTTTACAAACATTTATCGTTCTTTACACTTGCTGAAAATGAGAATGTCAATCCTTGAGAAGATAAATCATATTTGGTTATGGTTAAATTTTATAATAGTTTAAAAACGCGAAACTCATGTGATTACAAAAGTAAAATAAATATTTGTTTTAAGTCTCTTATTAGGAACAGTTTAATATTTTTAGGTTATCAATAATTCTAATGTATAAACAAAAAATACATTTGAATATCCTGTTTCAAAAAACTAGTACTTAGTCTACAGTTCAAATTCAGTAATGTCGCGGAAAATGTTACGCATTGTAAACAATACACAGTGCCAAAAACATGGCCACAACACCCAAAATTGAAGTTTCACTTTGGGGACTTTCAGGGTTCCAAACAGTTAGGTTGGAATTTTTACCGTTTGAAACGACCATTTTTGAATATTGAATCCATCATTTTATTTTTACAAAATTATCAATTTCGAAATCTTCGGAAATCCCGTAACTATTTTTTATTTATATCAATTTTTGTTCATTTTAAGTCAGCTTTATTGAATCCGTCATCTTGTCTTCCAAAAATAATATCAAATTCGAAATGAACGACCTCAAAAACACCCATGTACTGACCCACAGAGCACATCAATGTTGCAGAAAGATTGCACAGAGAGGTTGCATTGCAATATTTGCGACATTGCAATTGTATTTCATAACATATCAGAGATATTGCAGCAATATTGCAGAAATAACTAAATGTCCGCCATTGCCAAATTAGACGACATCGTTACAGAAATATCTACTAGAAAGATTTCCATTTCATATTACACTGCATTGGAGAAATCAAATGAGTTTCAAAAATGAAGCAACCGTGAAAATGTGATGAAAAATTTGAATTCGAACAACTTTTACAAGAACTGATATAACATATAATACCGGCTTATTCCGTCATATCTTGTATAAGTTATAAGAGTTATAAATTTAGACCATATTTTTTTACTCTTCTTCACTTTTGAAAAGCAGTTTATATACCAGATAAATGTAGGCAATGCTGCATTGTAATATTGCAGCTACTAGCTAGAAAAATTCTAAAACAATACAACAAAAGAGTAATTTGTCTAAAATAAAATAATATCTTTCTGGCACGAATAATCTTCTACAGCAGCACAAACATCCTTTTTTCTCAAAATTCTGCACTATTCGGTGTATTATATAGTGATGGGCAAGATCGAGTATCTCAAAGATCGATCAATCGGTGATCGATCTGTTGATGTATCGAACCGCTTGATCTTTTGCTCGATCTGCTCGAGCGGCTCGTAAAGATCGAGCCGCGTTGATCGATCAAAAGATCGAGCGGCTCGATCATTTGCAAAGATCGAGTACTCGATTTTTTTTTGATCGATTTTACCCATCACTACTATTATATACTAAAGGAAAAAAAAATGAAACACTTAAAATTCGTGAAATTTCGACAGCCATAACTCGGCGTATTTTTAATCGATTTTGATTCATCTTTGAGGGCGAAAAACATTGAAGTGTCTTCTTTAAAGTCATGCACGCTGAATTAAGCGTAACCTCTTCCGCCCCGCTCTAGCGCCCTGGTGAAAAAAAGTTTTTTCAGGAAACCATGTCCAACTTTGACGATGTCTAATTCAAAGTTTTTCACTCTCAAAGATTCATCAAAATCGATTGAAAATACGCCGAGTTAATAGTCGAAATTTCACGAATTTCAAGTGTTTCTTTTTTTTCCTCCAGTGTAGTAGTGCCTGGGATGCGTCTGTTTCGAAAAGCAACATCAAATAAATCTCTTGTTTGACCTACTGAATTGCCGCTGTAGATTCATTTAATACGCTGATTTTTTGAAGCAACTCGTATGTATCCATGGTAACAAAAATAAATTTGACAACTAAATAAACTGACAGGGCACCTATTAAAACAAAATTATCAAGGTGCATAGCGTAAAATAATTATGATTATGCTATGTTATGAATCGAATCTAACTATTGCAATATTGTCGAAACATTGCATCAACGTTTTGTTTGTAAATGCAGGATTGCAATATTAAAGGAATATTTCTGCAATATTGTGGTGTGTGGGGATTTTTAGTAAGATAACAATACGTTTTCGACTCTTGGCCACGTTTTTTGTGCTACGTGTAAAATTCATTTTATTTTTGGAAACCGAGATAAATACCTGTAACAATTCATTGGCTATTTTATTAATAGCAAATACTTTTAATTTATTTGTATTACAATTGAATTTATTCATTCGGCAACTCAACTTGCCAATATCAAAACTTTAAGTTTTAATAATAATTGAGTCGATATAGTCAATGAATCAATTCAAGTCTTATGCAAAGCCTTAGAAAACTCTGTTATTTATGAAGCAATGAAACGATTCTTTTCTATTTTTCTCCAACACGCCACAAGGAAACTAAACAATTTCCCCACCGAGTTATGGCAGTAAATGTGTTTTCTTTTAATTCCCTTTTTAAATTTCCCACCCTTCCATGGCGCAGGTGAATTTTTAAGGCTTTTTCCATTTTTCTACACTGTCTGATGCACCCTTACCAGTGCTTCCGATTCCGCCCTGTAAGCCCGCGCTGCTTTGATTGGGTTATAGCATTAATCCCAGGTTTATTCAAAAATTACTTGTTTGCTGTTATTACGTTTTTCTACAAACCATTTTTCCACTGTCACAAACTTACTCATTTATGTAGAAAAATATGAAAAAATATTTCATAGATGGCGCTGTACTCTTTTTTTTTCGCCACTGTATGTTATGCAGAATAGGTTCTTAGTCTAGAATTCCAGAAAATTTTGACGGGTGTTTGGTCAGCCAACAAGATTTGAATTAACAAATTAGAAACAACCTTACTTGTTGCAAAGATTTTAATTTTTCTCATATTCTCTGAAGCTGAATCATTCGTTGCTCATGTACAAATTCAGTTTCATTCCATTTGGCATCAGCGATGAACATTTTTTACGGATGATTTTTGGATAAGCGGAAAGTGACAGATCATCTTCCTCATCATCCTCACTCTCTGGGTTTCTAGTTCTAGTTTCCCATCCTCAAAATATTATTCTTCCTTGAGTTCATCTGCTTCGGGAAGTAAGGCCAACATATCTTTTGCACACTGTTGGGAATAAAAATATTCTCCAGCATCTCAACTTTCGGTTCCTTGTTCACGGGAAATAAAAATATTCAAAATACAGTTCACTGAAAGAACTATAACCTCTGCTACATTATTTGCATTAGTTACAAAATATTCAAATGCATGTGTCATCAATAAGACACTGGGCGTTAATGGGTTAATGGAGTATCAAAAATGACATATTTAAAAAGTGACTTTTAACTGACAAATTGTGATTATTAATTTGGCAGAAGAGAAAGTTATGATGACTCAATTGATGAAAGGGGAAGATCATTTGGAAAAACTTGTAATGTTGGAGACGTTTAGTTCTCGATACATCTTGATTGTAATTTGAAATAAAACACTTTAAACTTTGTTATACCACTATATTTATAATTTGCGAATATAGTGAATACTCGAAGCTATAGTCACAAATTGGTAAAAGTGTATTGGCAGAATTAGCACGAGTGAAATAATTATTTAATGTTTACTGTTGATATACGACAGTGGCAAAGTGAATAAACCATAGTGATTAGATGTGCATAAACCTCTGTAAGGTATCCATCCTAAATCGCATGGATACGTGGGATACAATTTTATATTTTAAGGATCAACTAATTTTGGATGAGGTTCTTTGGTAACAATGTCAAGATTAATAAAAAATAATGTTCAACAATGTAGTCTAGTTATTTGGTATAATTAAGAAATACTAAAAATTGGTACAGTAACAAACCCCCTGCATTTCCTTCTACCAGCTGTCTCTTCTACTGATACTATTGATTCCTACACTTCAGAGATGGCCAGTTTCGGAGTACGATTTCTAAAATTTTGAGCAACAGATTTGAAAGACGCACACAAAAGTATATTGATAGAATAACAGTAGAGAAATTTTATAAATTAAATTTAATACTCAGGCTCGCGTATTAAGTAAGAATGCATTCGATGAATGTTTTCTACTGCAAAGAACGCTCGCATTTTATATTAATAGAAAGTTTGCGGTAATAATGAAATTCCAGTGTATAATGTAATTAATTACAAGAACATTATTTATGCTGGACTGGTTTGGAACTAGTTAACTCTGTTTTGATAAACCTTGCACACACACACACACACACACATACACACACTGTGTCCAAAATGCAAAAATAAGAGCCTAATAGAATTTCAATTTGGGCGTGCTGCTGCTGTGTGTACACATTTTAGGAAAGTGCTGTTGGTGGTGTTTACGAAATTTTAATTGATACTTGGTAAACATTAGGAAACGTATTTTACTATAATTAGTTATGTTTTACAATTGTCCTGAAACGAGCTTTTAACACGTTGGCCGCTTTGTCAGTCACCGAAGTATTCCAATGGGGCAATCAGTTATCAGTCATCGACGACTGACAGTTAGTACCTACGTTGAACTTACTATTTAGCGCTGTCAGTCACGAGTTAAATCAAATAAGCATATTCCTTCTCATTTTATAAAATAAAATTTAGAAACAAAGAAAACTTTTTTGACATTTTACAAAAAAAACTTGTTGGCAGCCAATGTGTTAAAGTCAAAATTCTGGAATATAAAAGTGTTATAAATTTGCAAGATATCCCATATATGTCTCTTTGATTAATATGTTATTGTGTAAACAATTTGCGAATAAAATTGTTGTGTTTTAAAGAAGTAATAACCGGTACTGACCACTGATTAAAGTTAATCGGCTCTGGTGCAAGTGAGCATTAGTTAAATTATTATTTAATAATATTAATTAGATACAAAAAATAAATACTTCCCTGGCTAATGCCACCCTCAATATTGAATTATTCAAAAACATTATTGAGGGACTGTAATTGTTTAAGTCTTTTTTTTATGAAGTTGCCATAAAAAAATGGAAGTACTGTGTATTTAAGAATAGAAAATTCTGAACACACTGAACTTCGGTAATTGAAAAAAAAAAAACAACTCCAAATCTCAGATCGCGGTCAAATAAATCTCAAAAAATGTCAATGTGTGCCATCACCTATAAACAGGTTACCAACAAATATGTGTTAAGCATACATTAAGCTACTATTTAAACAAATTTAATTCGAAACACCAAACTTCCATCATAGAAAAAAAAAAAATCCAAATCAACTGCAATACTCAGTGTAATAATTTACTCCTAGCATGAACATACCGAAGTAGAAAAGTAAAGAAAATTCTAAAATTAAGTTGAAAAATTAATATTCCACTCAAATAAATTTAGTCGCTTAACCTCTTCACGCCCGGGTCGCCACATGTGGCGTGAAAATGAAAACAAAAATATTTTACAAAAAAAATACACTTTTATCGCCATCTATGGAATAGTTTTTTCAAATTTCTTTGCATAAATGAGTAGAATAATATGTCATAGAAAAAGGTAACAATAAGAAAAAAGTGATTTTTCAGGATTATCCTATAGCCCAGGACTTCCCAACCCGGGGGGCACGCCCCCCTTGGGGGGCGTAGAGAAATATCAGGGGGGGCGCTGCTCAGGGGTATGACAAGAGATATGGGAAACAAGTTATAAGAAATCGAGCTTTACGCCGCTAATATTGGATGGCGCCACCATAAAAATTCGATGGATTTCTGTAAATTATGTTTGTTGCTAACACTAGACGGCGCTTTTCCTTATCTACATGCCGTGTAATTCCCCGTGTTACTTGAAACGTAGAATGTCACAGTGCGGAAATCGATGATGAATAAAACAATCATTTCTTGTGTTAGCCTCATAGCACAATATGTACAAAATATATGTCTACATCGCCCGATGAAACGTTATTAACATTTTTCTCAATTTTAATTTTGTATTGAGATTATTGGGCGGCCCGTTGGTGTAGTGTAGTGGGTACAGGCGAGCGCTTGTGCCGGTTGCACCGCGGCCGTGTGGGTTCGATTCCCAGCCGGGACGAAAGACTTTTCTGTCGAGAAGTATTCGTTCAGGTCCGTGGTTGTTTGTATACGTCTTTCATTATTCATTTGTTCATTTATTCATTTAACTTATAAGTTAAACAAACATAGATGATGGCTAATGGTCATAGCACCAAGGCCAGGCATAACGCCGAAAAAAAAATATTGAGATTATTCATGATATTTTTTTTTATTTTCACTCGCAAGTGTATTGAAAATTTTGTACGGAACACATGCGTATTGGCTATATTACACTCGGCTCTTTTATGCCCTTGCCTTCGGCTCGGGCTGAAATTCTACCTTGTATTGTCAACGCCATACCGCACCCGTATGGTAATGAACTATTATTATTGTTTCAGACGCGAAATGGCAGCGAAAAAAAGAAAGTTTTCGGAAGATTATATTAAATTTGGATTTACCTTCATAGAAAAAGACGAGCTACAATTGCCGCAGTGTGTAATGTGTATGAAAGTTTTGAGCAATGATAGCATGAGACCCACTCGCCTTGAGAGGCATTTGAGCCAGCAACATCCTACTCTGGCTTCGAAGTCCAAAGAGTTTTTTTCTTCTAAAGCAGAATCACTTAAGCGCATGAGATTGGATAAGTCAGGAAGTTATCATAAAGGTGTATCACTACATCTCAAAGCTTCATTTGAAATAGCGTTTTTGATAGCAAAACAAAAGAAACCTCATACTATCGGGGAGGATTTAATCAAACCATGTATCCTCAAAGCCACGAAAATAATATTAGGAGAAGAATCAGAGCAAAAAATGAAATCATTATGTCTCTCTAATAACACAGTCAAGCGAAGAATTGACGATATTGCATCAGACATAAAATTACAAATTATAAATAAAGTCAAACTATCACCATTTTTTGCCATTAGTTGTGATGAGTCCACAGACATCGCTAATTGTGCACAACTTATTATTTATGTTAGATATGTCAGCGGAGATCACATTGATGAAGAGATTTTTCACTCAGAATCATTATCAGCAGGCACGAAATCTGAAAATATATTTAATTCAATATCGGACTTCATCGAAAGAAATGATTTGGATTGGAATAAACTAATTGGACTCTGCACAGACGGCGCCCCTGCAATGATAGGTGTACGATCAGGCTTGGCTCAAAAACTTAAAGAAAAGAACCCCGTGTTAGTTAGTACACATTGTGTTGTTCATCGCCAAGCTTTGGCCTCAAAAACTTTGCCACAGAATTTGTGTCAGATTTTGAACTCGGCTATAAAGATCATAAACTACATCAAAAGTAGTGCATTGAACAGTCGGTTATTTACTTTACTTTGCGAGGATCTCGATTCTGATCACAAGGTCCTCCTATTCCACACAGAAGTGCGCTGGTTATCAAAAGGCAACATGTTAGCTCGCCTTTATGAATTAAGAGAAGAGGTCATCCTCTTTCTTGAATTCAAAGAAAATAATCATTTTATGCAACTATTCAAAGAAGAAAAATTTCAGTGGAAGCTGGCCTATTTGGCTGATATATTTGAGGCCCTGAATCAGCTAAACTTGAAACTTCAGGGCAGAAATGGCACTTTGATTAGTAACTATGATCATATTCAAGGTTTCATATTAAAGCTTCAACTTTGGAAAAATAAGGTATCTGCTGAAAATGTATTTCCTTTTTCACGGCTATCCGAAGCAATTAATCATCAAAAACTGGATAAAGATTTGAAATCTGAGATAGAAACTCATTTAGAAGAGTTGGAAAACCAATTTCACCGATACTATCGAGATGTTAATTCCGAGTCACCAATATGGCACATGACCAGAAACCCATTCGTTGTCGATGTCTCACAATTACCTGAAGAAGTTCAGGAAGAATTTCTAGAAATGAAGGCTGACTCGACCATGAAAGATGACTTTCATCTCTTGACATTAGAGAAATTTTGGATCAAACGATTCCTTATTAATCCGAAAGTTGCTTCTCTTGCTTTGAAAATACTTATTCCATTTTCGTCCACTTATTTATGCGAGACAGGTTTTTCAGCTCTAGTTTCAATAAAAACTAAACAGCGAAATCGCCTTGCAGTCGACAGCGATTTAACCATAGCTCTTGCAAAAACTGAACCCAGAATCGACCAACTGGTACAGAGCATGCAAGCTCAAGTATCTCATTAGTACTTTAAAAGTTTTTATTTATTTGTTCTAAAATTACTTTGAAAGTTGTTAAGCATTATCTAATTATAAAAATATAATTGAAATAAATAAAAGATAATAATAGAAAAAAATCTATTCAAGCAAGTAATGATCAGTGCATGGTATGGTTTTTATAAATAAAAGAAAACTAAGAAATGTAAATGTGAAAGTGATTAATGATTTTCAAGTGTACTCTTCTGTTAAAGATCCTTAATAAATAAATACATTGTATTTGTATTATACCTATTTGGAATTCAAATAAATAATTTAGTTTTTAGTTGATAAAAAATGTGTGTTTCTTATTTTTGTTGAAATTTAAGGGGGGCATGAAAATATTATTTTTGGTGCGGGGAGGCTCGGTGATATAAAGGTTGGGAAACCCTGCTATAGCCCAATCAAAGCTACATGGGCGCGAAGTGAAGAACACTCGAAGATTTTGTTTCCAGCTGTGATATGTCGATTTTTTTAAAGGAATATCAAAAAATAGTTCATTCTGGATGTTCCTTGAAATTTTGAAGCTAATTCCTGCAGAGATGAATTTTTTACAATTTTTCTCATCGCCAAATGCAATTTTCGTTTCCTGCGTTCAAGTTCTGAATGTTGCCATTTTGTTATCAGCTGTGATATATCAATTTTTTTAAAGGAATATCAAAAAATGGTTCATTTTGGATGTGCCTTGAAATTTTGAAACTAATTCCAGCAGAGATGATTTTTTTACAATTTTTCTTATCTCCGAATGCAATTTTCGTTTCCTGCGTTCAAGTTTTGAGTGTTGCCATTTTGTTTACAGCTGTGATATGTCATAGATATCTAGATATATCTAGAATAAGGCCTGTAAAATTTATTGAAATTCATTTTGGGGATTTCGAGAAAATTACGAAAATCTAGGCGAAAGTGCAATCTTGCAAAAAATCTATTTTTGATGGAAAATTCCGGATAAAATATTAACGACCCACTTTTGATTATTCTTTAGTTTTACAACTACATATACCTAGAATATGGCCTGTAAAATTTATTGAAATTCATTTTGGGGATTTCGAGAAAATTACGAAAATCTAGTCGAAAGTGCTATTTTTTCTATACCAATTTTTGATGGAAAATTACGGATAAAATATTAACGACCCACTTTTGACTTTTCTTTAGTTTTACAACTACATATTCCTAGAATATGCCCTGTAAAATTTATTAAAATTCATTTTGGGGGTTTCGAGAAAATTACGAAAATCTAGTCGAAAGTGCAATTTTGCAAAATACCAATTTTTGATGGAAAATTCCGGATAAAATATTAACGACCCACTTTTGATTTTTCTTTAGTTTTACAACTACATATACCTAGAATATGCCCTGTAAAATTTATTAAAATTCTTTTGGGGATTTCGAGAAAATTACGAAAATCTAGTCGAAAGTGCAATTTTGCAAAATACCAATTTTTGATGGAAAATTCCGGATAAAATATTAACGACCCACTTTTGACTATTCTTTAGTTTTACAACTACATATTCCTAGAATATGCCCTGTAAAATTTATTGAAATTCATTTTGGGGATTTCGAGAAAATTACGAAAATCTAGTCGAAAGTGCAATTTTGCAAAAAATCAATTTTTGTTGGAAAATTCCGGATAAAATATTAACGACCCACTTTTGACTTTTCTTTAGTTTTACAACTACATATTCCTAGAATATGCCCTGTAAAATTTGTTAAAATTCATTTTGGGGATTTCGAGAAAATTACGAAAATCTAGTCGAAAGTGCAATTTTGCAAAAAATCTATTTTTCATGGAAAATTCCGGATAAATTATTAATAACCCACTTTTGATTTTTCTTCAGTTTCACAACTACATATACCTAGAATATGCCCTGTAAAATTTATTAAACTTCATTTTGGTGATTTCGAGAAAATTACGAAAATCTAGTCGAAAGTGCAATTTTTGCAAAATACAAAATAAAATAAATAAATAATTTTTGATGAAAAATTCCGGATAAAATATTAACGACCCACTTTTGATTTTTCTTTAGTTTTAGAACTCCATATACCTAGAATATGCCCTGTAATATAATCGTTTTTTTTTATAATACATTATTCAAATTAGACATCCACAAACATCGATAAACCTCGCCGGGATTCGAACCCAGGACCATCCGCGTTGTAAATATTGAACTCTAGTTTTAATTAAAACCAAAACGCCAAAGAAAAATTCTACACAATCGCACAACATGATCTGTCACCGACACTTTTTGCCAAGTGACGAGACAAGATTAATTCACCAGTTTTTTTTGTCCATCCTTCTCTTCTATCCACTCGCATCCGACATTACAAAAAGTGTGACCTATGATGAATTTAATTCATCACAGCCTGCTCCGCGCTACAGTCCAACAGCAGTTTCAATTAGTGCCTATTAATTAAGCGGCGCCTAACAATGCCACGGCTATGCATGCAGATTCGCACTTAAAAAAATCCGACACAACTCCAATTGAAAAACAAAATTAAAATCAAGTCCCCGTCTGGCGCGTACACGGCCAGACGCGGGGAATCGATACAGCACGTATTTCGCGTTGGAGGAAAAATTGATAAAAAAAAAATTGATAGGGTGTTTTGTTTATTTATAATTTCCGCGGGAATGTTTGCTAGAAATTTTCAGGTGTACGTGTAAACTAGGATCCGTAATGTTGATTTTTCTCTCTGTATATTGTTGAAATCGACTCGTGTTTGATTAGTTTCTGCGTTAGAATTGATCATCGCGTATATTTTTCGAAATGCCTCAATGGGTTTTTATTTTTGGTTTGCAAATGATGATTTTAGGGCCTTGGGAATTAAATTTTTTATTTAACTCACCTGCACCCACGGCTCAGTCGGTTTTTTTTTTTGTTTTTTGGCATAGGTTTGACCATTCAGCTACTAACGAAGAGTCTGGTTTTTATTTTTGTTATTCCAATTATACCATCATCGGTCAGTTGATAGCCATTAGCTTCACGACCACTACCTCACCTGCACCCGCAATGGCTCGGTGGGTTTTTATTTTTGGCATGCAAATGATGATTTTAAGGGAGAAAGACCCATGATCTATAGCTCAGACAGAGATGTAGTTAACGCATTGTAAAATAGTTCATAATGAAATGCTGTATGTAATAAATGATTATCTTATTCAGCCAACTAGATCGACCTACTAACCTTCAGCTGGTCTGCGCCATCATCCACGAATATGAGACTAGGATTATGGTAGTCCATCCTGCTTTCCTTCTCTTTTGTTCCCAATAAACACCTCCCTTCACAATATAATTTAACGGGTGTGAAATAGATCCAGCAATAGATTTTAAAAATTCATATTTCGGAGAAAAGAAAAGCAATTCGAAAAAAAAGTGTACCAAACCATCAGGGAAGGTCTAACTTAATAACACAAAAATAATCAACCCTTAATTGTAACCCTTTATATTTTTCCACCCCTTTCAAAAAAGTTTTTTTTTTATAAGTTTGCAATCTGCCATAAATAAATAAAAATGCTTATTCTTATCACTAATACAAGTACTTTAATAATCAAGAGTAAAAAAAAAACGTTACGGGCACTCCTTCAACAAAAAAAAAATTCTCCGTAAGTCGCAGAAATCCACACCTCGCGATATAAATCTCGATTTTTCACAAAGTTTGCAATCAGCCAAAAATTAAATAAAAATTCTTATTCGTATCACTAATATAGGTACTTTCAAAATCAAAAATCAAAAAACCTTACGGGCACTCAGCGGCGGCTCGTTATGTAGAGCCAAGGAGCCACTATCTGTAGTTTCAAGCTCAGCAAGAATTTTTAATTCATTCTTTTGTGCCAGGAAGATCAATCGTTCTTTCTATCTTCAAAAAAGAGGGGGGAGGGGTATATTGTATATGTGGCTCTACCATCAATATGTTCTACGAGCCGCCACTGATGTTAGGTACGACCTTTGGCAATGCGATTATGATAAAATATTTCTAAAACATCTCCGTATGTACGAAAAAAATTCTAAAGTCCTGATATTGATAAGTGATTTTAAGTGACAGTCCGTTAAGATTTGTTTTGATTTTAAACGAAATTTCACCTTTTCCCAATATTTGTTACAAAAAAACTGATATTTTCGAGTTTTTAGTTGAATAATTCAAAATCAATCTGCAGAATGTTTTAATCTTCTGCAAAAATATTGAAGCCCTAATAACGATAAGTGATTTTAAGTGACAGAACATTGTGCTTTGCTACGAGTTTAACCGAAATTTCACTTTTCCTCAATATGTCCAACAAACAACTAATATTTTCAAGTTTTCAGTTGAATAACTCAAAACCCATCTGCAGAATGCTTCAATATTTTGTATAAATATTGAAGCCTTGATATTGATAAGTGATTTTGAGTGACAGTTTATTGTGATTTGCTTTGATTTTTAACAAAATTTCAATTTTTATTCAAGATTTATTACAAAAAATAACATTTTTTGGTTTCTAGTTAAAAAACTCAAATTCAATTTGCAGAATATTTTGATCTTCTATATAAATATTAAAGCCTTAATATTGATAAGTGATTTTGAGTAATAGTTTATTGTGATTTGCTTTGTTTTTAACCGAATTTTCATTTTTTCCCAATATTTGTTGACATTTTCGCGTTTTTAGTGTAATAACTCAATAGCCATCTTCAGAATGTTTTGATAATTTGCATAAATATTAAAGTTCTGATATTACTAGATAATGTTGAGTGACAGAGCGTCGTGATTTGTTTAGATTTTAGCGGAAATTTCACCTTTTCCCAATATTTGTTCCAAAAAAATAATATTTTCGAGTTTTTAGTTGAATAAGACAACAGCCATCTGCAGAATGTTTTGATATTTTGCTTGAATATTAAAGTCCTAATAATGATAAGATTTGAGTGATAGTCCGTTGCAGGCGCGCACCCAGGGGGTGGCTATCGGGCTTGAATTTCTGGGTGCGCCCTGCTCCGTTGTTTTTAACCGAAATTTCAACTTTTCCAAATATTTGATTAAAAAAATTGAGATTCTCGAGTTTTCAAAAACCATTTCCAGAATATATTGATTTTTTGCTTAAATATTAAAGTCCTGATAATTAATTAATTTGAAATGATAGTCCGTTGTGATTTACTTCGATTTTAGCCGAATTTCATGTAGTCTCGGTTTTTCTTTCTTCAAAAAAAGAAGGGTGTGGGGGTATATTGTATATGTGACTCTACCATCAATTAGTTCCACGAGCCGCCACTGCGGGCACTTCTTCAACCCAGAAAAAAATAATTTCTCCGAAAGTCGCAGAAATCCACATTTCGCGATATAAATCTCGATTTTTGGCAAAGTTTGCAATCAGCCATAACTAAAAAAAAAAACTTATTCTTATCACTAATAAAGGCACTTTTATAAACAAAAGTCAAAAAAACGTTACAGGCACTCCTTCAACCCAGAAAAAAATAATTTCTCCATAAGTCGCAGAAATCCACATTTCGCGATATTAATCTCCATTTTTGAAAAAGTTTGCAATCAGCCATAACTAAATAAAAATTCTTATTCTTATCACTAATAAAGGTACTTTCATAATCAAAAGTCAAAAAAACGTTATGGGCACTCCTTCAACTCAGAAACAAAAAGAGATTTTTTTTGTGTGAAGGAGTGCCCGTAAAGTTTTTTTGACTCTTGATTATTAAAGTACTTATATTAGTGATAAGAATAAGCATTTTTATTTATTTATGGCAAATTGCAAACCTAAAAAAATAACAAACAAAAACTTTTTTGAAAGGGGTGAAAACATATAAAGGGTTAAAGTTAAGGGTTAATTCTTTTTGTGTTATTAATTTAGACCTTCCCTAATGGTATGCTTAACTTTTTTTCGAATTGCTTTTCTCCGAGATATGAATTTTTAAAATCTATTGCTGGATCTATTGCTGGATCTACTGCTGGATCTATTGCTGGATCTACTGCTGGATCTACTTCACACCCGTTATAATTTATACAATCAGATTACAATATTTCATCCCTTATAAATTTTGCCGTGAAATTGAATTACTAAAACCATTATAATAATGACTAAAAATTATTATTAATTCACGCATGTACACGCCAGTAATTTTATAAACATATATCAACCTCGTAATACAGTTCATTAGAGCGCGTGTTTTTTTCGGGTTAATTATTTTCCGTTTCGGTTCGCACAAAATTTATTATTATGATGTTATGTGTGCGTGTGTGTATTTGCGTGGATATTCGAATTTGAGAATTTATTATTATCATGTCTATGTGTGCCGGTGGTTGGATTTTAAGCCCGTTAAATATTGAAATTGCGTTCGATTGATTGAAAAAGCGATGGACTGTGAGCTTCGTGATGCGTTTTGTTACTTTTGCAATTCGTATATATACAACATATAGTACAGTCGAAAAAGTATTTATCTTTTTTGTCGCTAGATGGCTTTACAATCACTATAATATATGAGCATTCAGATACAGTTGGTATTATAGACTCAAAATATAGGAACTATTTTATAACACTAAAATTAATGAAAGGAGAAATATTGGTGGCAAAAGAAATAATGGATAAATGAAGATAATACCTACAGGGACTGTTATGGGGTGAGAAATAAGAGGGAAATAGTGAGAAAAGAAATAATAAACATTGAGAAAATAATTGATTAAGAGGCAAAATAAAGGAAAAGCACCCCGGGATAGACAAAATAATAGGAGAGGTGATACAAAACATGGGGAGAAGAGAGAAGGAGCTGCTTTGCAAAATATTGAACCAATCATGGAAGGAAGAAGAAGTACTACAGAAATGGCAAAAGTCTGCACAGTACTAATATAATGAAGGACAGGACAAGAAATTATGGAGGAATTAACTTATTGAATACAGTCATGGAAATTTACGAGCAGGTACTAGACAGAGAAAAACAAGCAGAGACTGGAAATGGTATGGAAGAATCAACAAGTGACCGTTGCAGCCTGGGGTTCTTCTCTATTTAAAATTAAATGACACAAAATAAATTTTTGAAAAAAGGAACTAGGTTTTGTTGGTCAAATGATGGTAGATTATTTAGTGGGTGAGCTAGATATCATTCTCCAACTAATGAAACACACCTACAAATATTACCAAATTAAAAACTTTGTATTTTCTATTTTAATGGATTTCAAAATTTTCAGTTCCTTTGATGATTTTGGATTTTTGGGCCTGTAAACATTGATTTCATCTCCTGTAAGTTTTAATATGAAAGGTGGAAACGCCAAAGTGGCGGAATCTATTGCCCGAATGTTGTACTAAACCCAATCTGAGTGGCATAACAACCGACAGATACACAATATTATAAATAAACAAAAGGCCGTGTGTGTTCGATTCCCATCCTGGGTGGAAGATTTTTCGGAGTTTTCGTTTGGGTCTCTGGTTGTTGTATATGTCTTGTATTATTCAATTGTGCATTTATACCCTGTCAAAAATGAATAAACAATAATTAATGTTTTACAATTAAATTTTAATTTTAATGCAGGGGAATAAAAATCATTCAAAGCATACAAAGGAAGTGAATAAAATAGCGTTTTATTATTAATAATATATTATAGGAGTATCAGTTTTAATTCTCGTGTCAAACAATAGGAATATAATAAAAAATAGCCAATCGGCCCGAATCGATTTCACCTCGTAAATCCCAATCAATGGGATTAATCGCTAATTAATTCATCCGGGTTATGATTGTTTAATTATCATATTCCCGCCGATGATTAAATTATAACGGAAGTTGATTGCGAAAAGCGTGCCAATCTTAACCGTTTTTACGACTTAACATTTTGGTTTCGGCGTCCGCCTGGAGGTGACTCGTGCCCCTTCTTCTCTCGCTCATAATTTAATAAGAAAATTAACTTTTCATGTGCAACTAATGACTGGAGGATTCTAATTAAAATCCGGGACGTTTCGTGTAATTAAATTGTGTTATGGAAACGGCGCGCAAATATTTTATCGGGTTTGTTTGATTAACAAAGCC
This sequence comes from Ocypus olens, assembly GCA_910593695.2. Classification (NCBI taxonomy): domain Eukaryota; kingdom Metazoa; phylum Arthropoda; class Insecta; order Coleoptera; family Staphylinidae; genus Ocypus; species Ocypus olens. The sequence goes on from OU343048.1 coordinate 62,499,665, forward strand.
AACCAACTACACTAGTTTTCTTTTAATCATTAACAATATTTCTATCGCACATTTTTTTGTAGATAATAACCCAACCCTAAACTACTAAGTACTATTTAATGAGAATGATCAATGGTCGAAACTAGTCAGAGCGAAAAATTATAAAAATAGTTTTAATCAACTAAAAAAAAAAAACAAAAATAAACCTTTGCAGAAAAATTAAATTTAATCGTTTTTCGACATTTCCAGTCGATGTGAGAACGATCCACGTAAAAAGAAATTTTGCTTGTCTCGGTTCCTGTGGGTCTCACAAATTATTTTCATAACCAAATAGTGTCCAGAATGGTCTCCTGGACATGAAAAAAATAGAAATAAGGTTCTGAAGCAAAATTAAATTTAATCGTTTTTCGGCATTTCCTGACGATTTGAGCTCTATCCACGAAAAAAGTAATTTTGCGTTCTCACAAAAAAATTTATTGGACAAATAGTGTTTCGGATCGAAAAACTTAATTGGGATCTTTGATACGGATTAAATCGACGACTGATATGCCGTCGTCAGATTTTTAATTTAAAAAAAAAATCGCAAAATTCTTCGAAAAATTCCCGGAAAACAATCGAAAATCGACCGTAGATCGTAAACGGTACGCCTCACGAAAAATATGGACCCAACCTTTTCGACGCAAAATGAAATTCCAAATGGCATGCCATTTAAATTTTTCAGGTGGGATTAAAAATGGCCGCTGTAGAATTTTTTTATTGAAATCGAGGGTGGTTTTCTTTGAATAACTCTTCAATGGTTGGAGATATCAAAAAGGGGTAAGAAAAATAAAATACAGAGGGGCTCTCGTTCTATAAAACTCTATAAAAACTAAAGTCACAACTGTAAAGGGGGCGCGGCCCCGCTCGCCGAAGCACAAAAAAGCGACCTCCGCAGAGAAAGGGTTGCGGCTCGCGAACGGAGAGGAGCACCGAACCCTGCCTAAGTGGCCGTTGTGCCCCCATGCATTGTGATTTTTTTTAGCCTTATCCAAAAGTTCCAACTCGAAAACCCAAAAATCCTTAGCATTTGGCGCAAACCTCTGCATCGCGAAAAATCGATTTTCAAAAAATCACCCTGTAGTAATGGGGTAAGTTGAAAAATTGCAAATTTCACGGGCCCCTAGAGGACAATTTCGGCTTTCAGGAAAAAACTAAAAATTGGAAAAAAAATTTTTTGAGGGGCAACTTTTTTTTTAAAGGGGTGGTCGGAGGAGGTTGAAATTAATGGTAGGTATCTAGAATTATTTGTGATTTTTCATGAAAATTTCAAATCGCTATCTATAAGGATTCTCTAGAAGGTGTACTTCAATGGTTACGAAATTTATTAAAAAAGTTGATTTTTTCGATTTTTCCATTTTCGAGTTTTCTTTTCTGACGCGTCACGGGCTTCAAATTGACATTTGTTCTTGCGAAAGTACATTTTCTGATGCGTCTTGAGGGGACCTTTCCAGTGATGTAGACACCCGGAATCGAACCAGTGTTTTTTCAGGAAATTATTTCAAAACCAATTTTTGAGAAAAAGTAAGTGGGTGGTTTTTCAGGTTTTCGTTAAAAATTTTAAATCGACAATTTTAATTGAATTCGACTAATTCGAGGAGCACAGATTTGAAAACCGCTTTCAATTTGGAGTTTTCGTTTAGCCGCTACGGCCATTCAAAGTTTGAAAAATCTATTTTTTTTTAAATTTTCCAACATGTTCATGGTGACCCGCTAATTTTTTTACTATTCAAGATAGCTAAAAATTTTTGACTCCAATGAATTTCTCTCGTTCTGATGAAAAAAAAATTAATCATTCTATTAAATGTTTACCATTATTATTTTTATAATTGTTGGTGGATAACTTTACTCATTTAAGGAAATTAGTGCAAAGTTTTTGACAGTAGATGTCGCGTTAATGGTGTTTCTATCCCAAAGGTTACTCGGTTGGTTTATAAATCGCAAGCGAAATTCAACACGGGTTAAGGGTACCGTTTACTTTGTTAGATTCAAAAAAATATTTTTTTTTATTTTGCATTTTTTTGAAGCTGTAGCTGTATAGAATATTGTGTCCAAACGGCAAGTTGATATTTCAAATGGAAATGCTTATAAACGGCACGTACAAAGCAGCACCGCCTGGCGGGGATTTTCAAACGCGTTTTTCTCAGAACAGTGTTTTTTAAATTGGTGGAAGCGACTGCGCCAGACGGATGCAGCATTCGATCTGAAATTCTTTCCAAATACTCTAAGGACATACCCTCAAGGTTATGTAGTATGAATTTTGAAAAAAAATTATTGATTTTATATTGCAAAAACGAGTCGCAAAAAAACGTCAAATAATGAACTTTTTTTCAAACAAGCGACATTTTGTTGTTTTTCCGAATTTTAAAATTCAGCGCTACATAACACTGGCAAATGTTATAAGCTTTAACATGTTATGTCGTTTTTTGATTTCACACTATTTTTTCGGACCAAGGAACTTCCACCAGTGTGACATCCCAACTTCGACGATGTGACAACATAATTAATTTTTATATAAAACTATCAAAAAAATCACAATTTGTACTTAAAGGCTTATTAAATTTCTAGGGAAAATATTCAAGTTAAAAACTTGATTAGTCGTCTCAAAAAAAAAAACCGAAAATCAAAAAAAAAATACCGAAAATCACCTTTTTCAGACCTGCAAAGTAGGCTGTACCCTTAAGTGAGAAATTAATTATTCAAACTGTTCAATGTTTAACATTATTATTGGTATAATTAACTATAGTTGTTGGCGGATAACTTTAATCATTTAGAAGAATTAATGTAAAGTCTTGCACAGCAGATGTCGCCTTAATGGTGTTTCTATCTCAATTCGGTTTATAAATCGCTTTCCGTACTGTTTTTATGAGTCCAACGTAGGTCGAAACCGGTCCGCAGCTGCCGTTGAGTGTGCAATAACAATTAATGTTTAAACAATGATATTTTATCTTTTTATAAATACACTTACTCTAGTGATTCAGAATCTTACGACGAAAAGTATTTATAGCAGAAATTTTCTTGAGCGCAATAAATGTCCGGGGATGATTTATTGCCCTCTTTTATAGCGTAATACACTTCCTTTTTATTATACCTATCGTCATACGGTTTATAAAATCCAAACTATTCTAAAACCCGTTTTATTTGCAACTCTCAATTTTTCTTCATCGATTTCACTAGGGAAAGATTTCGTGATCGATAACTAATTAATGTCAGAGACGTTTACTTCATATTGTACGTAAAGTTCGTTGAAAACAAAACAAATATATTTCAAACTGGAGAGAATGGGCAAAAAAGTACAATTATCTATTTTTTTTTTCTTGGATAACTTTTTCACTTATTACTTGGTGAAACATTTTGAAAATAATAAAAGATAAATCAAAAATTAACACTTGGTTTGTTTAACAAATTCGTTGCTTATTTGCGAAACTAGTCGAGTAAATAAACAACGAATTTATGAAACAAACCAAGTGTTAATTTTTTATTTATCTTTTGTTACACTTATCTATGTAATTCGTTTCAGTTAAATAATTAATAATTAGGTTCTTTGACGTGTCTAAAATGTAATTACAAACAGTGTAATCATTCAATGACAATAAGTACTTATTGTTATACAAAAACACTTCGAAAAGGAAGACTCGCTCAGGATTTGAAACTCTTTCAGTAAAGCGAATATCACTTTTATTTTTCCAAACTAATTATTTTTACCACAGCTCCTTCAGTTTTAATATAACGCCTTTTCCATTTTCCACTTTAATATTGTACTCTTAAAGACTTTCTTATATTAACACCCTATATTATGGGAATATTACAATTTTTAAATATAAGTCGCAAGATCAAAGATCGACCCACCCGAATTCATAAACTTTGACGTGCGAAAGAGCATTAACAACACCCTTGTCAATATTCATATATTTATAGACCATTAAATATTTCGATTCCTCCAAAAAAAAAAAAAATGAAATAAGGGGATGAACAGCCGGCGGCGTCAGTCGCACCGTACGCACGTCGAAAAATAACTAACGTGTCAAAAGGAATAATACAAGAAACACGAGGATATAAAGAAAACGGAAAAGGAAGTTAAATCAGTCGGTTACAATAATATTTAACCATCTAGACAAAAATAGTTTATCACATTGAACCAATTTCTATTTCTAGGATTATGTATTAAAACTTGTTTTTTTGACTAACATTCATCCGGGATCAGTTCCAATGCGGGATAATATTTTTCATGATCAAAATCAATTTATTAGTTTTTGATTAATTAAAATTAGGGTCAGGGGCCGCGGTGGCCTAGTGAGTAGAGCTCCTGCTCACGGGCCTCGTGGTCGCGGGTTCGAATCCCATCGAAGGGTATATTTACTTTCTTTGAGCTGCGTCTAAACAATCAAACCATCTAGGGCCAGATTTATTTGAAACAACTGCGGTGTCTGGCCGCACTGTGTACTGTGATTCAGTATGTGCCGCATCAAAGAACATTCAACTGTCAATGTCTTTCTTTTCAAGAGATAACAGGGAAGTAGCACTTGAAGTTGAAAGAATAAAGCACGCAATCCTTTTATCTCTCCAAGAACGTAAAGGTGTGAAAAAATTGCGGTTGAAAACCAATGAGTAAAAGGACTTTTATCCGACAACTATACCAATTAATTAGGTGTAGATTATGCTAATATACTTAAAAGTGATTAGTTAGTATTTAATCAGTGAAATAAAAATCGCACTCTATTGATGAGCCCAACTACCTTTAATGAGGATACGGGTGTGAAGTTAGCAATAGATTTTAAAATAAGTTAATATTAAAAATTATTCATGTGCTTATATTTGTAGAAATTTTCCATTTGTTGCGACTCTGCGCGAATTCGTGGCGCGAGGGAGGAAATTAATTATTTTCATAATGTTCGGGGGGCGGTGATCCGAATTTTATTTTTTTATAAGTTAGCATAGTTAATGTGCAAACTATTCATGTGCTTATATTTTTTATCGCGACATGCGAACTTATAGAAATTTTCCATTTGTTGGAATTCCGCGCGAATTCGTGGCGCGAGGGAGCAAATTAAGTATTTTCATAATGTTCGGGGGGTGGTGATCCGAATTTTATTTTTTTATAAGTTAGCATGGTTAATGTGCAAACTATTCATGTGCTTATATTTTTTATAGCGACATGCGAACTTATAGAAATTTTCCATTTGTTGCGACTCTGCGCGAATTCGTGGCGCGAGGGAGGAAATTAATTATTTTTATAATGTTCAGGGGGCGGTGATCCAAATTTTATTTTTTTATAAGTTAGCATGGTTAATGTGCAAACTATTCATGTGCTTATATTTTTTTATAGCGACATGCGAACTTATTGAAATTTTCCATTTGTTGTGACTCTGCGCGAATTCGTGGCGCGAGGGAGGAAATTAATTATTTTCATAATGTTCGGGGGGCGGTGATCCGAATTTTATTTTTTTATAAGTTAGCATGGTTAATGTGCAAACTATTCATGTGCTTATATTTTTTATAGCGACATGCGAACTTATAGAAATTTTCCATTTTTTGTGACTCTGCGCGAATTCGTGGCGCGAGGGAGGAAATTAATTATTTTCATAATGTTCGGGGGGCGGTGATCAGAATTTTATTTTCTTATAAGTTAGCATGGTTAATGTGCAAACTATTCATGTGCTTATATTTTTTATAGCGACATGCGAACTTATAGAAATTTTCCATTTTTTGTGACTCTGCGCGAATTCGTGGCGCGAGGGAGGAAATTAATTATTTTCATAATGTTCGGGGGGCGGTGATCCGAATTTTATTTTTTTATAAGTTAGTAAGGTTAATGTGGAAACTAACTATGTTAAGTAGATTTAGAGGAAATAAGTTATTTTAAAATCTATTGCTAACTTCACACCCGTGATGAGGATTATTAGCTGATCGATGACGAACTTTAAAAAGTTCATATTATCTAAAAATCATCCGAAATCAGATAAAATGCATTTCCTAATAATCGATGAGATTAAAAAATTCCTGCCAGATAATTGAGATCACCTTGAAAATACTAATTATTTTCTATTTATATTTTACTACACGTGACGTTTAGATAAGTAAGTATTGTTAAGGGATAGTAAGTATTTATGCGATATATCCCCATTTCTTAGAAATCCTCATTTTTCAACGATTTTTGCCAATTTTGAATTTTGTCGATTATAGCGTTGTCTGTCACGAATACAAAAAACAAATTTCAGATAAAACTTTCTTTTTTTTCCGGAGTATTTAAATCCGTACAAAAAAATGGGGGTTCCTATTTCTCACCCCCTACCCCCTAGGGGTTTGAGGGTAGTGGGTCGAGTTTCGTATCATTAGATGTCCCCCTCCAAAGCGAACAAATTTTAATTATATTTTTTTTTATTCGATGTGTAGTTTTCGAGGTATTTCAATGAACACCCTGTATATGAGGCTATGGGAGCAAAGGTGGCATAACCCACCAGTATATTTATTGGAGATAAATAGAATTTTGTTTGTCGTAATATTTTATACACATGTTTCTCAGTAATAAGACTTGATAGTCAAAAAGTTTATTATAATTAATCTAATGGCAACAGAATGCGCTACAACAATTAGAAATATCATTTTTCAATTTTCATAGGTTTGTGAGTTAGGCCACTTTTGGGCTCATAGCCTAATATTACATGGTTTGTAACTTGCAAGTTCTTCAAAATGTAGTTTTCCGAAAGAGAAACGTTTAGAAATGTACATTTTTCAAACCCTATTTCTTATAATAGATAAATAAATTCTGTAAATGGTCAATTTTTTTTATTGTGGAAATAATAATAAAAATAACTTTATCACCCGACGAATGATCCAATACAGGGAAACAAATAAACTTCAGAATTCATGGGTATACAAATTGTAAATTACATATCTAAAATAATTTAAGGTAATTTTATTTGTTTATTACATTAACGTAATACATACAACAAATATATGTAATGCATACACGTAATTATTACTGAAGAAGAAATCATTACTTAAAATTATGTCCTCTAAAAACGCATTATGTTTTAATGGCGATCTTGATTTAGCGTCTCTATAACAAACAACCTCACATACATGATAATTTTTTTGAAGTGTTTTACATGTTGCTTTCCAGAAATCTCGAAATTAAATAAAATAACATTGCTTAAATTTCAAATTTGCCGCATTTAATTCCAGCCACTGAGCAACAGACATGTAATTCATCTATAATGGAACCGTTAGTATGTGCTGACCTAATTTTCTGCCTAGATGCTAAAATCCGATTTTATTACTTCATTTCGTCGACAATTCCTTGTATACAAATACTGAAATAAAAAATGCCATTAACATAATAGTCGCCAACAACAGGACAAAATGCGAACTGTTCCAGTTTGCTTTGATCGTGCCAAATCTTTAGTTAATGAAGATTTATCTTGAACATGCGGTTCAATTGTGAAATTGAACAATTAGCATTTATAAGATATAATCCCAGCAACTAGCTATCGACCCCAGAGGCACTTCCGCCGTGCCTTTGATCACCATTCGATGCAATTTCGACAAATCAAGACAATCGAATCGTTCCTCTTTGTGCAATTAATCGCGACAAAATAACTTAATTTCAACTAAAAATAAAGTCCTTCCCGTTAAAAGATAAAAATTCCTCCCACTTAAATCTGATCTCGTTTAATAATCAACCAATTTCATCAATTAATATTAATCATCCGACGATCGGATTTGGTGCAATTAGCGAGAAGCTTTAAGAATTCTCCAAGTTCCTGCCCGTATCGATTTACTGCCCTGCGAAGGGAAAAATTCCGGTGGAGCAATTAAGGACGAGGAAAATTCAATTAGGTTCCTCCTCCCGACACTATAATATGAGGTTTCTTTTAGTTAATTATCTTTAATTTGGTGGGTGGGGAGAGGGTGTAATTGGTCTAAGTAAACGTTCGGATGCTTCTTGTTCTTGTTAACGTCCCGGGGAAAAACGATGGCATTGTTGCGGAATTTGCTTTTAATTTATCGTGATCGTTTGCTATTACAGGCGTTTAGTTTCGTTCTCGAATTGTATTGGATTCTTTGACCGGAATTTAGATTATTTCCACTATCTCACAGATTTAACTACTGGTGTGAACAATTTTATGTTTCACACTAAACATTCTGAATGTTGGTTGCTAGAATCATACTTAGGGAATGAAATATTTCGAGCCCCTATCTAAAATTACATTAATTATCATCAAAGGTTGTTTATAATATTATATTTGGTGCCTTACTCAATAGTTTTTGCAAAGTATTTACCGAGATATTTGCATTAAACAACTATTTTGAATTAAAAACAAAGGTTTGCCATGAAATCATAATGGCGGATATTTCATGTTTCTGTAAAAAGTGACAGTCGCTGTCACATTACGGTTTACAACCGGCCGTATATTACACACAAGAAAAAGTATTTATAAGTAAATGGTTTTACTCGGGTGTGTACGTGATTTGTTCAGTGTTGAAATTACGGAGAAAGCAATACCCAGAAAAAGTACTATTCAATTAGTATAAACATAATGTAAGTAGATCGATATTATAAAATAATTAAGGGAGCCAATTGTAACACATTTCAAATTTAGAGAGTAAAGTAGTTATTATTCATTGAATAGTACTTTTGATGGTTATTACCTTCTCCGGAAATTCTCGTACAGTTGTTAAATAGTATCCAAATAAAACCATTTAATTATAAATACTGCTTTCTTCTGTAGAAAGTGTAAATCGTAATGCGAGAGTAAACGTCACTTTTCAGAACAAAATGAATTATCCGCCATTATGATTTCATGGCAAACCTTTGTTTTTAATTCAAAATAGTTGTAAAGTTTTTTGCAAATATCTCGGTTAATACTCTGTATAAATTATTGTGTAGGGTACCAAATCATTCAGCTTAAAAAGTTTTAAAAACCGATGCTGTCAAATAATTAGGGTAGCCAATATTAACACATTTCAAATGTAACATGTAAATCCCTATGGCCCACTGTATAATAGGCCTGTGAAAGGTTAATAATTTTCCAATTTTATCAAAATCATCTACCCAGTTAGACAAAGCTTAGTGAACTGAATCCTCAAGATTTATCTCTCTTCGCCAAACAGCTGTTACATAAACATCCAGTGCGTGTTCATGTTTTCAGCCATTAATATAACTCTCTCACTCGCGTAATTAAATATCTACCATTCAATTAATCTGTTACCCCTTTCGGCTATTAATGATATTATCGAGAAATTTAGATGGGCATAAAACGTTAAGATAGGGATGAAAATCGGGTGCGAATGGATGGGACGCACCCAAATTGGGGATTAAAATTGTGCGGCGGGTAAAACTTTACGACATCGTTCCTAAATTTAAAACAATTATTACCCGGGCGCATCATCCCCAAAACATAGGGTTATTAAATTTTATGCGCCCACCGCATAGACCACGCACTAAAAAGGCCCGATTATTTAAGCGCGCGGCCCCCTTCTCATAATTAACTAATTCAAATTTAACTGGGCGAGAATTTTACTTCCGGCCGTAAATTTCCCCAAAGGGAAAAGAATAAACAATTTTGAGAAAATATACGTTTTCTCGGCTCTCCCTCGGGATGATTGTTGGGGGGGCGCTGGTTTATGATTATTGGTTTTCACGTGGGAGGCCCGTAAATTATCCATCAAAAACTTGGCCTAAAGCCTTGTGTTATTTTTACTTTCTCCGTTACGTACAGGAAAGTATTGTGGCTCGTGCAAATATTAAAAAAAAAATTACGGTTTTGAGGTCCTCAAGGGCAGGGTATGATAGTGATGATTTAAAAAAATTTAACCAAAATCGACAAAAACGCCATTTTGAAACTATTTTTTTATGGCATAGGAAACTAGTCCATTCCGCCAGAGTTTCAATTAAGTGAATACATTGATTTCTAGATTTTTATTATTACATATACCGGATGAACCAGGGATCTGTAAAAGCCCCATAACTTATTTGCTATTTGAGATATCGACTTCTAGTTTTCCTGAACTGGTACCCACACTTATTCTACATATTTTAAAAATGTATGTTTTTGTACAGGGTATCCCAATATACATAACAGAACAAAGTTAGGTTTTTTGTTAAATGGAACACCCTATATTTTATACTTTATTTACAACCCTCTTGAGAAGCCGATTATTATTATTATTGGTTTCAATTAAAATTGATGATTTTTAATTTTTGATGAAAACTTGAAAATGTACCCTTGGAACTTTTCTCAAAAAATGCAACTTTTTAAATAATTATCCTAGATCATTGAAGTATACCTTCTTTTTCATCAGAAGAACGAGAGAAATTTCAACTATCTTCAATAGCAAAAAAAATAGTCAGTCACCATGAACATGAAATTTAAAAAAAAAAACGATTTTTCAGACTTTGAACGGTCGTAGCGGCTAAACGAAAACTCCAAATTGAACGCGGTTTTCAAATCCGTGCTCGTCGTGTGCAAATTTCCCCCTTCTTACTTTTTCTCAACAATTGGCTTTGGAATAATTTCCTGAAGAAACCACTGGTTTGATTGCGGGTTTCTACACATCACTGGAAAGATCCCTTCAAGACGCCTCGGAAAATGTACTTTCGCAAGAACAAATGTCAATTTGAAGCCCGTGACGCGTCAGCAAAGAAAACTCGAAAATGGAAACAATCGAAAAAATCAACTTTTTTAATAATCATCGTAGATCATTGAAGTACACTCTTTTTCATCAGAAGGAGAGAAATTGATTGGCGTTAAAACATTTCAGCTATCTTCAATTGTAAAAAAAAGCGTGTCACCATGAACATGTTAGAAAATTTTCAAAAGAAATCGATTTTTCATACTTGGAACGGCCATAGCGGCTAAACGAAAACTCCAAATTAAAAATAATAATTTTAAGCTCGGCAAGGATTTTTAAATTATTCCAAATCCAAAGACTTTCCTTCGCCGAATTTCAAAATAATTGTACAAGAACACAAATTGTTCGCATTATGAAGTTGTTCAATTGCCCAGAGCTTAAAAAATTATAATAAAATTTGCAACAAACGTGAAATTTTCCAGATATACTCAAATTTAATTCTACTGTAAGATTTCTCAAAAATCCGAAGACTTCCCTTCCCCGATTGTCAAAATAATTGCATGAGAAAACAAATTGTTAAAATTCTGAAATTGTTCAATTGCCTAGAGCTCAAAAAATATAAAAACAATTGCTACAAACGTAAAAATTTCCAAATTTACTCAAAATTAATTCTACTACAATATTCCTCAAAATTCTTTGGCTGAATTTCAAAATAATTGCACTAGAACACAAATTGTTTACATTTCGAAATATGTAGTTCAATTGCCTAGAGCCAAAAAATATAAAAACAATTGCTACAAACGTGAAAATTTCCAAATTTACTCAAAATTATTTCGACTACAATATTCCTCAAAATTCTTTGGCTGAATTTCAAAATAATTGCACTAGAACACAAATTGTTTAAATTACGAAATATGTAATTCAATTGCCCAGAGCTCAAAAAATATAAAAACAATTGCCACAAACTTGAAATTTTCCAGATTTGGCTAAGATTAATTCTGCTTTAAGATTCTATGAAAATCCAAACACTTTCCTTCACGAGATTTCGATTTATTTTCGCGACAACACAACTGGCTGAAATTCTGAAGTTGTGCGTTTTATCAGAACTCAAAAATATATTAAAAAAATTGCAATAAACTTGAAATTGTCTAGATTTGCTTAAGATCAATTTCTACTTCAAGATTCTATGAAAATGAAAATTCTATGAAAACTGTCCTTCGTGAGATTTGAAAATATTCAAAAATTTTGAAAATGTTTAATTGTCTAGAGCCTAAAAAAATATAAAAACAATAGCCACAAACCTGAAACTTTCCAGATTTGCTTAAGATCAATTCTGCTTTAAGAATCCATAAAAAAAAACAAAGACTTTCTTTTACGAGCTTTCGATTTATTTCCGTAAGAAAACAAGCGGCTGAAATTCTGAAGTTAAAAAAAATATATAAAAAAAAAAATTGCAACACACTTGAAATTTTTTGGATTTGCTTAAGATCAATTCTACTTTAAAATTCCATAAAAATAAAAGGACTATCCTTCAGGAGATTTTAAAATATTTGCGCGAGAACACAAATTGTTGAAATTTTGAAGTTGTTTAATTGTTTGGAGCATAAAAAACTATAAAAACAATTGCCACAAACGTAAAGTTTTCCAGATTTACTTGACAACAATTCTACTATAAGATTCCTCAAAAATCCGAAACTTTCCTTCATAGGATTTGAAAATAATTGCACGAGAACACAAATTGTCAAAATTCTGAAATTTTTCGACTGTCTTAGTGCTTAAAAAAATATATAAGAACGATTGCCACAAACGTGAAAATTTCCAAATTTACTCAAAATCAATTCTACTACAAGATTCCTTAAAAATCTGGAAACTTTCCTGAACTGGATTTCAGAATAATTGCACTAGATCACAAATTGTTGGCATTCTGAAGTTGTTCAATAGCCCAGAGCTCAAAAAAATATGAAAGCATTTGCCACAAACGTGAAAATTTCCTGATTTATTTAAAAAGTTTTTTAAATTTTAAATTGTAATTTTAATTTTTGTATTTTCATATTTTATATTTATATTTTATTTTATATTTTATTTTATATTTTGTTTTATATTCTAATTAATACTTTAATGTACAGGGTGAATCCCGTAAATATATTATTATTATTATTATTAAAATCCATTCTTCTATAAGATTTTTTCCTCAAAAATCCTTGCCTTCACCGGATTGCACGAGAACACAAATTGTTGAAATTCTGAAGTTGTTCATTTGCCTAGAGCTCAAAAAAATATAAAAACAATTGCCACAAACGTGAAACTTTCCAGATTTGCTTAAGATCAAGATTCCATAAAGATCCAAAAGACCTTCCTTCGCGAGATTTCGATTTATATCCGCGAGAACACAACTGGGAAATTCTGAAGTTTTGCATTTTATTAGAGCATACAAAAATATTTAAAAAAATTGCAACAAATTTGAAATTTTCTGGATTTGCTTAATATCAATTCTACTTGAAGATTCCATAAAAATCGAAAGACTTTCCTTCACGAGATTTCGATTTATATCCGCGAGAACACAACTGGGAAATTCTGAAGTTTTGCATTTTATTAGAGCATAAAAAAATATTTAAAAAAATTGCAACAAATTTGAAATTTTCTGGATTTGCTTAATATCAATTCTACTTGAAGATTCCATAAAAATCGAAAGACTTTCCTTCACGAGATTTCGATTTATATCCGCGAGAACGCAACTGGGAAATTCTGAAGTTTGGCATTTTATCAGAGCATAAAAAAATATTTAAAAAAATTGCAACAAATTCGAAATTTTCTGGATTTGCTTAATATCAATTCTACTTGAAGATTCCATAAAAATCGAAAGACTTTCCTTCACGAGATTTCGATTTATATCCGCGAGAACACAACTGGGAAATTCTGAAGTTTTGCATTTTATCAGAGCAATAAAAAAATATTTAAAAAAATTGCAACAAATTCGAAATTTTCTGGATTTGCTTAATATCAATTCTACTTGAAGATTCCATAAAAATCGAAAGACTTTCCTTCGTGAGATTTCGATTTATATCCGCGAGAACACAACTGGGAAATTCTGAAGTTTTGCATTTTATCAGAGCAATAAAAAAATATTAAAAAAAATTGCAACAAATTTGAAATTTTCTGGATTTGCTTAATATCAATTCTACTTGAAGATTCCATAAAAATCGAAAGACTTTCCTTCGCGAGATTTCGATTTATATCCGCGAGAACACAACTGGGAAATTCTGAAGTTTTGCATTTTATTAGAGCATAAAAAAAATATTTAAAAAAATTGCAACAAATTTGAAATTTTCTGGATTTGCTTAATATCAATTCTACTTGAAGATTCCATAAAAATCGAAAGACTTTCCTTCGCGAGATTTCGATTTATATCCGCGAGAACACAACTGGGAAATTCTGAAGTTTTGCATTTTATCAGAGCAATAAAAAAATATTTAAAAAAATTGCAACAAATTCGAAATTTTCTGGATTTGCTTAATATCAATTCTACTTGAAGATTCCATAAAAATCGAAAGACTTTCCTTCACGAGATTTCGATTTATATCCGCGAGAACACAACTGGGAAATTCTGAAGTTTTGCATTTTATTAGAGCATAAAAAAAATATTTAAAAAAATTGCAACAAATTTGAAATTTTCTGGATTTGCTTAATATCAATTCTACTTGAAGATTCCATAAAAATCGAAAGACTTTCCTTCGCGAGATTTCGATTTATATCCGCGAGAACACAACTGGGAAATTCTGAAGTTTTGCATTTTATCAGAGCATAAAAAAATATTTAAAAAAATTGCAACAAATTCGAAATTTTCTGGATTTGCTTAATATCAATTCTACTTGAAGATTCCATAAAAATCGAAAGACTTTCCTTCGCGAGATTTCGATTTATATCCGCGAGAACACAACTGGGAAATTCTGAAGTTTTGCATTTTATCAGAGCATAAAAAAATATTTAAAAAAATTGCAACAAATTCGAAATTTTCAGGATTTGCTTAATATCAATTCTACTTGAAGATTCCATAAAAATCGAAAGACTTTCCTTCACGAGATTTCGATTTATATCCGCGAGAACACAACTGGGAAATTCTGAAGTTTAGCATTTTATCAGAGCATAAAAAAATATTTAAAAAAATTGCAACAAATTTGAAATTTTCTGGATTTGCTTAATATCAATTCTACTTGAAGATTCCATTTTGTGTGAACATTTTGCAGTATATTCTTTCAAATTTATTTTTCTAAATCAAACTTCGTTGTAATTATCATCTTAACATGTTTTTATTGGGCGATTTACTGATGTTTATTGAGTAATTCCAGAAGACGATCCGTCTTAATTAGGAATTAGCCACTTGTACATCCGAAATAAATGTGAAATGGGGCCTACCCACATCTTGTACAATTGTTGCCGCCCGATTGTACGACGACGACACGACGTTTACGGCCTTTAAGGCACATGAGTGATTTGCTAACAAAAATTACCCATTCCGAAAGCCTAAACCTCGACTTACAACATCGATTCCGTCGTATATATTCCCATAGGTAAGCTCAGTTAGAAAAGTAGTCCCACTTGAACAATTGACATTGGTACAAAAAATCTTGTTTATGATTTAAAAAACCGATTGACGATTTGAATAATAAATAAATTTGAGACAACCTCATTTGTTGTCATGCATAACAATTTTTTACACACTAATCACGTACCCCTCAGACAAGGGCGTCCACGAGGGGGGGGGGGGCGTTAAACAGTGCCATTTTGGCGTTGGAAAGTTTGCCATATTATATATGCCCAAAAAAAAATTCATAAAAAGTTATAAACAATTTTACCAAAAATTTCATCGTTTAAATCGTTTGAGTAGACTCTTATCTGCTAAAAAATTGAATTTGAAACGCGTCAAACAGTGCCATATTGGTTTTGTCAGGTTTGGTTGAATTCTTGTTGAATTTTTTCACACAAAATTGAGCTAATTCGCTCGTATTAAAGAATTTCAATAAAGACGAAAAGTTGCCTGAATAAATGAATGTTCAATCTACTCGCAACTGTGCAAAAATTAAAGGGCTGTTCCAGTAATAAGGGAATGATAGAAACATGAACGTTATCCAGATTGAGTTTGTTTTGAATTAGAAGTGGCCGAAGTATCATTGTTTATTCATCAAGATGGCTGCTACCGTTACTAAGTGGTAATCTATAATTCATTCTTACAATTTGCACAGACGAGAGAGAGTTATTGGGGATGCTAAGTAACAAAAAGTTAAGAAATGTTGTAACGTAACAGCCACAGAGTTTGTGATGGAAGTGTATTTATTTAATATTATTAAAGAAGTTGTATTAAAACTATATATTACATTTTAATCTGTAAAATGAAATAAACAAGGGCAGAAAGACTAACCAACTAAATTATTGTACACTTCAAACAAATTTGTGTTAAAAATTGGTCTACAGAAAATATTAAGACAACACGACATGGTTTATATTTTTCTGCGCAGATTACATTTAGAATCTCGTGTTGCTGCTTTATAGCGCACATCCGCCAACACTCTTCGAACAAAAGCAATCTTCTAAGGTGCGAGTTTATATATAAAATTAATGAACAATTCGTCGAGTTTACAAGGTGCGATTGCCTGCACGATTAAGGAAATTAGACTACAAGTCAAGATAACGAAAAGGAAATAACTTACATTAGCCGACTGGCGCTTAATTTTATTCTAAATTACATGTGTGCAAAGTTGCACGAAAGCATATCGAGATTATATAACAATCAATGTTTACAGTTATGGAGGTCGTTTAATTTAATTTATGTAATATACTATAACGTAATTTCTATAATAGTAATTTACGATACAAGTAACGTTATGAAGCTTTTTACATAACGAGAGAAAAGTTTGAAAGTTTAAACAAATGTGGTTTACATGCTTCATCCTGCCCGAAAAAATTGGTATTTATTGATCCTCTTAACAAAATATTACTGGTTTAAAATTTACGTGTAGTGAATAAGACGCGTATTTATTCGAAAATTCACTGTACAAATGAGAGAAGTTATGTGCATTAGCGTGTTTGCGCCAGAAATCCTCTCAAAATCACGAACCCGTGTGTGCAGACGATCGCTCAAAATAATCATCCATATTCCCTATTTGCTATAACTTTTATTTGAACAGCTTCTATTAGTCGGGCGGCCCCCCCAGACTGAAACGTCCGTTGACTGCAAATATAGATGTTGCAAAGCAATTTCGGCCATTCATGTTCCCTTCCAAGGCTAATCCCAATGAATGTCAATCACGTATAATTTCCTTCTCCCCCATGCATTTCGATGCCTGAATTTTAATAAACGCATCGTGGAAGTTTCATCTTAAAATTTTCATAAAAGAACGCATATAATTTGCACAATGGTCAAAATTTTTGACGTTCACTGTCAGAATGATATTTAATCAGGCGCATGCGTATTTGAATTCATAGGCAACTGCGATTAATTTCTTCTTGAAATACACCGTATTATATTCATACATATTGCAATGTTTTAATTCGTTCTGTAGTTTCTTGCAACACAAAAATCCGTAAATTGCCGACACAGCGACTTTCTTATTACTCGCGGTATTTCTTGGCGTCGTATTTTTCACCATTTCACTGATTTCACGATTTGCTACGTCCATTTTGATGTTTTAAATTTTTTTCACCATTTCACGATTTGTTACGTCCATTTTGATGTTTAAAATGTTACTTTTGTTTTTTTATTTTTCAAAATTTCACTGATTTCACGATTCGCTACGCCCATTTTGATGTTTTAAATATTTTTTTTCACCATTTCACGATTTGTTACGTCCATTTTGATGTTTAAAATGTTACTTTTGTTTTTTTATTTTTCACCATTTCACTGATTTCACGATTTACTACGTCCATTTTGAAGTTAAAAATTATTCTTTTTTTTCTCACCATTTCACGATTTGTTACGTCCATTTTGATGTTTAAAATGTTACTTTTATTTTTTTTATTTTTCACCATTTCACTGATTTCACGATTTGCTAGGTCCATTTTGATGTTTACAATTTTACTTTTGTTTGTTTTATCATCATTCTAGCAGGTTATGAGTTGTATTCTCAGTTTAACATTATTTACAACGTATTATAAATTTGACCTCGAGTTCGGGATGGTTTTAAGGTTTGCGGTAGGTAATACTTTTTTTACCCCTCCTCCTAACCCAAATAAACAACCCGGAAAATAGCGAGGGTTTACTTGGAGTTGAAACATTTACACGGGGACGATCCAGATTTATACGGAGTTAAATAATTTCTGATCCTAAAAAAAAATCAAGTCCTCAGCTTCACATCCTCCGATCGATATTCATCGTATACGGAGTTAAATAATTTCTGTACCTTAAAGTTAAAAAAAATCGAGTCCTCAATTTCACATCCTCCAATCGATATTCATTGTATACGGAGTTAAATAATTTCTGTTCCTTAAGTTAAAAAAAAAACGAGTCCTCAATTTCACATCCTCCAATCGATATTCATTGTATACGCAGTTAAATAATTTCTGTACCTTAAAGTTAAAAAAAAAAACGAGTCCTCAATTTCACATCCTCCAATCGATATTCATTGTATAAGGAGTTAAATAATTTCTGTACCTTAAGTTAAAAAAAAAAACGAGTCCTCAATTTCACATCCTCCAATCGATATTCATTGTATACGCAGTTAAATAATTTCTGTACCTTAAAGTTAAAAAAAATCGAGTCCTCAATTTCACATCCTCCAATCGATATTCATTGTATACGGAGTTAAATAATTTCTGTACCTTAAAGTTAAAAAAAAAACGAGTCCTCAATTTCACATCCTCCAATCGATATTCATTGTATACGGAGTTAAATAATTTCTGTACCTTAAAGTTAAAAAAAATCGAGTCCTCAATTTTACATCCTCCGATCGATGTTCATTGTACAGCCCCGGCTCGAGACTCGAGTTACAATTAACAAAGTTTATATTAAAATCTTATTAGCAGTAGTTTCTAGTTTCGGCGGCACTGTCGAGAAATTAACGCCGGTAATTTGATTTGTACCGAGGATATTTGTCGTGAAAGACGCTGAAGATTGCGGGGTTTGCGCTTAAAAGTTATTCGAATAACTTTGGTTATTCGAATGTAAATGATAATTGTGAAGCGTTAATTAATTTCTGTTGCGAAGACGTTTTAATGATCTTGAGCTGAGGTTGAAGAACAGAAGATGAATGCGTAGTGTCGTAAGAAATTCCTGTTCTTGCTTCCATCGTTCTACTTTATAGGAAGATAGAGTGAAAGAGACTGCGGATTTGTTCATGTTAAAGAGAGTTGGTGAGACAATGCGTTTGGAAGTTATGTTGTATCAAAACTCAAATTGTGATCCATTTTAAAATTACACTAAATTTTCCACATTTTGACGTCAAATCATCATGGATTTGGCAGTTATGTAGTTTCAAAATCAAAAATCACGAATCTTCGAATTTTAAAAAGTGCGCTTTTTGCAGTTTGTGTTCATTTCTCTAAAAAAAAATGTTATTGATTTTAAAATTACACTAAATTTTCCACTTTTTGACATTTGAATCATCAAAATCGGGCAATGGGTTTGGCAGTTATGCAGTTTCAAAATCCAAAACCACAATTTTGAAATCTTCGAATTTTTAATAAGTGCGTTTTTTGCAGTTTGTGTTCATTTCTCGAAACAAAATTGCAATCCGTTTTGAAATTACACTAAATTTTCCACATTTTGACATTTAAATCATCAAAATCGGACATTGGGTTTGGTAGTTATGTAGTTTCAAAAACCAAAATCACGATTTTTAAATCTTCGAACTTTAAAAAAGTGCGTTTTTGCAGTTTGTGTTCATTTCTTGAAACAAAATTGTAATCCGTTTTGAAATTACACTAATTTTTCCACATTTTGACGTTTAAATCATCAAAATCGGATACAGGGTTTGGCAGTTATGCAGTTTCAAAATCCAAAATCACAATTTTGAAATCTTCGAATTTAGAAAAAGCGTGTTTTTGCAGTTTGTGTTCATTTCTCGAAACAAAATCGTAATCCGTTTTGAAATTACACTAAATTTTCCACATTTTGACGTTTAAATCATCAAAATCGGACAATGGGTTTGGCAGTTAAGTAGTTTCAAAAATCAAAATCACGATTTCGAAATCTTAGAACTTTAAAAAAAGTGAGATTTTTGCAGTTAATGCCAATTTCACGAAACAATTTTGTAATCAGTTTTAAAATTTCACCATCTTACATATTTTGACGTTTGGATAATCAAAATCGGACAAAGCGTTTGACCGTTGTACAATTAAAAAAAAATCGCAATTTTAAATCATCGACCTTGAAAACTTGCCCCGTATTACCCACGTTGAGAAACACTGGTTTAGAGAAATAAGGGTTGCGGTTTTAGAAAATACGATGGCCCTGTCACTCGATAATAATTGACAATCGGAAAATGAAATTAGAAAATGTATTTTGATAATCAAAAGTCGACCTGTACGAGGAATTTTTAAAGTAAGCGATTGTTCATTTTTTAATGAGTTTATTGTTCATTTTTGGCCGTGCAATGTAAATTCTAAACGCGTAAGCCATGTTTTTCACATTCAGCAAAAACTGGAGCACTTACAAATTTTAACCAATCGTTAAAAATATTTAATAAAAAGGATCATCAAAATTTCAACCCCCAGAGATTTTTTTAAATTTTTTTTTTAATTTTTAATGTCCTGACCTATTTTATATTTTTATTATTATTATTAGTAAACATCCTCATATTTGGTAGCGTCTTTAAGACTTTAATGTTTTATTCAAGTATTCTGGCAATAAATACGTTGTTAAACTTTCAAAATTTATGTTTCGCCTCATATCAAAGTTGGATCGGTTCTGCGTCCGAAATTACCTCGTAATATTGTTTGTGCAATTATAACGTTTGATTTGTAGATATTTTTACTTTCTCCGTTATGAATTACGGGAAAGTATGGTAATCGTGAAAAAAATCCTATTTTTTTAAACGAAAATATCAGTTGAGGTTTCTAGGGGCGATTTCTGTAACAAAAAATTGCTCTGTGCGTGAAAGGTATTTTTACTTTCTCCGTTATGAAGTACGGGAAAATATTGTGATCATAAAATATTTCTCCAATTTTTTTTTTTTTAACGAAAAAATCAGTAGAGATTTCTAGAGGCGATTTATGGAACAAAAAAAATGACTGCGTTTCTGTGTGTCTGAAAGGTATTTTTACTTTCTCCGTTATGAAGTACGGGCAAGTATTCTGATCGTGAAAATTTTTCCAATTTTTTTTTTTAATGAAAATATCTGTTGAGGTTTCTTGCGGCGATTTCTGGAACAAAAAAAATTGCTCTGTGTGTCTGAAAGGTATTTTTACATTTTCCGTTATGAAGTACGAAAAAGTATTGTGATCGTGAAAATTTTTCTAATTTTTTTTAACGAAAATATCAGTGGAGATTTCTAGAGGCGATTTATGGAACAAAAAAAATGGCTCTGTTCGTTTCTGTGTATCTGAAAGGTATTTCTACTTTGTCCGCTAAGAAGTACGGAAAAGTATTGTGATCGTGAAAATGTTTCCAATTTTTTTTAAACGAAAATATCAGTCGGGGTTTCTAGAGGCGATTTCGACCATTTCTGAAATTAAAAAAATGGCTCTGTGTGTTTGTGTGTGCCTGAAAGGTATTTCTACTTTCTACGTTAAGAAGTACGGGAAAGTACTGTGACCGTGAACATTTTTCCAATTTTTTAACAAAAATGTCAGTTTGGGTTTTCTAGAAGCGATTTTGACGATTTCTGAAACAAAGAAAAAATGGCTCTGTGCGTTTCTATGTGCCTAAAAAGTATTTTACTTTTTCCGTTATGAAGTACAGGAAAGTATTGTGATCGTGATTTTTTTTCAATTTTTTTTTTACGAAAATATCAGTTAGGGTTTCTAGAGGCGACTTCGACGATTTCTGGCACAAAGAAAATGTCTGTGTGTCTGAAAGCTATTTCTACTTTCTCCGTTATGAAGTACGGGAAAGTATTCTGATCGTGAAAAATTTTCCAATTTTTTTTAACGAAAATATCAGTTAATGTTTCTAGAGGCGAATTCGACGATTTCTGGAACAAAAAAAAATGGCTCTGTGCGTTTGTGTGTGTCTGTAGGGTATTCTACTTTCTCCGTTATGAAGTACGGGAAAGGATTGTGATCGTAAAAAAATTTTCAATTTGTTTTTTACTTTCTCCGTTACGAAGTACGAGAAAGTATTGTGATCGTGATTTTTTTTTCAAAAATTTTTTTTACGGAAATATCCGTTTTGGGGTCCCTAGACGCCATTTCAACAATTTCTGGAAAAAAAAATTTTGTGTGTGTGTCTGTCTGTGTGTGTGTGTGTGTGCCTGTCTGTGTGCGCTGTATCTCAAAAACTAATAGAGCAATTGATATGAAACTTTCAACATACGTCTTTTTTGATAATCTGAAGAACTGAAAAGCTTTTGGTAAAATTTCGTACACCGGAAGTGGGTGTTTACCTTAACTGTTTTTTTGTTTTTTGCCAATATTTTCTTCAATATGAAAAATATCACAAAAACATTTAAACAAACATTGAAGACAACAAAGAAATGAACATCTTTTGCTTAAAAATATTTTTCATAAGATCATTGCTATTCGAGAAAAAAATTTATTAATTTTTTTTAACTTTTGGTTTATAATTATGAAACGATGATAGTTACAGCAAATTTGTATGAATAATAATTGTAGAGAATAGCAAAATGAACAACTTCTAAAGAATAAGTTTTTTTCGAAATCTCGTTAGTTTTTGAGTAAACCGAGTTTTTGAATTTGAAGTATATTTTTTCCGTTTCATAATTTTGACGTTTTAAACGTCAGTTTCATCCAAGTTTACGCAACGCTCGATGTACATTTAAAATATGATTTCAATTGAAAATGAACCATGAAAACGTAAATATAAATGATACCATCAAGTCGGAGAAAGTAACATGATGGCCACATCACCATTTTTTAACGAAAATATCAGTTGAGGTTTCTAGGCGATTTCTGGAACAAAAAATGGCTCTGTGCGTATCTGTGTGCCCGAAAGGTATTTTTACTTTCTCCGTTATGAAGTACGGGAAAGTATTGTGATCGTGAAATTTTTTTTTCAATGAAAATAACAGTTTGGGTTTCTAGAGGCGATTTCGACGATTTCTGGAACAAGAAAATGGCTCTGTGCGTTTGTGTGTGTCTGAAAGGTATTCTAGTTTCTCCGTTATGAAGTACGGGAAAGTATTATGAAAAAAAATCCATTTTTTTTAACGAAAATAATCAATTTGGGTTTTCTAGAGGCAATTTCGACGATTTTTGGAAAAAGAAAACGGCTCTGTGCGTTTGTGTGTGTCTGAACGGCATTCTACTTTCTCCGTTATGAAGTACTGGAAAGTATTGTGACCGTGAAAAATTTACCAATTTTTTTTTTTTAAGAAAATATCAGTTTGGGTTTTCTAGAGGCGATTTTGACGATTTCTGGAACAAGAAAAAGGCTCTGTGCGTTTGTGTGTGTCTGAAAGGTATTCTACTTTCTCCGTTATGAAGTACGGGAAAGTATTGTGATCATGAAAAAAATCCATTTTTTAACGAAAATAATCAATTTGGGTTTTCTAGAGGCGATTTCGACGATTTGTGGAACAAGAAAAAGGCTCTGTGCGTCTGTGTGTGTCTGAAAGGTATTCTACTTTCTCCGTTATGAAGTACGGGAAAGTATTCTGATCGTGAAAAATTTTCCAATTCTTTTTAACGAAAATAATCAGTTTGGGGTTTCTAGAGGCGATTTCGACGATTTTTGGAAAAAGAAAATGGCTCTGTGCGTTTGTGTGTGTCTGAAAGGTATTATACTTTCTCCGTTATGACGTACGGGAAAGTATTGTGATCGTGAAAATTTTTCCAATTTTTCTTTTTACGAAAATATTAGTTGGTTTTTCTAGAGGCGATCTCGACGATTTCTGGGACAAAAATATGGCTCTGTGTGTCTGAAAGGTATTTATACTTTCTCCGTTATGGAGTATATCCATTTTTTAACGAAAATAGTCAATTTGGGTTTTCTAGAGGCGATTTCAACGATTTGTGGAACAAGAAAAAGGCTCTGTGCGTTTGTGTGTGTCTGAAAGGTATTCTACTTTCTCCGTTATGAAGTACGGGAAAGTATTTTGATCGTGTAAAATTTTCCAATTTTTTTTAACGAACAAAATCAGTTTGGGTTTTCTAGAGGCGATTTCGACGATTTTTGGAACAAGAAAATGGCTCTGTGCGTTTGTGTTTGTCTGAAAGGTATTATACTTTCTCCGTTTTGACGGAGTATTGTGATCGTGAAAATTTTCCATTTTTTTTTAACGAAAATATCAGTTGGGGTTTCTAGAGGCGATTTCGACGATTTCTCGAACAAAAAAATGGCTCTGTGCGTTTCTGTGTGTCTAAAAGGTATTTATACTTTCTCTGTTATGAAGTACGTTAAAGTATTGTGATCGTGAAAATGTTTCCTATTTTTTTTCTAACGAAAATATTAGTTGGTTTTTCTAGAGGCAATCTCGACGATTTCTGGAACAAAAAAAAATGGCTCTCTGTGTCTGAAAGGTATTTATACTTTCTCCGTTATGAAGTATGGGAAAGTATTGTTTGTGTTCGTGAAAATTTTTGGGGTTTCTAGAGGCGATTTCGACGATTTCTGGAAAGAATATGACTCTGTTCGTGTGCGTTAAGTAAATTCCGTCCATTACTAAATAAGAACAATCGAGTTTAGTGAAAGAAGAAATGATCTCAAAGTTAAACTGAAAGAAAAGATATTGAAAAGATATCGATCATATAGGAACTTATAGAAGTATTGATTGCATTTGTTATGTTAGTCTTGAACCAATTTCTAATAATAACAACATCAAAATCAAAACCTTATCTGGATGCCATTCCGTGTATATTCTTTCTCCATTTCATTCACTCCGCGTGGAGGAGGACGTCGCAACAACGAGAGCGGCACTTAATGGGCGGCAATAAATTTTAACGGGCATCGGGGTTTCGGCAACAGAGTATTTCGAACTCTTTTCGAAATAATTCGCGTCCAACGGCCCGGCGAAAGATCGCAATATAAGATACATAATAAAACGTGCAGTGTTGTTGCACAACTGGAAATATTGGCTCCTCGCCATTACCATACATAGTGAAGAACTTTGCATGGAGCCGGCGAGGATTTGCAATTACATTTTTCTGGCGCAACAAAAAACGGCGATATTGATGCGCCGTCGTTTAAACTACTGATATACGAGGAGGGTTTATCTCATTTATGCAAAGATACGTTTTGAATGGTCGGTGCGGCAGCACCACTCTGTTGTAACTTTTTTATGTTTAGTCCTCATTGTAATCTAGATCGTAATTAATATTAGTTTATCCTTATAAAAAAAGTTATGTATAAATCGATTTATATAAATGTAACATACACGTATTCATGGTTAATCAATTCAATAATTTAGGGTTTCTTACTACATGTTCTAGATTACGAATTTCGAATTTCATAATTTAAGGTGTCTTACTACATATTCTAGATTACGAATTTCGAATTTAAATACAATCCCTTTTCATATTTCATACGGAGAAAGTAACGAGCAAACATGGTTTATTTTTTTACTTATTCATTACTTGTTTCTAGGCTATTCGTCCCGCAACGAATAGTTTCTTCTATTGCAGAAAAATAACGATTTTCGACAGATCACTTTACGCCAACTAAAATATCTCGCGGAGGGGTCTAGCTCGTACTTAATTGCGTCCTTATTTTTCAGGTAAAAATAATTTGGCTTAATTGATTTTATTACTAAAGAATGAATCTGTGCCTCTATAGAAAAACATTTTAGATTTTCAGCGTTTATTTAAATTTAATTTAATGTTGAAAATACCTTTTTTTTAAATTAGAAATACTAATTGTTTAGAAACTAATCCATTATGAAACCCTGGGTAAAATATTATTAAATAATTTTTATCGATCACGCCAGTTACAGTTACGAGCAATACGAGATTTTCAAAATTTCAAAACTAAACCATAATCATTATTCAATCAACGACTTGATAAGTGCGGATGAGTATTTCCCAGAGTTAAAACATCGACACCGAGCATATAAAAAACGAATCTCTCCCCAAGAAAAACAGCAATAATCCATTAAATCCAAACGCAAACTCCACTTCAACTCAAGAATGATCGTGTCTGAGGAGGAGGAGGAAGGCGCACTGTTTACTTGTAAATTTCGATTTGATTTAGTGCGCCACATTAATAAACGTTTACGAGGCGCATTTTTCAGCCGGTTCCCAACAGCAGACGCTGAAACGCTGTTTGTGTATTTAATACACTTTTCAAAACAAAGGTCGGTTTCGGGTTTTCGATTACAATACGTGCCGAAGGGTGTAAACATTCGAACGAGAGACGTATGCTAGTTCTTTGGTCCGTTTTGTTTTGACCTAGGCGAGACACATCTGTCTCAGCAAATTGTAAATCGTAGGAACGTGTGTTTTTCTTTTCCTTCAGCTTAATTATGACTGAGTGGTGTAACGGGTGAAGTTTTAAGTATGTTTCCTGTTGAATGTGTACGGTGTGTGTATTAAAGAAAAATACTGCTGCGATTTATAAAAGCTTTTTGTGTGCTGCATTGAACACAACTTTAATGAAATTTGTTTCAATAGAGGAAATAATAATTAATATACATTTAAAATAACATTATTAACTAATATTTGATTTTCAAAATTTCAATTTGCTTTGACCAAAAATCACTTCTTTACTTCTTGAGCTACCCGCACACTTATCGAAATCGGACGGACGGCACGCATCGGAAAAAAATTTCCATGCCGTACCGATAAATGTGCGTTGACTCGTTGCAACTGTGTTAAGCAATTTTTTCCGATGCGTGCCGTCCGTCCGATTCCCATAAGTGTGCGCTTAGCTTTAAGGGGAAATACTAAAGTAAATATTAAATTAAACTCAATAAAATTGACATATGAAATGAATAATATATTTACATTTAAATTAAATATTATTTTGTGTAGTAAAAATATTCAATCAATATTTGAAAGGCTTTTTGTTTATAAAATAAAATTAAACACGTGTGTTTTAATAACTAATATTTCCATTTTAAATAAAGTAAATAACTGTATTTATTTTTGTTATTAACCCATTAGTGGATTGCGTCCGCTTCATAGAACCTTGTTATTAAACTTTTTTCATGAGTAGTTCTGAACTGACATGTTAACTTTTTAGCTGAAATTTGAAAACGCCAATCGATTTTTCTCGTTCTTCTGATAAAAAAATGGTGATGTGGCCATCATGTTACTTTCTCCGATGGTATCATCATTTATATTTACACTTTCATGGTTTATTTTCTATTTAAATCATATTTTAAATGTACATCGAGCGTTTTGCAGACTCGGATAAAACTGACGTTTAAAACGTCAAAATTATGAAAGATGGAAAAATTATACTTTCAATTCAAAAACTGAGTTTACTCAAAAAACTAAAGAGATTTCGGAAAAAAACTTATTCTTTATAAGTTGTTAATTTTGGCATTCTCTACAATTATTATTAACATAAATTTGCTGTAACTATTATCGTTTCATAATTATAAACCAAAATTTAAAAAAAAAATGGTGACCAAAGCCTTGAAAATGCTGGCAAAAAATAAAAAATCGCTGCTTCAGATTAAAAATCTTAAATATTCGCCAATCAAAAATTCGCTGATAAAAATCAATAATTAAACAATAAAACTTAAATATAGGCCCAAAAAATCCAAATATCGAAAACTATGGGCTAAACATAAAAAAACGCAAACTAAAAAATCAGTGTTGTCCAAAATAAAGATTATTTAGGCAAAAAAAAAAAATTGAGGCGAAAACCAGGTAAAGATCTAAAAAATGGACCAAAAATATTCAGACCAAAATATTGTAAATTCAAGTAAAAGAAAAAATATGTAGCTAGCCCCTAAAATAATTCTTCGGCTCAAAATTAGTTTCCTACCAGAATCTCGAAAAGAATGCAAAAAAAAATTAAAATAAAAAAACAATAATTCAGGTTAAAAATCTAAAGCAGAGGGCAAAAAATCAAAAACCGACCCAAAAACTCGAAAATAACGGCAAAAAAATCGCGAATAAAATTCAATAATTCAGTTTAGAAAATTTAAAATACGAGTATAACATAAAAAAGCTAAAACCAACAATTAGGACGTAAATATCAATAATGCCAAAAAATCGAAACTTTTAACACACAACCTAAATTTTCACGCTTAAATAAAGAATATTTAGGACAAAATAAAGAATATTTTGGTCAAAAATTTGGAATAGAAAACGAAATTACAGGCCAGAGATCCAAAAATGTAGATAAAAAAATTCAAGTAAAGGAAAAATAGTTTTCCGTTTTCACCTTCAAAATAACCCTCCCTGTAGCTCAAAGTAAGTTTCTGAACAGAAACTCAAATTGAAAATAAAAAAATCTAAAATATGGGCCAAGAAAACAAAAAATTAGACCAAATACCGAAAATTTGGGACAAAAAATTTAAAAAAGCAGACCAAAATAAGAATATTTAAGCCTAAAAAATAAAACTTTGAAAAAACAAGAAATTACAGGCCAAAGATCTAAAAATGCAGATAAAAAATCAAGTAAAGAAAAAAATAGTTTGCCATTTTCACCCTCAAAATAACCCTGTAGCTCAAAGTAAGTTTCCGAACAAAAACTAAAATTGAAAATTGAAAAATTTAAAATACAGGACAAAAAAAACAAAATTTAGACCAAATGCCGAAAATTTGGGGCTAATAATAAAAAATGCAGATTAAAAAATCGAAAATCTTAATAAACAAATGGAAAATTTCAGCCAAATAAAGAAATCTTAGGACAGAAGATCAAAAATTTGGACCAAAAAATCGAAAATACAGGTCAAAATTTAACAATTGTGGCAAAAAATCGAAAACACGGGCCTAAAAATAAAAAAATGCAGACCAAAAAGTTAAAAAAATCGAAAATCTTAATAAACAAATCGAAAATTTTGGCCAAATAAAGAAATCTTAGGACAGAAAATAAAAAAATTTGACAAAAAAAAAAATCAAAAATACAAGTCAAAATTCAACAATTGTGGCAACAAATCGGAATTTAACACCAAAAATCGAAAGCACTAGCTTAAAAATAAAAATACTGACCAAGAAAGTCAAAAATTTCAACAGATTGGGACCGAAATGAAGAAAATTTATGAAAAAAAAATCAAGAATTTAAATTAAAGGAAAATAATCGAAGAAACAGGCAAAAAATCTAAAATACGAGCACAAAAATTCTAGAAATAATTTGCCCCAAAAATAACACAAGCTCAAATTGAGATACGATCCGAAACTCTAAAATAATGGCAAAAAATAGTGTTACTTTTTCCGATTTGATGGTATAATTCTTTATGTTTACACTTTCAATTTAAATCACATTTTAAATGTGCATACAGCGTTTTGTAAAATCGGATGAAACTGACGTTAGAAAAACGTCAAAATTATAAAAGATGGAAAAATTATACTTCAAATTCAAAAACTCAGTTTACTCAAAAGCTAAAGAGATTTCGAAAAAAACTTATTCCTTATAAGTTGTTCATTTTAGTATTCTCTGCAGTTATTATTAACATAAATTTGCTGTAACTATTATCGTTTTATAATTATAAACCAAAAATTTAAAAAAAAAAAAATTTTTCTCGAATAAAAATGATTTTATCAAAAATGTTTTCAAGCAAAAGATGTTAATTTTTTTTGTTGTCTTCAATTTTTGTTTAAATGTTTTTGTGATATTTTTCATACTTAAGAAAATATTGGCAAAAAACAAAAAACAGTTAACATCCACTTCCGGTGTACGAAATTTTACCAAAAGCTTTTCAGTTCTTCAGATTATCAAATAAGACGTATGTTTAAAGTTTCATATCAATTGCTCTGTTAGTTTTTGAGATACAGCGACACAAAATTTTTAATGATTTATATGTTGAAATGTAATAAATTTAGTGTGATTTAAATATTCATGACGAGTCAAGTGCAATTGTCTAAATCGGAAGGTTCATAGGCAACAAAATTCCGTTTCTGACTTTTGAAAATGGCTGTGGTGCTAAACGCCTTTTTTTATTTTTTATATGCTAAATTGTAGAGAATATAATATGTTTTAAATAAATATTAAGAAATATTCATTTCAAATTAACGAAAATTACAAAAAATCGAAATTTTCCAAGTTTAAAGTCAGCAAAATCGTGATCTTGATTTTTTTTCAACTTACTAAATTATTGAACGTGTTTTTGATCATGAAGATTTGCATATTTAAATTTAGAGAATTTATTTTATTTTAAGAAAATATTAAGAAAGATCCTATGTTCACGAAAATTGCCAAAAATTTAAAATTCTCGAAATTCAAAGTAAAAAAATTGAGTTTTGATTTTACAAAATTGCCCAACTTCAGAACTCGTTATTTGATATTAATGATCTGAATGCCAAAATTCAGAGCTTAAACTGATTAATGATATGATTATGATCATATAAAAGCTAAAAAGAAATTACATATTGCCAATTTTAATTGCACCCGAGGAGCACAGATTTGAAATCCGCGTTCGATTTGGATTCTTCGTTTAGCCGCTACGATCGTTCTAAGTAAATCGACTAAGTAAATCGACTTTTTTTCAAAATTTTCCATAAAGTTCATGGTGACTTGCTAACTTTTTTGCAATTTTTTTTTTGATAAATTATTTTTAACGCCAATCAATTTATCTCGTTCATCTGATGCAAAAAGAAGGTATTACATGAAAGTCTACGATGATTATTAAAAGAGTTAATTTTTTGATATTTTCGAGTTTTCTTTGCTGACGAAAGAAAGTCGACTTGTGTGTTAAAATGTAGAAAATTTAGTGTGTTTTAGAAAAGTATTGGTAAATCTATTCAACCCTCGAATTAGTTGAACATAAATGACGGTTGCACTAATGGAGAGTAACCACCAAATCCAGAAATATTGCATTTGTGATTTTTTATTTTGTACATCATTTGCAAAAACTCTGGGCGATGTTCAACTAGTTGGATTGTAGGATAGTGCCCACCCACCGCCCTTCGTATCCATTTTAACCTAACCTACAAAAAGCTGTTTGATTGGATGAATTTGTTACTTTTTCCGTTACGAAGTACGAGAAAGTATTGTGATCATGATTTTTTTTTTCAAATTTTTTTTTACGGAAATATTCGTTTTGAGGTCCCTAGATGCCATTTCAACAATTTTTGAAAAAAAAATGGTGATGTGGCCATCATGTTACTTTCTCCGATATCATCATTTATATTGACACATTAATAGTTTATTTTCAATTGAAATCATATTTTAAATGTACATCGAGCGTTGTGTAAACTCGGATGAAACTGATGTTTAAAACGTCAAAATTATGAAAGGTGAAATTGACAAATTTTACGTTCGAATAATCTTTACCGTCAATTTACTCGAAAACCAAAGAGATTTCGAAAAAAACTTATTCTATATAAGCTGGTAATTTTGGCATTTTCTGCAATTATAAGTAATATAAAGTTTTGACAGTGGCAAAATACAATTTTTGGCAATGTAAAAATTTAATTTTTGACAACGCAGAATTCAATTTTTGTGGTGGAAAAAATACCGTTCTTCACAGTGAAAGAAAAAAAGATTTTTAACAATTAAAAAACCCAATTTTTGACAGTGCCAAAATACAATTTTTGTGGTGGAAAAATACCGTTCTTCAGAGTAAAAAAAAAATATTTTTGACAGTTCAAAATAAATCATTTTTGACAGAGGCTAAATACAATTTTTTGAGATGTAAAAATATAAGTTTTGACAACGAAAAATACAATTTTTGTGGTGCAAAAATACCGTTCTTCACAGTAAAAAAAAACATTTTTTAAAAAACAGTTAAAAAACGCAAATTTTGACAGTGGAAAATATAATTTTTGACAGTGGCAGAATTCAATTTTTGGCGATGTAAAAATATAATGTTTGGCAACAAAGAATACAATTTTTGTGGTGCAAAAATATCGTTCTTCTCAGTGAAAAAATACCATTTTTGACAGTTTGGCGATGTATAAATATAATTTTTGACAACGAAGAATATAATTTTTGTAGTGGAAAAATACAGTTCCTTGCAGTGGATAAAATGCCATTTTTGACAATTAAAAAAACGCGATTTTTGACAATAACAGAATACTGCTTTTGACGATAGAATTTTAAGGGTGGTGAAATATTATTTTTGACAATGGAATAATACAATTTGAGTGTGGTGAAACTATTTTTAGCCGCGGAAAAACATAGTTTTTGACAGAGAATCAAAATTATGTTTGACAGTGTAAAAATAATAATACAAGTTTTAACGGTATTGTATACCAGTTTGGCGATATAAAATTGAATTTTTGACAAAGAAAACAGACAATTTTTGATGGCGGAAAAATACCGTTCCCTCCAGTGAAAAAATATTCGACAGTTAAAAAACATGATTTTTGGCAGTGGCAGAATACTGTTTTTGGGAAATTGAAGATTTGACAACGAAGACCTGGAATTTTGACGGTGCATATAGTGGAAGCGTACATTTTTTAAGGGTCAACATTTTTGACAGAAAAGAAAAACCATTTTTCACAGTTAAAAACACAATTTTTGACATAATCAAAATTCTATTTTTGGCGATACATTTTGACATTGAAAAAATTCAATAATTGACAATAATGAAGAATGGTAGTATTTGACAGTAAAAAAAAATCGTTAAATCGGGGAGAAATATTTATTTTGACAGTTGTAAAATACCTTTCTTTCCAGTGAAAATATACCATTTTTGATAGCGAGAAAACACAATGTTTGATAGTGATATACTATTATTTTTGGTAATGAAAAAATATAATTTTTGACAGTTCTTCTTCATTTGTCCAATAATATACTTTCATCGCTTGTTGAACAAATATTATTTTGGGCAAAGTTTTAACACTAAAAAAAACATTCTTTAAAGATATAAATTACAATTTTTTCAAAATCCTTCTGTGGTGTTATTACACCCCCCCCCCCCCACACAAAAAAAATGAAATTAAATGCTAAATTGGTCGTGACTTCCGCTGTCCAAATACTCATATCATCCATCCATCTTCTATCCATACGCCGTCAATATAAAACAACTTTCAACATGAATTATTGATTTGCATCCCTTAATAGCGCCCTTAAATTAATCCCCCGGGACGGTCTGTTAAATTTACGAGTGCGTCCGCAGCATTCTTCAGACTTTTCCTAAGACTCGATGGTTCCCATGGGAGCGATTATCAAATTTTCATATGGTGCAGCAGCAGACGACGGCGCACATGTTTTCCAGCGAAAAATTACATCATCTCCCACTAAGAAAATGTGCTGCACGTAAATACGAAAATAACAAGCTTATGAATATTGTAAACAATTTTTTTGTGTTTTTAAAATTCCCGTTCGAATAACTCGCGAAGCGTGCTTTCCATAAAATGCAAAATCCATTCGTATTATTTTAGTTTTAAAATTATGGCACGCTAAGAGTATGATGCAGCAAACGTGAATATTTTTATGCTTGCGCTGCTAAAAGAAGTCAATACAATAGAATTATAAAAATTCGTTTAAATCTCTGGTCAATTGCCTGTTGAGGTTATTGGTAAAAGTGTCTCCTCTCTCAATCTTTTGATTTATTACGTATCAAAAATGTCATAATTCTAATTTTTTCTCGTACCTACAAAATTATCACAATCATAAATTTACTCTACGATCACATCAAATTAACCGAAAATATAGTGGTGATATGTCGTTCTTCATAGAATCTATATTTCTAATCAGGGGCGGCTCGTTATATAGAGCCACGTAGCCAAAAAATTATTATTTTGAGCAATAGTGACTAATTTACGATTTTCTTACTAAAATATTCTGCACGTATTTTCGATTTTTTGGGTCCAAATTTTTGATCATTGGCCTAAATATTCTTTATTTTTACCAAAATTTTCGATTTAATTGTTAAAATTTTCGACGTAATGGACCGCATTTTTGAATTTTCCCGCCGTATTTATAATTTGTATTTTCAATTTTTTGATCTTTTGCCCTAACCATTCTTTATTTTGACTTAAATTTTCGAATTAATTATTTAAAAAAATATCTTTTGGCATTTTTGATTTTGCGGCCCGAATTTTAATTCTAGTTCCAAATGTTTGAATTGATTTTGGTTTAAATATCTATAACCTGAATTATTGATTTATATGCGAGATTTTTTTTCCGGTATTTTCGAGTTTGGTTTCTTAAAATTTTCGATTTTTTAGTCTGCATTTATTATCTTTAGGCCCGAGTTTTCGATGTTTTGTCCAAATTTTCAACTTTTTGAACAACATTGAAGATTTATATTTTTTATCTTCTGCTGTAAAATTTTTGTTTTTTATTTGACAGAATTTTAGATTTTTGGTCTATTTTTTTATCCTAAACTTGGATTATTGATTTCATTTCGTGTTTTTATTTTATTTTTTGGCTATTATTTTCGAACTTTTAATTTTTGGCGGCTGAAAGTGGCCAATAATTTTGCTTCTACCTAAATTTTCAATTTTTTGTATGCGTTTTTATTTTTAGATTAGGATTCTTGATTCTCTGTCTCATATTTTAGATTTCTGTATTTTCGATTTCTTTGATCCATTTTTTTGATTTTTTTTTTATTTTGGACAAAATATTCGATTGGTTTGTGGGAATTTTCGATTTTTTTGTTTGCAATTTTTATCTTTACTCCCGTTTTCGATGTTTTGTTAATTTTTTACCTATTTAGGCCTTATTGTAGATTTTTACTTTTTGGCCTATATTTTGTATTTTCGATTATTTTGGTTTCAATTTTTGGTCTTTTGGCCGAAATTCTCTTTATTTCATTTCATTGTCCTGTTTTTCCCTACTAATTTAATTTTAATTTATTTAATTTATATGTTTCTACACATTTACATTATATTTTAAGTTATTAATTAATCAATTATTATAATTTAAATCTCATTTCTGTAATTAATGTATACGTTGTAAAAAACGGGTTACCAGCTAATAAACGTTTATTTATTATTCTTATTTCAACTTTCGATTTGTTTGTTAAGAAAAAATATTTTTAGGTCCACCACTTTGATTTTTAGGTACGAATTATAGATTTTTGGTCTTCATTTTTTTATTTTTTGTCCCATATTTTAGATTTTCTTAACATGGATGATTGATTTTATTGTGGGATCTTTTAAAAGAAAAATAGAATTTCTCGTCGGAACTTATTTTAAGCTAAAAAGAGTTATTTTTGGGGTTGAAAGTGGCAAATTATTTTTCTTTTGCTTGTTTTCTAATTTTGTAGTTTGCATTTTTATTTTTAGATCTGGTTTTTTTTATTTTTTTTCGATATTTTAGATTTGTTCCAATTTTTTTATTTTTTGGCCAATATATTCGATCGTTTGTTGAAATTTTGGATTTCTCGGTCTGCAATTTTTATTTTTAGACCCGAGTTTTTGACCTTTTGTCGTAAATTTAGACAAAATAAAAATAAACATAAAAAATGCAGACCAAAAAAATGGAAAATTTTAAGAAAAGAAAACACCGGAAAAAAATCTCGCATATAAATCGATAATTCTTTATTTTGGCCTACATTTTTTATTGGTTTGTTAAAATTTTCGATATTTCCGCATGTTCGATTTTCAGGCCCGACGTTTTGGTCAAAATTTTTGATTTTTTGTTCTACATTTTTTGACCTGAATGATTTATTTTTACCCGGAAATTTTTGATTTTTCTGCGGATTTTTTTTTGTGGTCGAAGTTTTTGATTTTAGTCCTTTAGATTTTGCCACCTACATTTTTGAATTATTTAACTTGTATTTTCAAGGGTTTTGTATTCATTTCAGGTTATTTATTTAATTTTATATTTTTTATATTCGTGGTGGGTTTGAATTTAAAAATGAGGTTTATTTTTAGATAAAATTAATTTACTTCGATATTTATTTGGAAAATATAGTCTGCGAGATTTATTTAATTTCCAAATATTTGCAGGAATTTTGGATTTTTTTGCATCAAACATTGAAATGAATAATCTAGTTTTTTTTATCTGATCTAAACTTATTTGCTAAGTACAATACTAGACCTCATCATTCGTTCAAGGCAGCGGCGGCTCGTGGATCTTCGTAGAGGAGGCTCATGCTGCACTACTTACTCTTATAGAGGAAGCAAATATTCCACTGCTATTTTGGTCAAATTTTCTTCCGTGGCCTCCTCGCCGAACATCCACGAGCTGTCGCTGGTTTAAGGATTATCCGAGAAAAACAAACAATTGAAAAAATCTGAAGGGTGAATTTAATTTCTGTATCTGTAACCAAACCAGATTTTTTTTCGAAATGGATGCATTCATGAATTATTCTTAAAAAAAAAATTGATGGAAGTCAATTGTAAGCAATGCAGAAGCTTTATTATTGATTAGTTTATACAACGTATTTCAAATAGAAAGTAATCGCAGTCAGGGGCGGCTCGTTATATAGAGCCCAGGAGCCATGCTACTACCATAGTTTCAAACTCAGCAAGAATTTTTAATTAATTCTTACTTTGGTTTAGAAAGAAAAACGTTCTTTGTTTTTTCAAAAAGTGAGGGGGGGTGTATTGAAGAAGTGGCTCTACCATCAACATATTCCACGAGCCGCCACTGTTTCTAATGAATTTAGAATTAGAGTCGATTGTTTTTGTATTTGTTTAATCGTCAAAATTGTTAAATTTTCGCAAATATTCTACTATAAACACGTGAAATTAATCGAAAATCTGGTGATGAGATTATATGTTGTTTTTCATAGAATCAGTAATATACTCAGGCCGCGCTATGAAGGCGTCTGAGGTGAACAAAGGATCGGAAGGATCGCCCTCATCAGAAGTGTATGGATACTTTGTTACTTCACACTCACAGTTGTTTACAGTTTACTTGCTAGCTATTGGTGCCACTATCCGATTCTCTTCATACATCAGTGGTTTTTAAAAGGTTACAGATAGCACCTCAGATGCCTTCATAGCGCGGCCAGACTTTATCAACCCTCACTATAAGTGGACCTATTAATAGTTAGTTAACCAACAAGTGTGTTAATGATGGCGATTAATGATCGAGACATTTTCGCCTGCGCGAGTGCGTTAATTATTAAGATCTTTAATTGCCAATTAACACAAAAAAAATACCGAAAATCACCTTTTTTGAGGCCTGCAAAGTAGACTGTACCCTTAGAAACCTGTGAAATAATTTGTGACGTTTAGGAATCTGAATAATTTGCAGTAGCTTTAAAGCACGGATCTTAAGACTATTAGCTCACATCAATG
Organism: Ocypus olens; assembly: GCA_910593695.2. Classification (NCBI taxonomy): domain Eukaryota; kingdom Metazoa; phylum Arthropoda; class Insecta; order Coleoptera; family Staphylinidae; genus Ocypus; species Ocypus olens. Next base: position 62,536,616 of record OU343048.1, read on the forward strand.
GGAAGGAAAGTATTCATAATATGAATTTTTAATTAATTGGACAGTTAAAAAAAAATGCTCGAACTTTATTTCCTTTATTGCTGGGACTAAGTAACTTAATAACGGAAAGGAAATGTATAGGTATTATTTTGATTTGAAAAGTTTGGAGTAAAAAAATTACTGGCGGATCGCGCGGCATCAAAGGTTTTCATTTTTTTATGTGCGTAAAATTCATGCCGAAAAAAGTCGGCTGAGTATATAAAAGGAACGTAAAATAAGACCATTCCCGGCGCTATCGTTCAAGGTAATTTAGCTTTTTAGGATTCCACGGAGTGATCTTAAAAGGATGCGTCTTTTGATGTGAATCAATAGTTTTCAATTAATCGATGCATTAGTTTCTTGAGTTTCTCTAAAATTCGAGTAATGAACTGATTTTATTTTAATACTGACTTTTCCTCGGTCTAGTTTCGTTTGAATTTTAATGGATTTTGTATAAAACCAAGAGGGCAACTTTTGATTGAATTGAAATAAATAAATATATAAATAGGTATTTATTGCTCTACAGGAAACAATTCCCAAGTGCATGACAACATACAGGGTCCTGCATTTCACCTCCCGGGGGGGCGGCCCGTTGGTGTAGTGGGTACAGACGAGCGTTTGTGCCGTGTGGGTTCGAATTCCAGCCCGGCCGAAAATTTTTTCGGAGATCGAGAAGTAGTCTCTCGGGTCCATGGTTGTTGTATACATCTGACATTATTCATTGGTTCACTTACTCATCCCAAATTGAAATACATAAATAATAACCTGGTCGTGACTGAATGGCTCATGCCTAAGTAAAAAAAAAAACAAAATTCACCTCCCGTCTTCTATAGCTCGTTTACTAATTAAGTTGGAATTTTGATATTTTGCAGAATAAATTTGCATCCTAGAATGCATTTTAGGAAAATATTTTTGATTATACAGGGTGTCCCAAAAAAGCGTGACGTCATGATGATATATTTTTTTAAATTACATGCTATGTATTTTATTGCTTATTTGGGTACCTTTTATGGATGCCTACATACTCCTATAATTTTATTGGAATCGATTCAGGGATATCGGCAAAAATTAATAAAAACTGGAAAAAATCAATTGGTTTCAAAAATTAATAAAAAATAAAAATAGTGCCTTGATAATAAAATCATACAAGGTACTTATTAAATAAGGTCTGATAGTCCCGTTAACAAAGTTTGATTGATATGAATTACACAGGGTGTCCAAAATTTAGTGTCAAACATTTCAAACTTTAATGCACTTTATTTTTCTTATTTTAAATTGGAGACCCTGTATATTTTTATGTCATTTCATGCAGATTTAAAAAACAAACATTTTTCCTAATAACAACCCTGCCCCAATTCCTAACGCATTAAAAGTTATTTGCAGAAAACTCGTTTTATCGACCATTTCAATAGCCATTTTACTAAAAAAATCGAAGGTGGCCTTAAAAAACAATTTATTGACATTAAAATTTAACAAGGTGGCAAGAGACCGTTTTGACTTTAGTAATGTAAAAGTTTAAAGCATTGTTAACTTAAGCTCTTTGTACACAAGAATTATTTTTTTCATGACAAAATATTGTACAAGTACGTTTCATGTCCCATACCTCAAACTTAACAGTTATTGAGAAATTTACTATTGATAATAACCAAGATCTATATCTTCTATAGGTCTTCTAGATCTGTTAATGAAGAGATGATACAGCAGTTTATTTCTCTTCCTATATTATTCTATTCAAGTCTATTATAATAAATTTGAGACTTACATTGTAAACAAAGTTTTGTAGCTTTTATATTATTATTCAATCGTATTTTTAGGATTTTTACGTTTAAACCAATCATTGAAAACTAGTTCTCCACTACAATCTGTTTGGACGCATCGTATTACAAGCCTCTTTGAGAAGTTCTTGTGTACATACGCGAAAGGTAAATAAATATCAAAAGTTTCGAGGAACATGTTCGGACGATATAAAGTGGAGGTTTTTCCTTTCCTTTTTTTTTATATACGAGGCACCGGCCGCTCGGGCCCTCTCCATCCATCATCGGGGTCGTATCTGGACATTAAGTTAACTTTGATAGTAGTTTAAACTTTGTTTCGCAAGGCTTTCATGAATTGTGCATGAAAGCCGAAATCCATTTACAACGACGATCCCTTGCGTTCGATAAATTTTGAGAAAGAAAGCGTCGAGATATTCAACTCGCCAAAATAATTCTTACGTTCATAGTAGTTGAGGAGGTCGCGTGCAAAACCGGTTATAACCATTCTTCTAGATTTTACAGGAGAGGACAAAAACGTATAACTCTTTGGCCCTAGACAATAATTCAAAATTATAAAAATATATATTTTGTGATCAATGTTGTTATTGGAATGCATATATTGACTTTTAATTATGTGCAAAGGCTTTTAATTTATTGAATAAAATAAAATGAATTTAACCGGTTTTGCCCACAAATTTAACTAAAAATAATTTTTATTCATAAAAAACATTGTGAAAAAATTGTGAAATAAATGAAATATAATATTTATAATAAATATTTAAGAGACATAAAACACAATAAAAAAATTCTCAAATTCAATATGTTAATGTTAGATATGAAGAGTTTCTTTTTCTGTTAGGCAATCACAAAAAAAATTAAATCCCAAACTTTTAGATATCATTAAGTTACTGGATATATCCACTTTCGCACCAAAATATGGATATAACCGCTTTTGATCCAAAACACGTAGTTTAAATGGTGATTTATGAAGGATTTAACTGATTTTGGTGCCTAAAAAATTAAAAAAAAGATAAAGCTCACGAAAATTAGTGAGGCAACATGTGCCGCACATTTTTTATAAAATATGGATATAATCGGTTTTGCACGCGACCTCCTCAGTTGTTTGTGTCCGGCAAACGAGCCTTAACTTCGTGATGTATTTTAAATAAATTCAAGAAATTATAGAGGCGCAATCTAATGTATAATAAACAAACAGACGTATGGAAGTATTACTACTCGTATTTCACTTTTCTTCCGATTGTGCAATTACTCGGGATTAACGCAAAAATAAAACGACCAATATAAAAGCTCACTTTAAATACTTGCATGTTCCGTTGCAGAAATAATAGCAAGCAATTACGTAAATGTTTCTTAAGATCCGTTAATTTGTAGTAGGAATCGCTAGACGTGCATTTAATCCCATTAAGAGGCAACTGTTTGATTAATATCCACAATTATTTTACGAGCGAGAGGGGAACACAATAAAGTATTAAGTAACGTTCCTTAGGAAGATGTCTCGTTTAGTTCTAATTAAAACAAAATTAAAACTTCCGAGACTACAGATGCGCCTCTTAAGGCACAACGGCATGACGCATCCGATCTGCTGCTACCACCAAACAAAGAGGTGCATCTGACTAGAAACAGATGGATCGTTTTAATTTTTTAAACTGTTTAACATTGTTCGGTTCAGATTGTATTACATGCGGCAACATGTGCAGCTTTTGATTGTGCAATTAGTGGTAGTGATTGTTATCGTGTGAGCCGCAAAATTTTGTTTCAGAGTTGGCCGTGAGATAAATGAGGTATATCGCATATTATTATTAGTTCAATTGAAAAAAATGAATTAATCTCAGACATGACTGCTATGTTTCTCTCTCTTAGGCATGGCCAACTCAGAAACAAAATTTTCTGTGGCTCGCACCTTATAATAGTTGGGGCAGTGCAAGGCTTCGAAAACGAAGGAAGGAGCAATTTCAACAAATATCAACTTACAAAAACACTGTTTTAGAACTTTTGAAATAAATATGATTTATTCTGAAAGCTGAATTCCATCAACATTTGTAAAAGGTTTTCCAATAGGGATGATATGAATTTGAAGTAACGTTTCGGCCATTTGTAATATGTCATGATCTGTCATTTATTTTTCATTGTATTCAGTTGTGTTTACAATTTCATCATGGAGAGATATACGCAAGAACAACCTTTACAAATTATTCAGTTTTATTATCAAAATAATCGTTCTCCAATTGCTACTTTTCGTGCGCTTTTGCCATTTTATGGTCGTAATAATCGTCCAAGTGTGCTCGCTATTCGTCGAATTGTTGAAAATTTTGAGCGTACATTTTCTTTACATAATGTGCCAATAAGACAAAGAACCGCTCGAAGTAATGCTGAAAGGCAAGTGTTGCTGAAGACCGCAATTTGTCGATTCCAAGACGTTCTCAACAATTGGGACTGTCTCAAACCACAACCTGGCGGATTTTGAAAAAGGATTTGGGTTTGCATCCGTATAAAATTGTTCTCACTCGAGAACTGAAGCCATTGGACCACCGTAAACGTCGTGAATTTGCTGATTTTGCCTTGGAACAACTTGAAAACGATAACGATTTTTTTAAGAAAATCATCTTCTACGATGAGGCTCACTTTCATCTGAGTGGTGCGGTAAATAAACAAAACTGTCGATTCTGGTGCGAAGAAAATCCACAAATTATTCAAGAAAAACCATTACATTCACCTAAATTGACAGTTCGGTGTGGTTTTTGGTCTGGTGGAATCATCGGTCCGTACTTCTTTCGAAATGAAGCTGGTAACACCGTTACTGTCAATGGAGAGCGGTATAGATCGTTGCTAACCAACTTTTTATGGCCGAAATTGGAAGAAGTTGATCTTGACAACATTTTGGTTCCAACAAGACGGGGCTAGGTGCCACACAGCAAATGCAACAATTGAATTATTGCGAGAAAAGTTTAGAGATTCGATTATTTCAAGAAATTGTGATATTGAATGGCCTCCAAGAAGTTGTGATTTAATACCATTAGACTATTTCTTGTGGGGTTATTTGAAGTCATTGGTCTTTCGAAATAAACCAGACTCTCTTCAAGCTTTACAAGTCAATATTGAACGTGCCATTCATGACATACGACTTGATTTAGTGGAAAAAGTGCTCGAAAATTGGGTTCATCGAATTGGTTCCTGCAGAAGAAGTCGTGGAGGCCATTTGAATGACGTTTTATTTAGAACTTAATTGTATCGATTGTACTTCACATTAAATAAAAAACATTTGAATTTCCTTAACAATAAGTGTGTTTTTTTTAAAGAAATCATATCACTCTTGTTGGAAAACCTTTTATTATTATAATGGGTGATCTAAACAATGTCTTATCCTATTTTTCCCAATTTGAAAGAAAATCCAAATTTTTAATTTTTACACGATCTTTCATTAAATTGGGAGAAAGAGGGGATATTAAAACATGGTTTGGATCTTGAATATACACCCATCCATTAAAATAATACAGATGATGATGGAATTCAGCTTTCAGAAGCAATCGTACACTGGAGAAAAAAAAAATGGAAAACTTGAAATTCGTGAAATTTTGACCATTTTCAAACCGCCATAACTCGGCGTATTTTCAATCGATTTTGATGAATCTTTGAGGGCGAATAACTTTAAATTGTTTTCTTTAAAGATGCATGCGAACTTAAACCTAACCCCTTCCGCCCCCCTCTAGCACCCCTGTGAAAAAAAAAGTTTTTTTCAGGAAACCATGTCCAACTTTGACGATGTCTATGGAGTTGGAAAAATTTTGTCTACTCGATCCACCATAAAGGCATTAAAATTTGATCAATTCCTTGTGCAGGACTCAAAGAACGAAGTTTTTACGACGATTTGGCATCAAGTTATGGCTGTTTGAAAAAAAAATGCATTTTGAGGTTTTTCGCACATAACTCGGCGACTTTTTAACCGAATTTGATGATTCGTTCGGGAAAAAATCCCATTTTGGCTCTACTTTAAGGGAGTAAACTCAAATTGGAATGATCCCTTTTCGAACCCTTCAATCCCTGAACAAGAAAAACACGTTTTTGGGCAAAAAAAAACGTCCAACTTTGGCAGCGTGTACCGAGTTGGAAAAATGTGTCGACTCGATCCACCAAAAGGGCATTTAAATGTGTTCAATTACCTGCGCAAAACTCAAATAATGAAGTTCCTACGAGGATTTGGTACAAAGTTATGGCGGTTTGAAAATGGTCGAAATTTCACGAATTTTAAGTGTTTCATTTTTTTCCTCCAGTGTATTTGACATTACCAGAGTTATGGGACAAAACCCATAAGGACATAAGTATAATATTGCCTCAATAATAGCAGCTGGAGACATTATTACTGAAAACTTTAAGTCTTCAAAGTTCCTTCCAGTGGCTAGGTACCTTAACGTTGCAGCTAGTTTTTCTTCAGCAGATATGGATTTCCTCATGCAAGTTTCTTGCTTAGTTAAATATGGCTTAACCATCTCTAACAGCTCGTCAAAACAGGCTTCCTTCATTCTATAATAATTTTCTTACTTTTTCACATTTTTCTTTTAATCCAATTTTTAATAGACAATGCCATTATTACACCAATAACACCTTTTTGAAAATTATGAGTTTCCACTTGTATGTACCTCACGGCTTCAACATGCAGACTGGTGCCAGATTGACGGTTTTGGATTGAACGTCTAATAGCTAAAAGTTCCATCAGTCTACCATCAATCATGTCAGGATCACAAAATTGGATTGAACTGATGGCAGATTGACCGTGTAAGGTCCGTCTTAAAATAATACATATGATGATGGAATTCAGCTTTCGGAAGCAATCATATTTATTTAAAAAGTACCAAAAAAAGTCAACTTAAAATTGACTACCAATTTCTAATCCGTACAAGTGACACTTCTGGCCTAGCAGAAGTCACTAAAATCTTACCTTATCAATCAATCCGCGAAAAAGTGCATTTATGCATCTATCAAAAATAAAAAAAAACTCGGGTGAATTATCAGAATATTTCTCACGAAAGGTCCTCCGCGGTGAAATTTCCGCGACGGAGCCAAATACACCAGAAAAGCTACACAGCTCTTGAGATGAGGTCTTGAGAACTTCTTTCGAGACCTAATCTCCAAAACTACAAGAATATAAAACTAGTTGCGGTTTTAAAATAACATGAGACCACGATTTTGTGGCCGAGTTTGATGGCTAAAAATATTAATCTGGTCTCGGTGAATATCTGCAGCTGGCAAAACAAGAAAGAAATATTCCAGAACCTTCTCTCCTGCAATAAAACCTACATTCGGGCACTCCAGGAAACAGCCCTTCAACCCCATTTATCCACCAGCATTCCGGAATCTCTATCCCACCCCCCAAACAACGGGGGAAACCATAATGTAATTATCAAAATCTTAACTCTCTATTTTTTTCCTTTTTAACCCTTTCACTACGGGAATCGTCAATAAGCGACTTGGCAATTCTGCCTTTGTATTCAGCAGTCGTCAACAGAAGATTTAGTGTTTTAATTCAAAGAGAAAATGTTACAAATTTTACAAATTGCAAAATTTAAACCTCACGAGGGCGAAGTGGCGGTTAAGAAATTATTTTAGTAAGTTTAATTTTGAAAGAAAGTTGATGTAATCGTGTATAAGCCCGTGGTTAAAGGGTTAATTAATTGATTTATTTGTAAAATACCTGAGTTTTATTTGACTATTTCTGTTGAATTACTTAATCTCTTCAAACACACCAAAATAAAAAAAAAACAATTCTAAATTAAACCATAATTGTTAACAGGACCATAACCAACATCTGAAAACAAACAATTAGCAAAGCCAACATGAAACCTTATTAATATTAAATTCAGGGGATTAATTCTCCCACTAATTAAAACAACCGTCCAATTGTCGCAATAATAGTGAGGGCGCGAAATATTTACCTTACAGGGACGATTATACCGCTAATTAATTCATAACATCTGCTCTGGACGCCCCCGAAACATTAGCCGCCATCGACAGAAACACATTCGCTTTTAATTATCCACTGTCAACCCTTTTGCACCCAAAATACCTTGCGGGCGTTCGCTGAATAATAACATAACATAAATGGATATTAACTTCGACCTTAAGTCATCATCGACCAACAGAATTAGCATACGTGTCCGCATAGCCCCTGTATGCATCACAATTTCGTAACGTCATAAAGCAATTATAATATTGACAGTGTCTGTGGCATGTGTGTGTATATATATATACGGTTATAATTCATGTGTAATTACTGTTAGACTAAATAGAAGTGTATTGTGGCGTCCGATAATTACAGGGAGCCGTTTAATACGGTGCCAATTTTGGAACGGCCGTTAATTAGCGCTCGAGGTAGACGGAAGGGGTACAAGGGGGTGGTTTTGTACTTTAAATTGTGATCTTTTCCAAGAGGAGTTATATATTACGTATTGGATTGATGAGGCTGTTACTTGGTGAAATTCCATAGTGTATTTGGTAAGTAAAACACGTGTGTTGAGAATTTTCACAAATTTTAATGTAAAATTTTAGTGGCGAAACATATGTCGCAGTGTTTAGACATTAAAATTTGTGAAAATTCTCAAGACACGTGTTTTACTTACCACTTATATATTACGTGTTTCCTTGTGTGCTGTTGTACCGAGCAGAAAGAATCTGGAATGCTTTAAATAATATAATATATTCATCCAAACTCTTTAGTAGATCTTAAAATAACTCCTAATATTTTTAAGCAATTGTTTACAAGCGAAGTTATATGTGCGAGAGTTAATTTATGGTCGAAAATAGTATCAACGGTTAATGGTGTTATTGAATCTTACCGAAGATGTGTTGAAGATTCTCACAATCAGTTTGACTACTAATTTCCTTGTAGAGCTTAACATCGTCCGCATATAAGAGGAAATCACAGGTGAGGTTATCAGTATTTATAAATAACAAATAACAGCGGTGCTAGATTTGGTCCTTGGGGAACACCACTTTGGTCGATGTATTCTTCAAAATTGTACCCTCCGTATAAAACATATTTAGTTCTGGCATGTAAAGAGGAGTCAATTCAATCACAGATTTTTAGTTTCGCTACTATTTTCGAGTGGCACAAACGATCGAAAGCTTTCGACAGTTGTTGTCCATATTATTTTTAATGTCCTGGGTTAAATTTAGAAGATTTGTAAGCGTAGATCTTTTCCTCACAAACCCTTGCTTGCTAATATTATGGGTAGATACTTTTGAATAGGCCTCATTCCACTTGAAATCACCCAATGGCTGTTGCCTTCATGTCACAGATTTTTGTATTTTTTTTTCGTAAAAAATGACTACATTTTTTCTCAGAATTTTTGAGTCGGAACCGAGGTCAGGGTGAACAAAATTGCTTCATAAATAACAAAGTTACAGTTATTACAAACTTAAAAGCCACAGTGACGCCATTCATCAAATTTAAAAATGACCAATTGATCAAAGTTTTGTCATAAAAATTATGAAAAAGAAACATAAGGGCAACGAGATTTTTTTTATTTTGGGCGATTTGAGCCATAGATGAAGTCTGATTATAATCTTTCAAAAATGTTGCTGTAGTTGTAAAGAATTATGATTGGGTGGTAGTCGCCAATGCAAGTTTGAATATGGGCACAACTTTGGCCTTTTTCCAGATTTTGGGAAACTATTGTGATTTTAAAATTAAAGTAAAAACTAGCGATGGGCAAGATCGAGTATCTCAAAGATCGATCAATCGAGCCGCTCGAGCGGCTCGTAAAGATCGAGCAGATTTGATCGATCAAAAGATCGTCCGGCGTTGATCGATAAAAAGATCAAGCGGCGTAAGAACATTGAGCAAAGTTGATCGATCAAAAGATTGTGAAGATCGAGCAGCTGGTAAAGATCGAGCGGCTTGAAAAGATCGAGCACTCTTACTTTCAGGCGATCTGCTCCATCAAACAATATATTAGTTGTTAACAAAAGCAAATAATTAAAAACTTTTGAAGGGTCTCTTACAAAACCAATTAACGAATTTAACTAAGCCATTTGCTATTTTAATAAAAAATAAAAAACTACATTTAATTGTTAATGTTAATACAATTTGAATGTATTTATAAGAAGGTCGTGAGATCAAAACTATCTATAATATATAATTAAAATATACTGAAGGGAAAAAATGAAACACTTGAAATTCGTGAAATTTCGACCATTTTCAAATCGCCATAACTCGGCGTATTTTCAATCGATTTTAATAAAACTTTGAGGGCGCAAAACTTTGAAGTGTCTTCTTTGAAGTTATGCATGCGAAATTGAACGTTAGCCCTTCCGCCCCCCTCTAGCGCCCCTGTTTTTTTTCTGGAAACCTTTTTCGTTTGACGATGTCTACGGAGTTGGAAAAATTTTGTCGATTCGATCCACCATAATCGAGCAACGTTGATCGATCAAAAAATCGAGCGGCTTGAAAAGATCGAACTTCTCGATCATTTGCAAAGATCGAGTACTCGATCTTTTTTGATCGATCTTACCCATCACTAAAAATAACCTACCGCATCTGTGTCCCTGACAAAAAATAATAATCAGGAATACCATCTCTTCCTTCCGTGCGTCTGGATTTTAGTTTAGTCTCTATGTTTGATACCATACCATATTTTTAGTTGACATGAAGTTTCCCAATCGATTTTTGGTATCGTTGCATAAATTATTAGAAACATAATAATGTTCTATGTTCAGGAAGTTAACGAACAAATGGAGCATTTATTCGAAACAAATTACTAGTTTTAAAATGGAAATCGTTAGTGGTTAGTCGGGATTAAGTCTTGGGGGTAGTTTATGTTCACTCCTGTGCGAATCACTGAGGGAAATTTGGGTTATTGCCAAAGGGTGGAAAGCCGCATCAGCCGATTTTTACGCCGCATGATTTCCCGCGATTTTTCCCGGAAGGGATGAATATTGGGGATAAATCACTCGGATTTTTACACAGACGCGAATGGATTGTTGCGGGAGCCCAGAGATTTTGCAATATCTGCAATCAATTCGCCTAGATATACTTAATTTTGGAAAAATAATAGGAAACCGGAATGAGAGCGTGCAGCGTTAATACATGAACGCCATTAACAATAAAGTAATAAAATGTTCATTAAAAAAAAACCTCAAGTGTGCCGTGACTTTTTATTTTTTTTAATTTAAGTTGGTAACACATATTGAGGTTATGTTACTTGCGGCATGTTCCTACCGATAAATTTGCTGTGATAAACGACGCAGAGAACACTTAGGTTCAGTGGTGGCTCATGAAGAAACAAAGAACCATTTACCTTCCAATCGAATATTTTGTCCAAAAAAATAACATTTTGGAACAGCCGAAGATCAAAAATCGAAACCAAAATAATCTAAAATACAAAATATAGGCCAAAAAAGTAAAAATCTACAATAGGGCCTAAAACGGTGAAAATTTAGACAAAACATCGAAAACGAGCGTAAAGTTAAAAATTGCAAAAAAAATTCTACAAACCAATTAATTTGGTCAAAATAAAAAAAAAATGGAACAAAAAAATCGAAAATACAGAAATCTTAAAATATGGGCCAAAGAATCAAAAATCCTGATCTGAAAATAAAAACCGCAGACAAAAAATTGAAAAAAAAATTTGCCACTTTCAGCCGCCAAAAATAAGTTTCTGATCAGAAATTCGAAAATAATAGCAAAAAAATTAAAAAAAATCACTAAATAAAATCAATAATTCAAGTTAAAAAATCTAAAATATAAGATAAAAAATGGACCAAAAATTTAAAATATACGATAAAAAATTGACACCAGAAATCTAAAATTCTGGCCTAAAAATAAAAATAATGAACCAAGGAAAGAAAAATTTTAACAGACAAATAAAAAAAAAATCCACAATTTTGCTCTTAAATGTAGACAAAGCATCGAAAACTCGGCTCTAAAGATAATAAATCCAAACTAAACGAAAAATCAGCAATTGGGCCAAAAAATCGAAAATTTTAACAATAAAATCGAAAAGTTTGATCAGCATCAAGGAAACTACAGCTCTTTGAAGTAAAACCATTGTTGATACAATTCGTGCAAATAAGATATTCCAATGAACGTTTTTTTTAGATTATTAACAACATTACTAATTAATCTGCTAATTAAAATTTATTTACAAAATTTCTAATTAATCTACTAATTAATATTTATTAACAATATTTCTAATTAATATTCAAATTATTAATAATTATAAAGAAAACTCCTTAGACCACCGCGGTCTGAAAAGAGTTCCGAAAAAAAGTGAAAATAATTCCTAAAAAAGAATCCTAAAGAAAGTCCTGAAAAAGAAAGTCCTAAAAAATAAGTCCTTAATAAAGTCCCGAAAAAAGTGTCCTGAAAAAGTTCTGTAGAAAGAAGTCCTAAAAAGGAAGTCCAGAAAAAAAATTCCTGGTACAAAGTCTGGAAAATAAGTCCTGAAAGAAATGTTTTAAAAGCTAGCAAAAAGGTCCTGGAAAAATATTCCTTAAAAAGTCAGTCCTGCAAAAAGTTCTTAGAAACGCCATGAAAAAAGTCCCGATAAAAAACCAGAAAAAAATTACTGAAAATGTTCTTAAAAAGTCCTGAAAGAAAGTCCCGTTAAAATTCCCCTTAAAAAGTCTTGAAAATAATTAACTAGAAACATGTGTTAAAACGTTGTGAAAAAATTCCTGAAAAATGATTTGAAAAAAATTGTACAAAAAAAATCCCCTTAATAAAAGGTTGTGAAAAATAATTCCAGTACAGAAAAAAATATCCCGACACAAAAGTCCCCAAAAAGTCCTAAAAAAACTCCTGAAGAAGGAAGTTTTAAGAAAAAGTCCCAAAGAATGTTTTGAGAAAAATTCCTGAATATAAAGTTAAAAGAAAAAAGTCTTGTAAGACGAGTTCTAGAAAAAATTGTCGTGACAAAAATCCCAAAAAGAGTCTCGAAATAAAATCCTGAAAAAAAGTCTTAAAAATATATGGTTCTAAAAAACGGCATGAAAAAGAGCCTTGGAAAAGTCTTGAAAAGATAGTTTTCAGATTATATTTTTTTGTAAGTTTGCGGCCAAAATGTCCTGAAAAAATTCCCCTCAAAAAGTCTTGAAAACAATTAATTATAATTATGTGTTAAAAACGTGTGAAAAAATTCCTGAAAAAAATTGTACAGAAAAAAAATCCCCAAAAAAGGTTGTGAAAAGAAATTCCTGTACAGAAATAAAAATCCCGATACACAAGTCCCCAAAAAGTAAAAAAAAAAACTCTTGAAGAAAGAAGTTTTAAGAAAAAATACGTAAAAGGTCCTGAAACTGAAAAAGTTCCAAGAAAAATTTAGGTCAAGATTTAAAAAATAATAAAAATCTGCAATGTTGGCCAGAAAGTCGAAAATTTAGACAATACATCGAAAACTCGGGCCTAAAGATAATAAATGTAGACTAAAAAATTGAAAATTTCAACAAACAAAACTCGAAAATACCGGAAAAAAATAAAATAAATCTCGCATATAAATAATTTAGGTTATAAATATTTTAATCAAAATCATATAAAAAATTTGGAACTAGAATTAAAAATAATTCTGCCTGAAAAATTAAAAATGTGGATCCAAAAATCAAAATTGTTAACAATTAAATCGAAAATTTAGGCCAAAATAAAGAATATTTAGAGCAAATGATGAAAAATTTAAACCAAAAAAAAATCGAAAATACAGTTCTTAACAAAAAAAACAACAAAATTTTAAGAATCAAATCGAAAATTTATCTCAAAATAAAAAATATTTAGGTCAGCAGATCGAAAATTTAGTCCCAAAAGAATCGAAAATACAGGTCAAAAATCTAAAAATAAAAATTCGGCGGGAAAATAAAAAATGCGGGCCAGAAAATGAAAATTTAAACTATTAAATCGCATAAGGATATTTAGGCTAAAAGTTAAAATATTTTGACCAAAAATATCGAAAATACAGGTAAAAAATTTAAAAACTGAAAAATAAAAAATGCGGACCAAATAGTCGAAAATTTTAACAATGAAATCCAAAATTTAGATCAAAATAAATAATATTAGACCAAATGATCAAAAATTTAGACAAAAAAAAAATGGAAAATACAGTCTTAATAATGAAAAAATGCAGAATATTCTAGTAAGAAAATGGTTTAAATTAGTCTCAAAAATCACTCTATTCAAAATAATTTTCCAATTTCTTTGTTTAGTAGGAAAATATTTTTTTTTAATTTTCGCTTTAATCGTCCAAAAATGTGAAACTAATTTGAAAAAGAATTCAAATAAAAGCAGTAACTTTGTTGGGGGTCACCTTATTGTTTCATCTTTTGCGCCGGCAGTTTCGATAACTTTATATTTATGAGATACATTTTGAATAATTCAAATAAAACTATTCATTTGGTTAGTATGACTCTCAGTAGCGGCGTGGAACATGTTGATGGTACTTTTACAATATGGGGAGACCCTCGCCTCATTTTTCGAATAAAGAAAGAGCGATTAATTTTTATAGTCCCAAGATTATTTTGAGTTGTAAAGTAAAGGTTCATAATTTCAAACAGCCGAACAAGCTGAAAATATGATTATGTATACCAGTGGATCTCAAACTTTTTTGTCCTACCGCCCCCTTTCCAGAAAAAAGTATTACTTAGCGTCGCCTGGATTTTTTTAAATTTTAATAGCAATTAGGAGGAAATAAATATGTATTAATGTTTCTACATTTTTCGTAAAATATTGTAAAGAAATGTGTAAATTGAACTTTAAAATTATGAAACTATTTATTGAACTCAGAATAGGATGGTATACAAAAAAAGTTAAAACATTCGAAATCATCTTAATGAGAAGGATTGAGAAGGATGAACCTGGTGTGCTATTACCAATTTAGTAATCCTCGGCTCTTTTTTCGTCAGCAGTAATTTTAAATCACCAAGATTGGTTTCTTTTTTTTTGTTAATAAATTGATTTCCGCACTGAACCCACGTTCCACTAAATCTTCTCTTCTTCCCTTTATACTATCACCGTCCCCTAACAGTTCCCGCCAAATGCTCCTGTGGCCATCAGCGCCCCCCTGAATCTCTGCAACACCCACCAGGGGGCGGTGGCGCCCACTTTGGGAATCACTGATGTATACTTTCTATTTATCGTGCGTTTACATTTTGTCCCAGACATGCACTAAATCTGTAACACCATTCTTCGTCCATCAAACAAAAAGAATTAAAAAAATTCATTTAAAATTATTGCTGAGCTCAAAGCTAGAGATTCCTTGGCTCTATATAACGAGCCGCCCCTGCTTAGGTTTACCTTCCAAAATTCCTTGGGCTGTGTTAATAGCATCCTAAGTACGTTTGACTGGTCTACCACTTCCTGGTTTACGGAGAATACTACCCGTTTCACGAAATAATAAAACAGATCGTGATAAGGTATTTTTAAATTCATCATAAATAATGAGAACGTTAGAAAATTCTTCCTGAAACTTGAATACACCCAATTTCCGTCCACTTTAGTCCCATTTCGGAAATAATTTTCAACTAGAAACGTTTTTGCTGGTTGCTGTAAACCATTGTGACGGCAGAATAATTATGACTTTTAGAACGATCTGACGTTTTGTATGTCAATTCCTAACATGTGTTACCAACTTAAATTTTTTAAATTAAATAATCATGGCACACTTGAGGTTTTTTTTAATGAACATACGATAATATCCTCTTTCAATAACATTTGTAAGGACTAACTTCAATTTCATATTAATGTTTTTCTTAATGTAACAATATAACCAGTATCAACTTTGTAAGTATTTTAATAAGTTCCGTCTGTTATAGTCCATAAATGGGGTAGCTCTGTACGTAAATACAGTGTGTCCTGTTTCAAGACGCATCATAGGAAATTCCCATGTAAAATTTTCAATTTCAGTTTGTATCTCTATTTCAAGGTCAGAATAAAATTAGAATGATTCCTGTACCAATTAGCATTATTTTTATTTTTAGTTGTTTGGAAATATGGCTTAAAAGTGATGAACAAATATTCGAAAATAAAATCCTCACAATAGTAGTTGCTATGAAAAGTCAGTCCAAATTGGTTTTCAAATTACTTCATGTTTGTAAATGGTAAGCGTACTTGCCGAAACTTAAGCCACAAAAAAAAATATCGCAAGTTATACAAAACAAAGTTAAAAGTACGAAGTAGAAGTCTCCAGCATAAACACTATAAATAATTTGGATACTTTAAAACCTGAACGTCGACGCGCCTTAAACAAATATAAACAAATTCCGGAGAAAGAGTCCTTCTAAAAACAAACACCCTCCGGAAACTTTAGAACTATCCGTTTACACAACTCCGAACCGAATGGCGCTTATTGCGCCCGAATGGAAATGTTAAAAAAGAAGGAAATTAAGAAACGCTCCCCTGTAAAATTGCCGGGCGTGACTGGCATCCCTTAAATAGCACCCCGCAAATAATAAAATTGCCCTCTTCTCCGAGAACCTCACCCTGCTCCTTTTTTTTTTAATTACACCTTCACCGAACCCCTTCTTCTTTTCGCGTTTCCGATTTCACATCGGACGGACGTGCGCCAGCGTTCTAATCAAATTCGAGTTTCCGCCTTGAGAATGTAAAAAAAAAATGATAAGAATTAAATGGAAAAGAGGCCGAATACGTGAACAACATTATAATAATGAAAATACGGGGGTGTTTTAATGCTAACCCATTGGCAAATTGAATGATGTTTTCTTAAGGCTGTTAGAAAAATAAAGAGTAAGTAATTGATTGTGTAGTGATCGTTAAAAAATATGTAATAATATTTTACATATTTTTTTACATAAAGGATTAATGTTGGTTTCTAAAGAATTATATTTCTAATAATGTGTTAAAAACAGGTATTTTCGACATGAATTTTAATTTAATAAAACGCTGAAAATCTAAAATGTTTTACTATAGAGGCACAGATTGATTCTTTGGTAATAAAATCCGTTAAGCCAAATTAGTTTTACCTAAAAAAAAAGGACGCAATCATGTATGAGCTGGACCCTTCCGGGAGATATTTTAGTTGGCGGAAAGTGACGCCATTTGTCGAAAATAGTTATTTTTCTGTCTCTCAAATTTCCTTCTAACCTTTTAAATTTAGGTTCTGGTATTCGCCGCTCTGGAAACCGTAGATGATAACTTCGTGCCGCAGCTCTTCGATTTCTATTACATAGAAAATAAATTTGTAACATGTCTGTTAATTCGCTATTGGTCATGATTATATCTGAAACACACACTACTAAGAAATGGTTGACATTACTTATACAATAAATGACATTTATCGATTCCAATTTTTTCCAAGGCACACTACATTTATTACCAAAAAAATCATGTGAACAAGATTTATTATTATCATTTTTTGGCATAAATATTAACCTGAAACCGATACAACGGGCATAATTGGATTCAGAAAAACAATGTCTAATATTATAAAATTAGAAAAATATATGCAGCCATTTAAAAATTTAAAGTTGACTATCATTTGGTAATGAAGTTGATTTTAAAAAAATATATAATTACCATCATTTTAAAGTATTTAAACAGCCATTGACTTTATTTTTTAGTTTATTCAATTCGGTCAATAAGTAACAGAGTAATGGCGTTAGACTTTTTTTATTTATCTACGCTAATAATTGCTTCTTCTATACACTGTAAACATAGTAATTCAGTCACTTTCACCATTTACAACTGCACTCAACGCTAAATTGGTCCCGTGTTTGGTGTCGATATGAAAGGCCCCAAGAGACCCAAATGTGGAAAAACAACGGGATTGCGCGCTCGGTTAAGTTTCACCGTCGTAGTAAATGAAACAACTTTAAAATTATTATTATTAAAGCAATCTGTTTCAAATATTATTTAGATTCGTTCCAATAAAATTACAAATTAGTCTGCGTTGAGTTAATTTTGAAGAAAATTGCTTGACGGATATTACATTCGGTTATATTGCTAGCTATTAATGTTAGAGCTACCGAGACTGATTGATATCGCGTCGTTGTTATTACCGGCATTAACCCCAAATTTAGCACCAGGAAGTGCACCTGCGATTTCATCCCCTTGGCTCCCCTTATTTCCCATAACAACCCTCTCACCCAAGTCGAAACTTTCCAAGCATAAACATCATTACTGTATGATACTGCGGTCATTAAACATAGCTAACTTCTGATTGAGAACAAATCAATGGATTTGTCTGACGAATGTAACACAATTAATTATCGTGCAGTGAAGACGTATAAATAAATAATTACCATCCCTGTCCTGGTTGTCTTATGAATCCGTCCCTCAGCACGGTGTGCGCCAAAGCTCCCAAGTCAATTTTGATGATTCTAATGTTAAAAAAGGGGCCGCGGTGGCCCAGTGAGTAGAGCTCCTGCTTACGGGCCTCGTGGTCGTGGGTTCGAATCTCATCCGCGCGGTCACTTTTCCGGAATGAAAAATGGCCGTGCGGGTCCATGGATGTTTGGTGTATGTCCTTTTCATCATTATAAAAATTTAACCGTATTTTTAAATGATTTAACGTTATGCTTATCGTAATTTGTCGTTGATACTTTTAGTTAATTGAATATTATTAATTTGTTAGATTTAAGAGTACTATGTAACAATTTAATTATAATTTTCTCTGTAATTAGACATTTTTATCTGTTGAGAATAAATAAACAAATAATTATTATACAAATTATCGGTTGTGGCAGAATGCCCTAGTTCGCTACGTCAATTCCCAAATCATCCGCGCGCTTCCTCAACCCGAATTCCTGTCAACCATCCATCCTTAAAAAGAAAAATTAAAAGTGGAACTTTTAAAACCGCTTAATAAATATTTTCGCGAAATCAATACAAAACATCAAAGTTGCAAGTTTTCAAAGTCCGAAGATTTAAAATTGCGAGGTACTCACTTTGAATTTTTTGCAATATACCCTGAAAAATCCATATCGTTCAATTTCTACTCTGGAGTTTTAGTTAGCAATGCTAAACGATTTCGTAACCCGATGATTATCTTGTACCGATGTGAAGATAGCCACGGATTTTTCATCCATGGATTTCCCGGCGCCTTCCCCACCGAATAAAATTTCTTTAATTTTAATGATTTTTAATAAATCAAACGCTTAACATAAGCCTAAATGTACAGTCAATCCACAATTTCAACTATTTTTTTCTCGAGTCCACGCGAACTCCCTTTTTAAAATGACAAGAATTCAAAGTCCAATATGGCACTGTTTGACGTGTTTTAAATTCAATTTTTTAACAACAACGTGCAGATAAGAGTCTACTTAAACGATTTAAACGATGTAATTTTTGGTAAAATTGTTTATAACTTTTTTATGAATTTTTTTTCGCGGATCCACCCAAACCATTTATATAATATGGCAAACTTTCAAAGTCCAAAATGGCACTGTTTGACGCGTTTCAAATTTAATTTTTTAACAACAACGTGCAGATAAGAGTCTACTTAAACGATTTAAACGATGAAATTTTTGGTAAAATTGTTAATTACTTTTTTATGAATTTTTTGCAGGTCCACCTAAACCATGTATTAATATGTCAAACTTTCAAAGTCCAAAATGGCACTGTTTGACGCGTTTCAAATTTAATTTTTTAACAACAACGTGCAGATAAGAGTCTACTTAAACAATTTAAACGATGAAATTTTTGGTAAAATTGTTCATAACTTTTTTATGATTTTTTTTTCGCGAGACCACACAAACCATATATATAATATGGCAAACTTTCAAAGTCCAAAATGGCACTGTTTGACGCATTTCAAATTCAATTGTTTAACAGCAACGTATAGATAAGAGTATACTTTAACGATTTAAACGATGAAATTTTTGGTAAAATTGTTTATAACTTTTTTATGAATTTTTTTCGCGGGTCTACCCAAACCATATATATAATATGGCAAACTTTCAAAGGCCTAAATGGCACTGTTTGACGCGTTTCAAATTCAATTTTTTAACAACAACGTGTAGATAAGAGTCTACTTAAATGATTTAAACTATGAAATTTTTGGTAAAATTGTTTATAACTTTTTTATGAATTTTTTTGCAGGTCCACCCAAACCATATACACTCGGCGTCAAAAAAAGCGCCACTCGAAAAATCGCGAAAAAACTCGATTTTTCAAACCATCGATGAATCTTTCAGTTTGGGAAAGATTCAAGTTTTATCTTTAAGAATGTGTAGTTGATTTTGAACCCAAGTCCAACCCACCCCCCGTAACAACGCGATGGAAAAAAAATGTTTTTTTATGTAAAAAAATTGTCCAACTTTGACAAGCTGTACCGTGCGCAAAAAAACGGCTGGAAATTTCACCACAATGGCAGAAAAATTTAATCAATTTCCTTCAAATGTCTTAAAAATTCGAGTGGTTTCGATGATTTGGAGCGAAGTTATGAATTTCTGAAAAAAATTACATTTTTCACTTTTTTGCCATAACTTGAGTAATTTTGCACCAAAATCGATGAATTTTTGCAGTCTGAACAGTTTCAAATTTTCTCTTCAACGTCATGTGAATTTTTTTGTTGCTAAAACAATTCCACCCCCTGCTACCCCCTAAAGGAAAAAAAATGTTTTTGAAGTTTAAATGTGCAAATTTGGTATCTTGTACCCTGTGCAAAAAAAATTGTGGACTCAATCGATCAACATGGCAATAAAGTTCAATAATTTTCCTCGAATTTCCTCCAAAATTCAAGTCGATGCGATGATTTGGCGCGAAGTTATGCAGTTTTGAAAAAAAAAATTACATTTTGCGCCTTTTTGGCCATAACTAGGCGAATTTCGCACGAAACTCGATGGAATTTTTGCGATCTGAGAAGTTTTCGACTTTCGTGACCCACTGAAAACCCCCACGAAAAGTGTGCAAAATTACTCAAGTTATGGCCAAAAAAAGTGAAAAATGTAATTTTTTTTTCAAAAATTCATAACTTTGCTCCAAATCATCGAAACCACTCGAATTTTTAAGGCATTTGAAGGAAATTTGTTAAATTTTTCTGCCATTGTGATGAAATTTCCCGTCGATTTTTTTTGCGCACGGTACAGCCTGTCAAAGTTGGACAATTTTTTACATAAAAAACTTTTTTTTCCATCGCGTTGTTACGGGGGGTGGGTTGGACTTGGGGTCAAAATCAAATACACATTTTTAAAGATAAAACTTGAATCTTTCCCAAACTGAAAGATTCATAGATTTTCGACCAAATCGAACCAAGTTACGACGGTTTGAAAAATCGAGTTTTTTCGCGATTTTTCGAGTGGCGCTTTTTTTGACGTCGAGTGTATATAATATGGCAAACTTTCAAAGGCAAAAATGGTACTGTTTGACACCTTTTAAATTTAATTCCTTAACAACAACGTGTAGATACGAGTCTACTTAAATGATTTAAATGATGAAATTTTTGGTAAAATTGTTAATTACTTTTTTATGAATTATTTTTCGCGGGTCCACCCAAACCATGTATTAATATGGCAAACTTTCAAAGTCCAAAATGGCACTGTTTGACGCATTTCAAATTTAATTTTTTAACAACAACGTGCAGATGAGAGTCTACTTGAACGATTTAAACGATGAAATTTTTGGTAAAATTGTTTATAACTTTTTTATGGATTTTTTTCGCGGGTCCACCCAAACCATATATAAAATATGGCAAACTTTCAAAGGCCGAAATGGCACTGTTTGACGGGTTTCAAATTGAATTTTTTAACAACAACGTGCAGATAAGAGTCGACTTAAACGATTTAAATGATGAAATTTTTGGTAACATTTTTTATAACTTTTTTATGAATTTATTTTCGCGGGTCTACCTAAACTATGACGAGGCGCCGGGAAATCCGTGGCTATCTTCACATCGGTTTATCCCGTCTATAAATATTTCTTACAGTAAAAAAAAAACGTACAATGAATGACATCGAGTTCCTTATAAACAATGTAATTATTTGAATTAATTCTACATACTAAAAGATAATGGATGTAACAACCCACGTCATATCCCAAAAAAGGGACGGATGAGTCCAGTCCTGATGTAATAAAACTAATACTCGTCGTTTACACAACAGCGTTATATTAAGTGGACGATTTTTTTCCCGTTTCTGTTATATCGTGGACGTGGTTTTTGCCCGCCACGAAAATTGTAATTAATGATGGCAATAACGCTTAAAGCGTCTCCCGCGTTAATTATTATAATAATTTAGTGGGCGGAGGATGCCATTGCACGTGGAGTTTTTGCCAGGGATACATGATTATGTTCCTTCCTTATATTAAACCTGAAAAGCTGTGTAGAAGATTATGCTCATAATGATAATGAACGTTGCTAAACGTGACTGATATACTGCGTTTAATTAACTACGTAATGTTCTAATCAAAATAGTTTTTTGCTTGTTCTACTTTATTATATTATTTACCCCCAAAACTTAGTGAATAGCAAAAGAAAAAGGTCCTCACTTCCAATGTTTTTAATGTACCCTGTACTTCTTCCGTAAATTTGATAACTCAAATGATTACCGTGCAATTGAAACCAGCCACGTAAAGTTAAATAAAAGTGGTATAGAAATATGAATACATGAATGAATGCAAAACATTATTTTTCTCCATCAATGAGATCTATAGACCGGTTTTATTACTGTTTTGTATCGTTTATAAAATAAATCACTAATCACTTGTTTTTTTTTTTCAGGTAAGACCAATATTTCGAAAATCTTCCGCTGCCAATGCGTGGTAAGAACATTTTAATACTAATTATTTTTCTCAAGTTCAACTTTTTTTGTTCTCACAAAGAGTAGTTATTATTAGAGATGGACCTATATGAATTTTTCGACCGATCTGTTCTTTAGCCACCGATATGTATTGGTCAAACAGCGGACCATTGTATATAGCAAATTTTTATCGCAAAATATGTCACACAACACGTTGAATGTCATGACTTGTCAGACGAGATTGTTCGTAGCGCCTTGAAAGTCGCCGGCGAAAAACATACTTTTAAATTTTTCAATAAATCGTCACTAAAATGGCATGAAAAATAATACAATATTGAACTTATGTTCTATTTGTTGAATTCGGTTCTCGGTTAACACGTGGTGAAACATTTTTAATATCTCAAATAAAACGAATAACTTTGTTGGTATCACTTTATTAACTTGCAGTAACTATACTTTCGACAATTTCAGCTTGTCATTTTCAAACTATCAAGCATAGTTGTCGAAACTATAGTTGCTCCAGTGATACCAACAAAGTTATTCGCTTTATTTGAATTACTCAAAATATATCACGAAGTGAAAGCCTCCACAATTACTTATTTTTAATATCTACGATTGTTACATTTTAACAATCCTCATGTTCATTTTTTTTTCGCCGGTTTTTATAAAAAAAAGACAGTGTTTCATTTATATACCGGGTGTAAAACAAAACATTATTTGTTATTTATATTAATTTGTAATTTAGTAAAACCAAATTTAAATTTACTGGTTATCCACAAACCTTGGTTGCACGTTTCGGTTTCACCGGAAGTATGCATTATTCCTACGTAGTTTTGAAAATTTTTATTACAATTCCACGAGTGATAATATTTTCAGAATTTTTCTAATCCTTTGATGCAAATTTCGCTTCCACGAATTCAAATTTCAAATGTCGCCATTTTGTTTCTAGCTTAAAAATATCAATTGTTTCATGGTGTGTCAAAAATGCATTATTTCGAATTAGTCTTAAAAATTTTAAAGACAATTCCATTTTCTTTTTAATATTTCTAATCCGGAAATGCAAATTTCGCTTTATCAAATTCAATTTTTAAAGGACGCCATTTTGTTTCTAGCTAAAAAAATTATCAATAGTTTTCTAATATATTCAAAATACATTGTTTCTAAGTGGTTTTAAAAATTCTGAAGGCAATTCCTCGAGTGATATTTTTTTTATATTTCTCATCCGAAAATGCAAATTTTCTTTTCTCAAATTCAAGTTTTAAAGGACGCTATTTTGTTGTTAGCTAAAAAAATTTATCAATAGTTTTCCAATATATTAAAAATGCATTGTTTCTAAGTAGTTTTAAAAATTTTAAAGACAATTCCACGAGTGATGATTTTCTTTTTAACATTTTTAATCCGAAAATCCAAATATTACTTTCTCAAATTCAAGTTTTAAAGGAAGCCATTTGGTTTCTAGCTAAAAATTTTATCAATTGTATTCTAATATATTAAAAATTAATTGTTTCTAATTCGTTTTAAAAATTTTGAAGACAATTCCACGAGTGATAATTCTTTTTATATTTCTCATCCGAAAATGCTGATTTCGCTTTCTCAAATTCAAATTTTAAAGGACGCCATTTTGTTTCCAGCTAAAATTCTTATCAATTGTTTTCTAATATATCAAAAATGCTTTATTTCGAAGTAGTTTTAAAAATTTTGAAAACAATTCCACGAGTGATGATTTTCTTTTTAATATTTTTAATCCGAAAATGTAAATTTCGCTTTCTTAAATTCAAAGTATAAAGGTCGCCATTTTATTTTTAGCTAAAAATTTTATCAATTGTTTTCTAATATATTAAAAATGCATTGTTTCTAAGTAGTTTTAAAAATTGTGAAGACAATTCCACGAGTAATGATTTTCTTTTTAATATTTTTAATCCGAAAATGTAAATTTCACTTTCTCAAATTCAAGTTTTAAAGGAAGCCATTTTGTTTCTAGCTAAAAATTTTATCAATTGTTTTCTAATATATTAAAAATGCATTGTTTCTAAGTAGTTTTAAAAATTTTGAAGACAATTCCACGAGTGATGATTTTTTTTTAACATTTTTAATCCGAAAATGCAAATTTCACTTTCTCAAATTCAAGTTTTAAAGGAAGCCATTTTGTTTCTAGCTAAAAATTTTATCAATTGTTTTCTAATATATTAAAAATGAATTGTTTCTAAGTAGTTTTAAAAATTTTGAAGACAATTCCACGAGTGATGATTTTCTTTTTAACATTTTTAATCCGAAAATGCAAATTTCACTTTCTCAAATTCGAGTTTTAAAGGAAGCCATTTTGTTTCTAGCTAGAAATTTTATCAATAGTTTTCTAATATATTAAAAATGCATTGTTTCTAAGTAGTTTTAAAAATTTTGAAGACAATTCCACGAGTGATGATTTTCTTTTTAATATTTTTAATCCGAAAATGTAAATTTCACTTTCTTAAATTTAAGGTATAAAGGTCGCCATTTTGTTTCTAGATTAAATTTGTTATCAATTGTTTTCTAATATATTAAAAATGCATTAATTCTTAGTTTTGGATTTTTTTAAAATAATTACAAATGTTTTTTTTTTTAATTTGTCCAACCTCAAAATTTAAATTTCGCTTCCTTGAATTCTACTTTCGAATGTCGCCATATTGTTTCAAGCTTAACGATATCAATTATGTCAAAAATGCATTATTAGAAATTTTAAAGACAATTCCACGAGTAATAAAGCTTTTAGAATTTTTTTAATCCCAAGATGCAAATTTTGTTAACTCGAATTCATTCGCCATTTTGTTTCTATCCTAAAAATATCAAGAGTTTTCTACTATGTCAAACGTGCATTAATTCTAAGTGCTTTTGAAATTTTGAAGACAATTCCACTGGTGATATTTTCTTTTAGAATATTTCCAATTCCAAGATTCAATTTTCGCTTACTCGAATGTCGCCATTTTGTTTCCAGCTTAGAAATGTCTTTTAGTATTTCAAAAATGCATGATTTTGTAAGTAGATTTAGAAATTTGGACGACAATAGATGTCAAAACCCAGCTGCAGCTCGTGATAGTGTTAACTGTTTATTAAATTGCGACTTTACAATACATTTTGGTCGTGGAACTTCTTTTCTCAACTAATTTTCCCGGCGGATTTTCAAAACTGCGTTCATCATCGTTACCAGGGCGCGTTTTCTGAAGTCATTGGCCAAAAGTAGGAGCCGAATTATTTCTACTTCGACCGCTTTAGATTCCAAAATTGCCTGCTCGCTCGGAGAGAGTTTTTATTTGGTACAATTCATGTTATATTTTTGTGCTTATTTTAAGAAGACTGAAAAGAAGGTTTGAACTGTCTTTCAATCTAACTGCAGGATAGTAACAAGCTCTGTTTGGAGTGATTATCTCAAAAACTGGAGTTTTGAAGTATAATTTATTCTTTAAAATTTTGATTTTTTTTTAACGTATACAGTTTAACTTCGGAAGGAGACTAAGATTCCCTTTGAGAACATTTCTAAAGTGTGTATATTCTTGAATAACTTTCTCACTCATCACTTGATCAGACGTTAAGAAAATAATAGAGATACGTTGAAGAAAAATACTTTGGTTGTATCACTAATTTGGTTTTTATCACCAAAAAAATAGTTTAAAGAAAATTAGATAACATACTTTCAATTTTTCTGAAATTG
Source organism: Ocypus olens (assembly GCA_910593695.2). Classification (NCBI taxonomy): domain Eukaryota; kingdom Metazoa; phylum Arthropoda; class Insecta; order Coleoptera; family Staphylinidae; genus Ocypus; species Ocypus olens. The sequence goes on from OU343048.1 coordinate 62,562,761, forward strand.
TACTTTTGTGGCGCAAAGAAAAATTTGAATAAAAACACATAAGATGATCGTGGTTTTCATAAAATCGTAATTTACTATGCTTTTAAGTAAATTTGTTTTTATATTTTATTTTGAGTTTGGTATGAAATTCTACTTCACATATTTCTAGAAAGTATTTACAGAACTAAATTAAGCAATAATCATGGTGCGCAACCGTTCGATCCACTGCAGACTGTAATTAAAAATTCCTTCTCTAAATCCTCATTAAACATTGTTTGCGATTAAAAAAATACTTTGGAAGCACAGTTAAAGTAACAAATCCTCCAATAAAACACAAAAAGTTAATTACATCTGCCGCAGTGTCTCCAAATTTGCGAAGAATCCACGCCTCGCCCAAAAACTGTCACTCCTGCTTTTACAGCCGCCGCTAATTTTATTCATTAAGCCCCATGTTTTTCCTCAAAATAAACTGCAGTTAAAAATTTCTTTCCCTCGCCCCCCGGTCGTCCTAAAACCCGACCGGAAACAACTAATTAGAACAATAAAATTTGTTTGTTTTCCGATAGCGCTCGGCCTGAGAACCGTTGCGAACAAGTGTTACCACACGAAATTGCCGACTGCGCAAAACCGAATCGGCTGACGCGCGAATTTTTACAATTTATTTTTTTTTCGGTTATAATTAGAGATGATAAATTGGCCAAGTTTTGTGTTTTCATTAATGGACGACCATTAATTTTGATGTAAAGTGAAACCCGTGGGGTAGTGAAGGGGAAAAACCGCCCCGACGCGACGTGCAGCGCGGACATAAAGAAAGGGCATTCGTAGGCTGTCCTTATCTCTAATTACGTAATTACGTCTCTGTTGTGCAACACGAGAGTTCAAATGGGGATTTTCGCTTTTATGAGCGAGATCACACGCACAGGATGGCGGAATTAGTGCTTACGGCTTCTTTATTTTCACGTAATTGGTAATTGGCTGTCTGCGTAAAATCCAAAATGGTTCTGTTATAATTAAATTTTGACAATACGGTACAAAGAATATTTCGTTTTAAGTAATGGTTCAAAGTGATTTGTTATCTTGCAACATCTGCAACAAGGTTTAACACTGCCTTTACATGTTTTCTAGTTTTTTTTTTAAATTTTGTATTAACATAATTTTTTCAATCTTAAGTTTAATCCTTGACTGTGTTGGTAGTTTCAACCATCAGGTAAAGGAAGGACGAGTTCAAGCCTGAAAATGCTTTCAATTCAATTAGACCAAGATCCTTTGTGTACGTGGAGGAGGTTTCTTGAATTTATTGCGGCATGTTTAGAGCAATTCACGTAAATTTGTGTTGCATACACTTTCTGGATCAATTATAACCATCTTTACCAAAACGGAAATTATTTTGGTTTTTGCGATTCATTCAATTTGTCGATTGCTTCAGATGATTCGTCAGAATTAGAATTGTGGTCTGGTACGGTTCTAGATGGGTAACTCATGAGTGACTCAACTCTTAGAAGTGAGTCGCGGATTCCTATGTAAATTTGAAGCTCAACTTTAGTCATGAAATTTTTGAGGAGTGAGGATTTTTTGGGCATACATTTTTCTTTTCTAAAAAAGTGATGACCTTTTTTGTGACTCTTTTCACTTCAAAATGATTCGACCCTTTGAAATTTTATTAGTCGGCTTTTATTCAAGTCGCAAACTCCTATAAAACTTAATTTGAGTCATGAAATTTTTGAAGGGAGGACTTTTTTCCTCGTCAAAATTTTTTGGGCATAAATTTCGTTTTTGAAAAATTATGACCTTCTTTTTGTGACTTTTTTCACTTCAAAATTATTCGGCCCTTTGAAATTATTAATCAACTTTTATTCAAGTCGCGGACTCCTATATAAATTAGAAGCTCAATGTGAGTTGTGAAATTTTTGAAGTGAGGACTTTTTTCTTCGTCAAAATTTTTTGGCAAAAGTTATCACCTTTTTTGTGATACAAGTTGTTAAGTCATGAATAAAAAAATCTATTTTTTTTTAATATATCCACAAAACATTCACCTTTAAAACGAACTTTAATTTTCGAAAATGTGTCACTTTTTTCGTAAGTTATGATTTTTTGAAAAATAATGTTTTAGGTTGTTAACCCGCCAATGGTGACCGTACTGGTCTGTGAGACCGGATGTTTCAAATAACTTTATTCTCCGTTATTGTTTTTTGTTTCAATTTCGAGTAGCTGCCGCATTGCAGAGCTTAAATTAATTAAATATCTTTGTTTTATTATCAAAAACTATTAGTTACACGTTTCAAAAAATCTTCAGTTGAAAACCCCGGTGCGTGAGACCGGTGTCACCATTAAATTTGTGTCAACAATGGCGGGTTAAACACTTAAACAAAACATAAATCGAAAAGAAAAGAAATACTTATATGATGGACTTGCTCAAAAATTTTGATATATTTATAAGATATCATTCTTTAACATAAATTTTGATTTTTGAA